>CM053403.1:127280713-127382466 GCA_028644305.1 Xerus rutilus
AGAATTTGGAAGAAATTATATAATAATCAATATACTACTCTATTTCCAGTCCTGTCGACAATCATTGATCTTTTAAATTTTATCCATATTTACCTAAAAATCATGATCCAAGACAAAACATGACAGAATTTTCATTTTTTAACACTTTTACTTTCTTGATGCAAATTGTCAATGTGGAGAGTGAAAGACTGCTTTTAGTAAGAGCAGGCCTATGTTATAACTTGAAATAATGGTTCTTATATTTAAAATTTTTATTTAACTTTTAAGTTTGAGACATACACTTTTTGTATGTTCAGCTGATAGCATCACTCTACTGGCTGGTCCAATTCCTACACTGCTGGCCAGGGAAACCTACCACACAGATATATGTGTACTGCGATGATTAAGAACAGAGGCTTAAGTACATTCTATTTAAAGGAACAAACATTCACCATCATTAAAACTTGTAAGTAAAACATTTTTTCTTGACTTCTCTTTGTAGATGAGAGATACAGAAAGCAATGGTCCTTAATCTTTTCTGTGTCATAAACCTTTTTGGAAACCTGATTACTATTACATTCTTTGACAGGTATAGGCACATACACACAAAAAATATTATTCATAAAATTCCAAGAGATTTTCAGATTCCTTGAAGACATCTAAACACCTTGGAGGCACATAAATTCAAGATTACATAGTCCTTGTGTATAAAATAAGTTAAAAAAATAAGGGTAAGCTATATCCTGGTTATATAGGGTAATTAAATTAATATGACAAATAAGTCACCATTATATATACTGTATAAAGTGAAAAATCCATTTAGAGGTGAAAAACTATTTGTTATGGGAAAATAATGTCTTTGGAGAAGTGTCAGAGGTTATGTAGGACATCTCTCCTTTATAAATAGGTGTGGCCAGGCATGGTGGTGCATGCCAATAATCTCAGCAACTCAGGAAGATGAGACAGGAGGAGAGCAAGTTCGATCAGCCTCAGCAATTTAGGGAGGCCCTAAGCAACTTAATTAGACTGTATCAAAATAAAGAAAGGGCCAGGAATGTGGCTCAGTGGTAAAACACTCCTGGGTTCAATCCATAGTACCTAAATAAATAAGAAGGTATAAGGTAGCATCTTTCTGAGATTAAAGAAAAATCACATTATGGCATAAAAATTCTTCAATATTACAAAAGTAGAATTTATAAGAAATTGTTATAATTCAAATGTTATTTGATATATAATCATCTATACTTAAAAAACAGATGTGATGGAACAGTAGTCTTTTATAATTTTTAGAAAATAAATTTTTGAGCTAGGCATGGTGGTGCATACCTGTAATTACAACTTGGGAGGCTGAGGCAAGGAAAATTGTAAATTCAAGGAGAGCCTCAGCAACTTAGCAAGACCCTAAGCAACTTAGGGAGACCCCATCTCAAAATAAATAAAAAGGGCCAAGGAGGTGGCTCAAAGGTTAAGTACTCCTTGGTTCAATCCCCTGTACCAAAAAAGAAATTTTTGTTTTTATTTTCACAAATTTGGTTCACATAAAAATTTCAGGAAATCTTGTTTTCATGTAAAACCTCATACCTTTAATGACATAGCTATACAAATATCACAAAAGTCAAGCTCATTTGGATTTACTGTGGCTTTTCTGTATAACCATGTCATTTTAAAGGGCTCAGGAATCAAAGTGTCTCTTCAGGTAGTCATTTTAAAACCTCACATGAACTAAAGTGACCAAATGTTGGTATTAATTTGCCTCTATGATCATTTGGAACAAAATGACATCTGGAGGAAGAACATAATTTAAATGAAAATAAAATTTAGGAAAGTTGCTTAATTGTATTCCTGAATTTAATAAAATGTTTCTTACCTGGAGCCCATGAAAGAGAATAAATAACCCCTTCATTACCCGGGGAAGTATACATTGCTGTTAATGTATTTATATCCCAAACTTTTATAGTGCCATCAAATGAAGCTGTTGCTAAAAGATTCGGATCATCAGGTTTAAATTTGCAGTCAAAGATAGTTTCCACATGTCCCTAGGAATGTAGTATAAAAAAGTCACAACTACTGAGGAAAATCTACATTACTAATAAACAACCCATATTGTATAATCAAAGTATATGAGACATATAATGTTTTCCAAATATTAATACAAATATACATAGGCAAGCAAAAAATATAAAAAAGTGGAATCACTGCTTTGGTTTAATGTTCTTTATGATGTTGTATTCCAGGTTGCATATCCCTTAACCAAAATGCTTCTACCAGAGTATTATGGATTTCAGATTTTTTCAGATTTTGAAATGTTTCCATATATATAATGAGGTATCTCTGGGATACAACTCTAGTCTAACTATGAAATTCACTTATGTTTCATAAACACCTTATATGCCTAGGCTGAAGATAATTTTATAGAATGTTTCTAGCACACATCACTTTTTACTGTGACCTTACAAGTCACAGATGACCTGTCAGCTGTGGGATTTTTCCACTTGTGGCATTATTTTATTAACATTCAAATAGTTTCAGATTTCAGATTTTGCAATTAGGGATGTTCAACATGTCTGGATTTTACTCAACTGCAGTTCGTCAAATCAGCAACTAAATTAAAAAATGTTCAAAAGTTTCATTTTTCAATTTTAATTCGGTACAAAACTTTCTTCTGATATTTTTAATGTACAGAATACTAAGCTAGACATTTATAAAGCAATTAACTTTTTCCCCCCAGTACTAGAGATTTAACCCTGGAGTGCTTAACAACTGAGTTACATCCTCAGACCTTCTTATTTTTTATTTTGAGACAGGGTTTCACTAAATTGTGTAGGGCCTTGCTAAATTGCTGAGGCTGGCCTCCAAACTTGCCATTCTCTTGTCTCGGCCTTTCAAGTCCCTGGGATTACAGGCCTATGCCATTGCACCCAACTTAAAGTAATTAACTCTTAATAGTTACTATATATCATTCTTGCAGTATAATAGAAAACAACAATGATGTTGAAACTATAAGTCCATTAATTAAAATATTCCCTTTTTATACCAATGAAAATATACCCTTTTTATATATGACATACTCCAAAAGCACTTTTGAATTTTGCCAGAAATAGAATCAGACATGGCCCTAATTTTTAATGGAACTTTTTCTAAAAATTTTTAGGAAGTCTACTCTTTGGGACTTAGAATAATTGTTAGTGTTACAAGGTTATTCAAATTCCAAACACCACAAGAGGGTAAAGTGGTATATATAACAGATTCATGTAAACATACACCTGGATAGTGACAATCACTATATGCCTACTGGACATCTGTTAAAACCCAACTTAAATGGCCAGAGTTATATTTTGTCTTCTTCCAAATATTAGGGCATAGGAATTGAAATTCCTGCTTAAAGCAGCAGAAACTACAATATGTTGGGATCTAGGGAGGGAGTTAAAATACAAAGACAAAGCTTTCTATTCCTCAACAATGTTGTAAAGGTAGAGAAGGACGTCCTTTCTACTTTATGTACTTCTATTAACATCAGAAATCACAACCCTTAGGAAACTGCAAAAATACTACAAGGTCTCTCATTTAGTTGAAGATGTTGGAAAGAAAAATCCCAAATGTTACAAAAAAGGAAATGAGATTGTTATAGTCACTGGTTCACCTGGCTGGAGTTGTTCTAGCTGGCCATTTCTCATGATAAGAACATACTTTAAGGCAGTAGTTGTCTGCACGTGCACTTTACTGCGACACATTCAAATTCTATTTTTAGAATTCTGAAAATTCACCTAGAAGGAATTAACTTGTAATATTTCTTCTGTGTTTTTTCTGACCAAGAGGAAAGTAGGGATGAAGAGGAAAATAGCTTTTTTGTTTGTTTGTTTTAAAAAGATAAACATTATTACGGGAATATGTCTTTTAGAATGTATAACAGGATTTTGTAAACTGGAATTTTGAAGAAAATGTTTCTTCTAGTAATATTCCTAGTAATTTCAAATTTGTAGCAGTGTTAAAAGAATGTACAAGGAGAAAAATGGCAGCCTCTTTTGACTGGCAGATATTTTTAAAAGGAGAAAAGCCACTGAAATAATTTGTAATAATAAACTTTTAGTATTAATTAGATTTTCAAATTTAACATAGGTTTTCAAATAAAACATTTAACTATAAATCTATTTACTTAGTAGAAAATCTATAAAATTCAAATTGCATGATTTCTCTTCTACTAAAACAACATTTTATAGATTTCAATGTGTTATATTTTTCTCTCTTCCCTGTCATAAATTTGTTTGGAAACAAACAATGGCAATTTAAAGTACAGAAATAGTTTACCACATTGGGAAAGAGTTTACATGGAAAAAAAGCTTAAATGGAAATAAAATTAAATCATTTTCAAATAAACATCTGAAAATATTTTAAAATAACTAAGCTATACATTGTTTCAGAAATATTCTTGATATAGTTCAATTTTTAAATTTGAGAACAAAATTAAATGAGCAGTATTAAAATGATCCAATGTTATTGACTCTTTCTTGTTTTAAAAGCTCCATTTAAGTCTAGGGGCCATTCCTAAGTGAGATCACAGGAAAGTAGTTAGCAATAAAGTTTGTTAAATGTCTAGATTAGTCTATTTCAAACAGGTGGAAAAACAGGAATATTTTTATAATGAAAGGAGATTAAGGTAGACGGTGCTTGACAATTGAATTACAACATAAAAGCCATTGTTTTATGTTTTCATTTATTCAGTCAACAAAACTTAATAAATTCTTTATGTGCTAGGCACTATACTGGGTAGTGGGGATACATCACTGAAGAAAATGAGACAAAAGTGTGAAAATACAAAGAGACTGCATTGTATCTTATATCAGGGCTTAATGATGATAAGAACAGAATTCACCAACTATAGAATTATTATGATTCATTCATAAAAATAAGTCTTAGAAAATGCCTAATCCAACTTTATTCAATTCACAGAGGAAATGAAAACAATAAAATTGGAATAAATGATAGGGACTGATTTGTCTTCCTTCTAAAAGAATATTATGTGTCTCATTTTGCTCCCAACAATGTACTGCTATGTCTTTTTGTTGTTGTTGTTGTGCTGGGGCTGGAACCTAGAACTTCACTCATGCTAGGCAAATATTCTACCACTGAGCTACATCCCAAGCTTCCTACTCTGTATTTTTCCATTACATAAAATACTTGGTAAGCAGACATTAATATTTTTAAGTTTATTTATTAACATTTAAATAATTTTAATAGTTCTGTCATTATTCTATGCATTTTTAAATGTTTCAATCAACTAAGAAAAAGTTTTTAAAATTATTGCTTACAAAAATAATTTTTAACAGTATTAACATACAGGCAAAAATAAACATGCTTTATGCAAAGTAAGTGTTTTGTGTAATAGAAGGAATGACCACAGACATACCATGTCCCTAAGAAAATCCCACTTCTTGGCTCCCATATCATAAAGACCAACTCCACCATCCAAGAAACAGCACACTGCATGACCAGGAGGAAGAGAAAATGCTTGATTCTGTGTCAAACTCGGGGGTGGAACTGCTTCACTTGTTGATGATGTATAATGATTTTTGTTTGAAGACTGGATTGAAACTAAAAAAGAAGAGGAATAAAAAAGTAAGCATTTATGTCAACAGCTTCTCAGTAGAATGAAACTATAGGTCTTAATTTATAAAGATGCTTCATTGCTTCGTTTTGTTTTAAAATCCAGAATCTCTTATCATTGATCACGATTTCTTCTACATGAGCACTTTGGCAGCATTTGCCAGAAAATGTGGAAATATAAGCATAGAACTTGATTTTATTTTGAAAAGGTGTATAGAAGAGCAGATGGACCAAAATGGATGAAAGTTAATGTGCGAGGAATCACAATCTGTTATGAATATTTGGTTTCTTATCTCCCCATAAATTAATGCACAGCATGATTATTTTTAAATATAATCTCCCTTTAAAATACTGACATAGCATTTTAGTATTCCCCCTTCCACACATCTACATATGTGATATTTTTCCTCTTAAAGCTAATAATTCTTTGCCACTAATTTCCAAGTTAATATAAACAATTATTTTTGAGATTATAATTTGCATCAATTCAGCATTCAAAATACGAATCGCAACAGTGTCTGACATAAGTTTGTATCTCAATTATTCTTTTGCTCAGCTTTTTCCATTATTTTTCAGACTTCTGTTTCTTATTTTCTATTATATAAATATCTCCTTGTTCAGTTATTTTTTGTATTTTATCCCATATTTTATCTTTCTAGATTTTCCTTAAGAGTATGAATATTTTCAGCAAACATAATCCAAAATAATGTTGCAACTGTAAGTTATCAGACCAATATATAATTAATTACATACTCAAATACGGACAAATATTTTCCAGTACTTTCTTTTCTAATGTATAATAAAGTTTTTCTTATCATATACATTATAGGTAATACTCATTTCTCTGAACCTGAGAGTGTTAGGAAGTCCAAACTAGAATTAAAAATGAATAATAAACATTTGGTAGCAATAGTTTTGATAAAATATTTCTAAGAATTTGTTTATAAATTAATATGATCCATGACTATTTTTCTAATATTTTTATTAGTTGATATCATGAGTGGTCTTGACAACATTTATGCATCAATTTATAATTCATTATTTTTAGAATTCAGTAGTATGTCTACATTTTAAAATTTGATTTTCATAATTGCCTAACAATAGGTCATCCAAAAGGAATTATTCAAAAATAACATTGGCTTCATTTATATTCTGATTTTTGTCTGATGGATAGACTTCTTTTTGAACAAGAAAAAAATATCAATGAACAGAATGTGCAGTGTCTCAACCATTCTATAATATGGAAATTCACATCCACTGAATAAAGTAGCTAAACATGACACAAAAATGTATGAAATATAAACGATATGCCAGCTTTTGGTATGTTACCTCATCAGTCCTGATATTTCTAGACCCTCAAGTTTCCTGGCTAGAAATATTAGGAATCTATGAAAAAAGATGAAATTTGTGGAAAGTCCAAGGATGTAAATAGAGAGATTTTCCATTATGGTATTAACTAAATTAGATAACAAAATAATATTACTTTAAATAATCACTGCTAATTATTTAGTATATTATAAAGATTAAAAGGCTTGATAAGAAGGAATCAGTAACTCTAGATTTTCCAAACACTAAATTTCCCCTTCCATGTTTATGATCCATGCCAAATAGAAACATTACCATTTGCACAGTTTAATCATGATATACCTAACATGAAGTCAACTTATTTTCTCTTACCTTTAATAAAAATTCCAATTCTGAACTTCCTCCAAGTTCCCTATCTTTTTATTTATAAATGTGCTTTATTATTTTTCTTAATTATAGAAGCAATGAATGATAATCAGAAAAAACAGACAAAATAAATGAAGAGTATATAGAATTCCCAGAATTCTAAATACTAAACCAGTGAAAATGGGATTCACACATGAAATATATTTTCTAGATTCTATAATTTGATATTCAGGTTATTTTAACTTTGTTATAAACTATACAAATTGTGAATGAGCCATGTTTCAAACAAATTTTACTAGTTAAACCAAATCATTCTATCATTCTTGATATTTCTAACTTTTTTCACCAATATTATTTCATCTTCCTTACGAGATAATTTAAGATTATTTGAATACAATTAACAGCTCTTTGGCTCTAAATATTGTCAACGTAGTGCTGGGGTTGTGGATCAGTGGTAGAGCACTCGCCTAGCACATGTGAGGCCCTAGGTTCAATCCTTAGCATGATGTAAAAATAAATAAATAAACAAAATAGAATCTTACTCTCATTGGAAAAAAATATTGTCAACTTAGTAATATTAGTTATTTAGAGGCTTTGGTAGTTCCTTTACTGCACACACACACACACACACACACACACACATATATGTAGAGAATATATCTGTAGAGAATATTTCTAAGAAATTGCTTCTCAGTTGCATTTAGTATTTGATACATATCACTACATGTCACTTTATCAGAAAATATATAACATTTTATTAATATTTTTACTCACACTTTTTTCTCGGAGGAGAATTAAGTACATGTAAGCAGTGAAATCCTGTTTTCTTTAATTTAAAATTATCAATAGGTGTTGTTCTTGAAACATTCCAAATTCGTAAAACACCCACTTGAGAATCTAGTTAGATAATGAAAACACCAAGTGTTAACAACTTTTGTTTAAAACTAAAATGTCTAGATGTAAAATTAAAAACAAAAACTTCCATTTGCAAAATTTTAGCATAAATTATCGACATGCTTTGAACAATAATATGGTATGGTATTACAATCAAAGAAACCACAAAATGTCATTCAATTTTTAAATTTGGAGGTTTTTTTTCCGCCTGCTACAAACCCTTTCATAGGTTCAGAAACTATCTACCTTTGCAGCTTCTCCTCATAAATATCATTATAACAGTTTTGTTACAAAACCATTCCATTGACATACATTTATTCTAGGAAATTGTCAGCCACAGAAAACTATTTACTTGTAACCATTAAATAACCATTACTGTTTGGAAACATTTGTAAACTGCTCTATTGTCCATGTTCATCTCAACAAAGATTTTCAAGTATACATGAAGACCAACAAAGTCTTCCTTCCAAAAATCCTACCTTAACAGATACTTTGATGTAGAATCTGAAAGTATCCCAAACTTTCAAACAGAATTACCATACGACCTAGCAATTCCACTCACAGGCATATACTTCATAGAATTATATATCTACACAAAAAAATTTACATAAAATGTTTATGATGACATTTTCCATAATAGCATAAAAGTAGAAATACTATGTCTATAAATGATAAAATCTGGCAAATCCACATAATGAACTATTATTGAGCCATAAAAACGAATGAAGTACATGCCACAATATGTATAAAACTTGAAATATTTATGTTGAGTAAAAGAAACATGACCAAAAAAGCCACATATGGAATGAGTTCATTTATATTAAATGTCCAGAGTAGGCAAATCCATGGAGATGGAAAGCAGATGATCGATTTATGTATGCCCATGGGTGTGCCGGGGGCTGTTGAGGAGTAATGGAACATGGCTGTTAATGAGTACAGGGTTTGCTGAGAGTCATGAAATGCTCTGGAATTGGATAGTGGTGATGGTTGTATAACTCTGTGAACATACGAGAAACCACTGAATTGTGTCCTTTAAAACTGGTAAATGTTATGATATGTGAAATATATCTCATACATAGTAATAATTTTACAGTAATAATATATTTTAAAACTTTAATGCTTTTATTCTTTAATTTCTGTGAAATGGAAGGAGATATATGTGTGTGTGTGTGTGTGTGTGTGTGTGTATATGTGTGTGTATATATATCCGTACATCTACTTCCATGTGGAAATTAAGTACCAAAGGAGTAAAGAATTTCTTAAAAAATGTTGGGGTGATAAAAGTCTTAATTATTTTCTACTAAGCAAATATAAGAAACATTTATAGAGTAGCTGAAAGTACTATTTCTTCAGAGGCCTCTTTCTTTGAACCATTTTCAGTGTGGGTTGAAAATCTTTGAATCTAAGCATATCTGGTCAAGGGTAATCAAAATTACTAGTGAGGCTAATGGAACTCCTTTTCTAGGCAAACTGTTTTTCTGGTCATCCTGCTGTACCTGAAGTTAAACTCTGTCTTCTGTACACACACAAACACAGACACACATGTGTGCACATATGTAATATATCACACTGCATTTCCATAATCCTGGCACAATGGGTCTTATTTTTATTTATGATTATTTTAATAACATAACCATATAAATTAAAAGTAAATTCAGTATTTACTATAATTAATGAAAATATTTGAGATATCAACAAGTCTTACACAAATGAACTAATAAAAGACTACAATTTCCCTTATTCAATTAAAGAATGTATACATATATAAAATTTTGAAGAGTAGGGATAAGTATACCTCCAGTTATAAACATGCCAGGAGCACTGGGAACCCAGGCTAAGCACTGCACAGAAGCTGCTACACTCGGAAAATTAAATGTTGTTATGCAATTAAGTGATTCAGAATCTACTAGGCGAATTCCATAATGTAAATTAGCCACAAGAAGATAATCAGTAGAGAGTGGGTCCCATTCGAGGGCTGTAATTGGATCCTCTTCATCTGTTCCTTCAAGAGATTCAGGTCTCAGAACATGTTTCTGATTTTTATTACCTATTAAAATATAAAGAAAATTATTTCTCAAAGAGTCACAAGAAGGTCAATAATTTAAATCATGTTAATTTTCTCTTTGTGTACCACCAATCTTTGGGAGGCCTGAGAATGCAAATCTGGCATTTTTATGTAGAAGGTATAATTGACATATAAATGCAGGGGAATTAGTTTGTCCTAATGATGAAGGTCAGACTCAACTGCTTTGCCTTGGCAATCTCTAGTGCCTTAAATGTTTCTATTTGTGAAAGAAAAGCTATAAGTAAAAGATAAATAATGCACTTAGTCTTCTCAACAACAAATTTCATCTAATTAAAACTGCAAAAGAATAGGGAAGTCCTTATAGAAATGAAGAATATAAAACAGTGATTAAAAAAAGCACAGACCTTGAGAATGAGAGGATGATGGTGATAATAATAACTGCTATAATAGTGATACATATTAATATTAATATAGTTAATCATTATAAAGTAGAGAGTAATTTAAAAAAGGACTTATTAACCAAAGCTTTACCCTTTCTTAAGTAAATTTGAGAGGTTTTCTTGTGTCAGTCAATATTTATGATTTATTAAAAATATTCTAGCATATAAAACAAATGACAGCAACACAAAACGAGAGAATCCGCAGTTTAATCCTATAACATCTCAATTTTGTTGCTTCAAAGTCCTATGCTTATAGTCAAAATCATAGTGAATTATATTCTCTATTTTATTTTCTATCTCGTAGACTGGTATTTTTATTATAAAACAGAACACCAAATCTATAAATTTTGCAGGCAGTCATGGGAATAGCTGGTAATATTTTTGTTTTTACGTTATGTTAATGCTCTATTTTATTATGCAAAATCAGGTAATATGTGTTGTTAGATAGGAGAGAAGCATAGGATATAAATAGATCAATAAAATAATTTGACAATTTCTACATAAAAAATTAAAATGAAAGCAAGGAAAAATTGGGATTAAAATATAAGGATAACAGTCATACAGCTGTCAAAATTTTGTTTTTGATTAGGTGGATAAAGCAAAGAGGAAATTATCATGAAAGGTTGTGCAATTCACAATGTCTATAGGATAAAAACAATAATAGACAAAAAATGTACTTAGGAGATGCACATTTTTTTCCTAGACTTGGAATCAGAACTAAATATCTTCTGTGTGCTTTACAAAAGGTAGATATAGTGTTACCCAGGGATAATGTCATCAACAACATTTCTAAAATTAAAAATTATAAATCTTATTAATGGATATTCATGAAATGGCAAAGAATGATCAACATTGATTCAATTAGATACTCTTTAGTGAATGTTAATAAGTTCTTTGATGAACTTGGTCTAGTTGTAGATGGACACAATGTCTTTATTTATTTTTATGTGGTGCTGAGGATCAACCTAGTGCCTCATGCATGCAAGGCAAGCGCTCTACCACTGAGCTACGATCCCAGCCCCACAATTTGAAATAATTAAAGCAGTTTGTAACTTTTTCCACCCTGCAATACTCTTAAGAGAAATTTTACATGAAAATACAATTTTTAAATCAGAATAAAATGGTGCTTTCTAGGCTGAAAGGGTGCAGAAGGTTTAGAGTCCAGCTGGATTTCCCAACAAATCCTCTTACTACCACACAAACGTACAAAATATACAAACGTACAAAACACAGTTTAGAAGTGACATATTTAAAATGATAGATGAAGAGCATTTTATAGTGTGCAATATTCCATAAACATCTATTTATTTTTCTAATTGAAAGAAATTTCAGACAATAGAGAGCTTGAGATCACAGCTCCCTGAAATAATTTAGAGGACAGAAATCCTATATTGTAAAATAGGAATCATCTGTGATGCCGAAAAGTCATTAAGAAGGTATGGTTGACAATGTCTCATGAAAGTAAAAAAACTAACAAAACCTAACAACTGTGAATGCTAACAGTTCCAAAGTTTCAAACTCACAGTCCAGAATTCAATGACAGAATTAAAAGGTAGAGCTTACTCATGATCTATTAGCTCATGTCTATACAAAAGGAAAATATCCAGTAGGCTTTATCTTTTGTTAATGTTTTATATATTTTCATTGCTAAATAAATCCTACAAAATAAATGAAGTTAAGAAGTCTGTCACTTAGGGAGGCTGAGACAGGAGAATCACGAGTTCAAAGCCAGCCTCAGCAATGGCTAGGTGCTAAGCAACTCAGTGAGACCCTATCTCTACATAAAACACAAAATAGGGCTGGGGATTTGGCTCAGTGGTCGAGTGCCCCTGAGTTCAATCCCCAGTACCAAAAAAAAAAAAAAAACAAACTCTGTGTGGGGGACTGGGGCTTTAGCTCAGTGGCAGACCCCTTGCCTAGTAAGTGTGAGGCAATAGGGTGGATCCTCAGCACCGCATTAAAAAATAAATAAAAGCATTCTATCCATCTACAACTGAAAAAAATAAAGTCTGCGTGGGTTTTTGTAGTTCAAATTGTTACTCCCTCCCCCCAAGTGAAATTGTTAAAATCCTAACCTCCAGTACCTGTAAATGTCATATTATTTGGAAATAGGTTTTTTGCTGATGGCCGAGTTAAGAGGAGGTCCTTAGGGTGATTGCATCCTTGTAAAAAAAGAAAATGTGGACACAAACAAAATGTGTTAGCCAACAGTGGAGGATGCCATGTGAAGAAGAGTCAGGATGCCAATAATTGAGAAGCTTAGAGGGGCCTAGAACAGATCCTCCTTATTATCATCAGGGAAAGCATGGCCCTATCACACTTCATTTTCATACTTCTGGAATGAAGAAGTGTGAGACATTAAGTATTTCTTGTTCTAAGCCACCCAGTTTGGGTACTTTCTTACATCAGCCCTAGTACACAAACATATGAGTAGATGAAGAAAAACAACCCCTGATAACTTAGGTACAGATGCACAAGTTGGAAAACAGTGACCTTATTGGAAAACAGAAGCCACATAGCTCAGACTGCTCAAATATTATACTTTCTATTCTGATATAAGTCTAGGACACAGAAAAGCAAGGGATGTCTTTACTCTTCCCTCATCTTTTATGTTAAAATAAGCCTACGATGTCTCAACGTTTTGTGTCTTCGATATATAAAATAATGTCTTAGTATCTATGATTTCATACCTTCAAAGATGCCTAATGATAATAAAAATAACAATGATGCAAGAAAAAATAAAGGCTTAGCCAATGAAAAAGGAGATAGCCATAATGACAAATCATAAAACATAAAAAAACACACTGCATTTTAGACCAAAATAAAAACACACTGCTCATAATCCTCTTCAGATATTAGGCAGCACCGAGATTCCTTGAGAAGAAGTGTAAGAAAGAGTACAGGAGAGAAACTTGATCTTCACATGGTCAAAACAGAGAAAGTATGTGAGTTTTCTTGCTTAACTTAACTATGAGCCTTAATGACCAACTCTACAACAGAATTTGCTCCCCGTGTAGAGGATATAGTAGAGGAAGTGACAGTGCAGGTACTTGAGACAAAAATTTAAATGAAGCAGCAGTCATTGATCTCTCCTCAACCTAATCTTCACCAAGTAATGAAATGGTCCCCATGCTCAATTACTGTGAACTAGAAAGAACAAAGGGCGTGTACAAAGAACAGAGGGGAAAAGTGGTAAAGAAAAATATTTATCTATTTCAGGTTCTGTTTAAAATGTATTTAAGATATAATGGCCTCAGTGTATCAATATTTTACATAACCCCTTTCTTAAATTAAGAAAGATTATTTACTAAAGAAAGATATATTTAAAGTTTCACAATTTCTTCTGTTCAATTTTAATTTTTTTTCTTCTATTTATTTCAGATAATTTGAAATGTAATGTTTCACAAAAGTAATTATCCCTTTCTAAAAGAGCTCTTTTATCTTTCTAGTTATCAACAGTCATACAGCAACAGAGATGCCAGATGACAAAAAATATATTTTCCAAAAGTTAACAATGCTTATTTAGAGTATAGCGCAATTCAGGTAATTTTTAAGATAATACTTTTTGTTACTAAGTTTTTAAAATGAATAAAAACTAATTTCTCAGGCCCTTTTATTCAAATTAATTAACTAGTTCAAAAAGTTACTGTGTGTTTTCATAACAGGTTTAAAGCCATTTTTAAGGAACTGTGGCATCAAAATGTTATCTTTATCAGCAGGTAAGAAAATATTTTGGAGAGTTTTAGTAAGTCATCACATCTTCCAGCAACATGTCCTTATTCATTTAGGTGAGTTTCTAAGTCAATGTGTAGAAATAAAGAATTGACTTGAAAATTACAAATATGGGGGAAAAGACTGATTTGGGTAGAATCAAAGCAAGATTTGTACAACTGAGTGAAATTATAATGCCTACAAATAAAATTTACTTCAATAAATTCTACATAACAATTCTACATAACATTTTCACAACTATTATTTTGAAATTAAAGTTTTATTATTGTTAACTCCATATATTGCTATAGTTTGAATCTGTAATGTTCCCCAAAGGCCCATGTATTAAAGATTTGGCCCCCAGCTCATAGTACCTTTAGAAGAGGGGCATTGTGGGAAGTTAAAAGGTCATTGAAGGCATACTCCAAAATGTAATTATAGGACATCACCCCTCTGTCTTTTGCTTTTTGTTCCAGATGCTCCTACTATGACATACTATGTCATCAAGCAATAGAACCATTTGGTCATAAACTGAAACCTCCAAAACTGTGAGGCAAAATAAACCTTTCTTCTTTTTAAGCTTATTCGTCTCAGATACTTGTTATAGTAATGGGAAGCAAACTAATACATGGATATAAATAAGAAAGCATATCTGCTATAAAATATATAAACAACTAAACTAATTAAATTCTTACCTGGCTGAAAAACTGATAGACTTCCATCAATATGACCAAAAACAACTTTCCCCTTTTTTTGGGTATGCCATCTGAAAATACAGATGTCAGACAAGAAGCTATGGGCTTCCTTATGTACAGTCACTCCACTATCTGGCCCTGATATGGTCCAAACAAATAGTGGGCCTCTGTGGGAAACAAATGCTACAGCATCATCTGCATTCCAGCACCAGCTAAGAGAGGCAGGCACTCCTGGAATAAATTAAATACAGATACTTAGTAGAAGTTGTAGCACAAGATTGTATCATTAAATATTCTTGTACATTTTTTAAACTAATTAAGATACAAAAATATGTTCATTATTTTAAAAATACATTACTTTCTTACTTCAGAATAGGATTTATGAAATAATCCCAAAGACTACAGAGAATACATGCAGAAACTTTCAGAATGAAAGGAAAAATACCTACTTAGGTCCAAACACTAATAAAATGATCACATGTTTCTTGTAGTCAAAGAAATTTATAGGGTTCTTTAATTTAGTAGACTATATATTAAAGCAACAAATACTTATCATGTGACTATAAGACTTCTAGACATTCTAGATATACAATGTAGTATGAAATAAAATACTTTAAAGGTTCTGAAATATAAATTGAAGAGAATGAGATAAATGTAGGAAGAGATAAATGCCACCATAAAGATTTAATAATAGCAAATGATGCTACAATCTATGTCTTTCAGGAATTTAGATTCAAATTCTAGCTTTTGCCTCAGATGAGCTAAAGAAATTACTTTCTCTAAAACTCTGTTGTCTCATCTATAAAATGGAAATAATAATAAAAATAGCTGACTACCTATTTCACATGAATGTTAAGAAAATAAAACATAATAACATATGTAAAATTAGCTTTTAAACCATAAGATGAAATACAAAAGTTAATTGTTAATGTTTCTGCTATTGTTGTGATGAAATAAACTATATTTAAAATAGGTGTTTGGGAAATACATGACTCAATAAAGAAATTATGAAATCTCCCAACACAGATAGATTAACTATATCAGAATCATAAAACTGAAAATAATATATTAGGTCATGTGGAGTTAGGTCCTAGGTATCTATTTTTATCATGCTGCTCCAAATGATTTTGATATGTAGAAATCTTTTGAGAATCACTGGGCTACTGTTATAAAAAGAAACTGGATTTGAATTATATCTTCAAATAGAGGTCAAGTTTAAATATATTAGCGTGAGCAATATTTCTTAGGAAGAGAACATGATATGAATAAAGACACAGTATTGAAAATTATCATTTTATAATAAGTTCGGTTTGTGTCCACAGTCTGTGTGCTCCAAGCAGCAGAAACTGGAAGCCTAAAGCCTGGTTCAGGGCCTGACACATATTAAGAACTCCATAAATATTTGCTGAGTGAAAGAATGAGTACATGGACGAAGCCAATAAAAAAGCTGATGTGGCTTGAGGAATGTATTAACAGAAGCAGAATTTCCCCAATAGGGAGCAAGTTACTTTGTATGGACCGAATCACCACAGCATAATCGAACAAGGACAATAGGTTGGCTTTCTGAATATATATTAAAGACAGCTAGGGAAGTGAAGGAACCAGATGCAATGTTATATAACAACAACAACAATAATAATAATGGAAAATACTTATGTAGTGGCTTACTATGTACAAATACTTTGAAGAGCTTTGCAAATATCAACTCATTTAATTCTCCCAATGATATTCTGAGATAGGTAAAAAGTATTTTCCTTTGGCAATCAACATGTGACATTTTTAAAACTGGTGACAATTTTAACATTTTACAAATAGACAAACTAATACTCATTTTTCTTTAAACCTGTTGTTTATTAGGAAAAGAAAAATGAAGTGAAAACTACTGAGGAAAGATCAAGGTGAAGTACTTACTATATGTGGAGGTTAAAAAGCTCACTTAATGCAAATTTCTACTTTGCTTAACCTGGATTCTAAAAATATTGGCATCTTAAAACATTCAAAAGGGAATATTTAAAATGAAAATGACTAAAAATGTTCATATTTTTCCCAAATACAATATTAAAGCTTTCAGTCTTCAAAATAAGAAAGTAATTATAAATAATATGGAAAATTATGACTAATCTTTGATCTTTCTTAGATGCAACATTTACCAAAATTGTTACTGCAATAACAAGTTATTGTAGTAACAATAATACATTATTCACTTACCACTGTTAAGTGAAAGTCTTATTTAATTGTATATCCAGTGGCAAAGGAAATTATGATACACACAGCTGATGAATTAAAAAATGTCTCCCCTCATAAAAGGGTGTGATGTATTGGATGACATGATAAACCATTAGATAAAGTAGGTGATAATACAATTGTAGGTTGTCTAATCTGTACTTTTGTATAATATTTAGAAGACATTTATTTGTAGTTATAGGCTGATGTAGATTTGGGGTTACAACTCCATGGAAATATTAATATAATGTAAAATTTTAGTTTATTTCATGTAAAATATCAAAAGACTTAAAGGTGAATTTGAAAATTAAAAAAAACAGGTTATATAAATTTGGGAATTAAATTCACATTTTTTCTAGCCGAAAATAAACCTCACTTGGCAAATAATTTTAAGATGACAATTGAAAAACAAAATCAATGTCTTTTAACTAATAATTTTCAGCATCCTTAATTATCTAAATTTGAAAAGACAAGGAAAAAGCAACATAGCAAATATGTTATGTTCCAAAAGACATTATTCTTATTATTAAAGCAAAATTTAAATTGTCTATGAATTCGTAATATTATTGCTACATACCCATTATAAAGAAATTTTGAACAAAATGAACTTGGTAAAATTGTCATGTTTTACTTTTCTACTTTAAAATTATCTTCATTAATTTCAGACAAAAAGCTGAATATAGAAAACATATCCAGCAGTATCTTACAAAATTATAATCAATTGAGCTATATACTTGGTGCACAGAAAGAGTACATTATTATGAAATTTATTATTATGACAATTATCATCATTATGGGTTAAGATTGAATAAGAGTTCCCAATGCTAAGTAGAAAGAGTATGACATTATCCAAATTCACAAAGACTTATTTGTGTGAACTAGGACTTTCTATCTTGACCAAATTATACATAAAAGCATGAAAACAGTTGAACAATATATTAAATACATGCAGAATATTGTCCTTGTAGTTTTGAATGGAAAATACTAATGAATAGGCAAGGCTTTTTACTTGTCTCGTTAAGACAATCTTTTCTAATTATTATTTTTATATTAATTTTGAAAAGTTTTATATTTAAAAATTAATGAAATTATTTGGTACTATGTTTTTAGTTGATCTTGTGTTTGAAGTACAATTATATCATAAAATTTTGTTTCAGTTTTGTACACATGCACAAGTCATGATATGAAATATATTTCTTATATCAGTTACTATTAGAAAGTTTTAAACCATGATTTTAAAACCTACATTAATAAAACTAGTTGTGCTTGTTGAAATAAAAAGTCTTATCAATAAAATTTCAATGATAAATGTACCTTTTGTATTGTCGAGTTTAGCAATGACTTTTTGTTCTGCAACATTCCAAATGATCACTAAATTATCAGTACTGCCACTTGCAAACAGATCAGGATTATGTGGACACCAAGAGATTGCTGTGATTGTTTTTTTATGTTCAGACATAATTGCATGAAGTTTGAATTCATTATAATGGTGATCCAACTAAAACGAAATAAATAAAACATTTTAGCGCTCCTTTTAAATAGTATACTATCTATTAATGTTAAATAAACAAAAGCTACATACATGAAAATTAGTTCACTTAGTAATAAAGATACAAGCAAATTTCAAGCCTTGGTCTATGTTCAAGTGTATTTAATTATATTTGATCAGCAGAAAAAAAACATTTGGGGGCAAAATGAAAGAACTGAAATAAATTAAAATTAATAAAAATGTTTTACATTCAAACATGCATAATAATTCAGAGCTTTATTACGTTTTCCATAGCTATATCCATTTATGAAGAGTAAAATACCCTTGATTTTGGAATTTTTTTGCCATTTTCATTTATATTTAAACTTAAAAAATTAAACTGTGGTGTACAAAAAATTAAGATTTTAAATAAACCAAATGCCTATTCTTACATTATTAAGATATACAACTCTTCCAGAGCAATGCATCATTGACCCTTTTTATGTCATTTTTTAAAATTAGATCATATTTCATATGTAAGTAAATAAAATGAATAGCCTATATTTTCCTGTTTCATTTGTAATTGTGCCTGAATTAAGGAGCAGATTAAGAAATTTTTCTACCATTTTTACCATGTTTTGCATTGTTCTGTATGTCATACTGTAGTGAACTTTTCAGGGTTACTGAAAGTTTTAAAAATCATTATATTAAATGCTACTCCAATATTTCTTTAATCATATACTTTCAATAAAATCGTTACTGCAGACAGAACTTTGAGTATTCTACATGATCAAACCTCTGCTATCTTGCCAAACTAATCTGATATAAAAATCCTCCCAGTAAAATAATTTCCATGTTACAGCCTGATACTGTTCTCTTGGCCTCTAATACTTTCCCCACTGATTTGCTCATGGTTATTCATTTACCTGTTCAGGTCTGAATTCAAAAGTACCACTTTAGAGAGATGTTTTCAGACTATGCTATCTAAATCAATAACTCTCCTCAAAATCTATCTGATGATCTTATTATCTGTTTTGTAATTTTCATGGAACACATTTCTTCTGAAACATTTACTTAATTATTTCTTTACCGATTTTATGAGCTCTCCTTGTCCTCTCTTCCCACAAGAAGATTTTGCTTGGTTAGTTCTCACTTGTATTTCTAGTGTCATGTAATGCTTGGTCAATAGAAGAGGGTCAGTTGATATTAAATACCAAACCCTGATGTTATGGTTTTGCATTTAAGTAACTTCTGCCTTTTGTTATCACATTAATGGTACAATGAACATATTTGTACATAAAATTTTGACTAATGTCCTGATTATTTCCTAAGGCTTTGTCTCCTATAAGTTCTTTTTATAGTTTCAACTATTCTTAGACAACTTTGATGAAAATGGTATTAAAGATAACCTAGTACCATTGGTATTTTCATCTGATTTGCACTACAGCAGTAATAATTTTAAGTGAATATGTTTAAATACATAATTGTGGTTTTTTGCATATTTACAAATGAATAGCTTTTAAGATTTAAATTGTTCAGAAATTTAAGTTAGCTGTGGTAGATATTTTGAATACATATGATGTAACAGAAAAATCTGGTGTGTATATATTAGAAATTCAGTTAAAGAAATCTATAAATACAATATATATAAAAAAAATTATGGTGTTTATCAGTGACCTTTTTTGAATTTACTTCACAAATTATCCAATAGTATCTGTAAGTACACTAGGGAATATTGAACTATTTGTAGGGACTAAATGATTAATGAATTCTTATTATATTTACAATTTGGTGTTG
The DNA here is from genome assembly GCA_028644305.1 of Xerus rutilus. Classification (NCBI taxonomy): domain Eukaryota; kingdom Metazoa; phylum Chordata; class Mammalia; order Rodentia; family Sciuridae; genus Xerus; species Xerus rutilus. The sequence goes on from CM053403.1 coordinate 127,301,219, forward strand.
TAACACTGTACTGTTACATCAAGATGGAGCATAAATTACTGTTAAAGAACTTTAATACAATATATTGGTGCATTATAAAATAAAACTTCAAAAGCCATTTACAAATATTGTTTAATAGTTCAGAAAAATCTAATAATACCTCATTGTCATTATCTAGAATTTGACATTATTTTTGGACTTTGACTATACAGTCTATGTTTGTACAAGATATTATTTAATAAACGTTTATTCTGAAAGTACTTATAACATGTTCTATTTTTATGTAGCAGAATTTTTTTTTTTTTTTTTGGTACTGGGGATTGATCTCAGTGGCATTCAACCACTGAGCCACATCCTCAGTCCCATTTTGTGTTTTATGTAGAGACAGGGTCTCACTGAGTTGCTTAGCGCCTCGCCGTTGCTGAGGCTGGCTTTGAACTCGCGATTCTCCTGTCTCAGCCTCCCTAAGTGCTGGGATTACAGGCTTGAGCCACCGCGCCCGGCTATGTAGCAGAATTTTTATATCACTTTAATTTAGACGATCACATACAACACAATATTATTAAATTTATATATATGATTATATAAATTGTCACATGAAGGCAAATATAAATTATATATAATGTATAATTTAAAATATAAATTTTAATATTAATATCAATTTAATGTCAATGTCATTTAGTAATGCAACTTTTTATTGGCATATTTTGAAACAAGTTGCTACAGTGTACACTGTAATGAACTGTCACCTAAGTTTACTTAATTTGTAAATTAGCACAATTTTGATTTCATTCATAAGTTTTTTTATGTTCATAATTTTAGCTTAACTTCCTAAATATTTGTCACAAAATGCTATCATAAAATTTCAGACACAAAAACCTAAAAAAAATGAACTGAATTGCCTACATGCATTCAGTTTCTTACCATCCTTACCACTGGGAGGAAAAGTTTGATTTGCCTGACATGTTTCTTTTCTTCAGGAGGAAATACAAGACAAGAAGATAGGGACTTGAGACTAGGCAAGACATTTTATAGAAGGAATTTGGAAGTGAGAAGCATGGGAGTACATATAGGGTGTAAAGGACATAGATGAGAGAGAAAAAAAGGGAGCTTTCTGCTGTCTTATATAGGGAAGGGATGGGAAGTGAAAGATTGTGAGTGATATTAAAATCACACTTTCATTGCTAGACATTCCAGTCTTGATAAGTGGACTATATACAATCTTATTATATATCATGGAAAATGAATTGTTTTATGGATTAATACTATTGTTTCTTAAATTTTGAATAAATTATAGCACAATTTGTAATAAACTAATGTAATAATGAAAAGGATTCTTCAGAATAAAGCATTATTTTTCACTCAACTGAAATAGTTGATGTTTGAAGATTAAAAGAAAGCAACCTCATTCATCTAAGACATTTAATGAATTGTCTACAAATTGCCAGACAAGGTACGAATATTTAAGAATGCAAAGGTAAGGCTCATTTATAATAAATGAAAAATAGAGTCCATTTTATGAAAAACCCTCACTAATAAAGGGAAAAGGCAGAATATGAAAAAGAATTTACATTTCAGGTGATATTTGAAAGATGAGAAAATGTTCCCCACACAGGCAATATAGGCAAACTGAAAAATTAATGAAAAGAAGAGAGGAGGTTGAGATGTTATATAAAATGCAATTGGTTTGGTATGTCTGCAACACAGAGTGAAAGAAAAAGGAGGCAGGATGGTCACAAGACCTTAAAAGTTACGTAATCCCAGTAGCTCCGGAGGCTCAGGCAGGGGGATGGCAAGACCAAGAGCCTGTCTTTAAATAAAATCAAGGCCCTGTCTTCAAATAAAATATGAAAAAGGGTTGGGGGTGTTGCTTGGTGGTTAAGCACCCCTGGGCTCAATTTCTGGTATCAGAAAAAAATAATCATAATATGAAGTTTGGATGTAATATTATGGTATGAGTAGCAATTGAAGGTTTTAAAATTGAGATTTGTATAAATTACAGGAAAAACAAATGAAGAGAGACTATTAAGAGAATACTATATAGTTCAGGTAAGAAAGAAAGAAAAAAGATACTGAAAAAAATACAAAATACCACAATCACTCTTGGTTACTAAGGACAAAGGATGTGAGTAGAAGTGAGTCAAAATGATTCACATTGGTTTATATGAAAGGTAAGCCCTTTGAGAATCTGACTCTGGGTTTCAGGAGAAAGACTGAACTTGAATTTAAATCCTCTATATGATGCTTAAATCCTCTATATGGCTCCTCTATATGTAGAAATTCATGAAGACATTGGCTCTGTAAACTGGTGACAACTGGAGTTAAAAGAAAATGTAGTTATGATGGTTTTTCTGTCAAGAATATTTTGAAATACATCAGCACTAATTTTCAGGTGATAATTTCTAAGGGACTATCCATACCCTTGAACTGATAGAATTTTTTCATTTCAAACTTACTTATAATATGATCTAAACATTTTAAAGCCCAACAAAGAACACAAAATAGAAAAAAATACCAATTAAATTATAGCATTATTCTTTTCATGTGAACAAGACTTAAAATAAATATGAATTAAATAATAATTTTAGCTGTTACAATTAAAAATTGAAAAGAATTAGTATTATTTTACCTGATAAATATAGATAGCCAGAGTAGCACAATATGCAAACCTGTCTCCATTGGCAGCACATACATCTTTGTTCCACGGCTGACATCCAGCAGCCAGCAATCCCACTTGCCTTACCTGGGACATGCTTGCCTTGAAAAACAAATTTGAAGAATATGTCAGTAATTCTCATGGTTGTATAAACCCCATCATTTTCCATGTCTTCCCTAATCCATACCTTCATGTCCTGAAAAAAATGTTACTACTATAGATCTCACCCTACATTTTCAGAGAAAAGGAGTTGAAATTCCCCAATGCATATGGACCTCAAGGCAGGTACTTGACAGGAGCAAGAGATCATAAAATGATGAATGACATATGATACTTGGCCAAAGGCTGGGAAACCTATAAGGAGTTATAGGAACTATAGTGAAAGAAAAGGCACATGTCCTACCCAAACAATTTTTGTGCCATTTGAAATGGCCATCCCATGCTGCCAGATGTATAAAACTTCTGAGAAAAACTGAAATATCCATATTTTTATGTGATATGTACCAATTTTTAAATACTGGCAATTCATTCAAAGCAGCAAATTCAAATTTAAAACTACGGGCCAATGTTGGTGGGATTGTGACCTCTGTCATAGAACTGCATGGGTTTTACATTAACTCACAAAAACTATTACTCCATGGGTTTTACATTACTCACAAAAACTATTCGAAGTACATTACACAGATATAAAAGCTGGATTAACAACATTGCTCACTGTTAAAAGAGGGGACAGAAAAAAGTTAGGAACTAGTTTTTATTCAAGACAGAAGATGTTTAAGTAACCAACCTCAGATACTGAAGATACTGGCATCTTCTGCATGGCAGAAGCAGCCCAGGGCCAAGACTAAATAAATAGGAAATGAGACCCAGCTTTGCACCAAGCACAAAATACAAGTTGGAGTCAGCTATTTAACTTTAGGTCTCTCTTTCTCGAATCTAAAATATACTTTTGAACTGCATTTTCTACAACAGTCATCTCAGTTCAAAAACTTCTATGAATCTAAATATAAACTCAAAATTCTTCTAAGATACTGAAGAGAGGAATGTATAAACACCATGGGTGTTTTATACTTATAGAAGTGAATCTGATTGCAAGTTTATGATCATGTTGAAAGACCACCAAACTGGAAAGTCATACTAAGGCCAAAAACGTACCTAGGCAGAGTACTACGCTATATAGTTATCTAATAAATGACATTCACAAATTAATTATTGACCAAAAAAAAAACCTTTTAAAGGTAGAATTCAGACCATAATTATATAGTTAATAGTCAATATCTAGTCAACATTTAGTTTATAGTGCTCACTAGCTTTATATTATTTCAAGAGTACAATGGTAATGTCAAGATCACAATATGAAAAATTATCACACATACAAAATATATGCACATAAGATGTACAGTACAAGTTTCTAGGTGCTTGTTCAGTGTATTCCCAGGAACTCTACAACTTAAAAATAGCTATAGTCTTCCATTTCTACTCTGCTACCCGGAAGTTTAAAGCAAGCTATCCCAAATCAACGATAACTCACATAGTTATGGAATAACTAACTAGGTGCCTCTTTATTATCTGCTTTCTTGTTATATCTCATTATCTTCTTCAGAGTGTGTGTGTGTGTGTGTGTGTGTGTGTGTGTGTGTGTGTGTGTGATGCTGTGGACAAAACCCAGGGCTTCACACATGCTAGAAAATAATTCTACCACCGAGTAAATTCCCAGCCCTTCTCTTCTTTAATATTCAGAGATTAGTAAATGTCAATCAGTTATGTTTTATCCAATGTACCATTAACTTATATTAATTTATAATACTACTTTCTTTTATATTTACTCTTTCATGCTTTTGCATCTGGAAATAATATCTTCTCTTTCTTCTCCAATTCTTTGTTCTTGTCTCACAAAACCCCTTACCTTGATAGAACCAGTGAAAATTTTACCAGAAATAAATTATTCGAAATAAAAAAAAAGTCATGATAAAGAAACAGTACTATCAATCTTTGAGTGCTTACAAATATTCCAAAGCTTCTACAGAAAAATCCTTTCTTCCTCCTCTAATAACACTACCTTTCCTCAGGAGCTAGCATTCAGGATAAATAAAAACGAAATCATATATAGTGTTTTTTTCCAATTGGTAATTTTACAGTAATCTTCACTGAAAATATATATCATTTCAGCCTCAGTGTGAATGACATAGGTTTTTTGTAGATTATGCTAGATATCTACAATTGCTATTTATAGCATTTCTATGTAAGTAAAAATGACTACTGATTTGTTTAATAAAATATTTAGTTTATATTTGGAAAGGAAATATAGAGATCTTTAAACACAAATGTAAAATGGAATTGTTTAAAAATTTTAACTTTCTGCTAAATTTGTACATTTTTTAAAATAAACTATTTTTAGAACAGTTTTAGGTCCATACCAAAATTGAGGAAAAATATAAAGTATTCCCAAATATCCTTTGTAGGCTTCCCCTTTAACACAAGCTCCCCAAATATCAACATCCAGTACCAGATGGTACTTTTATTAAAACTGATGAAACTATACCCAATATATCATTATTAAAATCCGTAGTCTACATTATGGTTCTGTCTTGGTATTCTACTATTGGTTCTGACAAATGTACAATGACCCTGTAGTATATTGTATAGAATGATTTCACTGCACTAAAATGTCTTCTAAGCTCTGCCTATTCATTCCTGCCCCTCCCCAACCTGGAAACAACTAATATTTTTATACTTTCTCCATAGTTTTGCCTTTCCAGAATGTCATATAGTTGGAATGATATAGCACCTAGCCTTTCCAGATTAGCTTCTTTCAGTTAGCAATATACTTTTAAGTTTCCTTTGTTTTTTCATGGTTTGATAGCTCATTTCTTTTTTTCCTTAGTCTTAAATCTTTTTTATCATGGTAAAATAGATATAACTTAATATTTACTCTTAATGATTTTAAGTGTGCACCTCAGTAGTATTAAATATATTCCTATTGTGCAACTATCACTGCCATTCACCTCTGGAAATCTTTTCATTTTGTAAAACAAACTCAACAGCCATAAACAATTATCCCTCATTCTCCCCTCTTCAGCCCCTTAAAACCACTATTCTAAAACTGTCTCTATGATTTTGACTTTAACTTATACAAGCAAAATAATAATACTTATCTTTTTGTTAGAGGATTATTTCATTTTGTATCATATCCTTAGATTATTCCACATTGTAATGTATCTCAGGATTTCCAAAAGGCTAATATTGTAATGTATGTATATATGATATTTTGCTTATCCATTCATTGGTCAATGGATGGCTGAATTGCTTCCACATGTTAACTATTGCAAATATGCTACTACTATGAATATGGGGGGAGGGTAGAGATCTTTTAAGATCCTGCTTTTAATTCATTGGGGTTTATGTACAAAAGTGGAACATCTGTATTATATGGTAACTCTATTTTTAATATTTTGATGAATTTTCACATTGTTTTCCATATCAGCTGCTACATTGTACATTCCCACCAAAAGTGTTCAGATTGCTTTATATCCGTACCAACTTTTATTATTTTCTGTTATTTAATAGTAACCACTTGAATGGATGTGAGGTGGTATCTGTTACATTTATTCATATTTCTCTAATGATTAATGATGTTGACCATCTTTTCATGTGTTTATTGGTCATCTGCATATCTCTTTTGGTAAAATATCTATTTGAGTACTTTGCCAGTGTTTGAATCCATGAAGTCTTGTTTTTCACGGTTGAACTTTGGATGTACTCTACATATTTGGGATATTAATCCATTATTAGATATCTTTTGCAAACTTATTTTCTCATTCTGTGGATTGCCTTTTTGATCTGTTGGTAGTTTTGTTTGATGAACAACTTTTTAATATTTATAAAGTCCAACTTATCTATTATTTATTTGAATGCCTATGCCTTTGGTATCATATCCAAGAAATTATTGTCAAATCCAATGTTGTAAAGCTTTTACCCTATGATTTCTTCTACAATATATAATTGAGGTCTTACATTCAAGTTTTGAGTCATTTTAATTTTCTCTCTTTGCCCCCCATATTCATAGTAGCATATTTGCAATAGCTAACATATGGAAACAATTCAGCTATCCAGTGATGAATGAATGGATAAGCAAAATATCACATATACACACATTAAAATATTATTTAGCCTTTTAAAAATGGAAATTCTGAGATACATTACAATATGTATTAAATTTAAAGATATGATGCAAAATGAAAAAAGCCACTAACAAAAAGACAAATATATATATGTGTGTCTGAAATCTCTACTGTATTCTAATGGTCTATATACCTGTCTTTATTCTTTATGCCAGCATGACACTTTGATTACTGTAGTACTGCAGTAACTTTTGCAGTCAGAAAGTGTACTTAATACTTGTTGAGGATTTTCATAGCAATGTTCATAGACATTAGTTGTAGTTTCCTTTGGCTTGGAATCAAGATGAGGCTAGCCTGATAGAATGAATTAGGAAGTATTCCTTCCTCTTCAAATTTTTGGGGAAAATTTTGAGAAGGATCAGTGTTCTTCATAAACATTTAATAGAATTCATTAGTGAAGCCCTCAAATCCATGGCTTTTCTTAGTGAAGAATTTTTATTATTTGATCCAGTCTCCTTTCTAATTATAGGACTATTCAAATTTTCAATTTCTTTATGGTGTAGTCTTGGTTGGTTGTGTGTTTCCAGGAATTTATTCATTTCATCAAAATTATCTAATTTGTTGATGTATACTTCTTAGTATTGTTTTAAAATCCTTTCTATTTTGTATGATCTGTAGTAATATCCCCAGTTTTGCTTATGATTTTTATAATTTGAGTCTACTCATTCATTTTCTTCATCTGGATAAAAGCTTTTCAATTATGTTCACTTTTTCAAAGAATAAACTTTTGATTTAATTGATTTTCTCCATTGTCTTTCTATTCTCCATTTATTTTTATTATGACATTTATTGTTCTCTTCATTATGTTTTGGTGTGTTAGGTTTTTGTTTTTCTTCATCTCTAAATGTTTTCTATTTCCCTTATAATTTCTTCTTTCACATACTAGTTGTTTTGAAAGTATGCTGCTTAAATTTCATGAATTTGATAATTTTCTAGTTTTCTGTTATTGCCTTCTAACGCCATCCCTCTCCTTTGTGATTAGAGAAAATATCATTGTATAATATCTATTTTATATATAGACTTTATTCATGGCCTAACGTTTTTTCAAAGTGGAAAATGTCCATGTGCGCTTGAGAAGAATGTATATGAAGTTGTTAAGCAGGGTGTTCTGTGTATTGTCTGTGAAATCTAGTTGAACTGATATGTTGTTTGAGTCCTCAATTTTCCTTAATTATCTATGTTCTGGTCATTGTGCCAATTGTTGGGAATGGGCTATTGAATTTTCCAACTCTTATTATAGAACCAGTTGTTCCTTCATTTCATCAGTTATTGTTTAATGTTTTGATGGTCTCTTATTGGGTATATAAATGCCACATAATTATGTCTTTCTTATAAACCCAGCTTTTTATTTATAATATTCTTCTTTGTCTCTTCTATCTTTTTTTGACCTAGTCAGTTTTATCTCCTATTAATACATCTATCCTACTTTCTTTTGTCACTTTTTTATGGAAAATCTTTTTCCTTTCTTTTTCATTTGTGTCTTCAGATTTAAAGTCAATTAATTGTAGACAGCATATAGTTTAATCATTTTTAATACATTCTCCAAATCTCTGTCTTTGCTTAGAAAGTTTAATCCATGTACATGTGAAGTAAGCTGGCCCTTTGTATCCACAGATCTCACATCTATGAATTCAATCATGGATTGAATGTTTTTAAAAATAACTTTTTAAAAAAATTTGCTTTTACTGAGTATTACAGACTTTCTTGTCATTATGCCCTAAATATTATGGTAAAATAACTATTTATAAAATATTTATATCATTTTAGGTATAATAAATAACCTACAGATGATTTTAATTGTGCTCAGTGATAAAGCACTTGCCTAGCATGTGCAAGACCCTGGGTTCAAGCCCCAGTACCACAAAAATAAATAGGTAAAACTAAAAAATAAAGTATATGGAAGGACATGTATATGTTTTATATAAATACTATGATATTTTATATGAGGGCCTTGAGCATCCATGAATTATGTTATCCCTGGAGGGTCCTGGAAACAATCCCTCATGAATACGGAGGGATAACTATATTTACTTAGAAGGAGGGACTTACCTTTTCCATTTTTCTATTTGTTTTCAATATGCCTTAGGGTTTTGTTTTGTTTTTTTGTCCCTCATTTCCTGCATTACTGTTTTCTTTTATATTTAATTTTTGAAGGAGTACTCTGAATTCCATTCTCATTTCCTTTTGGTTATATTATATATCTATTTTCTTTGTGGCTACCATGACTAATACATTTTATGTTCTAAATATATAAGGTACTAATTTGAATTTTTACCAGCTTTATTTCAATAATATATATAACTTGAGTTCTTTGCTACTCCATCTTTATGCCTTTCAGTTGTAGATTCCTATGTACCACAAAACATAATGTTTTAAATGTATTAGTCTTTTAAATTAATATGAAACAAAATGTGAAATTACACATAAAAGTTTCAACAATACTACCTGTAGACTACAATCTTCTTAAATTTTCTGTTTATGAATCATGAGGAACACAAAAAGTGGAGTTATAAATCATTGTTTCAAAATAATAGCTTTTGTAATTACTCATGTATCTACTCTATCTACTCTTATTGAGATCCTTTTTTTTTTTGGCAGGGTGTTGGAGGCTGTGTATGAATTCTGGATATGTTTGAGCCATCACAAGGCAGGTGGGTTGCTTTTGTTGGAAATTCCACTGATTGAGCCTGCTCAGATTATGCCTACACCCTGCCTTGGCTTGGACAGCCCTAGGTTCAAATGCAGTCCAGCCACCTGGGTATAGAGGAGGTAGGTGTAACCTGCCAAGCCCCAAACAACTGGTTTTTCCAGTTGTTTTCTTCTGCCTGTTTTTCTAAAGAAGGCTGTTATACTGAAATCTTTTGATGTTCTTACTTATAAAAATAGGTAGACCCAGTCTCCATCAGAGCTAGGTCCCATCAGATCCCACTTTTCACTTATTACTGAGTCTTGTTTTTATTTCTTAAATTTCTGTTAACTTTAATATTTCCATTCTGACTTATCCTTTGCCCTAGCTCGGGGAAACTGCATAAATGTCACATGGGTCATGACAATAAGCCTTTGAGTTACTGTCTAGTATATTTCATTTCATCCAAATGGATTCCCTTGAGCATGTCTACTCCAGGAAATGTCTCCCAGTAATGAGTTCTCTGAGTTTTTGTTTGTCTTATTATGCTTTAATTTCTCCCTTACTTTTTCTCCTTCACTTTTGATAGGTAATTTGGTTAAATATGGAATTTTGTTGACAATTTGAATGAATCAGCCTACTATGTTCTGGTCTCCAAAGTGTCTGATAAGAAATCCGCTGATTATCTTCTGGAGGATAGCTTTTATGTTATGAGTTGCTTCTTACTGATTTCAAGATGCTCTGTGTTTGGTTTTAAATTATAATTATGTAATACATATATAATTATGTTATAATGTATACCAATGTGGACTTATTGGAGTTCACTAAAATTGTTGGAAGTTTATATTTATGCTATTTGGTTTTCTAGCTATTATTTTTTCAAATATTCTTTCTTTCCAACTTCTCCATTTGGAACTCATACATGAAAACATTATTCTACTTGATGGTGTCCCTTAGGTTTTTTCTTTCTATTTCTCCATGTCAGTAATTTCCTTTGTCCTGTCTTCAAATTTGCATATTTTCTTATGTCTGCTCAACTATACCTTTGAGTACTTCTAATTAATTTTCAAATTTGTTATTATGTTTCAGTCCTAGAATTTCAATTTCATATAGTTTTCTCTTTGTTTATATTTCCATTTTGTTTATATACTTGATTTTCTTCAACATATTCCTGTAGCTCCTTGAACAGCTTTAAAATAGTTGTTTTAAAGTCTTTGTCTAATAGATCTGCCATAAGAACTTTTTATCTTGATTTATTTTTTTTTATTAAAAGGACTATGTGTTCTTGTTTCTCTGTAGGACTTCAGATTTGTTGTTGTTTAAAACTGGATAATTAAATCTAATAATATGATAATTCTAGAAATCAGATGTTCCATCTTCCCCAGAGCTCGCCTATTTTGGTTTTGTTTTTATTTATTGCTTTTGTTTTTTGCTCTTTGTCAAGGATCAGCCTCATGAGGAAACTTAGTGGCTCTCTGGTTTTTTCTAAGCTTGTACCTTTTGCTGATAACTTTTTAATTTTTAATTTTAACTTTTTAATTTTCTCTGGATATATGGTTGCTTTTCAATTCTCCTGTCAGCAATGGCTGGCTCCCAAAATGGTAAAAAGAAAAAGAAAAAACAAACCTAACAGTTATAAAAGCCAGGGGGAGAGGGAGGACCAGCTAGCCTTTTAAATCCTCTTTAACCAGGTGCTGTGGCTCAGGTCTATAATCCCAGCATCTTTGGAGGCTGAGAGAGAAGGATGGCAACTTTAAAGTCAGCCTCAGCAACTTAATGAGGCCCAAAGCAACTTAGCAAGACCCTGTCTCAAAAAAAATTTTTTTTAAAAGGCTGGAGATATAGCTCAGTTGTAAAGCACCCCTGGATTTAACCTCCAGTGCCAAAAAAAAAAAAAAACCAAAAACAAAAACCTCTTGATCACTTTAGGTAAACAGGGATGGGCTTGCAAAAATGGGAGAAAGTGGTAACAGTGCCTGCTTGTGTCTATCTCTAACAACAGTTAGTGATCAGAACAGTTATCCCTGATATTTAAAGGACAGGGTGCTTTTGTCCATGCAACCTACTTTTGGAACATATGCACAGTTTCCTACTGTGGGGTTTGAGATAGGGGACAAGTAGCTGCTACTGTGTTAAGAACTGAAACTGACTGAAATTTAACATCCAAGCCTTTCTCTGGAATTTGCAGAGACTTCAGTATTCCAAAATAAATCCCAAATAATTACATCAGACAGATTCTGTTAGTGCAACTGTAATTGAGGTAGGGAGATTCCTAGTGCTTTTCATGGCTTGATGGCTCATTGTATTTTAGTACAGAATAATATTCTTTTGTTTGCATGCAGTTTATTTAGCTACCCATCTACTGAAGGACATATTGGCTGCTTCCCAGTTTGGGAAATTATGTGTAAAACTACTATCAACATCCACATGCAGGTTTTTCTGTGAATGTAAATTTTCAATTCATTTGAATAAATATCAAGGAGAGCACTGCCTGTTTGTATGATAATAAAATATTTACTTTTGTAAGAAACTGCCAAACTATATTCCAGTGTCTGTACCCATTTTGTATTTCCATCAGAAATGAATGAGAGTTTCTATTGTTCCACATCCTTTCCAACATTTGGTATTTATATTTTGAGCATTCTAACAGGTATGTAGTCATTCATCATTGTTCAATTTGCAATTACCTAATGACAGATATTCTGAACATCTCATGTGTTCATTTGCCATTTACATATCTTCTTTGATTTGCTCAGGCCTTTTGCTCATTTTTAAATCAGGTTCTTCATTTCCCTGTTGTTGACTTTTATGAGTTCTATGGATATTTTGGATAAAAGCCCTTTATTAAATGTGTCTTTTGCAATGGTTTCCCCAGTGTGTAGCTTGTCTTACTGACTTCAGCTCACCTTTTTTTTTTTTTTTTTTTGGTACTGGAGATTGAACTTAGGGGTACTTGACCACTGAGCCACATCCCAGCCCTATTTTGTGTTTTATGTAGAGACAGGGTCTCATGGAGTTGCTTAGCTTAGCACCTCGCCTTTGCTGGGGCTGGCTTTGAACTCGCGATTCTCCTGTCTCAGCCTCCCTAAGTGCTGCGATTACAGGCTTGTGCCACTGCGCCCGGCTCTGAGCTCACCTTTTACAAAGCTGAAGTTTTTCACTTTAAAGAAGTCCGGCTTATTAATCATTTTTTTCACAGAATGTACCTCTGGTATCTAAAAAATCACAGCTAAATCCATAGGCATCTAGGTTTCCTGTATGTTATCTTCTGGAATATTTAGAGTTTTGTGTTTTAAATGTAGTTCTATGATCCATTTTGAGTTAGCTTTTATGGAAGGTGTGAAGCCTGTGTCTAGACTGACTTTTTACATATGTATATTCAGTTGTTCTGGCACCATTAGTTGAGAAGACTGTCTTTCTGCACCACAATATTACCTTTGTTCTTTGGCAAAGCTCAGTTGAGTATATTTATGCGTATTTCTAGGCTTCTTATACTTTTTCCATTTGTGTATACTTTTGCAAATATCACACTGTCTTTATAATAAGTCTTAAAGTTAGGTAGTGTTAATCCTGAAATTCTATTCTCCTTAAATATTAGCTATTCTGGATATTTAACCTTTAGGATCCATTTATTGATATCCACATAATAGCTGGATTTTGATTGGGACTTTATTAGATCAGGTTGGAAAGAAATGTCATCTTAACAATATTGCATCTTCTTATCCATGAACATGGACTGTCCATTTATTTGGCTCTTCTTTGACTTCATTCCTCACAGTTTTATAGTTTTCCTTAAGTAGATATTATACATATTTTGTTAAACTTTCACCTAAGTAATTCATTTTGGGGGGAAACAGTAACTGGTTCTTATGCTTGTCTCTTCAAATTGTGTTTTGCCTTCTAGTATGCTTTGCAGCTTTTGGTGAAGGGAACATGATGTACCATTGAAAGGAAGTGCTTTAAGTAGGCTCTTAGCAATACAATGGTAAAGTGTAGAGGAGAGGATGCACTCTCTAGTTCTATCATTAGGTCTCAGTCTTTTGATGTGTCTGTGCCCCTGACCAGTGCTTCTCAGTTCCCCACACTGCACTTCTCAGGTGGAACAGGATGGCTGGAGGCAGCAAGAGTTGTGTATTCTCCTTTGCTCAGTGTGGAAAGCTAACAGGCTGGAGTTGGGTTTTCTCCTTTCCCCAGACAGGTAATAATCTGGTAGGATGTTTCTCCTGAGGGCAGGCAGGTCTTGTTAAGAAGAACGGAATGCCCTGGTATAATTCAAATAGTCTGTGTATTTTCCTCTGCCAGAAGCAAGAGAGGATTTTTCTCCCATATTCACTGTGAACACTTGGCAGAACTCCTAAAAATGAAACTCACAAAAGCTTGGGGACAGTCTATGATTTTCCAGAAGTTTTTAACTCTCAGACTTGTCCACACTGTGCCTCTATCAATTCATCAATTTCAATTTGGGTTTCCCGACTATGGCAATAGTTTCCAGGGAAGCCTCTGCTTTCGGTTTCTGCTCCAAAAAGTCATAATTCTCTGTCTGCCTGCCTACCTCTCTAATTCTAAGGGCAGTGGTTTTCCCTGTGATCTCACTTCTCTTCTGATTTTTCAGTTTGTTCATCTTTTTCTCCTTGTTAGGATAGAATGGCGACTTCTACGCTTCTTACAAACTACACTGAATTCTTGAAGTCCCTCTGCTAAATTCTTATTTATCATAAGCCAATAAAGTACTTGGAAATATATGTATGTGCCTATACATTCTTACTTAAACTATCAGTATATCCTAATCTTATATTTTTAAGTTTTCTAAATTAGAATATAAATACTTCTATGCTGGCACAAAATTTGGGATGCCTTTGTTCTTAAAAAGCTTTCAATAAGTCTTACAGTTAAAGAACTTAAATCCTTTTAAAGTTCAGAGTTGAATAACTTGTCTAAATCAGTCATTAAAATAATAAATAGAACAAAACAAAATGACAGTTTTTAAAAAATCTGATTCTGAATGAAATATAAAAACAGATCATGCATAATTAAACATATAAATTTAAAAATCTGCAATATATATTCAACAACTGCTAGAATTTTAAACTTATAGAATATCTTCTAAATAGGATTATAAAATATATACTTATATGGCTTTCCTTAAGTGATTATCTACAATTGCCAAAGAGATGAAATGCCCGGAAGTTTTCTTTGACTATTAATGATTCATCATTACTGGAAACAGAAAATATTCAATTGAAAGCACATTATGAAATACATATTTATAATTTTTAATATAAATCTAAAGATCAAATTCAGACTTGTATGTGGTTGTCAAAATGTCACATATAAAGATTTGTAAACATTTAATTATGACAAGTAACATATTTCATGTGAATTATAAACCTTTTATTATGCTCAGTTCAGAATATATTTCATTTTTATGTGAACCAGTTAAGAATGTTCATGTCTATTTAAACATTTATCGCTTCAGGAATTAAGCTTTTTGGCCCAGAAATAACACATGTACTTATTACTGATGAAGTGCTAAACATTTCAGTTTACTGAATAATGCAGATTTGGAATGGATTCATAAGAAAGCATGAACACTGTGTCATACCACAGGCAATGATAGCATCAGTAACCTGGCAACCCCACACTTTGCAAGTGTTCTTTTAAAAATTTTTAACCTAAATTTTATTTTTGGTTTTAATCTCATATCATATGAAACACACACACACACACAAATTATACTGTTATTCTTAGGTTTAATAGAGAATATATAGTGAATATGTTTTGCACAGTAAATGAATAAAAAGTAAAAAAAAACAAGTGAAAGGAAAACATCTTCAACTTTGTACAGTTAAAAAAAGCTCATTTTAAATATGCAAGATTATTATGATATGAAATAAGAATTTAAATAATTCTTTTAAATATATGAATTTTAATGTAGAGTTACAATACTGCCCAAATCAAATTTCAGAAGTAAATTAAAATCAAGTTCATTTACATTTCTAGATATGTATAATTATATAATATGCCATTAATAATGTTAGAATACAAATGTGGACTTGGTACTCTAAAGATTAAATTCATACTTATATGTAAATTTCAAACACTGTATTGCTAATTTGTAATTTTTAATTCAAAAGTCCAACTTCTCTTCTTGTGACCATTTTATTTATTTACTTATATTGGTTCTTTTTAGTTATACCTGACAGTAGAACCCATTTGACATAACTATAAAAGCATGGAATATATCTTCTTCTAATTCAAACCCCAGGACATCTCCCTCCCCTTCCCACTCACCACCCCAGTTCTCTTTCCTCCATTGATATTTCTGCTATTTACTCATAGTTTTATTTTTTTAATCAATTTCTTGTGGCTATACAGATCGTGAGATTCACTGTGGTCTATCAATGGAATGAATCTTGTGACCATTTTAAAAAACACTCAAAACACTCTATGCTGAATGATTATACAGTGTATATACATATGTATAAATGCATAAATGCATAACCTAAAAAGTAATAATCTGGATTTTTAGATGAAATGAAAGCCAATACTCTTGTGCCAATTTTCTTCATGTAGAATAAGATCTTCATTCTCATCCATGTCTGTGTAGGAATTTATCAAAATGTGGGCAAGAAGATCAAACTCACAAAGATTATATGAAATTTAGGACTACTTTTAGGACTACTATTTCTATATTTAAGGATACCTCCTCTTTTAATATTTCTCAAAACGAGGAATTCATTTACAGAGGCCCATAGTAATTATAAAGGGTAAGCAAAGAAAGATTTTGAATCCTCATAATCTCCATGAACTGCTCCAAGGGCACTAAGAAACACACATTTTAGTACAAAGCATTTTTATTAAAATTAGTCCCTCTTGCTTCCCAAATTAGACTATCATCCCTATGTCCTCTATGGAGAAATATATGGACTATACGTGGGAACAAAACAAAAACAAGCCAAAATACACCTCCTGCTTTGAAACATCAAAAATGCACTTGCGGGGCTAGGGCTGTGGCTCAGTGGTAGAGCGCTTGCCTAGCATGCGTGAGGCACTGAGTTCGATCCTCAGCACCACATACCAATAATAAATGAATAAAATAAAGATCCATCAACAACTAAAAAAAAAAAAATTTAAAAAAAAAAAAATGCACTTGCTATTACATTTAAAATATACTCACATATTACAAAGGATACCAGCACTATAGTTGTGTGAGTGTGTGCGTGTCAGTCAGTGGGGCTTAGAACACTACTATTAAACTCATAAGCTGAAATATTTCCATCAATTATGGATAGGCTTGAAATTCAGGATAAAAAGCTACTCTCTAATTCTCAATGTGTTTTCTGAAGAATGCTTTAGAATTTACAGTATGAGTTTTATCCTTCAGAGGGAGATACCTACTGGCTCCAGAGATGTCTACTAGCTCATTCCACAGTTTAAATGAAAAAATGAAGAGGAGGAAAAGCAAAAGTATCTGAAAAAAATCAAAGAGGCTATACTCTACTACAGATTTATAATTAAAAACAAATAAACTAAGGAGAAATGATTAATGTGATTAGAATGGAAATGTGAAAAAGGAAGAAAAATAAATTACCACATATCTTTAACAGCGTATGCTCTGGAAAAACAATGAGGAAAAACGTGGTCAGATGGCATAAAGATATTCTGGCTGTTTAGTTGACAATTAAGTGAAAAGAAAAATCTACACAGTCTGCATTTAAATAATACTAAGTTTCCCACTGAAAAGAGGAAACAATAAAAGAGATCATATATTTTTTAAATTAAATCCATTTTGACATGGTATATTTTAAAATAGCTTTTCTTTTTTACTATTGCAACAAGAAATCAGAATATTACTTTCAAAATACTATGCAAAAGTTACCATGGTAACAATGTAATTCCTTTTGAAATTAATTAATTGCCTAAAAATTTATCAGATGCAATATGACATACTTCCTCAGAAACTTTTTGCATTTCCTTTTATAATGTTATTATAACATGTAGTATTAGCATACATTTAACTTCTATTTCATTAAATCGTTTTCTTCATATGAAATGACTTTCTTCAAATTATTGCTATTTTTACACATTAATCTCATTATACAAAAATGTTATTTTATGTTTTCACAGAAGGCAATCTGAAAATATGATTAAGAATTCACCTGAAATCAGGATAGGAAAAAATGCTTTTGTATTAAAATGTATTTAATTTTATAAATCGTACTCTTCTGCTTTAAAACTATCAAATAACTAACTGTCTTATTCACCCTCAGATTTTTGGAATACAAAAATGTCCAAAATATTATTGAAATAATACAGCTACATGAGAAGCAAAGCAGAAATAATATCACAGAAAATCATAATTACAACATAAATATATCTTACTCTTTGTAGTCCTTCATACCAATCATCTTGCTCAAACCAATGTGAAATGTAAGTCATCCAAGCCATAGAATGTGTTTACTTTAATCAAGGCAATGGGAAACTCGGCATCAGAATAATCAGCACCTAAAGTAACAATAATGTGTTTCAACCAAACAAGCTTTACGAAAATCTCCCTTGTAGAAAAGGAGAGGCTAATATTGAAAAAAAAAAAGAAAAAAAAAAATTCAGCTGAAACAGTTCTAATAATTTACACATAATAATATCTGTGAAAAGAATGGTAAGTCAGAAAATATAAGGCTATATTAAAAGAAAAATCAAATAGTAATTTTGTTTCATAGTTCCAGAGAATGCTATATCAAATATTCTATTAGGCTTTCTGTTTACATTCTAAAAAACATCTTTAGTTTAGCTTTTGTAAGAAATAAGCAAATGATTTCTAGAATTTACTGAGTTTTTCTTTTAAAGAACAATCATAAAACAGGAAGCAAAAGATTAATTCTAATTTCAACCTCTGGAGTTGGACATAAAGTTGGATACACAAAGCTTCTAGGTTAAAAGGTGTATAGGAGAATATCTGGACTTTAGAATATCCCCCATAAAGCTTAGATGCTTCACCCAACACATAACAGGTTCCAGCTGATCTTTTCCTGACCAAATTCTTAAAACCTTTACAATGC
Source organism: Xerus rutilus (assembly GCA_028644305.1). Lineage (NCBI taxonomy): Eukaryota > Metazoa > Chordata > Mammalia > Rodentia > Sciuridae > Xerus > Xerus rutilus. The sequence continues at coordinate 127,319,720 of CM053403.1, forward strand.
TGTGGAGGTCAAAAAAAAAAAAAAAAAAAGAAGAAGAAGGAAGAAAGAAAGAAAGGAGGGTAAGAGGGCAGGGAAAGAGAATGAAAAAAGAAAAAAGAAAAACTGGGAAGGAAAGGAGGGGCAGAGGAAAATAGAAAAAGAAAACAATCTGAGCATTTCCCCTTCACAATAAAAGCAAGGTAGCTTTTGTTCTGGCATAGAAAGATATGCTTGTATGAAATATACGTATCACTATAGTTAGTTGAGAATGGTATTATCTCTATTGAGATTCCTTATATTCTAGAAATATTTTCAATATCTGCTTGAAGCCTCAGGTAAAAATACTTTCTTGCTTTTGGTAAAGTCTCTTGCACACTTTCATTTTTGTGTCTTCCTTGAATTTGAACCATGGCTATTTTCCCTGCCCTTCTAATTCTCCCAGAGCCCTTTGTTCCTGCCTATCTGCTCAGTTTGAGACTCCTGTTTTAACCTATCTTCTGGAACTGTCAATCCTCCTCATTGTTGTCTCTTGGCTATTGCTTATGCTACACTGACTTGCGATTCTTGATCTAAGTTCTCCCATATGCTATTTACCTTACTTCTATATAAGACAGTCCTGGCCCAACATTCTAAACACCTTGCCATTGCCTCACTGGTTCCAGTTTCTCTCCTAATACAACCTAACGAATTTCAACTCAAGCCAAGCTCCTAAACTCTAGTTCAAGCTACCTACTAAACCTAGTTCCCTGAGACTTTCACTTGTTCATTTCAATATTAACATGTTTAAAATCTAACATCTTTTCAAAAGAGATTTCCCTTTCCACCACCACCATTCTTTATCTTGCATGCCCCATTTCAATAACTGCCACACTCTAGACAGTAACCAGAGATGAAAACATCAAACTGTCTGATTCTTTCATTAATGTCACCTCCCTTCCTATTACATTTGATCACGAAGTCTTATCAAACTACTTTTAAAATATCTTTTTGAAAGGCCTACCTCCATCCCTAATGCCAGTGCTTTTAATGAGACCTTTCATCATGTTTTTACAGACTACCAAAATGGTTTACTTATTGGTTCTCTGCTTTTATTGCAATTCCCAAACATGTATTGTTCCATATTTTCAGACTTCATGCCTTGAAGCTTTGAAATGCTCTTGCCTGAGCTGTACTTCTTTTCCACCTTTTTTCTGTGAAGAATGTGTTTTTTTCCTATTTTTTAAGACCCTGCTTAAATACTCATTTTTGAAGTCTTGCTCAAATTCTCCTAATCCTCGCCTGTCTTAACACTATATTTGTAAGCAATGGATGCTGATTATTTGTGCAGCTAGCTATAAATGCAAGGAAGCATGCTTTATTCATCTTTGTATAAAAGATATAAAATGATGAACGATTTGACACATACAGTGCTAGGAATGTTTGTCATCCAGTGGTATTTCACATGAAATTAAGACACACATTATTGCAACTTGGAAAGGATCCAAAGAAATGTGTTCAAGTGAAATGAGTTAGTAACCCCATAGTAATTACTATGCACTTCCTTCTAGGAAGGAAATCATTTAGGAATTTTTTTTTTTTGGTACTGAGGATTGAACTCAGGGGTACTCAACCACTGAGCCACTTCCCCAACCCTATTTTGTGTTTTATTTAGAGAAAGGGTCTCACTGAGTTGCTTAGCACCTTGCTGTTGCTGAGGCTGGCCTTGAACTCCCAATTCTCCTGTCTCAGCCTCCCAAAGTGCTGGGATTACAGGCATACACCACTGCACCTGGCTGGGAAATATTTTTAAGGTCAAAATACAAGCCTGAATTAGTAAGCATGTTTTGTAGTCATGCTAAGCACTCAGTGTGTATTTATTATACTATCAAAAGTCCAGTGAAATTAAAACTAACACCTTGTCTATAGGGCACATAATATTTATTTCTTGATTTTTTCATGAGCACTATTCACTATATTTTATAGAGTTAAGAAAAAAGAATATCTCACATAATGTCATCTAAGATTAAATGTTACCTTGCTTTTAAAAAATGTATTTCTTGATTTTACTCCAGCTAGTTGGTTGTACTCCAGTTATCTGAGAGTGGATGGGATCTGATCATTTAGTGTAGTAATGGTAAACAGGTTTCAACTCTCATACCTCCCTGGGGTGGACAGTTGAAACCTTGAGTTGACCTCAAAGGGGAAGCATGTCCTGATAGCAGTAACTAAGACAAGGAGGATGTGATGGCACTTATTCCACACCTTTGCATTTCTGTATCTATGTCCATATATCTAATTGATTAACATTTTACTAAAATCACAAATTTAACTTAATCTAGGAAACTTATTACCTGTTAAAATTAGTGATGGAAGGAAATGGCAATAATCAAATGCTAAATGTAACCATGTAAAATAAAGATAATGAAATAAAGGATTTCACAATGTCAGGAAACTTACTATAGACATTAAATATCCAAACTCAAAAATAACATGCATGGTCTGGTTACTGATCTTTATTTTTTTATATTCCTCTTTGCATCTATATCTTTGCCATAACTTCATAATGGGTAGAGTATGTATTTTTGCTTATTGTATTTGGTCTTTCCATGTAGCTTGCTTTGCTCAAGGATATGTAGGCAGAAGTCACAAGGCTTCAATTCTAGGGCCTGATTGAAAAGCTATTTCCACTCACATCTTTGTGCCTTTGATATCTGTGAAAGAACATTCTACAGCTACCCAATTGGTCCAAGAATGAGAGAATAAAAAGTGATTCAAATTACTAAACTGAGTAAAATAACATTTTTGCCTATTCTCTAAGGCTTGTTCTGAGTAATTTATACTTTGATTCTACACTAAAATTGTTCCATCTGGTTTTACCTGATAACTCACATTATGATATTGGCCTTTGAAATTTTGGTATTTGCAGGCTACCCTTTTTGTCTATTAAATTCCTCCCTGCCAAATTCTTACCTACTGCATTATCTACAGTGCTTAGGCTTAACTTAGCTTTTGTTTCTCTCTCTCTTTTTTTTTTTTTTTGTGCCAGGGATTGAACCCAGGGGCACTTAACCACTGAGGAACACTCCCAGCTTTTTTTGTATTTTATGTAGAGATAGGGTCTCACTGAGTTGCTTAGGGCCTTGCTAAGTTGCTGAGGCTGGCCTCAAACTCTTGATCCTCCTGCCTCAGCCTTCCAAGCCACTGGGATTATAGGTAAGCACCAACGTGCCTGGTTTGTCTCCTGTGTCTCTTATAAAATAGCAACGACACTTATTTAAAACTTCCTAATAGACTAGGTAAACATAAAATAAGTACAGTCCATCACTTTTTAATAAACCAGAGTAGAAATTGAATATAAAATATATGACATTATTTGAAATCATCCTTCATATTTTTTGTATGTATTCTCTCTCGAATCATGGTTAAATGAGTTGAAGGAGAGGAGGGATGTTTGTGAAAAAGAGACTCAGGAAGTGTAAATGTTCCTTATGCCAAAGATATTACTTGCACAGGTTGATACAGCTCTGGGATCACCTGTCAGTCTACTCTTAATGTAAATAGATGTTCCTTTGGAGAAATCAGAATTAATGGAGGAAGATAGATGTCAAGAGCAATATATCACCACAGTTCTGTGGAGTTGTCTATCTTACTAGACTCAAAACCCCACCTAAAAATATCAGAAGGAAGTCTGAGTTAGAGAGAAGATGTTTATTTAGTGCACTCTGAAGTAAGAAATGATTCTGAGTTTTGAAAAATTAGAAAACCATTACTTTACAAGAATTTAGCTTCTAGCAGCAGATTATGTGAGTACACATAATGCTCCCATTGAAGACAACTAGAATGTAAAAATCTCAGACCAAGATCTCAGAGACAAGTAAAGGCCAGAGTCAAGCTAGACACTGTGTGTGTGTATTTGTGTATGTATGCACACGCACTCACATGCACATGTATGCTACTTTTCCCCCAGGAGAATATGCCTATATAAAAGTAGTGAATGAAATCCTGAGAAAAAAAACTTCTGGTAATTTCATGGTACTAGAGGGACAACAATTAGAATTCAGATGCTACTGAGGAAAAGGTGACTTCAAATGGTGTCCTCCAATAAGGACCATCTAGTCTATACATTAAGAATGAAATGGACATATACCACCCCTCAGAAAAGTAAAATTCAACTTCAAATACATTAATTCTATGACTGGATTAAGGTAATCTGTTCTATTTTAGTATCTTCTGAAAGCAAAAGGACATCTCTTTGAAGAAAGATAACCTTAAATTATTGGCATTCAACAAAATAATGAACAAGTAAGGCAAAAATATAAAAACTGGAATTATACTTCCACTTAAATATATTAGTAGGGAGCCACAAATATTACTCCTCTACTACAATAAGAAAAAAAAGATAATCTAAAAAGTATAATTTTTCTTCAACTAATTGAGTTGAGGTTGCCAAAAAATCAAGGAATCTAAAGAAAGATAAGCCTCTCTAAAGAGACAGGGCAACTCATGAGAAAAAGAGGTGACTGCCATAAAATATGGTAGGGAAAAGCCAGATAGAAATGCAGTTAATTCCTAAAAGCCAAGTGTGAAGTAGAATATTAGTTTGGAATATTGTAAATTTCAGTTACAAATTGAGTTTGCATTCACTTGTAAAATCTTCTCCACAAGTTTCAATTAGGTGCTTAGGAGAAACACTGGGGGAGAATCAGAGATAATCTTGATCATACAGAAGGCAACCAGATAGTTGATAGGTATGGAACGGGGTACACTTCTTTCAAATAAAGAAAAATCCTTCAGTTGCAGAGAGTGGAGAAACAAATGCCCTCACTCTCAGGGAAAATGGTAAAGCAATGAAAGCAAACTCTTTGGCTCTGGGGAAGGAAAGGAAATCCTCCTTGCTAATCCCAGGAATCAGGCAAAGATCAGTGCTTCTGGGAAAGGGAAGAAGTGAAAGCTGTCAGCCTCTGGAGTTGTAAGGAAAACATCTCAGGTCCCAATCCTGTACCAAAACAAAACACAGGTCTGCCACTGCTCCAGGAAGTAAAAGACATTCTCTCCTAGTCAATACCAACCATGAATCCAAAGCAGAGTCTGGCTGCCATGAAAGGTGGTTAGGGTATGCGAAATACACACCCAAATCTCCCCTGAGAACCAGATCCTCTCAATCTGAGATTAATTGCAATGTAATCCTGCTTTGAGATACCATACAATTAAATGAACTATTTTGTAAAAAAATAATAATAATAATATATATATGTGTATATATATACACACACATAATTATATTTTGTAAAATGCAGATGAGCTAATATTAAATAACTTTAAAAACACAAGAAAGTATATTACTAAATACTATATTTGCACAGAAATCTAACAATAAATAGCATTAGGACATGTTGTTTGCATTAAGAGAAAGGGTGTACCATGTTTCAACTCACCCTTTTTCCGCCACCTGCTAATAATGAATTTGCTTGATATTGTTTGTATAAAAACGTTATAATTTTGCCTTCAGTTTCTTGAGAATATTTTTACTGAATGTGTAGTTAACATTTCTCAGCACTTTAAAAAAATATCCCATTCTCATTTAAACCTGAATCCCCATCTTTTGATATTTTAAATGACAGTCCTAATTAGAATCTCTAAATTGTTCTAATTTACAAATAAGGAAAAACAAGAGTAATTCAACAAGTGTAAAATGTCCAGTACATGTTATGGTGCACCATAAATTAAACATTTCTAGTTTTTAGACTATAAAATGGGGTCACAAGTTAACTACCATTTAATATAATGGGATTTTTCAAGGAAATCTATTTTAAGCAATTTCTAAATACACTATATTCTAAGAAATATAATTAGAGTCTCAATCGAAATTCAAAGAAAACCATTTTACTTTTTATGAAAGGGGTTCAATGCAGCAGAGAAAGTATAAGCTGTCAAAATATATATTTATTTTTATTTTTTATATTTTTCTGTCTAAAATTCAGCTTCACCTTTGCTATTTTATAAAATCTAGAGAAAATACAAAATGTCCTCTGAAAAACATTTTGTAAAATGCAGATAAATATTGAAGAAAACAATTTTAAAGATATAAGAAAGCATATATGAAATACTGTCTTTGCACAAAAATCTGACAATAAATACCATTAGGACATTTTGATCATATTAAGAAAAAGGTGTGTCATTTCCCAGCTTACCGTTTTACTGCCACCTGCAACTTTGCCTTAATCTTATTTTCTAAAAAGTATCCTGGATCACAAGGATAAGTGTTACACCCCAAAAATGGCAGAACAATGAATGAGAAGTCTAAATGCCTCAAATCTTCCTATAGGACTGGGGATATAGCTCAGTTGGTGGAGTGCTTGCCTTGCATGCACAAGGCTCTGCCAAGAAAAAATAATTTGGGTTCTGCAGAAATCTGCAGATTCTTTTGGTAATGAACAACCTATGTGGGCTTCCTCTCATTCAAGAACAGAATGAGTGTACCAGTGGCTAGGATAAATAGTCTACAGAATGACATGGCTAAAATAATGTTCGTGAAGAAAATAAAAGGCAATAGCAGAACAAAAATCCACATGAAAGAGCAATAAAGAGCAGAATTGAAACTGCAAAACAACAAAATCAATGCAAACATTATCAATGATTCAGAGAACAAAATTAAAAAACTCTTCCAAAACACAGTGGGGAAATAGATTTGTTTTATATTAGGGAAAAATTGAAAGAAATGTTATACATGGGATGAAAACTGAAAATAAATATATTTAAAACATTTTTAGAGAAAGGTAGAAAGTTAAAGTGCAAGTAAAATAAACAAAGCAACAATCCAAGATATAGCAACAGAATATTTCTTGGGTTGAAAAAAGGCTGATGAGGCAAACCAAAAACAAATCAAAAGTGCTTGTTTTGTTTCAAGCAAAAAGATTATATATATATAATACACACACATATATTATATACATATATATATGTGTGTGTATATATATATAATTTACTTATTTGTTTTGCTCATTTTCTGATTACCTGGTATAAAAATAAAATCTCAGGGAAGACAGGACTTTCATCTGTTTGTTGAGTGCTGCTTCTTTTGTGCCTCTCTGGAACATAGTTATGGATCAATAAATATTTGTTGAACAAATAAAAAGAGAGGTAATTATTAAAATTATAAAAAGACATAAATTAGTCAAAGAAATATTATATTTTCACATTTTCCTAAATCTTATCATCCATGTTATATACCTACATACACATACATAGGAACATAAATAAAATTAGGGCAAATTCAGAACCTAATATTTTATAATCCCTTGAGCAAATAGAAAAATTTTAAGATGTTATGTACTAATGAAGAAAAGTTAGATTTCCATCACTTATTAAGAAGCATGTGACATAATAACTACATTAAACTGAAGAAATGCTGTACTCTCATTATTCTGTAAATAGACAAGTCCATTCTATGTGAAGTCAAAACAGAAGCAGTCTCATAAATGTACGAATTCAGAAGACAATTTACCTTCCTAACCTTTCTAAAAAATTACTTGAAGAAAATTACATTCTTCCAAAAAATTAATCAAAGAACTCAAATATAAAAGGTAATACAATTTTTAAAGTATATTAAGCAAACAAACCTGATTTTGAAAATGCAAATGATAAAATAATTTTTGAAAAAGACAGGTAACATAAAATGTTAGTTAAAAAAACCTGAAAGTCTCAGATTGTTTTCCAGATACTAGGATTTAGACAAAGATGAGCAGAAAACGAAGATATAAAAACTTTTCCATTTTACATTTAAAGATGTAATCAATAGATGCAATTTGCTTCTCAATATTAGATTCTTAAATCTAATGACTCAAAATCTTGGAGTGGAACTTGTCAACATTACCCCTGGATGACTTATATGCAAAGTGAAGCTGGAGAATTATTGACCAAATTAAACAACAGCAGAGAAATATTAAGGAAAAATGGACTCAAAGTCATTTTATAACTTAAAAAATATTAAACAATACACAAATCATGAAAAAAATTTTAATTTAAAAATTTATTATAAACAATGCTGATATGAAAATTTATATAAAATATCCATGTACAAGGAATGAAAAGTCAATGATTTGCAAAATTATGTAGCTAAATGACATGTTACAGTTTTGTGTATTTAAAAATTTGTAGATATACACATATAAACATGCACATAATTTAAAAACTAAAAACATAACATATTGTAAGGTAAATAGTTTGCTGTTTCTGAATGGTAAGATTTAGGAAAATAAGGAAAAATAATATTCCTTTGATCTAATTTATTTTTTATGATTTTTAATAATTACTTTTTTCATTCATTGAACAAATATTTATTGACCCGTAACTATATTCCAGACAAGCACAAAAGAAACAGCACTCGACAAATAGATAAGTCCTGTCTTCCCAGAGATTATATTTTTACATCAGAGATTATATTTTTACTCAGAAAACAAGCAAAACAAATAAGTAAATGTATATTAAAAGATAATTTTTAATGTAGAGAAAAATGGTGCAGAAAAAAAGATTAAAAGTTATAGAGATAAAGCTCGTAGCGTAATCCTTTAAAAGATAGTCTGGGAATGCCTCACATTGAAATTAAGCAACCATTTGAGGGAGATAATGGAACAAAAGTATAAAGAAAGAAATGTGATGGGAAAGTTATGAAATAGAGGAAGTAACAAAAGCAAAGACTCTGAGATGTTCCTGCCAGGTTTAAGAAATAGTAAGAAAAATCAATACAAGTACTTAAAAAGTGTATTAAAAGACCAGAGATAAACCAAGATGTAGAGATTCAAGAAAGTTTTGTTAAACTCTCATTTACACTCTCCTAAATTTTGAAAATTTTCTGTAATAGAAATATATTGCCTTTTTAATTAAAAAATAAATAAAACCTTCAAAATATCTTGTTAAAAAGTTCTTAAAATTTGAATATACTATATGCTAAGAGTTAACACAAAAATATTTTTGTAATTGTATAACCAATGTATGATTATTGTTTGGTAAAAAATTGGAAAGTCTTTTTTCAGGAAATTAGAAGGATCAGCCCCCCACCCCATCAGCCAGTCATTGGTTCACTTGAAATCTTCCTGTTTCTAGTATCAGTAATTCTATATGACCACTATTCTGAATGTGATATGTAGAGTTTTAGATTATTAAGTATAAACAGGTATTTTTAAATCTCTAAATCAGTCCATTTAAACATATTTTTCAGGTATTTTACAACACAATAACTTAGAAACTTGCTATAAATGCAGATTTCTAGAGCAGATCTTAAATCAAATGACTCAGAATCTTGGAGTGGAATTTGTTAACATTACCCTCAGATGATTTATATGCAAAGTAAAGCTGGAGAATTATTGACCAAGTTAAACAACAGCAGACATAATTTAGCAGAAAAATTACCTCTGGTATCATCTATTAACAAAGATTAATCTCTTAAATTTATATTATTCCTGAGATTAGTTTTTTTCAGGTTCATCAGGGCAATTTTATCTTAGCATTCTCACTATATGTCAAATCATGTCCTTAAAACCTTACATGACAAAATAGGTCACAACAATGTAGCATCAGCCTACATTAAAATGTAGCATTAGCCTACATTAAAATCCTGGATTAGGTAGCATGTAGAAAAAAAATAAGGTGCCAGTTTTAGTTTGGGCTCACAAAATGACCACTTATACCAATATAAATTCCAATTTGGTCATCAAAACCCAGCAGGCATATGTTAGACAATGCATATACTGAGTGTCAGAAAAGCAAGATCCCATTCAAAGAGGTGGGAATGTGAATTTAGTAATCTTTGCCATCCATCTACATATGTTTAGTTTTATATATTCCTATATTTTAACAATCAAAATTAAAATTACATGCATTTTAACTATGGAACTAGATTTGTCTGGTTAGATTTAGAGGATTATAGACTCTTTTGTGCTGTAATGTAGAAATGAGCTTTGATTTGACTGAAGTAATCCACTTTTACTTAAATAGGCTCATTCATAATACCTTCAGTGTGACTATTCTTAGAAAATCAGTCAAGGGAAATCACATTTTCATTCATAAACTAAGAGAGCTAAGTAAATATGCTCTTGAGAAAATATTATGAAAGTAAATAAGTAAATATTTGTTATGAAAATACATAGGATTATTTCTTTAAAGGGATATTAGAAAAAGCATATAGGCTTATTTTATAAATAGAATCATTTTCATGAAGGAAGACTCAAGGAGCTATGCCATAAATTGTTCTGAAAGCCTGAGGAACTCTTCATGTCCTCTAATTAATATAGTTGTGAACTGTGTTATACACCTGAATTTTTAAAGCAGAGTAAACATTTGCAGGTATCTGTATGTGAACTTCTATACTCTCATTTGGCAGAAAGTCACTTATGCCGACATTTTCATACTCTAAGCAAAGGGTGTTAAATCTCATTTCTGCAAGTTAATTGGGAAAAACTGGAAAACGAAATTAAATGAGAGCCTGCAAGCTCAAAAGTAAATAGAAATAGCTTACCTAAAATAACTAAACTCAAAAAGGACTTCAATATATGTATCCAATATACTGACAGAAACCTAAAATAGGCCCTAAAATTTGCTAAGTAAAGGACTGTATCCACTAGTGTAGGGCCTTAGGTAGATTAGATAGGTGGCTAATCTACTTGATAATCTACCTGTCAAAAATTGGTTTTAGCCAACATAAAATTCTCCCTAATCATAAATTAATGTGATTAATTATAAAGGTAAGACATTATGTGTAAAAAGTTACTATTGATATATAAATGCTAAGGCAATATATCCACCATTATATTTTTAGGAAGGAGTTGACTTATTTAATAGTTTAGGGTATGCCCAAGTAAAGCTTCAAAAGTGGACTGTTACATGGACATTAAGAGCTTGAGAGGTGACCACCTCTAATGTTGTACTGTAGCTTTTATCAGCACTTCTCAAACTCTATTTTGCACAAAAATCACTTGAGGATTGTTAAAACAGATTCCTGGGCCCCTCATCAGAAGGGGTATATAGGGGTTTAGCCTGGTATCATGCATGTCTAACAAGCTGCCAGGAGATACTGATGCTGCTGGTCTAAGGTAATGTTGAGTAACAGAGCTAAAGATGGCATCTATTGCCAAAATGGGAGGAAGCCTAGAAAATAAACGTACCCAAACTTAAAACTTTACCTAAGGGTATCCATAATCTAGGCTTTGGATATACTTATAGAAGCATCTTAATCCCAATATTCTTAACATCTAATTGTGATTGTGATGCCTATGTAGACTTGTATATTGAAGAATGCATTGGGATAAAGAATTTCTAAAGTAACCAGATCTCAAATTACAAAAGATTTTACAGCAAAACTTAAATTGCCTTAATAAGCAAATCACTAAATTATATAAATTATATAAGCAAATCACTAAATTATATACCAACTATTTGGCAAGGTAATTTTTAACTAATATTTTAAGTAAATATTATAATGATAAGACCAAACACATGTTACTTATTATGTACAATTATTATTTTAACAATACAAAAGTGATTTAACTTTAATTTTAAAACTTGAATTAGTCACTTAAAGATTGAACTCAGGGGTATTCAACCACTGAGCCATATCCCCAGCCCTATTTTGTGTTTTATGTAGAAACAGAGTCTCACTGAGTTGCTTGGCGCCTTGCCATTGCTGAGGCTGGCTTTGAACTCACGATTCTCCTGTCTCAGCCTCCTAAGTGCTGGGATTACAGGCTTGCTCCACCGCGCCCGGCTTATTTTATAATTCTTTAGAAGGGCAGCACAATGCTAAGTGTCAGAACCTGAGGTTCTAGTTGAACTTTTCTATTCCTAATTTTGAGAAAATGATCTTTTTGTGTTTGGTGTCCACATTAACTAGTCTCCAAGGGTCTTTCTAGCTGAAGTTCTGAAATGGCTCCTTCAAACCTACAGTTATGTTTACCTTTAAGAAAAATGCTTCATGATTTTTTTCATTAAAAGTCACTCAGAATGTATCTTTAAAAAGTTAACTACTGGCTGTTTTCTATCAAGCAAATATTTGACTTTCAAGACTCCATGTGCAGCTGTTTGCATTAGAAAATGAAGGTTATTTTATAGCACATTAAACTTGAGTGTTCTGTGCAATGAGAATTATTTTCTACTTTCCAAGTTGAAAGAAAAGTTTTTTGTATGAGTGATATGGAATTGAACTTACTACACATAATTGTAAATGAAATAACAAATACCTGGTCACAATTTAAAGTGTCAAGACTTTGGAAAAAGAAAACAACATACCTAAGCATAAAGAAAATTGTTTAAAGAACTCCATTTTGAATTTCCCATATCTGGGCATTTGAATCTGTAAAAAAGTACTGAATGTTCTAACATCCTTACCAACAATGGGTATTTATTTGGTGTAGCTTTTGCCAGGACTTCCCTAAACATGACAATTATCAAACATTCTTATAATAGAAAATCACACCAATGAATTATATTACATATTGTTTTACTATAGAAGATTTATATTTCTGTCTATTTATATATTTCTTAAATTAAAATTCAGAATTCCAGAGTACAGAATTCCATAACTTCAGGAGATAATTAAGTATATACAAAGTATATATACTGTACTTTGTAAGTATATACAAAGTAATAAGTAACACATTTATCGTTATACACAAAAAAATTATTCCATTCATGTAGTTGATAATATGACATCTGGAAGGCAAATGCCACATGAGGTTCCAAATTCAGGTTGTTTTTTGTTTTGTTTTCCAAAGTCTAGCCTATTTGAAATCCTTCAAATTCTTTTGGATTCCATATGTCTATTCAATGAAATCAGGTAAAAACACCCTGAACTCTACCTTCTATTGTGACAGGTAATATTTTACCATGTGAACTTTTAAATCTTTCTATTCAATCATGATGGGATTTTTCTTTTCATATATATATATATATATATATATATATATATATATATATATACACACACACACACACACATACACACACACATACACACATATATATTTCTTTCAATATATAAATGTATAGGTCAAAGTTGGTCATTTTATACTATTTCCCTACCAATTATTATGATCAAAGTTAGAAGTCCTTAAGTAAACTCAAATAAGCAAAAACTTTTCCTCTAGATTTTGTTTCTCTACAGAATAGATTATTTTGGGAATTGCTAAAACTCTCTTCATGTATCCATATCTTATCTCTTGCTCACAAATTTCCAAAGGATAGTCTCTTCAACAGTAAGAGGATAATCACCATGTTATTATCATAGAATAAAGTATGGTCTTGCATGTTGAAAAATGCCAATCAATTCTTCTTTCAATATGTTTCTACTACAAAAGGAGCCTGAGTAAATAAGAAACTCTTCCTAATCTCCTAAACATAATTTCTATGAATTAAAATACTCTCAATGAAATCTCTTCCTGAAGACACACTTGAAGTTATATGACTTTAATAGTTTGATCTGTTAAATTTAACAGATACACAAAATATAAAAAAGAACTAACTCAAAAGTTGTAGAAAGTAGCAGCAATGCTTACATATAATATATATCATTACCATGAAAGGCTGACTAAACTGGTTATTCAGTAATCTGATAAAACTGTTACTGTTCTTGCATATATTTCAAATCAATTCTGGAATACAGGAAGAAAATGTAAATCCTTCAAAATTGTTGGAAATTTCATTTTAGTCCTTATTAAAATGTTTAGGAAGATTAAAACTGGAGAATTTCTATGCATTTTATTAATAGTGACAACCCAATCATTAATGAAGTTGGACTTCTATCCATCAGGGCAAAACAAACAAACACAAACACAAACAATTCTTAACCTTTTTTCAATAACTTACAACTGTCATGGGTCTCTTTTTGCTCAGCCTAAGGGTTACAAGGTAGAATCTATAGAAAACAACAATAAAAATATTCTAGCTCTAGGAGGAGAGGAGTTTAAAAAACTTGCTTTTCCTAAGCAAAATTAATGTTTGGCATTATTATGTATGGCATACATGACATTATTATGTGACTAGTGGATAACTTAAAATTTTTAATACAGAATACTTCATTATAAAAACAAAAAGAATTTTAAAACTTTGAAGTATACATATTTAATATTTTCTTCAAAAAGGCTCTCAATTCATTAAACATTTCATATCGACACAGAAGAAAGTCAGATCAATACAAATAATAAAATCAACCCACCTTTTATATAACATAAGTTCATGCAACTCATTTAAGAAATACATGATTCTTCTTTCCATGTATGCCCTTTGAAATAGGTCACAGTTTTATTCAAATTTAGAAAACTTCTCTGGAACTCCTAATTCAATGATATAAAGCTACCATTTGTAAAATTAATCTCTAAATAATCCACTAAATCATGTTTTCCCAAATTTTATTGAACTTTTCATATGAAAAGTTTTATGAATTATTCATAATTATATAATTATGTAATTATATAATTGAATTTTAGATCATAAAGCAGGAAAGATCGTGAGACAACTTATTTCATACTTCTGCCTTCGAACGGATCAGGTATAACTACATCCATCTCCTTGCTCATTTAGGCCAGTGAGGCAAAATTTCAAAGGATGTAAAAGAATGCTTTTCTCCTATGGGTTAAAATCAGCACCAGCGCAGCATCAGCTTCCTTCAGGCAGGGTAGTAAGGCAACTCATAAATCTAAAAATGCACAGAATATTTAAACCTCCGTTGAGTTCAAATTTATAAATACTCAAATTAATTTTTATCTATTTTCTGAATATTGCTGCACAGAATGCTATTAGAGTGCTAAAAATAACAATTATAATCTCAAGTTGTTGAGTTTTAGATTACCTCTATATTGTACCTATTAAATAATGAACTTGTGTTTTTTGATAGTTTTCTTGGAAGGATATTTCTGAAAGATCTTGGAATGTAGTATTTCTCCTCAAAAACAAGTCTGATTCATTTCTAATACATGCTCAAACTTTTCACTACATTTCATTACAATCAATTGTTTTCAATTAGTTTAATATAAAAGGTCAGCTCAAATTTTTTGTTACTTTTACTATTTGCGTGCAAAATCTGAGTATTTGGGGAAAGGAACGAGAAAGATTGTATTTTTATGATTGACAATACATAAGATACTGTCTTTTTTTCTGGAACACATTCCCTTATTAATCAAAGCTTTCTTGGTACCCTAATATTGAAATTATCTTCAAATAGTTAAGTAATCTCTACAGAAGTCTCCCGCCAGCACGCTGGTGAGAAAAACAATCTAGGCTCTAAGATATACATATGCTTAACAACGTTAAAAAATAAAACAATGTCTCCCGAAATGGGCATAGTTTACACTCCAGTGATAGTTCACATACACAAATGTTGGCTTCTATTGAGCCTTGCAACAATCAGGTGTGTGACTCTAAAACTCAGGGGATTAGCCTATTAGGCACCATCGTGTGCAAAGCCCATCGGACGCACAGAACCCCAGCCTGCGATGGCAGGGCCATAAGAAGCATCCTTACACGACGCCACAGCAATTCCAGAATCACTCCCTTCAGCTCTGCGCTGGCCCAGGTCTCACACCCAGTAGCCCCACCGACTCCTTACCTGAAGGAGGAGGTGGGTGCAGCAGTGGACAGCGGAAGGTGCTGAAGCAAGCGGCGGGAGTACAAGCACCGCTTGCGCGTGGTACTGCCCCGCCCTCCTCGCCTCTGGCCCGAGGCTCCCGGGGGCGGGGCGGGGCGGCCGGGCCGCGAGTTCTGAGGGGCGGGGAGGCGGCCTCCGCAAACCCCACGGCGGCGCGAGGTTGGAGAGGGCCGCTCTCTAAGTCCCGCCCCGGAGATCCACGTGATGACCACACTGGTCGCTGATTGGAGCGCCTGGGAGGGAGAGGCGGAAGCGCCTCGTGATCCTTGGAGACTTGGGTGAGGGTGAGGCGGTTACCTGGCAACCGGGGCGGCTGTGAAGAAGAAGTGGTTCCCTGGCTTTAGGACCAGGCTTCAGACAGAGAAGTGGAGGAAAACTATGAACCATCAGCGATCTCATCACCTAACATTCCAGAACAAATCTGTATTTTCTAGGAAAATGAGTCAACTATGCAATGAACAAATCACCCTTTCTCCCTTCTGGGGATCCTGGAGGAGGAAGTTGAGCCTCCTCCAAAGGCGAGGCTGCACCTGTCTTGAACCATTATTGCCTGGAATGCAAGTGCAGAACGCTGTTATTCCTGCGCTTCTTGCTGTCTGTCCTACTGGGTCCAAGGAGCTCTGTGGGGAACCTCTGTGGACGAGATTGTTTGTTATTCAGGTTGGATGTGGTTAATAGTGTGCAAAACTGACATTTTCCCTGTGGAGTCTGGTTGAGTGGAAATACTTGATACTGTCATTGATGGTGGATTCTTTATACCTCTGAAATCTCCTCACTACCAACTGTCTTTATCCAACAGTGGTGAAAATAGGCATTCATACACTAGAAATACAGTGTATTTAGTAACATTTATCAAGTTTTAATTATATGCCAGGCTCTAAGTAGTTTTAAATTAATATCTACCTTAACCAAGGAAATTTCTTGGACATGATCCTACCTTCCTCTGAAGCTTGTGGAGACTATTCCTATCACAGCACTTATCCTTGTTTGTACATTAAAATTTACTTAAAAGTTGACACCACATAAATAATAAACTTGTTAAAAGGTACAATCAGCACTTACAATTCTGTATACGGCATTTCAACAAAGAGTCTAATAAATAGCAGGTCTTCGATAAATGTTTGATGGATGAATAAATAAATATATTAGCACATAGTCTACCAGAGAAAATGCGAGGACAACAAGTATAATTCAATGTGTTAAATTCTAAAATAGGATAATACCAAAGTATTATGAGATGAGCAGGTGAGAAAGGGAGGGAGAGAGAAATTTTTCCCTCCTTGGATATTCAGGGAATCTTTCAATCACATTGGTATTTGAACAGGAATATAATAAGTAAATAGGATTTCACTTGATAGAAAAGGAAAAAGCACCTACTATGCAGCAAGAGCAGCCTTGCCGAAAGAACAAAGTGGGGAAATACACAATTGATTTAACGATTGTGACTTGCATTCTCTGGAGGAGGTGAAGGTGAGTATCTGAAGATAGGAAGGGATATAGAGACTGGTGAACGATTAAATTAGAAAAATAAGAAAACCAAATTAGGGAAGACACAGAATTCCATATTTAGGTCAGACTTCCACCTCTAAGCCAAGGGGAGCCATTGAAGTTAGTAAAATGGGCACTTTTACTTGAGGAAAGATACCTTGGACATGGACACAAATCAGGTGCAGAGAGATAGAAAACATGTCTAACTAGGAGAAAAGTTAACGCTCATGGGGAAAAAAAACATGCTTAAAGTCTGAATTAAGAAAAGGAAAAAAAGAATGGTGAAAAAAGATCACAAGAAACATCTCTGTGGAAATATACTACAACTTTCATTTAAAAAATATTTTATAGTTACAGAGCTGAATAGTCCATGATGTGCCTAAAGAGAAAACTCCAGTTAAGAACATACAACCAGGGCTGGGGTTGTGGCTTGGTTGTAGAGCACTTGCCTAGCATGCGTGAGGCACTGGGTTCGATTCTCAGCACCATAGATAAATAAATTTAAAAAAATAAAGGTCCATCAACAACAAAAAAAAATTTTAAAAAAAAGAACATACAACCAAATGAGACCTTGGAAACAATCTAGTTGTATACTCACAATGTAAAGATGAAGAAGGTCTTGAAGCCTAGAAAGTTATATAATTTGTCTGTGTGTGCATGTGTGTATATTCAGCTATATTAGTAACAGAATTGATATCATAGTCCCAGTCTTTCAGTACTTTTATTCCTTTACCATGATTTATTTTATTAATTTTAAACAGGATATTTTGACAATTGCAACTACTGTTAGCTCAAGAAAGTGATATAACCTAATTTCTGAAGAAAAGAACTCTTCATTCCGATTTTCATCATTTTATTCAACAAATATTTAACGTGAAGTTTTCATATCACAAGGAATAAAATCTCAGTCATTCACACCAATAGTTTTATGACAATCATTAGTTCTTAACAATTCAAGTACAAGGAGTTCTTCATGATTAAATTGAAAAGCAGAGTGATTAAGGGAACCAAATGGTGTTCGTCAATTCATCTTCAAGGCTAGGCTTGTTCTGTAAAAGCAATGACTTAAAAAATGTGTTTGATGTAATTTAATGTGGCAAATGCCTTTTTAGTGGCTATTTTAAATAACAAATCAACCAGGAAAAACTTAAGAATAAGTTTTAGGAAAACTTAACCAAAAGAACTTTAGATTTACCTAACTAAAATCCCCTTTCACTATTTTTTTTTGTCTTTTTAAAAAATATTTATTTTTTTTTAATGCACTTCAAGTCATAGTTCATATATAGAGAGCTCAATTTTCCATTTCTCTGGATGCAAACAAGATAGAGTCACATCATTCGTGTCTTCATACATGTACCTAGGGTACTGATGTTCATCTCATTCCACTATTTTTGTGACTCCCATTCCCCCTCCCCTCCCCCACCTCCCCCATCCCATCCAAAGTTCCTCCATTTCTCCCATGCTCCACCCCCCCCCCTTATGTATCAGCATCCACTAATCAGAGTATTTGGACTTTGGTTTTTTGGGATTGGCTTACTTCACTTAGCATGATGTTCTTCAATTCTATCCATTTACCTGCAGATGCCATAATTTTATTCTCTTTTATTGCTGAGTAATATTCCATTGTGTATATATACCACAGTTTCTTTATCCATTCATCTATTGAAGGGCATCTAGGTTGCTTCCACAGTTTAGCAATTGTGAATTATGCTGCTATAAACATTGAAGTGACTGCATTCCTGTAGTATGCTTTTTTAAGTCTTTAGGGTATAGGCCAAGGAGTGGGATAGCTGGGTCAAATGGTGGTTCCATTCCAAGTGTTTTAAGGAATCTCCATATTGCTTTCCAGATAGGTTGCACCAATTTTCAGTCCCACCAGCAGTGTTTGAGTGTGCCTTTTCCTCTACATCCTCACCAATACTTAGTGTTGCTTGTATTCTTGATAACTGCCATTTTGACTGGAGTGAGATGAAATCTTAGGGTAGTTTTAATTTGCATTTCTCTAATTGCTAGAGATGTTAAACATTTCTTCATATATTTGTTGATTTATTGTATATCTTCTTCTGAGAAGCGTCCGTTCAGCTCCTTGGCCCATTTATTGATTGGGTTGTTTGTTTTTTTGGTGATAGCTTTTTTGAGTTCTTTATATATCCTGAAGATCAGTGCTGTATCTGATGTGCATGTGGCAAAAATTTGCTCCCAGAATGTAGGCTGTCTATTTACCTCATTGATTGTTTCTTTTGCTGAGAAGAAGCTTTTTAGTTTGAATCCATCCCATTTATTGATTCTTGCTTTCATTTCTTGCTCTTTAGGAATCTTGTTAAGGAAGTCGGGCCTAATCCAACATGATGAAGATTTGGGCCTACTTTCTCCTCAATTAGGCGTGGTGTCTCTGGACTAATTCCTAGGTCTTTGATACACTTTGAGTTGAGTTTTGTGCATGGTGAGAGATAGGGGTTTAGTTTCATTTTGCTGCATATGGATTTCCAGTTTTCCCAGCACCATATGTTGAAGAAGCTATCTTTTCTCCAGTGTATGTTTTTTGGCACCTTCGACTAGTATGAGATAACTGTATTTATGTGGGTTAGTCTCTGTGTCTTCTATTCTGTACCATTGGTCTACATGTCTATTTTGGTGCCAGTACCATGCCATTTTTGTTACTATAGCTTTGTGGTATAATTTAAGGTCTGGTATTATGATGCCTCCTGCTTCACTCTTCTTACTGAAGATTGTTTTGGTTATTCTCGGTTTCTTATTTTCCCAAATAAATTTCATGATTTCCTTTTCTATTTCTATAAGAAATGACTTTGGGATTTTAATTGGGATTGCATTGAATCTGTATAGTGCTTTGGGTAGTGTGGTCATTTTAATAATATTGATTCTGCCTATCCAAGAGCATGGAAGATCTTTCCATCTTCCAAGATCCTCAATTTCTTTTCTTTTTTTTTTTTTGGTACTAGGGATTGAACTCAGGGGCACTCGACCACTGAGCCACATCCCCAGCCCTATTTTGTGTTTTTTTTATGTAGAGACAGGGTCTCACTGAGTTGCTTAGCGCCTCGCCGTTGCTGAGGCTGGCTTTGAACTCGCGATTCTCCTGTCTCAGCCTCCTCCCTAAGTGCTGGGATTACAAGCGTGAGCCACCGCGCCCGGCTAAGATCCTCAATTTCTTTCTTTAGTGTCTTGTAGTTTTCATTGTAGAGGTCTTTCAGCGCTCTTGTTAGATTGATTCCCAAGTATTTTATTTTTTTGAGGCTATTGTAAATGGGGTAGTTTTCCTGATATCTCTTTCAGAGGACTCATTGCTGATATATAGAAATGCATTTGATTTATGGGTGTTGATTTTGTATCCTTCAACTTTCCTGAATTCATTTATTAATTCTAGAAGTTTATGTAAAAGTGATTTGACAAAAACATCATATTGATATCCAATAAATATGTAGAGTATTAAATTCTTAAAAATTTACTGTATAAACACGTTTTTTAAAACTGAATTGTTTTTAATAGATATATAATCTATATCCATAATATTGACTATTAAGTTTAAATACATAAAATATGTAAAAACTAATATTTCTGTTATTATGAAATATATTAAAGCTTGTTACTCTTTGGTCTTTTGTTGAGGTACCAAAAAAGCTTAAATTGAGCAATAATTTTAGAGTATATGAGGTTTTTAACCCTGGAACACTATTTGATTGAATTCTTTATTTTTTAAGTTATGAAATATTTAAACAGAAAATCACAGAGTATTGCCATAAACATCTGTATTTAGAGAATTTGAGTCTTCTGCTCTGTTTTTTTAATTAAAAAAGTTATAGAATCGACTAGTTCTTATTTTCTCTTGTCATTGGATTGCCTTCTTATTTTATCCAAATATAACTAAACTAAAAGATAACATATTCTAAAATTTGCATATTTCTTTTCATTAGTTTTAAATTTTATACATGTTGGTATATGTAGATATTGTTGATGCATTTTAACTGATATATATCTCATATTAGGAATATAAAATATATCATCACAAACATATTTTGAACTATTGATGAACATTTAGTTGTATAGACTTTTCCTAATTAAAAATATAGCTACCCTCCTTGTATATACCTAGTCTATGAGTTTTTCAGATTATAAAGTGAAATTCCTGGTTAATTATACATATGCATCTTTACATATAATCACTATTACCAAATTGCTCTTCATTTATATTGCAACCAGCAATGCATTAATGTTTTTTAATATTCTCATCAACACCAAATTTTCAGTTTTTCTATTCTGATCAATGAACAAGACATCTCCATGTTTTAAATTTGTATTTCCTAAACTTGTTGAAATGATACATCTTTTTGTGTTTATAAATTGATTGTTCATTTCCTTTATTTTTCTTCATATCTTCCTTATTGGTTTGTAGTTTGTTACACATTCGATGTTAATCTTTGTTAGATATTTCCATTGCAAACCTCTCTGAATTTTCAGTTGTGAAAACTCTTAGTCATTATTCATTTGAATATTTATTGTATTTTCCATTTCTGAAATTTAAATTGGACCTATACTAGAGTTGTTAAATCAATTATCATGCCTTCATCACTTTTTTTTTCATACTTTAACCTCTTTGACCTTTCATGTTGAATTCTGTATGACCTCTATGTTTCCCTCATCACTGTATACTAACATAACTATTTGAGTGGTTCAAAGCACAGAATGTTCTCTCTTATATACAGATGCTAAGACACAATGGGAGGGCAAGGAGACAAGAATAGAAGTTGATTGGATTAGACAAAAGGGAATGAAGAGAAGGGAGGGGGATGGGAATAGGAAAAACAATAGAATGAATCAAACCTAACTTTCCTATGTTTGCATATGAATACACGACCAGTGTGACTCCACATCATGTACAACCACAAGAGTGGGGAGTTATACTTCATATATGTATAATATGTCAAAATAAATCCTACTGTCAAGTTTAACTAAAAAACACAAAAAAATTTTTAAAAATGGCCATCATTAAAATTAAATTATACAGACATAATTAAGTAAATCAGATACAAACAGAAGTAATAAATACTCAAAACTTATTCTTGTAATAAATACTCAAAACTTATTTTTTGTTTTTTAAAAATGTTTTTATTAGTGTGTTTTAGTTATACATAACAATGGTACTCATTTTGACATGATTATATGTGCATGGAATATATTTTACTCAGTTTCAGTCCCCAGGACTTTCTCTTTACCTCACCAACTCTCTCCCTGTTCCCTTTCTTATACTCTACAGGTCTCTTTTTCAGTGATGTCATATTTGTACTTGAAACTGGTGATTATGGGTTTATTTACACCTTAAAACTCAGCAAAATCTATAAATCAGGACACAATTTATGATTTTGTTCCCTATCTAGACCTAAGCTTTTGATTAAAGTAGCCACTAGCAAAACATACTTATTAAAATGAAATAGAGCTGTGTGTGGTAGCACATGCCTGAAATCCCAGTGGCTTTGAAGGCCCAGGTAGGAGGATAGTAAGTTTGAGGCCAGCCTTGGCAACATGGGGAGACTCTGTCTCAGAATGAAAAGATTTTAAAAAGGGATAGGGATGTAGCTCAGCATTAGAACATCCTTGTTGAATCCCCAGTAGCAGGAGCTGGGGAGGGAGGGGCAGAAAAGAAAATAATAGAATAAAAAATTGAGTTCCTCTCTAGTCACAGTAGTTATTTCAAGTACTTAGTAGTCATCTGTGGCTAAGCAGTTACTTTATTAAATAACAGATAAAGAACATTTTCATTAGTGCTAAGGTTTTACTGGTAAGTTCTGGTGAGTTCAGAAGTCAGGAAACTTAAAGAGGTAGATGGTAAATACTCTAGGTTTTGCAAACCATACTGTCTCTATCACAACCACTCAACTCTATTGTGACAAGAACTGTATCTAGTGTGGCTATGTCCCCCAAAAAACTTTTTTATACAAAATAAGAGGCAAACTGGGTTTGACTTATGGGCTGTAGTTTGCTAGTCTCTTGTATAAATATAAGAAAATGATGGAGAAAACGGTAATGCAATTCAAATTAGAAGTATGTTACACTGTAAAAGCATAAAAAGTTGAGGAACTATTATTCTTCTAACATCCCCAAACTATTATTTTATTCTGCCAAGAATTTGCTAAGTGAACAAGTGAAGTTTCTATACATGCCTTCATTACTTCACTTTGTCTTACTCATTAACATAAACAAAAATGTCAATCAACACAAATATTGGCATTATATTCATTTGTCAATTGCAGCCATAACTTGTCTACAAGTACAAGAGTTTGGCAAAAATGAATGAAAACATTTTTTGAAAAATAATGAGCTATACGAAATATAAAACAAAACACATATACTGTATTTTCTTATATAAAGTGTGCATAACAAAATTTATATCAAAAAATTATAATACCTTGTTGACATACATGCATGGTATTTTTCAGAGAGCTGACTGTTAAATATTTGCCAGCACTTCATTAGGAGACAAATTAAATTTGTTTCAGAATACAAAAGAAAATGCATTATAAATCTTGGTGTTTCTAAAACCAGTGATGGATCCATCTACTATCCATCTATCTGCGAATCTATCTGCCTGTCATGGCCTTGAACATTTGCAACTTTTCTGCACCTGTGGGAAGCATAAAGGACAAATAGCCTTAGCTGCTGTGCTCAGAATCAACTACCATCATGTTTGTGACAAAAAAAACACTTTGCATAAATTTTATCTTGATAATATTTTTGACTTTGGAAAACAACTAATTTTTCACGATTAATATTCAAATATCCAAAAGCTATACAATCAAATCAAAGGAAAGTTATGGGAATACACTTCTTTGCAAAAACATGGAAAATCCTATTCGAAAATAAATTTATATTGAATTTTAAAAGTTAATAGAAACAATGGCAAAATTAATTCTCGTTTACTTGGACAGCCACCTGAGCTTATGCTCTTAATTTGTCTCTGTTCAATATAATAACATATTTTCAGCATATCATATCCCAAATATATATATATGTTTTTGACTATTTATTTGGGTGGTATAAGATACAGGCAACTTTTATCTGAGATATATATAAGTTCTTAGATCTAAACTTTCTCATATGGGCATTCATTTTCTGTGTGTGTGTGTGTGTGTGTGTGTGTGTGTGTGTGTGTAACTAGGTACTGAAATAAAATTTATTAAAATCTTATAAAATATATACAATACACTGACACAGTGCAGCAGATTAAGCCCAGGTAAATGCAACGTTCAGATTTCTGATTCTAGAAAATATGCATTAGTCCATTTTGCTTATGAAAACAAGGCAAGATGTTGCTATGAATGGGAGTCTCATGTGAAGCAATCTGTTGAAAACATTTCAGAAGACTGTGAGCCCATAAAATAAGGCTTTTTGTTTTGTTTTGCTTCAACATTGACTATTGGCACTTATTTTTATTTCAAAGTTTAAATCTTTTCTTAATACCAGGTTGAAGGGCAGTTCATTGCTCACTTGCTTTTAAAAACTTTTGATCATAAACAATTTTAAGTAACAATTATAAGTATAAACCTTGACTTCATAAAATCTTGTTTGGAGCATGGTCAAATTCCCTTTGGTTATGCTCCTTGAGAACAGTTATAAAACTAAACCTCAGAGGATTTCCTCTGTGTACTATATTCCCAACTCATAGAATTCTTGCCAAAAGAAAAACCCTTCAGTGTATATTGTTACAAAATTATGAAATATGGCTTACTGTGTTTTTCTCAATGACAAAATGATAAATAGATGGATTTTATGACCTAGACATTTTTTCAAAGAGTACAACAGTTTAAATAAAGTTACAAAAAAGTCTCTCTCATTTTTTATTTTTGCATATTGTTTGTTTACACCAGCTAATTCTAGTTCCTATGTTACCCTAATTCCATTGCTTTTTATTCATCATGGTTGTTTTTGTTGTTTGTTTGTCTTATAGTATGAAAGAGAAATAATCAACTGATACAAATTATTCTCTGGAGAGGTTAAAATTCAAATTCAATGTTTGTTCTGAAAAGGAAAGTATGATCTAAGTAAATAAGTAAAAAGCAAGTAATTTGATAAATATCTAATATTGATCACTCATAAATTTTTCTTACATGAATGTTAAAAATTTTAACTTATGTTCAGTAAATTAATACTTAAGAAGATGGTTATATTTAGCTTTTAAAGACTTTGAGTTGAATAGTATTCTATTTTTAAGTTGAAGCTTAGAGGGTGATCATGAGATTAGATCTTTAGGGATTGATTTATATATCTAACTCTTTAATTGGTAGACCATTTTAGTGTAATTGTTTTTGTTATGCAAAGGTACTTTTCCCTATAGTCCATGAAAACTATGGATACATTTTGATTTCTTGTTCAACCAATACAGCATTTTCTGAGTGATAGTCCTTTTATGCCTATATGAGGGAATCAGGCAAATATTATAAGCAGATCAAAGAAAAAACCTCATAAATTCATATGGTATTTGAGGGAATATTAAGATGAATTTTAAATGGAGGCAAAACTCTCTTTGGGGAGAGGGAAAGAAGTCAATTAAATCTTTACCATACAAGACAGAATTTACATATTCATCAGTTACCTAAGATCAAAAAATGAAATTGATCAGATTATGTTTTGTGCATGTGTAAATATGTCACAATGAATCCCAATATTATGTATGATTATAATACATCAAATAAAATAATCATTAATAAATAATAATAATCACAATAAAGAACAAGATGGAGAACTGCTCACAGACAATGGACAGGCTAGATTCAGTCAGCCAGAACAGTGTACTATAATTGCCTAGAATTTCATTGTTTTTCCAACAGGTTGAGGTGGTATTTGAGGAGCTAGCTTTGGACACAGCACAGTCATTAAGGTGGCAAATAGGTAGACTCTAAATTTAATTGAATGTATTTACTCCTAATCAATCCTGAAGGTAAGAGATAATTGAAGGTAAGAAGGTAAGAGATAATTGAAGGTTAACTGAAGGTAAGAGATAATCTCAGGATATAAATGGCCTAAAAGAGCATTTGAAGCTCAGCTTAAAATAGCATATTGCTGTGATTGTAAACTAGAATCATCTAATAACTATCAAGATTATTGAGAGAATTTTAGTCTATTTATTTGTCACTACTATTTCAAAATTTTTATTGTCCAACTTAAAGTGGTTCCTAGCTAAGATTTTTTGAGGGAGAAAGTGGCAGGGAACAGGGAAGAGAGTATTATGATTCTCTCTAATGAGAAAAGCATGAAACAATGATAAAAAATTGTGAATTGAATGTAAAAAATAAGGATTCTGATATGCTCTGAAATGATGTATAGATCATTTTAGCAGGACAATCCTAAGTTTCCAAATGAATTTTTTAATTGAGCAACAATTTTGAGTTGCCACTAGATGACACTCTTGCCTCCTTAGTAGAATTAATGTAGCAGTTGATTTTCCTTCTATCTGGTGAATGTGAAGGAAATGCAAATTCTATAAGGACAGGATTGATTTCTAGCTCTTTCATTTAATCCTGTTTGCTTATTCATGAAGTTTCACTCAGATCACTAATCAATTAAAACTTGTTGCTTTTGCAACCCTGAAATGATATGGCAATATCACTGATGTGATTCTACCTTGTTATTTAGAGCCAAATCAATGAAATATATACATTAGCCGTGTTCTTCTCCAGAGTGTCTTGCTATATCTGCAAAGCAGTAGTGAATATGGAGCAGCCACAGTTCATTTGAACTTTCTGTCCCTTCCTACTCCACCAACTCTACCTAATGCTGAAGGATACATCAAACTTTCTCAAGGATTAGTAGAACAAGGTAACTATAATGTAGGAGGGAACAACTTCAAACTACATGCCAAATATGCCTTTCATTAGCATCAGAAGACAAAACACCAGAAAACTTAAATTTTTGCAAGTTTAGGGTTTTGCTTCAAGGGTACACTGAAGTTTCTAATATTGATACTCCTTCCTCACTAATGCCTACACCATACAATTACTTCCTTCTTCAATATTCTGTGGTTAGACTCTCTACCCAGTATCTAGGGAGTCCATCCCTTATCCACAGTCTTGTAGTACTGAACATGCTCTTTTCTTCAGATAGACAAATGGGTTACAAAGAAAACAAATGCAAGTGCACAACATGCATATGTGGAAGTTTCATGCAATCTCTGAAGACAAACAGCAATTAGCAGTCAGCAAAGTGTAAGGAGAGACTGAAAATTGCTCAGGCTATTTCTGGCCAACATACATATCATGTTTAGTTTACAAACTTACATGATTTGTTTTAAAATGAGCCGACATGTGAAAATTAGATGAATTCACCATAGAACTTCATGATTCCTGCTTTTCTACACAAATCAGAACTATGGGCAATTGTGTCGGCCCTTATTCCGATGGCATCAATCAGCTAGAGCTGTGTAGTCATTGACCCTTAGGATGAGGCAAATTGCCCTCTCATCAGCCATTGTTCCATCCAGTCCATCCAGTCTTTTTATGCCCCACCACCTTAATCTGTTTACAACATTTGCTTGTCTACTGTAAGCATTTAGGTTTGCAAACTCTGATCTAGTCATGCAACTATTCCCAACAACTTTTTGCCCTAAAGCAAAAGTATAAGCCCACTACTCAGCAATGTATTTCAAAAGATTCTTCTCTTAGCTGTATGAACAACCTATTGATATTGGAGCAGAAGTAAAAAAAGTTAAGTTTTATCTTATGGTTACATAGCCATAAATTTGTGTGATCTTGGATAATTAACTGGTCTTTTGAATGATCACTATTCTCATCAAGTGGCATGTTGTAGTTTTATTTATCCTTGGGTTTGATAATAAATGGACTTTAAGAAATGGGCGACTGCATAAAGGATTTCTTGAGAAACATTCTAAATAAGGAAAGTTCAAGTCCGTGGTCTTGGCCTAATAGTGTCCAGTGTCAATAAGGAGGAATGGCTGCAATTACGGAATTTTAAGTAATTTGGGTATCTACTGCATTCATAGAAGGAGAATTTAAGGAAGAATGAAACCTAAGATATGACTAATTAGTAATGCTATTAGGCTTGTGGGCCCTGGTTGCTTTACAATCTACATACCACAAAGGCTAAAGCAATATGCACATTTCAGGCTAGATCTCCATGCAACAATCCATACAAAGGATGTCAACACATTGATAAAATCAGCCTTTGGCTCAGCACCACTATTTTTGCATGAAGAGGCAGATGAATATCAGGCTGGCCTTGGCACACTGTAGCTTTAGTCTTAGGTGCTACCAAGGAGAGCAATTTCAGTGGTATATCTTATTGTAACATTGCTGGTGACTGTAGAAGCAAACACCATTGTAGGAAGTTGAAGCCAAAGGATGAGAAAAGGAGTACAGTAAAACATAAGTAATAGTTGTGTAGATACATTCAGTATTTACAATGAGACTGTGCGAGACTGTAATGTAGGCCTGCTGTGCCTTGGCATCTCTTGGTAAAGCCATTTCTTCCTGCCAAGCATTCAGAGATGTAGGCGAGTTGTATTGAGTATAGTATATTGTTGGGTAGAAAAGCAAAAGCAAGAGTAAAACTTAGGAATCTACTCTTTTCCTTATCTGATATCTTCGCCAACAACTAGTTGTTTATGCTAGTGGTATGCAGTTTTTGGTTTGAACACCATCCCTCATCCTTAGTAATTTTATGACTCTGTTTATGCAACATTAAGACTGATGTATCTCTGGTTTTTTGTGGTATTGAAGATTATAGCTACTGCCATTTGACATTCCTTCCAAAATTAGGGAACTCTCTATGTGGCAAAGTTTAGCCTTACCTTCCTTTGAAAGAACAAAAAGATTGGTAAAGTTGTTTGGTTTCAAGAAATTTGGAACCAATAGTAATATTTAGAACTTGTTTTTGTTTTTTTGTTTTTTCCCTTTTGGGTGGGTGTTGAAGCCATACATTATGGAAACATTGCTTCTACAGAATGGACATCAGAAACTTCTATCCTTGTTGATTGGAAAAGCAGGGGCAAAATCGGGAAGATATTATGTAGGTGCTTTAAGAGGTAACAAATAGAGAATGTTGCCATTTTCTGAGATCTGCTTGGACATGATCGTTTAATGGATTGGCATTGTTGCCATACAAAAATTCCAACTGTTGTCAGGAGTGACTGTTCCCTTAGTCACCTTTTGAATCATCTTTTAGTCATCTTTTTGTATTAAACCAAAAGGAATAGAATAAAATGTAATTCTTGTATTGATTTTCTTGAAACCAACTCTGGAACTCATTCAGGGATATATATATTCAGGTTCTCCCAGTAATAATTGGTAGAAATTCCAAAATAAAAGAGCTGGAGGACCTAACTTTGTAAAATTATAATGAATTATAATAAAAATGCAGTGGCAAAAACTATATAGAATAACTACTTGTTTATTTTGAAGATGTAAAACAAAGTAGACTGGTTTTAATCAGTATTGACTTCATGATGTCATGTTCATTTATTCATTCTTTCCTTCAAAAACCTTTTGACTAGTGACTATGGTATAGGTCTGTGCTTGGTTCTGAGATAATAAACTCAGGAGGACTAATTTTCTGGGCTTAAGAATGTCACATTCTAATGGAAACCCTAAAAAACAACTCTAACACAATATGGTGTTTTAATAGAATGGAATACAAAGATATCTAAGAACAAGGGCAATGCAAAACAATTTGGTTTCGTCTCTAGTTTCTACACAAACAGAAATACAAGTCTAATATCATTAAATACAAGTCTAATTTAATATCATTAAATACAAGTCTAATTTCATATAACTTATGTCATATCATTAGAAAAGTTGAAACTTTTCTACTGCTGCAGACCCCACAGGTAGCTCCCATACTAGCTATACCTCGATGGGTCTTCCTTTCCTAGCTCTTCTCTTTTCCTTCTCTCTCCCCATTCTCATTCTGAGAGTCTTGGTGCTGTGGAAACAAAGATGAATATATTGATATCCCTAACCTTCTGGAGCACATATTTTCTCAGAGGAGAAAGTGATGTGAGCAAAAATGACAGCTTTTTTGAAGTTTGCCCTTAATTAAATACAGCAATCTGGCTTTCATGTGTCAGTTTTCCTGCTTCCTATGTCACTGAACACTTCAGTTCTTGGCACAAGGTCTTTGTTTCTAACCCTGCTTCTGTAATCCATGATGTCAAACTGCTATGGATGACCTACAGTCAGGCCTACTAGTTCATCATCATCTTCTCTAATATTTTTCTCTACCACACTCAGCTTTATTCCATGAATCTTTGGGCCATCAGTGTTAAAACTGGAATTGTGAAGAGTTTAAGATGTTACCCTACCTGCAAGGTGAAAAGCTACCTTGCCACATACATACAGACAATGTTTGAGTATATAGTTCTCCACATAAATGTGTGCGTGCATGTAAACAGAAGCATGAAACCTCTGGATCTGAGAGCACACCTTTTGTTTACTCATAGAACATCTGTTCTTCATGCTGTAGATCCTCATGGGAAGACGTAGCAAGAGTCAGAGGTGCGTATCATAAGAAGGGAACTGAAAACATGCATTAGAACAGCTGGGGATGGGGCAGAGGAAAAGAAAATGACTTGAATTTTTATTCTAGAATGTAAATAAAACCTCTCTTGGAGAAAGATGGAAAGCCTTTACTCTGGAATGTAAATAACCGTCTCTGAGGAAGATAAGAAAGCTGTCCTTAGATTTAGTGATCCATAAAATCTGAGCAAATGTCTCTGGGAGAGAGGACACAGTCTCTAACTTTGTAATATATCATTGTTTAGAAAGATCCTGACAAAAGAGAAACCTATAGAAATCCAGGGAAGACTGCCTTTCCAAAATCAATTCCTGTACAACCTCTAAAATCTCTATTCTGACCATCCTGTTTTCCAATCAGCTGCTCCAGTTTTCTAGCTCACTCCTTCTAGTACCTGGACTCCAGGCATTCTTGTCTTCAAGATGTCTAATTCACTGTAGTGTTTGTTTGTTTTCATTTTAGGAAAAAAAATACTATGGAACCCAACATCTCCTTCACTTTTCTTTTAAATCAACCTATATATAGTGTCTCAACATTATCATTGCTCACTTTTAAATATCTGTAATTCTACTGTTCTTCTCTCCATTCCATAAACACCTTAATAACTTTCTCTTTGCACCCAAGTGTTTGAATTTTGTTGGAAAAAAACCCACACAATTAAGATAACTGCTTTCACTTTAATTCATGACTGTAATCCTTACCTAAAAATAAATGTAGTATTTTACCACAAGACTATAAACATCCCTGGGATATAAACCCACTATATTTGTAATTATGGTAATTGTTTCTCAGAACTTGATAGCTCCCTATCCACCTGCAGTGAGATCATAGTTACCCAGGTGTGATGGTTAATTTTAGGTGTCTACTTGATTGGATTAAGGGATACCTAGATAACTAGTGAAATATTATTTCAGGGTTATCAGAGTGTTTCCAGAGAAGATTGATGTATGTATCTGTCAACTGAGTGAGGAAGGTCTATTCTCAGTGTTGGTAAGCACCATTCAATCAGCTGGGGACTTGAATAGAAGATCAAGGAAGATGAAAGTGAGTTTTCTCTTCCTCCTGGAGTTGGAACCCCCTTCTCCTGCTCTTGAGCATCGAGTTTTATAGCCTTGGGATTTCTCAGCATGTACCAGTGCCCCAACCCCGACTCTGGTTTCTCAGACCTTTGGACTCAGACTAGGATTTACACTATTAGCTTCCCTGGTTCCGAGGCCCTGGAACTTGGACTGAACCATGTTACTGGACTACCCAGTTCACCAGCTTGCAGACAAGCCTATCATGGGACTTAGCCTCTATAATTGTGAGTCAGTTATAACTTGATTAGAGAATAAAGTCCTTTCTATCTGTCTGCCTGTCTGCCCTCCTATCTATCTTTATATCTCCTATTGGTTCTGTTTCTCTGGAGAACTCTGATTAATAAACCATAAAAAGTTTCCTCAATCTAGATTGTACCATTTTCAGGCCAATTGTAGTTTGATTTTTATACCAGCTCAATCTATTCTTGGTTGCTCTAATATTATCTTATTTCTGGCTGGTTTTCTTGCATCAATACTGTATTTGATTATAAGTTTAATTCTTAATTCTGTTTTTTTCTATTCTTTTTTAGGTAATCTTTGATCTAATCGTCTACAGTAGCAGTGCTCATGGTTTTAGTCTTATGAACTTTTATATCTTTAAATTTATTGAGGAATCAAAGAGTTTGTATTTATGTAGGCTATGTTTATTGAAATTTATGGTATTAGAAATTAAAACTGAGAGTTAAAATTTTCATTTATCAATTTATTTTAAAACACTAATAAACTCATTACACATAAAAATAGATAACATATTTTCTATTAAAATAGCTGTATTGCCAAAATAGAAAAAGTGAGAACAAACATATTTAGCATTTTTGAAATCTCTCTAATGAACATTTGAATAGAACATGACTGTTAGATTCCAATATCTGCTTTGCACTTAATCTATTGTGATGTCACACATCATGAGCCTCTGGAACACGTTGTGAAAAATGAAAGGAACATTATTTTTTTGTGTGGAAAATTTGATGTTATGGAAACGATCTCAGGAACCTGAGAGGTTCCTGGGTCACAGTTTGCATATCGTTGTTCTACTGTGTAGACTGTGAACCCAATTCTTCTACCTAATCCCTGGAATGGTCTATCAAATTCCTGACAACTCCAAAGGAAAGGTCTCAAACACTAGATACTCCATGAACAGAATCAATAAGCAGTGAATCCCTTAATACCAAATGCAGGTATTCATAGAGGGTAAGATGTAGCAGAGACCACACCCCCACTGTTGAACCAGGCTATACTGCGAGAACAGCAGGAAAAATGAGGAAAGCAGACTGCACTGTAAGAAAAAAAGAAAATAAATACAGGTAACAGACCTATACTTCCAGCTGCCAGGTGACTTAAAAAGGAAGAACTGTTTTTGCACATGTACAAATATGTAACAACAAATCCCATTATTATGTATAATTATAACACAACAATAAAAAAATTAAAAAGGAAGACCTGAGGAGGAGGGTGCAAAGTATAATTCCTTTACCTCTTCTCTGAGAGTATGAAGAAGTCTCTCAATATAGCTACAAAGGTTACTTGTATGGTTATAACAGACAAAACATCTTATCTCTAGACTTCTATTTCAAGGAGAATCTATACCCATATACTATGTAGCACATGGTGGCTCTCCTAGCCACAATATGATTGGACAAGATGAAGGTAAATTCTTAAGTCCAAGAATGAGTGTGTAATAGTTATTAGGATTGTCATCTTGGACTGAGATACACCTAGGATTAAGAGCCTTCTGGGTGTATCTATAGGGGTAGTTCCAGATATGATTGACATATGGGATAGCAAACTGAGTGAGGGGCTGCTCTAAATGTGGGCAGCACCATCCAATAGGCTGGGACCTGGATGAAAGAAAAGCAGAGGAAGAAGGAAGTAGAAGCAGATGCAAGATAATTTTTTTTCTTTCTTTTTTTTGATACTGGGGATTGAACCCAGGGGTGCTTTACCACTGAACTACATCTCAAGTACTTTTATTTTTTATTTTGAGGTGGAGTCTTGCTAAATTGCTGAAGCTAGTCTAGAACTTCCAAAGTAGTTGGTATTACGGGTGTAGCCACCATCAATCTAGATTCTTGGATGGGTACATCTATGGCTGCTGCCATTGGTCCTGGACATGGACTCCAGCTCCTTTGCTCTTCTCTGGAGCAATTCTCCAAGGAATTTCTTGGCCATCAGTCTCAAACTGGGGCTCCTTCACTGGTCCCTCCTGTTCTGAGGTTCCAGATTCTCAGACTGAATAGCTACTGGCTCCTCCTGCTCTCCACTGTGCAGACAGCTATTATGGGACTACCCAGCTTCTGATAGTGTAAGCCAATTTTGTAAATCTCCTTTTATAATCATACATATACATATCCTGTTGGTTCTGTTCCTGTAAAGAATCCTGACTAATACAGAGTGGAATGGAATCTTAGTTTAGTGAATAGACTGTAAAGTCAGATGCAGAGAGTGAGTATAGCAGCAAAATAAACAGTAGGGTGCAAGAAGTATTATGATCTAAAAAAGTAAATTATAAGATATTACGGATGGAGTGGGCAACTATGAAGGACAGAATCTAGGAAGGACTCCACTGACCTTTCCTTCTTAGTTTAGCCCCACTTCCTGGTGATAATGAGGAGTTTTATTTAACCCACGGGTCAATCCTATCTAGGCAATAATCTAGAGGATGACCCATCCTTGGTTTAGATTTATCTCAGCATAGTCTTAGATCCAACTTTTCTTTTTACACCTAATAATGAAGTCATTTATACCTCAAGGCTGAAATTTAAAGGTGATAGCACTTGAGCTTACCTCAATGGAGACAGATAAGTAAGCAAGTTTGAGAGTTCGGATTTAGACTTTTTCCCAGAGGTATAGAATCTGTATCTGGCTAATTATTTCTTATGGGAAAATATTTTAGAGATTTACTTTGTAAATAATAAATACAGCTTCTTAAAATTCTCCACCAGTGCTTGGAGAGACAGTGATACATGTTACAAGGCTGGTCTGGAGATGACGAAGAAAGAAAGAAGAAAGAAATGGGTTCTTTACTAAGAATTGCTTTGGTTATTCTGGGTCTTTTATTCTTCCAAATTAATTTCATGATTGCCTTTTCTATTTCTATAAGGAATGACGTTGGGATTTTAATTGGAATTGCATTCAATCTATATAGCGCTTTGGATAGTATGGCCATTTTGACAATATTGATTCTGCCTATCCAGGAGCATGGGAGATTTTTCCATCTTCTAAGGTCTTCTTCAGTTTCTTTCTTTAGTGTATTTTAGTTTGCATTGTGGAGGTCTTTCACTTCTTTTATTAAATTGATTCCCAAGTATTTTTTTTTGAGGCTATTGTGAATGGGATAGATTTCCTAATTTCTCTTTCAAAGGGTTTATCACTGATACATAGAAATGCAATTGATTTATGGGTGTTGATTTTATATCCTTCTACTTTGCTGAATTCATTTATTAATTCTAGAAGTTTTCTAGTAGAATTTTTTGGATCCTCTAAGTATAGAATCATATCATCTGCAAATAATGATAGTTTGAGTTCTTCTTTTTCTATTCATATCTCTTTAATTTGTTTCATCTCTCTAATTGCTCTGGCTAGTGTTTCAAAGACTATGTTAAATAGCAGTGGTGAAAGAGGGCATCCCTGTGTTGTTCCCGTTTTTAGAGGGAATGCTTCCAATTTTTCTCCATTTAGGATGATGTTGGCCTTGGGTTTAGCACAGATAACTTTTACAAAGTTGAGGTATGTTCCTACTATGCCTAGCTTTTCTACGCCAGTCAGAATGGCAATTATCAAGAATACAAATAACAATAAGTGTTGGTGAGGTTGTAGGGGAAAAGGCACACTCATATATTGCTGGTGGGACTGCAAATTGGTATAACCAATCTGGAAAGCAGTATGGAAATTCCTCAGGAAACTTGGATTGGAACCACCATTTGACCCAGCTATCCCACTCCTTGGTCTATACCCCAAAGACTTAAAAACAGCATACTACAGTGACACAGCCAGTTCAATGTTTATAGCAGCTCAATTCACAATAGTAAACTGTGGAAGCAACCTAAATGCCCTTTGATAGATGAATGAATAAAGAAACTGTGGTATATATATGCAATATTACTCAGCAATAAAAGAGAATAAAATTATGGCATTTGCAAGTAAATGGATGGAGTTGGAGAATACCAGGCTAAGTGAAGTAAGCCAATCCCAAAAAACCAAATGCCCAGTGTTCTCTCTGATAAATGGATACTGATCCATAATGTGAGAAGGACACAGGAAGAATAGAGGACCTTTGGTCACAGGGGTGGGGGGGAGGGGGCAGGGGGACAGTAAAGATGGTGTAATATGATGAACACCATAGCCCTAGCTTTATGTATAACTGCATGTATGTTGTGATTGTATATCACATACAACCAGAGAAATGAAAAGTTGTACTCCATCTGTGTACAATGAATCAAAATGCATTCTGCTATCATGTGTACCTAAGTAGAATAAATAAATAAATTAAATTAAAAAAAAAAGAAATGGGTTCTTTAGTCATAGACCTATGCTAAGTCCAAAATTGCTACTTTAGTGTAAGAAACAAACTTACCTTCTTTGAACAACAATATCCTAATTCGTAAATTATGAAAAATGGTACTATATCTACTTTACAGAGTTATATTAAGGATTGAATGCAAAAGGACTAAAAAGTGGCCAACATAGCTAACACATAGGTAATCAATAAATAATCACTATATAATAATTTAGATATAAATATGATCTATTATTGATTTTCATTTCCAAAATAAAAAAAACACTAACCTTTATAAGAAATCAATTTAGTAAAGGATAAATAATTTTTTGTTACCAAGTAAAATTAACTTTTTTAGGGTGTGAATAAGCAAAGTCATTGTAATATATGATTCCGTTCAATTACTCTGTGTGTTTGTAGTCATAAGCTAATAACACATACCCTTTTTGAGGAGAAATTAAATACAAAATCCTATAATTCCTTCTGATGCAAAGTCTACTTACATTCAAATTATTAAAAGATGCTTTTAAAATTTTTGCCTTCTAAACCACTATTCTGTGTTGCCCAGATGTCTAAATGAATTTAAAAAAAAACCTAGCCAAATTCAAAAGTTTAAGAGTCATTGCAGTAAAGTGAACAACTGCCTCTGGTTTATCCAGGGCTTTCATGGTTTTAATACTGCAATGCCCATGACCTTGGTCCTTGGAATTCTCTAGGGTGATTAATCACCCTATAAATAGAATACGTTGTGAAGATTTAGCTACTATAAGATGACCACACAATGTTTGCAAGGCCTTAGCTTTTCAAATAAGCATTGGTAAGTAAGAAAGCAAAATAAGAGGTTTAAGTTACAATTTCACTAATACTGTATTTTCTAAAGAATCTTTGCTTTGAAGACTAACAATCCATTCCTGTGGTTAGGCTGACCTCTGGTGGGAATGTGCTTTCAACTACAATTATTTGAAAGCAGATACTATGGATGAGTTGGATCTGATCATTCTTTAAGCTTTTTGTTTTTTAAATTATTCTGTTAGGAATGAAATATTTTTCATATAAAGTTTCTCCTTCGATATGAAACTTACGGAGGAAGCTCTGCAGTTATTCTGCAGATGCATGTTATCATGCTGTGGACCTACATTATGTAATAACAATAGGGAAAAGATTATCCATTGGTGTTATTAGTACCCAGTGTTCTTAGTCATTAGTAGGGAGAAACTTATTTAATGTGAAATCCATAACAAGATTGTAATTTAGAATTGAGTCTCTAAGCACTGGTCTTCTTGTCTGGTATGCCCTTGACTTTTCTCTCAGATTTCCATGTGTGTTTTTCTTTTGCTTCCTTCAGATCTTTGATCTGTCTGTTGGGATTCTTCTTCATTTCTCCATGTAACATTCCCTCCTCCCAACTGAGATCTACTATCATACCAGGTGGATCAGAGAATTTCTTTATGGGCAGATCAGACAGACAGGAGACGTTTAGAGCAATATTTCTAGTATTATGACTGGCTTTGGGAAGAGTGGTTCTAGTTTCTATGACTTGCCTTGGGGAAGAGAAAGTTTTAGTTTCTATGGCCTGCCTTGGAGGAGAAAGAGGAGGAGAAAAACGGGCAGGAGAAAGTCCAAGAGAGACTTCATTTCTAAAACCTTCCAATGTTCTTCAGTCCAATGTACTTAGCATGCAATGCCTCATTCTTTGGGGTTTCTTTTACTGAGGCACAACATTAATTTGCATCTTTATTGTTACGGCTCATAAATGCATGTTACCTCAATCAGTTGGAAAGTTCTTTAAGTGCAGTGATGAAAACTCTTTCTTTGTTTTAATACCAGTACTATATGCATTTTGTTCATAAAAGATTGTGGTTGTTGTGTTCATTTTTGTTATTTCTATTTTTGTTTTATAAATCAAGTCTAACTATTTTCAGAGCAGTAATGGATTCTTCTCTCATTTATCTGAATACACTGAATACATATTAAAACTTTTTAATAGCCTAGAATATTATTAGGCACATTTATCTTGCTATTCAAACTATGTTTACCTCATATAGATTGATAATACCATTGTTTTATATTCTAACTATTTGTTATTACCCATTTCAAAAAATACCTGGTGCAGCCAGGCGCGATGGCGCACGCCTGTAATCCCAGCACTTTGGGCGGCTGGGACAGGAGAATAGCAAGTTCAAAGCCAGCCTCAGCAACCGCTGGGTGCTAAGCAACTCAGTGAGAACCTGTCTCTACATAAAACAAAAAATAGGGCTGAGGATGTGGCTGCTCAGTGGTTGAGTATCCCTGAGTTCAAGCCCTGCTACCAAAAAACAAACAAAAAAAACCTGGTGCATAGATATGAAAACATACAAACAAATCTTACAGTAACCCATGTCATATGCTTTTAATATTGGAGAGGGAATAAGAAGTATTTTTCTTGTTAATATCCTTTGATTAAACAGGACTTACTATGGAATTTTGGACTTTTAACTAAAAATATGCCTAAGATGATCACAACAATTGATAATGCTTGAAACAGATAAAAAATAGTACTTAATTTTTTTTTCAAGTTTTTCCTTTGAACAGTTTCAGGTGGTTGAGAAAGCTTCAAGAATATCTACAGAACTTCCACAAACCTTCTATTCAGATTTCTCTGTATGTTAACATTTGTCACATTGTTTTGCTTTATTGCTCTTTCTCTTTTATTTCTCTCCCTCCCTCCCTCCTCTCTCTCTCTCTCTCACACACATACACACACACAACACATATAATTTTCTCTTTACGTAATTTTTCCCTCTATTGAAACAAAGTAGCAGACTTGGTGTTCCTTTTAAATATTTCCGTGTGTAGTTCCTAAACTCAAAGACATTGTCTTATATGACCAAATTACAATTATCCAAATCAGGAAATTAACATTAGTATTTTTACCTAACTACAGACATTCAAGACATTCAGATTTTGCCAATATTCCCAATAATGTTCATTATAGCAAATGAAATTCTTGAATTATACATTGTTCTCAGTTGCCTGTCTTTTCAGTCTGCTGTAGTTTGGAACATTCTCAGGGGTTCTTTTTTTTTTTTTTTTTTTTTTTGGTACTGGAGATTGAACTCAGGGGTACTCGACCACTGAGCCACATCCCCAGCTCTGTTTTCTCTTTTATGCAGAGACAGGATCTCACTGAGTTGCTTAGTGCCTCACTGTTGCTGAGGCTGGCTTTGAACTTGGGATTCTCCTGTCTCAGCCTCCCTACGCGCTGAGATTACAGGCTTGCGCCACTGCGCTGGGCTTCTCAGGGGTTCTTGATTTATTTTTGTAACCTTAGTAATTTTAAAGAATATAGCTCTGTTATTTTGGAGAATGTCAAACTTGTGTTATATGGGGCATTTCTACACAACTAGATTCAGTTCACATGTTTCAGCAGGAATATCACAGAAGTACATTGTATTCCCCATCTATTTTATCAAAAAGTGTATGATGTCAGTTTGTCTGATTACTAGTGATATTAATTTTGATCATCTCGATCCCATTGACCTCATGCAAAGTTACATTTTTTCCCTTTGTAACTAACAAGTATATTATGGGGGATAATTTGAAAATTAGATGTATAAATATCCTGTTACTCATCAGACTTTTCTCCACTGGTTTTAGCATCAGCTAATGATTCTTTTGGAATCAATTATTACTACAATGGCTGCCAAATGATAATTATCTTATTTCATGATAGTTATGCTTTAATCAGAAAAAAGATATATTCTATAATTGTTTTTATCCTGTAATAGCTTAATTATTTTCTTAATGGATTTTTATATCCTCATTTCTTCTCCTCTGCTAGTTTTATCTAAAAGTTCTCTAAAATTTGCACAGGTCATTTTGTAAAAAGCTATTGATTTTATAGTTCATTTCCTTCTTATACAGTAAGTTATTATTGGCATTAGCCATATTATTTTAATAACTTTTAAAGTAATAATGCTTAATATCTTAAGAGTGTGACTCTTTTATATGGAACAGAATGTTGTTAAGACAGTTGAATGTTTTCCATTCATTGACTTAGTTAGATTTTCTTCATAAAGCTTAATTCATCATGTCTGGGTCAGTTTTTTTTTATAGTATTATAATATTAGCAATGAAGAGCAGAAGCCATAAAAAGATTTTTTTAATCACAAATGATGTTCAGTTTGGGTAAGTGCTCTGCCAATGAGCTACATCCCTTAGCCGCATTTTATTTTTATTTTTGTTTTTGGTATCAGGAATTGAACCCATGTCCCTTAACCACTGAGCCACATCCCCAGCCTTTTTTGTTGTTGTTATTGTTCTTTTTTTCTTTTTTTTTTGAGATAAGTTCTTGCTAAGTTACTGAGGCTGGTCTTGAACTTGCAATCTTCTTGCCTGAGCCTCCTGAGTAGCTGGGATTACAAGTGTGAGCCATAGCACCTGGCTGTTCAGTTTAATATCCCTCTTTTTCTTAACTATATGGCACCACGTGGTTAGTATTGCATGGTACAACCAAGAGTTGACTTTTACATTATGAATCATAGTTTAAAGAAAATGTCACTTAAGTAACAATACAACTGAGCAAAAAACTCTTGAAAGTATCATTGAATAGACACAGCAATGGCAGCATTTAAATTTACCAATCAATGCTAGACCCTCCATGTTTTCTAGGAATTTTTCTCTTTATGTACATGTAGTATAAGAATATGAAGGGGGAAGATAATGTATAGCAATACACATTACTTCTAAATTTATATATTTTACCTTTGGTTTTTAAAACGTGATAATTGCTAAATTTTAGTGACCAATTTGTAAGGAATGGAATACGTTTTCATTTTTAAGATGAGACATAATTTAGACATACTTACGTCTTATGAGTGGAATTACACAGTTTTGGTCTTTTTATGTGTGAACTCTTTCATTTAGCAAAATATCTTCAAATTGTGTCCATGTTGTAGTATATGTCAGTGTCCTTCCTTTTAAAATCTAAACAGCATTCCCTTGTGAGTATTTACCACATTTTGCTTATCCTGTCTTCTATCACTACCCCTGGATTGCTTTCCTGCATGAGCTATTGCTAATATTGCTGCTGTAAACATGGATTCACAAGTGTCTCTTCTACACCCTGCTTTCAGTTTGGAATATATGCCAGAAATATCATATGGTTATTATAATTTTAATTTTGGGGAGGAGCGACCATAGTGTTTTTCTCAGTAGCTGTATTATTTTACATTCCTACCAACAGTACACAAGGATTCCAATGGCTTTACATCCTAACACTTGTTATTTTGTGTGTTTTTTTTAAATAATAGCCATTCTAATAAATGTGAGATGTACCACCTTTTAGTTTCCACTTGTATTTCAGTAATAGGGATGTTGAGCATCTTTTAACGTGCTTATTGGCTATTTGTGCATTTTCTTTAAAAAAATGTCTACTCAAGTCCTTTGCCAATTTTGAGTCAGGTTGTCTGTATTTTGATGTTGAGTTTAGGAGTTCTCTATATCTTAAGTATTAATCTCTATTATATATATGCTTTACAGGTATTTTTGCCCATCCCATGGGTTGCCTTTTTGCTCTGTTAATTGACTAGAACCAGTTTTATTTTTAGAGATGGATGTTTGAAGTATGTACTTTTTCACAGATTGCATATATTTATGGAACAGAATATGGGATCTTTATTCAAATCATCAAAAAAAATTTCAAGCTTTAAATATATTTAAGTGAAAGTGTTTAAATTTTTTTATTTTTAAAATCTCATTTTGCAAATTCTAAACAATATTATTCTTAAAGTATACTGCTGACCCTGAAATAGCATAGTCTTTTATATATATAAAATGATGTAATAAGTTAAATGTTATTGCTCAATGTAATTTTTAACATGACTGTAGCCAACAGATAAGACATCTCTTATTCTGATTCAATGATTTATTAGTAAATCTTGAGGCTATTTTCATATGATTTTTAGAGATTGATGAAGTGAAAGAAACATCATAGAAATGACAGGTCTTTATAGCATCACAGCTGTCTTTTGATCTTATTTATTTGCTGTAGGTAAGACAAAACAGTATATATTTTATCAGTTTGCTCTGGTCAGTTCAAAATATCAAGTGTGTTTTACAATGTTTGTCAAACTGTCAAGTTTTTTTCTGGAATGATCCTATTAGCTTCCCAATTTCTTTCTTTCTTTCTTTTTTCTTCAGAATCTAAATTGCTCATTCATCTTTTTTTCCAATCGAGATCACATGTAGCAGCTGTATAATGCTTGTCCCAGTGAATCAATTAAGAGACAGAAGTCTCTGTGATTCCAGGAAGATGCATTGATAAGGACACTAGACATGTTGGTTTTCTTCCTCTGCTTGTTCTTTTAGCAGGTGACAGGATCTGTGCTTTCTTTTCAAAGTGGAATATTCTTTCAAAGAGTAAAGAAATAGAATAGTTACCTTTTGATAAGTAGCCAACCACCTCAAAACTTGGCAACTCAACAATGGTTTACTCCTTCTCATGATTGATCAGCTGAGTGGTTCTTCTTTCCATATGGGGTTGGCTGGGATCTTTAATATCTCTGCATTCTACTGATAACTGTATGGGCTGGGAGGTCCCAGGGCCTTAGTGCTTTCAGTTCTGAGGCATCTCATTCTCCATGTAGTGTCTAATTCTACATGGGTCCTCTTTCCATTAGGATGCCCTGGACACTGTAACTCAAGGATTCAAGGAAGTAAAGTGGGTACTTCTGGGCCTGGCAGAGTGCTACTTACACTATGCTTCACAAGATCAGCCTGATTCAAAGGCAGGGGAAATGGACTCCACTTCTAAGTAGGATGAAGATATTACATGAACTTAAGGAAGGGATAATATATTGGCAGCTAATTTCTTAAACTTTCTATAAGAAAGCGATTATTTTATTATGTTACTCAGGTTAATTTCTCTTGTTTTTCAGAAAATATCATTTCCCATCAGGAAATCATTCTTTCTGCACTTAGTGCATGTGTTTTGAGTAAAGTACTATCCCTGGAAAAAGTATAAAATATGGAACCTGAATTTAAGGCACTGAAGATATAGACTATTGCCTTGGTCATTGAGTTCGGGAATGAAAACATGATCGAGTGAAAATAAAGCAGGTGGAATAAAGTTTATTTTTTCTGGCCATTTTGGGAAAGAGACTCTCATTCTCTTAATACAATTGAAACAAGATGGGTCTGCTGTCCAGAGATGATAAATAGAAAATTGATCAGAGGATAAATAGAATGAGACAAAGAAGAACCAAAAGCTGAATGAAGGAAAAACCAGACCTTCTAGACATAAGGCAAGACCTGGAATCCTGCTTACTGGAAGACAGAGCTATACCTTGGTTTTCTCAGTGTTGTGATCCATGTGTTTGCATGAAGCTGTATGAGCTAGGCTGTGCTCACTTGCACTCAGAAAGGTTTTAACTAATAATAGCAGACGGTTAAGATAGTCTGCAGTTCCATTCTATTCTTGGCCTCTGTGGACCAAAGTTCAAGGATCTTGAAGTGAAGGGAGTAAGGAGACAGAATCCCTCTGTGAGAAACCTGAAGAGAGAATGAAAGATTTCTACAATATTAAAATGGCATTTCTCACACTTTAAATTGGAAGAAGAGTGGATAAAAGATCAGTAAGGATCTGATATTGTTCTAGTGTAGTACCCTGAGGAGGTGGCTATGCCACAAAAGAGATGACAGAGTGGTGCTTTATGAGAAATAGGACCCTGAAATTCCAAAGAGACCATAGCCAAGCTCTATGTGGAAGATGCAGAGGTGGCTGGATTGGAGGACTTAAGGAGAATGTGATACCAAAGCCTGAGAGCATGACTTAAATGATACATTAGGACTCCAGAGACTGCAATATTCCTGAGAAGCTCTGGCACTCCCAAGGTTGAGGGCTCAGGCACCCCAGGGAAGTTTAGATTGAATTTGATATTAAGGTTAACTTTCAGAAAATAAAAGTGATTTTTTGCACAACTGTATTTATAGACTGAGATTTATACTCACTAAGCTCTATATAATATATGAGCTCAAGAGAATTACTTAGGTTTCTAGGTAGCAGTTTTCTTTTATGCACAAGCTAGAAGATAAGTGATCATGAGAATGAAGGATTTTGTCTCTGATACCTCCAGTTATTAGAGACATAGATGCCACCCATTGTTCTCATTTACAGAGTAGATCTTTGAAGTAACTTCAGGATTTGAAACTCACCCAGCTATATAATAACTCTGAATCAGCTTCTCTTTCAAGCTAATACCCCCCCCCCACGTACACAAACACATGCATATATACACTCATTTTAGGGTTGTTGGAAGATTTTATTATGTTCATGCAAAAGGTCCTGGCACATAGAAGGCATTACAATAAAACATACTTATTATTTTCAACCTATCTGACCTTTCATTCAGTTCCTTCCTCACTCATGATTTGAGTGTTCTTAAGTAAATGTAACCCTTCTCCCAGTTGCCTAATCAAAATGACTTCTCACCATATTTAGGTCTATGAACATAAAAAAGAATGAAAACTCAAATAATGCAGTAAAAATATACTATTCAGCATCTCTGAAGATGCAAATGAATACAGAAACTTGAAAGTGCTTATTTTTAT
This sequence comes from Xerus rutilus, assembly GCA_028644305.1. Classification (NCBI taxonomy): domain Eukaryota; kingdom Metazoa; phylum Chordata; class Mammalia; order Rodentia; family Sciuridae; genus Xerus; species Xerus rutilus. Next base: position 127,364,496 of record CM053403.1, read on the forward strand.
TAAAGAAATGTATGAGGTGTGACTTAAGTGATGTGGCTTAAATGGGGCTTTGAATTCTGGCTCCATAGCCACACACACAAAATTAATCTTGCCATTTTATAGTCACAAAAGATATATTAGCATTGATATAGATAAAGGATTTCCAGTTCTTCTACATTAAATGTAGATCTCATTTGAATTACATTTTAGCTATTGTATTTCTAGTGTCCTTGAAATAATTTACTATAGCATAAATACATTTGATTTGTGAAGCTCTTCAAAAATTTTCAGGAATTATCCTTATGGTATCTAAAGTAAAATGAACAACACTTAAAACAGCTTTATTGGCAGGAAAAATTATGTCTCATCTGCTTTTGGTAATTGGGTCATATTTTACAATAAATTTAAAGTGAAGTTTCTTAACTTTCCCCTGTATCCTTTGGTGCATACAGAGTGGCATATTGTTAAAAACCCTTTTTTATATGCAGAACCTACAATTCTTCTGGCATAAATCATTCTAACTTCTGTCTTTCACACTTCTACATTTGTTATCTGGAGGATCTGTCTAATTTCTTAAACATTTTTATGTGACTGTGAAAACTATTTGTTGTGCTTATTTATACTAGGGGTATATATGAACATGTATAATGTTTTATGTGACCTAAAACTTGTGGATGAAATTATAGATCATGGTCATATTTCCTAATTTTTCTTATAAATCAGTGCCAAACACTCAAAAACATTTCTTAAACTTTTTTCCTGCATGTCTGGGATAAAAGATATTAAATTTAAAAATATTATTTATTAAAATTACTAATGTATAGACATACATTGGCTTTTGGCAATGCTTCTAAATAGTTATCAGTGAGCCATAGTGTATACCTTTCTAAGACTGCTTTTTTTTTTTAAGTTCTGTGTCTCTTAATCCATTTCATCTTGATCAGATTGTGAAATATAAAATTATATGCTACCATTTCCTCTGTCCTACAAGTCATTGTTCAGGGATGATTCATGTTCCATTCAGATTGAGCATAAGTAGAGAAAATCTTCCAAAAGACTTTGTGTAATTCTTAGATATGGTTGACAATCTGACTTGGAACTTCATAGCAAGTTAAGTATATTTACTCAATGTGAGCTATGAATCAGACTTTCTGGGTTCTCTGTGAACTTGTACAAGTTACTTAAATTTCCTTTGTCTTAGTTTTCTCATCTGCAACAAGGGAATAGTGTGGTTATTTTTGGGAAAAAAGGTAGGTAATCCAGACAAAGTACTTAGAAAATAAAATGGTAGATATTAATACATGGCAAAGAGGGAATTATAATCAGATACAATATATGCAGTGTATTAGCATAGTGCTTTAGTTAGATCTTCATTCAGTATACATGATAGTTTTAGTAGCCTTGCTCTATACTAAGTGAATTCTTAGTTTATATTCTGAAATTTTATTGCAAATATTATAAGGAACATTTAGTGAAAGTTGTTGGTGCTGGATGAAACTATTGATACTGTTATGGTGAGAAGATATTAGTTTAAAATTTTTATCCCCTCAAAGCATGATGGGGATGGAGCAAATGAAGTTAGAAAATAATTTTTAGGTTCAATGTGTGAACAATATATGAAATACAAAAAGGAATGACATTTATGCTAAGGGATTGTGCTAATAAGCTTTCTTTCCATTACTATATCAAATACCCAAGACAAATAACTTTGTAAAGAGAAAAGGTTTATCTATAACCAGTTGGCCCCATTGCTTTTGGGCCTATAACAAAGAAACATAGTGCATGATGGAGCCAAGCTGCTTACCTCATTGTGAGGAAGCAAAGAAGAGGAAGGGCTCAGGGTCCCACCATCACCTTCCAGGGCACACTCCCAATCACCGGAAGCCCTCCCATGAAGACCTACCTATTAAAGGTTTCATCATCTTCCACTCCCAATACCACCAAGCTAGAAACCAAACCTTTAACACATGGGCCTTTTTGAGACATTTCATATCTAAATAATTGAAGGAATAATGTTGCACAGGGTTTTTTTGTTTGTTTTAAGGTTATACAAACCTGAAAGAGAACCTGAAATGATTATAAATGTCTACTTCCTCAAGGACAAGGGAAGAAATATAATATATTCTTTACACACACATGTATGCAAAATAGGTCTGCTATTTCAAGACTCTTAAGGGTATCAGTTCTAACTGCTGGAGTGGCATGATTGCAAAATCACTTGTTGCAGATCAGATACTAATGGGGAACATTTCAGTAGCTAGAGCTGGGAACAGAGGAATAATGGGAACAAGCACAAAACAAGGAATGAAGTCACCATTGAGAAATTTGAATTAGATTAGGGTCAGCATTGTTCAGTGGAAGGAATGATGATTTCTATGCCAGTTCTTACTCTTTTCCAATTAGAAGTGTTCTTACTTTCAAGTGCTGGGGAAACACTTGAAATATTTGAATCTTAGTCTTTTCCTCTGCAATATGAATTATGCTAATATCTTACTTACTGTTTTGTAAGGTTTTCAGAAATGAAAAATGTAAAGAGGTTAAGGGAGTATGTTCAATAACACTCACTGACTAAACATTACCCGCATGTAATCCTGGAAGTAATGCTTATGAAACCAAATATCAACTTCCCAACTCTCAAAGCAGGGTGGCTAAACCATTCACAACCAGATGAGGTGGTTTAGCACAGTGACTGTCAACTCTGGTTGCACTAGAAAAGCTTTGAAAAAACAAAAACACATTCATGAGCTAGGCAAAGTGATACATACCTGTAATCCTAGTGGTTCAGGAGGCTGAGGCAGGAGGATCACAAATTCAAAGCCAGCCTCAGTGACCTAGTGAGGCCCTAAGCAACTTAGCAAGACCCTGTCTCTAACTAAAATACAAAAAAAGGCTGGGAATGTGGCTCAGTGGTTAAGCACTCCTAGGTTCCATTCCCAGTACTAAACAAACAAATGCTTATGATCAAAAGTTCTAATACATTTAAATTGTGGTGAGTTCCAGGTATAATTTTAAAAATTCTGAGGTGAGTAAGGCCAGGGTTCAGAACCACTGGTACAGCCAAAGGTGCAAGAAGAGTGCTTTGTCGTAGTGTGTTTTTACACGAAAGTTAAAGTCCTCAGCCTTAGAATAAAGGCCAGATTTAAAAAGTGCACACCAACACACTTATCGATAGCTACAATATTTATTTTATAAGCATATATCAGTGCACAAAGTAGTAGTTAGTAATTTCTAGGGCACAATGCATGAAAGAACAGTGGTAACAAGAAAGGAATACCAGAAATGCTAACTAAATTGTCAACTATTTATTTTGAAAATATGTAAGGCTATCATTTTCATTAGCTTTTACAAATGCTTTTATTTCTTTTCCAATTAGAAGTCTCCTTCCTAGACTAAATGTAGGAGGAGTGGAGGATAATAAAAATTTGATTTTAAAAGCAATAGTGGAAAACTCAAGGAGAAATTAATATCCTTAATAAAAACCATAAGAATTCCATTAACTCAGGAGTAAGTTTATTAACATTGTTTAGTGGAGGAAGAGGCTACAAATCCCTCTGCACTTAGAACATGTGACAAATTCAGGGCAAGTACTAGTATGTTTTTACATCTGTCAGAAAATGTTGTCATAGAGGCAGATGTTGGAAAACTCCCTTTTCTAGTTGGATATATGGGTTTTGTAATTAATGTGTGTAAAGAGGAGCCAAAGTTCTTGAGTAAAAAAAAAATAAAGCATTGCCTACAACTCTGCTGGGACTCATTTTTGGTCATTGGACACATATCTAGTTTTAAAATCAATTAATTCAATACAAAGGTACTGGTAGAGTTAAAGTCCTAATACTTGACACATTTATATTTTGGGAATATTTAAGATAACATACATAATATCTTGCCAAAGTGCAAAACTAAAACTGGAAGTCTGTTGGTCTCATGCATATACCTTTACAAATTTATGCAATTCACTTACTACTAAAGAGACCAGTGAATACTCATTTTCACCATTGCAGAAACTTGAGTGGCAGTTGTTTCCAGCAAAACAATACTCACTATGCAGTTTTTATGTGGTCTGGTTTAAGTGTGTAATCATATTTAATTATTAAAATATGTTGAATAATAATAAGAATTAAAATGTGATTCTTCAGGCACAGAATGGGAGAAAATATTCATAAAAATGTATCTGATAAAGGACTGTTACCTAAAGTATACAAAGAACTTTTAAAACTGAACAATAAGAAACAATCTGGTTAAAAATGGACAAAAGATCCAAACAGATACCTCACCAAGATGATATAAGAACATGTAAAATAACCAGGCGCGGTGGAGCAAGCCTGTAATCCCAGTACTTTGGGAGGCTGACACAGGAGAATCCCAAGTTCAAAGCCAGCCTCAGCAATGGTGAGGCACTAAGCAGCTCAGTGAGAACCTCTCTCTGTATAAAAACACAAAATAGGGCTGAGGATGTGGCTCAGTGGTTGAGTACCCCTGAGTTCAATCCCCAGTACCAAGAAAATAAAATGTAAAATAAGCACATGAAAAGATGCTCCACATTATATGTCCATAATTAATCACTTTAATTGAACAGAGTAGAGCAATAAAACATCACATGGTGGGCAGCAGAAATAGGCAAAACAGTGACAAAATCAACATCAGTATCAGAAGTTTAAGGTGCATTCTTGCACTTTACAAAGAGCATGAGGATCGTGAGTGCCATGGAGCCCACTGTGATGCTATGGGTGATCAGTCAGGTGCTGGATGCAAACAGCTACAACTGAAGTTGAGCAGGAAGTACAAGCTGCTGTGCATGTAGAGTCCAACAGGTAGATGGGGCTTTGTGCAGTGATAGATGAAGGTGTCCAAACTCTCTGGGAGGCATCTTTTCTACAGGGTTCAAATTAATATGATGTCTGGCACCTTCAAGGTCTTCAAAAGCATTGTCTCCAATAACTTCTAAGCTGAAGGGACAGCTAATAGCCATTAGAGGGTAAGAGAACAGACTTCTGACCACACTTGTAGGCACTTTCCTCTCCTTTACTCTTCTTGGTCTTTTTTGGGGGGGGTCCCCCCCATTTATGAAGGAGTGGAGATGATTCCATAGAAATTAAAAAAAAAATTTAAACATGCTGTGTTTAAATACTTCAAGGAAAGAAATTTAAAAACACCCCCCTCTATTGTTGCAGTGCTCATAAGATACTTAACTATATCTTTTTGAAGAGGAGGCCCTGAATCTTTCAAAATTCTTTTGTGACCCAACTGAAAAACAAGATTAAAAAATGAAAACACTTCCTTCAAAGGAAACCATCCTAAGAATGGAACAAATGTCAATGGATTATAATGGGGACTGTATCTGGGAGCTGAGGTGTTGGTTTTTCTTCTTGGAAAAACAAGGCCTGAGGGTCACATATGTATGACAAGAATTGCTGTAAAATAACCTATTGTACCTTGGATCTGGATTGTCCCTCAAAGTCTCATGTGTTAAAGGTTTGGTTGCTAGCCTGTGGCACAACTGAGAGGTGTTGGAACCTTCAGGAGGTGGGGCCTAATGGAAGGAAGTTAGGTAATTAGGGTTGTGCCCTTCAAAGAGGTATTCAGACCTCTGTCCCTTTGCTCTTCTGTTTCCTGACTGCCATGAGGTAAGCAATTTTGTTCTACCATGTGCTCAGGGACTCCAATGTACAAGTGATCATGTACTGAACCCTCTGAAACTGAAATAAAATAGATCTTTTCTCCTATAAGTTGTTAGCTCAAGTATTTTGTCACAGCATGGAAGCTAACATATATCCACTACAATATTTATAAGACTAAAATAACTGAAAAAAGTGAAACAAAACAAACCCACCAACACCAAAATGACATAAATCTTAAGGATGGAATCTTCATTTTCTGGAAAACCAGCTTGATCTCTACAATATTCCTTTTATCATTTGTTAACCTGCTCGAGGTTCTGTGATTTCCTCTTGATTGTCCATATGTAAATTGTGACAATTTATTATTGAATTTTATGGCCGCCATCCACGAAGTGTTTCCATTTATTCTCTCAAGTAATATTTATAATTGTGATTAACATTCATGTAATTCATTAACAGTTCAATCTTTAAATGCATTAGGTCACTTAAGTTGCACGTAAAGTGTTTTTTCTTTCTTGCCATTTCCACAATCATGGTATTATACTTTAGTATTCTTATTGATGACACTCCAAATACTTGTTTCCAAAGACTTGCTTCCATATCAAGGATTGTAACCTTCACCAAGCTTTATAGATCTCCTTTGGTCTTACTCTGGATTTTATTTTTATTCAGTCTCTGTAAGCTTAAATGCTAATATAGCAATAATGGTTTATCAACTTCCATCCTTCCTCTTCTTTCATGCTTTATTTCCACTGAATTTTGCTCTTAAACTTCATTTATGCCCTCAGTATTTTCACTTTTCTTTTATCCTACTCAACTGATTTCTAAAAGCATCATTTCCATATTCATTAGTATATTAAACATTCTCAGATTTCTTTTATTTTTATAAAATAAATAAACTTCCATTACCCCACACACATTCTGGTCACTGCCCTACTACTTCCCTGATGAGCTATGAATATGCTGTCTACACCCTTCCTACCCTATTCTTCCTCATTACTCATATTCTCTTTTGGATTTCTTGGTTCCTTCTCATTTGACAATCTTCTTGCTAATGTTTTACCAGTGACTTCTGAATTGCTGATCAAAAGGCAATTTGTTGTTAATCCTCATCTTAATTTGCTCATTCTGCAGTATCTAATTCAGTTGATTACTTTTTTCTTGAAATTTTCTTCAGATGACTTTCTATGGGTTCTCCCCATAGTCCCTAATTATTTTTATACTGGTCTTTATGAGCTCCTCTTGCCCACAGTTATTCAATGTTTGTGTGCTCCGATTTATCACTTTTTGGTGTTCTTGTCAGTTGACATTCTCCCTCAATGAATCAAACCATTAGTAATGCTGAAATGATATCTGGATGGGCCATAAAATGCTCAAAGAACCCATCATTCCTCTATGACTAGATGAAATCTCTTTAATCTGTAATTTGGCTTTGCAATAAAAAATTTCCATTTATGTCAGAAGTTTAGAATTTCAGTTAAAGCCTGAAACAATTTCAAGAATATAGTTGTTAAGAATTTCATATTCTAAAAAAGAAGTATTCATCATATCTCTGTAGGACTTGATGGAAAGTAGTATAGGCAATGGGACTGGAGATGAAGGATATATGTGGAGTTATTTTGGAGACAGAACCTTCAGACTTAATGGACAATTCATTGATAAGAATGGAAAGCAGAAATACTGAAGAGATGGAGTCATGAAAAGAACATATACTCACTGGGACAATGAATTAATAGGTATATCTATTAAATCTCAAAATAAAATTATATAATTTGTAAAATCTCAAGTGAGATAGATAATGGCTTCCCACTTATATGGTTACTGTAAGACAGATTACTTAAATATCAAAATTTTGATAATATTCACATAATAGTCCAAAAAAGAAATAACATGATTTTGATTATTAGATGGCATGATATGGTTTATGTCTTTATTGAATTTTGAAGTTCTTAGCATTTATTGAGGATGTTTAAAATATTTATGAATTATATTCAGTGTTGAAGGACTGTGAGACAGTGTGTTGAGTTGGTTAAGTTCATGGATTCTGGAATATTTCTCCTTGGGTATAAATCTGACCTTCCTATTACCTATATGAATTTGGACAAATGCTAAATATTCTAGTGCCTTAGGTTCTTCATCTGTAAAGTGGAAATAACTATTTCCCTTGTGTTGTGAAAATTATATGAGGTAGTACAAAGCCCTTAGAATTGCCTGACACAGCTAATTGTACTCAGTTTGTGTTATTATTATTATTTTGTATCTCAGAATGATGATAGAATTACACTGGAATAGCTTTGAATGGTTCTAATTTTCAGAATTAGAATATTAACTTGGAATAGGCACTTAAGAAATATGCAGTAAATTGAGGAGATTCTAAATCTGAGTTCATAATCTGAGTTCATAAATTAATCTCTGAAATTTCTCACTTATCTTTATTGAACCAACATATAAGTGTTATACTTTGCTACAGTTACAGTTCATGTTTGTCAATTTCCAGAATGGCGATGCATTTCTGAATGATATGTTGAACACTTTTAACTTTTATCGACTACTTCCTTTCCCCTCCCACAAGAAAGACTTTCTGTTTCCATTTAACTGAAATGCATTTACAATACCCCTGAGTGGAGTGTACCTCTTCCATTATGTGATAAATAGTTGTGCAAATGTTTCTGTACCATTTTAATGAATATAATCTGCATTTGTATATTCTACTAAAGATATTCTTATTTTTCCTATCACTTCTCCATTAGACAGTGATATTACTCAAGTTTAGGAATCATTTACACTTTATTTTGTTCTTACAACTGCTCATGGCATAGATCTATATACTTCTGGGTGTGTTTTGCATGAAAAAAGCTTAAGACACTTTGGGGACTGACCTACTGAAATAACTTCTCCAGGAGGAATCCTGAAAGAACTAGGTCAAAAACCCATAGAATTATATAATTTTTTTTTTTTTTAGCTTGAAGGGACCTAAGAGATCGCTTTTTCCATGTCCTTCATTTTACACGTTAGGAAACTGAGGCCCAGCATACCAGTGGCAGATACAGAATCACAACACAACTCCATTCTGGCAACTGACAAGCCCCAGTACTTATTCAGCAGTATCCACCCACTTTGGGATCGAGTGCCTTTATTTTCCAGATGATTTCTGCATATTATAGTGTGTGTGTATGTGTGTGTGTGTTAGGACTTCACGGCCTTGTCAGATTACAAAAACAAACTTTACAAGAAAGAAGAGATGATAAAGTATAAATTAAAGGGATTTTTTTCTTATAATTGTCTTTATTAACATTATTATTAAGAATTGGTTGTACTGAAGACAAGAGAAAATTTTAGGGAATATAAAAGCATCATATCAAACCATCTTTTCTTTCGGAATAATCTTTCCCGAGACCCCACTTTAGGGATCATTATCTTGGACAAAGGGTCATTCATGGGGTACTGAGATAATGTGTTATGGAATGTGTATTCAATGTGTAGAAGAGGGAGACGTTTACATGAGGCCAATCTGAAAGCGAAGGTGCAAGGTTGGGACCTCCAGGGAGCGGTGCGACTGTGAAGCCAGGGAAGTAGGTTTCCACCAGCGCAGGCAGGTGGAAAGAGGGAGGGGTCTGCATGCGCGCAGAGTTTCTAGGCGGCGAGGGAGCTGTCTCCGCTGGGAGGGGCGAGGCTGTCACTCCCTGGGGCGTTAGAAGCCGGAGAGGCGCTTGGAGAACTTGGCCCGCAGCAGTCTGGTCACTCGCACTCCTCTGGGGACCTCAGAAGAAGGAGGACCTTTGGCCATGGGTGAGTGTGCGAGCTGGTGCGGACAAGTAGCCTAAAGGCTGGGCGTGGGGCCGAGTGTTATAGAAAGTGAATGTGGTCCTCAGATTGCACCGATCACCCGCCCCCCTCCCCTACCCGCAGCCAAAAGCCAGCCTCTGGACATTTCCCAGGGCGAGTAGGGGGTGAGGTGGCAGCTAGAGGCGAGGGCAGGTGCAGGGCTATTTAAAATGCACGAGGGCGGTAATTCCAACTGCAGCCTAGGGGTTTGGTTATATGGTGCTCAGGACCGTGTAATGAAGAAAGGATTAGAAATAGCAGATGGATTCCGGGAAGATCGTGGTTCTTACTTGTTCTTGTGAGGTTCGGGGAGCAAGTTGAGACCGGGCACCAGAGAGGGAAACTTCGTAAAACTTCCAGCTCGCACAGGTTCGAGAAGAGGGAGGTGCCCAGGCAAGGCGAGATTGGGGACAAGTTCCAGTCCCCGAGTCAACCGAGTGCTCATTTGCATAAAACGCTTGGAGGCTGAAGTCTGTTTCATCCTCAGCTAGACCTGGATAAATAAGCATTATGGTTAAAGGACGTCCAGACTGGCTCAGGTCACTGGGCTGTACAGCTCCAGGTCGTTTAGCTTCAATCAAGTTTCTAGGAGTATGTGTCTTTGGAGTTCAGCAGCGCAGCTTGGTACAGTCCCAGGAATGTTGGAGGGGTGGGCTGGAGGGGCGGAGAACTAGGTGTCGGTCGATCCAAACCCTGCGCAAGGAGGTGGTGAGAAAAGTTGGGGAAGAGCGAGGGAGAGGCCAGAGGGAAGAAATCACCCACTCCCTGAGGACTTAGTTTGTTTTGTTTGGGGTATCGGTACCAGTACCCCGGCAATACTGCATTTCCACGGTTACTTATTAGCTATCTACCAGCGGTCAGGGTTTACTATTCAAAAACCAGAATACTCGCTTCTTCCGGTCCAAGTCCATTACCCACCCCTCCCCCACATCCCCCTTGTCCTTTGTTGTGAGAGATTTCTTCAAGAGTAAAGGAGGCCTTTGGGACTGACGTGCTCCTGTTGAAATTCCTAAATTCCCACAGGCTCAAGGGTTAGGGGATGCTTTGACTACTAATTGGTGGAGTTTATAGACACTGGCCAACTTGGAAGAAAAGAAAAAAGAGAAGGCTGAGGACATTTTTGCCTATGAATGTTAGCTCTGATCAAGACATTCATAGTCTCTTCTTGCTTGACCCTGGAAGAGCCTTAGAAAGAACCACTTTTAGGACCTTTGAATGAAACACTGTTGGGAATGATCTCCAGAATGGACTGTTTTAAAACTTTTGCTGAAAAGGAAATAATATTTTCCGGTTATAAAAGAGAAACACTGTCTCAAGTGGGACAGAACTGTACTTTAGGCGCTTTCTCTCTCTCTTTTCTTAAATTCAGCATATAAACTCTTATTAGAATAACACTGGGGGGGATATTCTTACAAATGGAAAGCCATAATAATTAACTGAATTTATTAATTGATTATTAAATGCATTAAGATGCTGTTTGGATCGAATATAATATACAAAGAATAACATCATTTACCCTTATAAACTTGAGCTTGAGGGGACTATCTAAGGGTAAACTGCTCACAATTTCATAGTTAATAATTTCTTTAAGTAGCTTTTCCAAACTATAATAAAAGCAATATCTCCTGGATTTACTTCAATCTCCACAGATAAATTGTCCATCCCAAATTACAGACAAGTGTAGTCGAAAGGGGGCGGAGTTAACTGAGTTGTTACAATAATCTGGAGCTTGTCCTGTAACTCTTAGAAACTATAATCTCACAGATACACAAAATTTGTTTATTCTTTCTTCTGCAAGGAATGGATTACATTTTTCCTCTTGTTCTTGAGGCGACCAAAAACTCCTGTAGATGTCAAGTCTCTAGTGGGGGAAAGAGAGTGTGGTGGATGTGTGAGGAATCAGAGGTCAGGAAAATAAAGGCAAGAACAGGTATTAAACTATGAATAGTGAGAGCATGAAGTCTGGACTCAGGGCAGAGACTCAGAAAAGTAGTGCAAAATAAATTAGGAAGAGCCAACTGGCAGATGAGGGGTAAATGAAAGAAAGAAAGGGAAATACATCCAGAAACTAGAGAAACATTTGGTCATTAAGGTCATATTTCTCTTAATTTGCTTGTGAAAAACAGAAGTTTGTTACTTCATACCTCTTTTATTTAGTGGTAGTAGAGATAGCAGGGCTTCAAAATTGGAGTCTAGATTGCTAGAAAAAGAAGAAATAACTGGAGGAGAATGGTGGACTATGCCAACAAGCTGGAACCATCCTTTTCCTGTTATGCTGACTGAAATTTATCATTTACAGAAAGAAAGATGGTGCTATGGGGTGAAAATGGTTCTTGTTTGTCTAAGAAGAAGAAATTCCTCCTTTAGCATTGTGGAAGAATGAGAGTTATTGGTTAATCAAACATTCTGAATAATTTATAGTCATCGTATCTATAATGCACACAGCTAATTCTCAACAGAACTTACGTGCAAAGTAGGCATATTGAGATTTTGGCATCTCTTACTTTTTCTTTTTTGTTCTCTTTTGTTTCCTCAGTGATGTCCTTGGCTTGTATAGGTATATAGGAGGGTTTTCCTTTGCTCCATAATTCTGCTTTCCTGAAAGTATACAACAAAATATTTCATATTAAAAATGCCAAGCCAACGGTATGCAAAGAGTGTTTACAGGTCAGCTGCAAACCAACTTTAACCATCAAGCTCCTTAATTGTGGAATTTCAGGCTCCAGTAGAAAGATAGAATCAGGAATACTTTTAATTTCTTTCCTAACCATGCCACTCACTGCTCTACTTGACCACATTTATGTCATAAATATTTACTGTGACACTATTAATCTTTGTTTTGTTTATAAAATGATATTGAATATTATTTAGTTTAGCAGATATTATTACAGGAAGTTTCACGAAGGAAGTGGTATTGAACTTGGTTTGGAGGGATGGAAAGGATTTGGAAAGGGAAAAGGTGTTTTAGATAGATTGGGGGCACTTTCTGAAAGCCACCAGAAGGTAAATTCTGAGAAGAAGTAAGAAATGAAACTGGATCAACATGATGAAACTTGACTTAGGAGAGTTTTCAAAATTAATCAGAAGAATTGAGAATATATACAATAGGAAACAGGGAGTCATAGAAGTTTCTTGTGATGAAATTAGCATTTAAGTAAGTTAAATTGTGGTTTTAAAGACAAAGAATGAATAGGAGAGGATAGACCAAGTTGTTCAATCAATCCTAGAATAATATGGTTTATGTTAGACCAATGTGGTAGTAGTGGAAATGCAGAACATAAAGTGGATAAAAGATATGTTTTATGAAAAAAAATTATGAAATCAGGCAACTAAGCAATATGGAGGAGAATGAGTAAAATATATTCTCTAGAGATTTGAAATCTTGAAGATTGGGGAAACAGTGGGTTTCTTTTTTCGTAGAATACTGAAAAGATAAACTAGATGGTTTATTTTCTGTGTGTTCTGGGCAGTCAATTAATTTCATTTTTGAAACATTAATTAAGAGATGATTTCTAGCTTTCTGAATACAAATGTTTGGTAGGGTGGAAAAAGATTTAAATTTAATAAGGGCAGAACTGTAAAACAGTAAAAATACGATTTGAGGGTTACCAACCCATTAGTGAGCGCTAAAGCCACATAGTGAATTATCTGTTTGAAAGTGAGAGTATAGGAAATATTGGCTGAGAAAGGGTAAAACCTGATTGGAGGAAGGAGAACACCAGCTACTTCATATGTTCTAATGGCCTCAAAATTAGAACAATGAAATGTGACATCTTACATGATTGACATTAGATCCAAGAGTCCATATATTTTGATAAGAGAAAAAAACAAGTTGGAAATAGTTTGTGGTTGTTCAACTTCAGTAAAAGTGGACTTGGTTAATGATCTATAAAACTGTTTACAAATTTAGGTAAAAAATAATGAGATACAGTAGTGTCTTGAATTTATGCTTTTATTTCAGGAAAAATACGACACTCTAGAAGTAGTCATGAATAAGGTACAAAGTTCTAAGGTTTGGAATAAGAGAGGCAGAGGATAATCCCATATGTTTTGAGGTGGACCCCAACATCTCTGAAATCTTGGTTTTTTTTTTTCTCTCTCTCTCTCTTTGATGAGGAGAAGGGTGGGGATATTTCATAAATTTCTGTAGGTCAGATCTTGATTCAGTAATAATTACAGAAAAAAATTGACAAAAGATAAGTTTGAACTATTTTCATTAAAAAAAATTAAACATATTTTTATGATTCTAGACTACTAGGCAATACTTAAAGGATCATTTGATCTCTAATATATTACTTTTCCAAGATGATTATAATGATCTGATAATATTCTGAATGAGAGAAAGAGAAACCAATGTAGGTATCTAGTGTTGCATAATAACTATCCCCCAAACAAGTGGATTATAATGATTCATTATTCTCTCATGGTTCTTGTGGGCTGACTCGATGCTGAATAGTTTTTATTTAAAGTCTCATTCTTTTGCCATCTGATGTTGGCAGGGGATTCAGGCTTCTGAAGACTTAACTGAACTGGTCATTTAAGATAGCTCACACAAGCCAGGGCTTGTGGTGCATGCCTGTAATCCCAGCAACTCAGGAGGTTGAGACAGGCTAATTGCCAAGTTCAAGGCCAGCATCAGCAATTTAGCGAGGCCCTAAGCAATTAGTGAGACCCTGTCTCAAAATAAAAAAATATAAAAACGAGCTTGGGGACGTAGCTGAGTGGTAAAGTCTCTCTGAGTTTAATCCCCACTGCCCACCCCGCCAAAAAACAAAGATTGCTTACACATATTGCTAGCAGTTGATGCTGCCTGTGTTGGGAGTTTATCTGGGCCAATATATTTTTTTTTCCATGAAATGATGACTGGGTTCCAAGAAGAAGCATCTCAAGAATGTGTCCCAAGCAACTCAAGCAAAAGCTACAAGGATTCTTACAATTTAGTATCAGGGAAATATGTCAGAACATCACTTCTGCTGCATTCTATTGGCCAGAAAAGTCATCAAAAAGCAATAAGATTCAAGGATAGGGAGATTAGGTCTGTCTTTTTAATATCAAGAGTAGTATGCTTACATGAGGAAAGAAGCAATTAACTAATTAATCAACTAATTGATCTCATTCCTAAAAGTGATGTCTCATAGTGTGCTTCACATTACATTTACAACTAAAATCTTAGCGTTAAATTCTCTCAAACACATATGATAAATGACTGAACCTTTAATTAGAAATATGAAAAAATGTAGTCACACTAAAATTTCACAGCAAAACATTTGAGTGTGGAAATTCATGTCTGAGTGGAAGGAAATGTGTTGGTAGAATTCTGGGATTAAACTCTACTCAAAATAGTTTCAAATAAAAGCAGTTGATCTTTCTATTTTCATTTAACTCTGAAGTTTCTAAGACTTTTGTAAATTATTGTTTATTTTATTTATAATTGAGTTTGTGTCATAAATTAGAGTATAGATCAATTATCAAAAATCTTGTATTAACTATTTTTTTGTTACAATAAATAAATGCTTTGTAATGATCTGCTTAGGAGCTGGCTTTATTTTGTAAGAATGGACTAATTTTATATAATACATTATTTGAGTGGGTGTGGTATCATTAGAGACTTAAATATACTTATTTTTGGAAAAGACAATTATGTTAATTATGTTAAAATTCAACTTCATAAAACTTTTCATGTAAGTCTCTTTTTGTTGTTTTTAATTGGCAAATTTTAAAGCTGTCATTTTGATGAGAAAAAAATATAGGTCCTTTCTGAGACAACTGAAAAACAACAAAAATAGAGTAAGTGAGATGGGTTTAAATTCAAGGACAGAATTAGTTTCAACCTAGAAACTTACAGGCCTTAAAAAAACTAGGTTCTTAACTGTGTTTCAACTTGTTTGACTTGAGGTCATTCTATTTTCAACTGTTTGAAAAGAGGTGAGGAAATGAGGATAGATGATGGGAAGCCATATACTCACTGACCATAATATAACAAGCCCCAAACCCTGCATCTCAACCAGAAATGAAGACTAGTTATATAAACACTATGACTGGAATAATATATGAGGAATCCAGGAGGAAATATGACACGTAGCTAAGACAAATCCATGTGTAGTTTGTTAAGCTATTCATTTACTATTTATAAGTGATCTATACCTAAACTATGTAATAGCTAAGTAAATAATTTTGCTATTTCTATAAACCTTCTTTTTCTAGAACCTCTAATTTTACTGTGTAATTGAAAAAACTTACAGAATATATTAAACACTGATTCTTGGGTCCTGATTCATAAGCTCCAGATTCAGAAGGCTGGGGCTGCAGAGCTGGCCCCATAGTGAGTGTTAATGTACAGTCCAGCTCATTTTCAGGCAGGAAGTCTTGGGTGTGCTTTGAGATAGGAACTCCAGAATGCTTCTCTTTCTCATTAAGCTAAACTGAGCTGCCCCTTATAAATGTTATTCCTTTACTTGTATCTCTAATACATTGTTTTACATTCATAATTTGGTCATGACTCAAAAATATAATCAAAATCTCCATTTACATTTCTGTTTCATTTCACTATAAACTTTCTAAGTCTCTATAGTTGTTATCACTTTTTCCTTACCAGTCACTCATCAGCTTTATGGGGTGATGTTCTCCAGAGTTTACTGAAATGTCTTCCCTAAAAATGACTAACAACTTCTAGCTTCATGGTTTTGAGTATTATTTATGTTTATGTAACTTCTAGATCTATTCCTCTGTGCTTAGCTGTCGACTGGTTGTCCCTCTAGTTCTTCAATATCAATATGTTCAGAGCTAAAATCATCCTTCCGTGATCTAACCAGCTTTCTCCATTCTCCATCCCTTCTCCTTCCTCTTCAAAATACCTACTGTAGAGGGGTACTACTAGGAACACTGGAAAAGTGATTTGAATGTGATAAGTGATCAATAATTTATTAAATTTGTACACATTGGTAGGAGAATATGGTCAAGCCATGAATACAGAGCACAAACACCTGGAGTTTAGTAAACATTGCATCTAGTGAAAGTCAGCCTTTTCTGCATGCTCTCAATGTCTTGCCTCAGCATCTATCATGGCAGCTGTTCACCCTGTGTTGTAGTTATTTGTTAATATGTATTTTATCCTTCATTATTTGAGGTAACATCCAGACTCTGAAGGCAGCAACTTCTAGACAGTTGGCAAAGAAATCTTCAAACACCTGTACCATTATGCTGTTTGTTTAAGGTCGACTGTCAGGCTAATGTTGAAAGTCACAGAAACACAAAATTTGAGTCTTTTACAGAATAGTGCATTTAGCTTTAGTAAATGGAAAGCAACACAAAAGAAGGCAAGAGTGTGGAATGAGTGTGTCTTTTCAGAACAGGGTTAGGGATACTATTGTGAGAAGAATTTGACACTAGACTAGAGGACTTTATGAAATAAGAACATTAAGGCAAGAAGGACTTGGAAGAGTCCACTGAGCCATGGATCTGAAAGAGTTAGTGCAGTTTTATGGAGACTCAAAGAAAGAAAGGGTTTTGATCTAAGTAAACCTATAGAGTTCAGTATAATAGAAAGAACAGAGAAGAGTGGAATTTATTTTGCTTTAAGGAATTTTAAAAATTGATACAAGCCTACTAAAATTAAAGCCTCTTTATTAAAGGGGTGAAGATACAAGTTTTCTCTTTTAGAATAAATTTTAAAAATCAGAAAGAAGGAGAGAAAGAAAGGGGGAAGGGAAGGAGGGAAGGGATAGAGGGAGGGAATGTGGATTCATCCAGGTCAAGTAAAGACTTGTTAAGTAGAAAAGAATTGCTAGAATTGCTCCATGTATTAAGAACTAGGGGGAATGACCTATGAGAGAAGCATAGATTAAAAGCATAGATTGAAATTGCCATGGGATGATAGAATCTCTGAACAATTTACTACAAAATGATCTAATAATATAAACATTTTGTGTTATTTAAATGTAGTTTTAAAAATTAAAACATCCATAAAAGTGTTTGATAGTATTTAAGGATTTCTAAAAAGTGACATAATATGGTTTATTGATTGTTTTACATTGTGTTATAATTGTCCAGTAAAGATGTATAATGTCCATTTTGATAACTGTGTTGTTTTTATTATTCTTTATTTAAAGAGAATAGTTACACCTTGAGAAGCAGGAATATATAGATCAATATATGATCTATGTTCAAACTATCAAATGGGTCAACAGAGATGAAGCATATTGTGGTTAAACTTTCACTAAACCAGAAGTCAGAAGATGATCATTTGTATTTCAGTAACTCAGCTATTATTGATCGGTGCTACTGTTTTCCACAGGTGTAAGTGAAGGATTTGGATTAAGTGTTCAGCATGAGTTCAGTTAACTCTGCCTGTAAACTAATATTTAACTGACTAAATTTTTTAAAAATCATGTTCAGTCCCACATCCTTATCAGATGATGAGGAGATACTTTCATGGCATGTGTCTCAAAACTACTCATGTAGATCTTTCCTTGTTAATAATTCTCTGTGGTTTCAATCTGACTTTCTATCAGAGGAGACTCCCACGGCTCAACCACAAGACTTGGTTTCTT
>CM053403.1:127382566-127451492 GCA_028644305.1 Xerus rutilus
TTTAACATATGAAAGAACAAACTGATATATTTTAATAAGTTTCTGTTTCTTATGCAGGTAGCTTGCCCCCTAAACTTCTAATGTATATTGACACTTATGTTTGTGTATATGGGAGAGAGGTTCTTGTTTTTCTATTTTGTTTGATTTTTTTAACTTTTATATGTGAGTCTAAGACAGTGTCTTGTGAAGTCAATGTAATGCAAGAGGCATCATTTTACAAGCCCTAGAAATGGTGTTTTTAATGACTTTCTATGTTCTTTAATGGTAAAAATTACCACCATGGTTAAATCCTAAACTCTAAATCCCAGACAGATATATTGCTTTCACTTTAAATATCAAGGCATAGAGAAGAGATTGGTATCTGATAAAATGTAACCCATTGCCGACTTACACTTTTTGGATATAATATTTTGTATTTGTTGTTTCTTTTATTAAAGAAAAACATAAATATTCAAAAGAACAGTGCTGAAATGGTGCTGAGCTTTCAAAAATTCCAGACACTGTATAATATTTAGTAGGTATTTTCTTTTAAGATAGGCCAGCTATCTACTTTAGTCAATATTTGAAGTACAGATTACGAACATTGCCTGCTTATGGAGGGTTCTGTGTTCTTTTTTTTTGTTTTTTCTATTAAATAGTACAAAAAGGATAAAAATCTACATACTACACATATGAGATGGCAACAAAGATTATCTGTTATTGTCATTATTCCACATAGTTCCTTCTTTTAAAAAATAAAAAAAAATACAATTTTATTCTTAAAATTATATATCAGAAAACAAACACAGGATATTTCTAGAGAGAAAAGTATCTAGAGAGAGCAGCTATTAAAGCAAATGCACAATTTGTATTGTTAGTATACAAATGACATAGAAATCACTGGAAAAATTTAGCATTAATTAATTTTATTCATCTCATAGTAATTAACTTAATGGCGTCCCTTTAACTAACACGGTAAAGACATTGTGGTTTAAATGAGCCAAGATGCAAAGTGATACTCAAAATTTAAGAATACCAATAGTTCACGAATCTCATTGCATCATCTTAAAACTCTGTTGTTGCAGAATTTTTGTATGTATGGCCACCAACAAGTCCATGGTGGAAGAGTACTCCTGTCAGAAAAAGTAGCTTTTTGAATTTATTTTAGGATTGATTTGATTGGACAGATATTTGCAAGCCACGTGTTCACTCTGGTTCTGTGCAAAATGACTTAATGATACAGAGTAAGGATAATTTCTGATTCCAAAGCACTTTATGCTCTTTTGGAAATATAAAACTTTGCATGCAGAAAACTATAGGAGAATTCTGTAAGATTAGATAAAAATGTAGATTAAACACAATAATTGTCAATACCATTGTCAGGGAATGGATTGGAGTCCACAATCATAGTTTTTCTGAATGAGAACCTTGAAGAGAAGCTGGAGGGTTTGTGACTTTGTCAGGAGTAGGAGTGTGGGAATAGCTCAGGAAGAGAAGGGAGAAAGCTGTGGAGGTGGGATGAACATGGCCTTCAGAACCCAACTGAATCAGCTTCCCCTGCAGCTCTTATTCAAAAGCTACTAATTTTTCCATTCTCTGGAAGTGGTTTGGGGCCACATTATTATAGAAATTGTAGAAACCATGCAAATAGTGACCTGGTGGTATGCAAAGGAGGGGTTCTGCTAATCCCAGCATCTTATCCTTCCTGTTCTCTCACCTGTTACTCCAGCTCCAAATCTCCTGTTTTTCCCACACAGCACATACAGATGTGCCCCATTTGGTCTCTGTCTACTCTGACCATCATAACTTTCTTTCTATTCAATCTAGACCTTAGTCAATGATCCAACAATTCTTGATATTGCTGGTTACTTTGATGAGTTTTGTTTTCTCGAATGTTGAAGTATAACACCAGAGAAGCACCAAGGCAGCAGAGAGTAGAAATAAGAAGTTTTATTTACAGAATAGTAAAACAGACTTATCCCTTCTCCTGGAGGGGATGAGGAGAGAACCCAAAGGTGGAATCTGTGGGATGAGAGGATGAGGAAGTCCTGTCCCTTTTTATTCCTTATATTGTGTTCTCCTGCATGACTGGGAGATGCCAATGGGGTAGAAGGGCTAAGATGGAGTGCTGAGTAGGAAGGTAGCGGCAGCCCAGGGGGCATTAATTAGAGTTCCCTGTCTGCTCAGGAGTTGCTTCATTAACAACCTTTTGGGAGGGGTAGTATAGGCAGACAATCTTGGTAATCAAAGGACTCTGGAGACATGAACATTCCAGTCTCAAAGGTTCTGTCTCCAACTTCCCAGACTCAAATCAGCTTTCATTTTCTCCATCTAACCTGATGACTGACCACTTATCTACACTAACTGCCTGTCTTTAATTCTTGCTTCATTCTTACACAAGTATTCTTCATTCTCTAATTCTTTGTTCCAAAACATCTGGATTATTGTAGCATACTGTGGAGGAAGGCTTGACATAGGATTAAGAAAATCATTCTATTGCATGGTTGCCCCATTTCCAACTTTGAGTGATAGCCATCTGAACAGATTCAGTTAGAGATGTTAATAGAAAAGAAGGAAATACTAAAAATAATGATAAGAAAAAGCAAAACCAGTAGATAAGGTATTCCCATGGCAGAAAGGAAGGAGTCACCAAGAACAAACACAAACACAGCAGGAGAATTGAAAGTTTGAGACCAGTCTGGCAATTTAGCAAGATCTTGACTCAAAATAAAATAAAAAGGGCTGGGGATGTAGCTCAAAGTTTGAGTACCTCCAAGCTAAATTACCAATACTACAGAAAAAATATTAAAAATAAAAAAATTATAAGCCTCAGTTATCAGAAAATGTGATAGAATTCAATATGGTAATGAATAATAAAATATCAACAGTTATTTCATTATTTGGCATTAAAAAATGTTTTCCCTTTTTCATGTTTTTAAATACTGTAGTACTTGCATGATTTAATTGAGAGGAAGGGCAAAGAAGAAAGATCCCTTTCTCTTAGCAATTTAAATTTCACATTCTTACCTTTAGAGTTCTATAATCCTGGGGCTCTCTTTCATTTTCTTGTTTGGCTACCCTGCCACTGCCCCCACTTTCTTGCTTTTTGATTGCTTTTAAAATTCAGATGATGAATGTTTAAAGAAGGCTATTATCTTGGGGTTGAAAGACTCATTCATTTCTCTTCTATCTCCTGTGTTAAGGACTGATCCAAAATAGCATAATTAAAATAAAACACAACATAATTAAAACAAAGCATTCTGAATAGGTAGTGGAAAAAAATCTAATTGGATATTTGTAATTACTCCTGTTCATTTTTCACTGACGCTTTCTTAAATTAATACATAATGTTATCTGAAGATGATTTTCGTGAAGCAAATGTACACAGGGAATGTGTCCCTCCTGGTAGAATTTTAATATGATCTCCCAATTCCTGCAAGGACTTCAGAATTGAGGTACAAGTAGCTGTTTGCTCTCCTCAAGTTGAGTCCTGTTTTCTTTGTCACTGGCTTTCTTCCTTGGTCTCAGTGGCTGTAGCTCACTGTTTATTTATTGGCTGTTTAGTATGGAAAAACATCTAGTCTTTTAACATCGACAACAAATCAGAGTAATGAGCCTGCCCATCACGCTACATTGGGTATAATCTTTGCCTGTTAGGCTCTTGGCTGGTTTTGCTGTACTTCACTATCCCAAAAGTTTGAGAAATCTGACTGCTTTGTTGGTTGTTGTTTTCTCATTCTTATTAACATTTGCCAAACCTTTTGTCATGCATCTTTAGACTCATGACAGCTTCTAGGTCAAATTTCAGTTTTGATCATTGCATCCTTTAGAAGTAAAGCTAAGGACAGAAATAGCCAGTTCTTTTTCAGTGGTTGCAATGGATGCTGATTAGCTGCATGCTGGTTGTGGAAGTCATAGCAACAGGTCCTACTTACTATCTTTTAGGCATCTCAATTAAGTTCCTTTAGTCTTTGAATATATAACTACAAAAAAGTTTCATCTCATGGGGAAAATGAATATGTTCTTTCATTGGAGAACAACTTCATAGAGTTCATTAGGAATTCTTTTCTAGTGTTCATTTCTGAACAAGTAAGCAAGAAATTATTTATATTCCTTCCTTTCCTTTGTCCTTCCAATTTTCATGATTAGACTTTCAATGAATGTAATCTTTTAATTTTTAAAATGATTAATTGCCAAGTGGTTGGGGGCCATTCCTTAGGTTACCAAGCTAAACATACCCATCAAAAACCAGAGAACATATATTAGAAGTTGACTACAGAGCCAACAGAGAGAAAATAGCTAAGGTTACTTCATTTTTCTAGAAAAAGGTAGATGTAGGAAGAAAAACTGTATTTTGTATTAAATTCTACTACTATATTAAAATATGAATAAAAGTGGAATTTCAGTCACAAATAATTGTAATCTCTCCCTGTATAAAATGTCTTTGTGGCATAGAATTATAAGGTTTAGACTTTCCTAAATTTTTTCAGTCCATTTATTTCTAAGCACACTTGAACAAATTAGCCTTCCTTGACAAATTCACATTTATTATATTTTTTGATTAAGAAAAATTTGTTTTCATTTTCTAGATCCACAAACTTTCAGAATTAATCTAGCTTTCCCTAAGCTTCAAGGAGCTTTATTGTATTTATAGCCACAAAAATAATAATATTACCCTACAGAGTTGAGATGAATACATAGCAGAATGTATGTAAAAAGTTTAATGAGTGTCTGACCAATAGAAAGAACTAAGTGTATATAAACACACACACAATTGATTATGAAAGTAAGTTTTGTCATAACAAAGTTTTAACTCTTCATTTTTTAAAGCAATGATCATACAGGAAACTCTATATCTGTAGGTACAAGACAACTTCAATTAAATTGGTATTTATTTTTCAAAACCAATACATACAGTAATCATGTATTTTCTTTGGAATACCATGATCTGTGGCTTTTGTGGAGAGGAAATATTATTAGAAACATGCTAGAATTAAGAGCTAGACATTATTAAAATGCATTTAGGGATGATTGCTAAGCCTATATGCACAATCCATTCATTAAGTGATTTTTTAAACTTGCTACCTGCTATGCAGAACACTTAGTGCTAGATATTGCCAATACAAAGGTAAAATATAATACGTGGTGTAGTAATAAAACATCAGGAGTTACCTGGTATAACACATGCTGAGGTGTAAATTTATGTATTATATGTTAGTAGAAGAGACTAGTTAAAATTGCTCCTAAAATGTCAGTTAGGGATGCCTAGAGGTATGTGAGAGGTGACCTATAAAATTTGAAAATGGTTTGCCTGGCATATGGATCAGAGTGAAAGCATTCCATCCAGAGAAGAAGAGTTGTCTTCCCTTACCTGTGGTTTTGCTCTCTGCAGTTTCAGCTATCAGGTCAGTAGTGGGCTAGCATTGTATTATGATGCCCACATCATTCACCTCACTTTATCTCATGTAGCCATCCTGTGAACTTTCATCCATAGCAGGAGGAAGAAGGGTGAGCACAATATAATAAACAATTTTGAGAGATGGAGAGACCACATCATATAACCATTATAGTATATTGTTAAAATTGTTCTATTTTATCATCACTGTTATCTCTTGATGTGTCTTATTTATTAATTAAACTTTATCATAGGTATACATGTATAGGAGAAACCATAGTTTATAGAGGGTTCAGTTCTGTTGGTGGTTTTAGGCATCCACTGGAGGTCTGTAAATATGTCTCCCATGAATAAGAGGGGACTATTTTAGTACAAATTAAGTATTGAAGCAAAAAAAGGAAGTGTTCAATGAATTGTAAGCTGAATACAGTTAACTGAAGTATAGAAATGGGGGAGATGGGCACTGATTAAGAAGACTGAAGAGGTAAACAATAAATCAGTTAGGGAGTCTGAAATGACCTACTAACTGGTTGGCCTTTACTGCAATAAGACTGGGGAGGCACTGTTGGGTATTTAATGGGTGGATAACATACTTAGATTTTTAATGAAGTAAGATAATTTTAGCAGCAATGGAGCTCAAAAATAAAAGTAGGGTATTAGAAACAACAAAAAGTATAAGAAAAAGTATTTTTAAGAATAGACTTCAAAATACCAAGCAAAATCCTAAAAAACTAAAAGTGTTTTTACATAATTATTTTCAAATAACACTTACTGGAATGAAGGGATAGTTAAAGGTCTGAAATTTCATTTTCAGTTTAAAGAAGAAACACCAAATAATTATCTTAGTAGATACATAAAAAATATTCAATAAAATTTTATAGTAATTGTAAAGCCAGATGACCACAAAGAGGCGAATTAAAACTGCTGGGCAAGGCTTTATTGGAAATACATACACTCGGGCTGAATTCTCCCACCCATCAGAGTGTGTCCAGAAGAATGGCGCCCATGTTCCCCGGTAAAGAAAATTTAAAGGGCCCGGTCAGGAAGGGGAGGGCTTAAGGCAGGAATGAAGGGGCTTTGAGATAGGAAGAGGAGGTATCCAGAGTCTTGCCTCCCGGGGATTGGTCAAGAGATCCCGAGGAGGTCAGAGTCCTTCTGGGATGAGTCAGGAAAAGTCCACTGATTGGTAGGAGGCGCCATTACTGCTTACATATCAGCATCTGGTAGGCTGTTCCTTTGCGCATGCGGGCTGCTTGATGCCTCATTCCCCACAGCTGCTCCAAACCGAGGCCCCACACCTGCCGCAGCTGCGTGGAATCCACCACCTGCATGTCCTGCGTCTGCTGCCACTGTGTGGAGCTCACCACACTGTACGCTGTGTCTATCTCAGGTGAGATCTGGAGGCGATCCAACAGTAATATATGGTGATAACTACAGGCAAATTCAAAAAGAATAGGTATTTATAAATTGATCTAAGGTATCCTACATACATTAATAAGTAACATTGTATTTAACATCAAAACACTAGAAACAACAAAATGTTAAGAACAGGATAAACACGCTCACTCTCACCATTACCACTTAACATTGTCCTACAAATCCTAACCAGTAGAATCAGAAAAGGGAAAAAACAATTATGAATGGAAAAATTGGAAAGAAATAGGCCATTTTTCCATTAACTAAGATAATACACTTGTCTACATGGTAACTTAAAGAGACTTCAAACAACTAGAAATGATAAGACCAGAGAGGGTGGTTGGCCTAGATCAACATATCTAATTATGAGCATTCTGTATGACAACAATGCCAAGAGTTAATAAAAAATCTAATTTACTATAGCAAAAACTCTTACAAGAATCCTATAAATGAATGTACCAACAATATCTGAGATTTCAATAACAGAAAGTAAAGGTGAATACTTGATATAATGTATCTGGTTAGCAAATATGAAATTTTATTATCTGAAATATTCCCATTCCTTTTCAAATGTGTGTGTGTATATACATGTATACTTTTCCAACTGAATTTTAACATTTCCACAGGAGTGTTTATAAACTGAAAAAACTGTACATCTGTGTATGCAAAAGTGACATTCTACATATTGACCTAATTCTGAAAAAGGATAAAAATAGAGGGAGATTTAGACCTATCAAATATCCAGATTTATTCTAAAATAGTAGTAGTTACAACTGTAGTTGAAGCACTAAATATAAATACATAGGTAAATAGAACTCAGTGAAGGTGTCAAAACATATTCAGATTTCTGTGTATCTTTGATTATGTGGTGGGGGAAATTGCTAATTAATGTAGAACTATTCAAGAAGAGATGTTTAAACAATAGGTTTGTATGAATAAATGATTTTACTGTTTCACTTTTATCCCCTGTGTCAAAATAAATTATTGCTGGATCTATTAAGAATCTAATTTGAAGAACAATCTTAAAATTATAAAGAGAATATAAAAGGGTGCATGTTAAACAATATTCTCTAACCTCAATCATGAAAATACACAATGGTACAATCCCTTGGAAAAATTATTTGACTAATTTTTATAAAATTAAAATATACTTAAAATGATGGAGGTACCTAAGGAAAATTAAATTTTTTGTGTGTGTGTTAGTTTTTTGTTGCTGTTACCAAAATATCTGACAAGAACAACTTAGATGTGGAAAGATTTGTTTTGGCTCAGTTTCAGAAATTCAGTCCATTGCTGGCAGGCTCCAAGATGGAAACATGGTAGAAGGATGTGGCACTGGAAAACTGCTCAGCTCAGGGTAACTGGGAGGCAGAGAGGGAGGGGGCAGACAGGCACATCAGTTCCAAGAGGACAAACCTAGTGACCTACTTCCTCCAACCATGCTCCACTTCCCAGTAGTTATCATCCACCAGTCCATTCAAATTATTAAACCATCAAATGGATGGGGTTATAGCTCTCATAATCCTTTTCACTTCTGAACATTACCTAACACATGAGCTTTTTCTGGTGATATTGCTAGCTCTAAACTATAACAGTTCACTCAAGAATCTGTAGATGAGAATCAATAATAGCTTTATTTGTAGCCATTTATAATAAGGAAAAAAAAAACCAATGTCCTTCAACTGTTAAATGAATAAACACACTCTGGTGTTACAATATAATGGAATTATACTCAACAATAAAAAGGGAGAAACTACTCATCACAGAACATGGATAATGCAAGCTAAGTGAAAGAAGCCAGGCACTAAAATTTATCAGTCCATTTCCATGACAAGCTAGAAAAGGCAACTTTTGAAAGGTAAAGGATCTGTCAGTGATTAACAGAGGCAGAATGTAGGGTGAGTAGTTGAGTACAAACTAATAAATTTTGTGGAAAATTGTTCTATATCTTGATTGTGACGGAGGTTAGGTGACTGTATACATTTTCCCAAAGTGGTAGAATTATATATAAAAGCAGTGGGATTTACTATATAGCAAATTAATATCCCATTTAAAAACAGATAAAATCATAAGCAGATATGATTAAATATTAACTTTGGTTGATTTTGAGTGGCAGGTCATTTTTGTTATATTGCTTTATCCTTTTGTTTTAAGAATAACAATAACAAAATAAAAATTACTTTGCTCAGTTTTTAGTATATTAAGAATTCCCTCTAGAAAATATTTTCCCCCCTCTACTCCAAACCCTGTATCTCTACCTCTCTTATCTTTCTTTTTTTCTCCATTTACTTTACTTTCATATAATTTACAAGGTCTATTAAACATAATAGAAGTGAGAATTTCTGTAAACTATTTTCAAATAAAATCTTTCAATTTATTCAGTCATTAGTAAATAATAAACTCCATTTTAGTATGTATTAAAATTGTTCACAGTTTAAATGGTAAAATGCTAACAGAAATTAAACACTTTGCCCAGGGAGCTGTTGTACTGATTGAGGTGGAGCCTTGAAATCCTTACCTCCTGAGAACCAATGTGAAAGTATATCTTTTCAGAGGTTAAATCACTATTTTAATTATCAACATTAATAGTTTGTTTTTTAAAATTTGAAAACATTTTTTTTTCAAGATTGAAAAAACATTTTCAAAAACCTGTCTTGATTTTTACCCCATAGAATTTGAAAACATAATTATTATTATATCCTATCAACCAATTCAATATCCATTTGAAGAACTTGAATTTATTTTTTTGATGAACATTCACATATTTACTAGAGTATTCCTGTTACTAGAAATTGATCTTAAATATATAGAAGATGATAATAAGGTCTGTTCAGCAAGCTAAATATTCATCATTTTGGGGTTCAAATCCTACTTTCATTAGTGGATTTTCAAAATTAGGTGTTATAAATTTTGGGGGCAGGTAAAATATTACTGCTAATTACAGTTAGGACAAAATGGTAAATCAGCCAATATATTCAACCTCATAGGAGCAGCTATAAAACTTACAGAGCAAGAAGCCAATGGCTCTATTAGTAATACTACTGCTACTTCTAGCTATTACTATTATTATTTACTTTTAATTAGCATAATGCAGATAGAATGAAACTATTACCTATTTGTTGTTGAAGAATATGTCATTTATATTTTCAGCAGAATATGGTATGTAAAATTCATTTTTTTCTCCCTATCTCTTCCTGTGAACTGCTGTGGTTCCAGATCTATGAGACTGACTTTAAAAACTCAGGAGCTATACAAATAAAGCTTTAATAAGATTGATATTTGCTTTTGATCATGGTTTTGAATTAGAATGCTGAACTTAAGAACAGAATAATTGACTCAATGATGTGATCATTTTTGCTTATCTCATACCATCTGGAAAAGTTGTGTTTAAATAACCTCTTAGGCAGTGTTCTGATTAAATATTCAGCAGTATAGATTAGTCCTTGCTTAAAAAACAAACCATTAATTTATGGCATTGAAATAGAATTGAGGAGTCTGTAGTATTTGTAAATTTATATCTCATGGAACTATAGCCAGTCCTTAAATTATTGTGGCAGTTGTTTCTCAGTGAAAACTAAATTTTTCTTCAAACAATTGATCATGATTAAATGATTAAGTATTTTAATTAATAAAGGCTAACATTTACCTGAAATTGAAGGACAAATTTATTGGGAGTGATTGTAAAATATTTATTGAAATTTTTTTCCTAAAAAAGTTCTATGTTTCAGTATGTAAAAATTTTGCCTTAAGTTGAGGCTTTACATAGGCCATGACGAAATAGATTAAGTCACCATCTGGATTAAGTCACCATTTTTACTATGATTGAATGTAAAATAGCTGCATGGTCAGTGGTAGTTCTTCACCCTGCTCAATGCGATTCTCATTCAGAATTTTTTGGAGACCTTTTATAAAGTAGAGATATTTGGCCCACTCGTAGAGATACAATTTCAATTGATCCAGATTAATGCCCAGACATTGGTACTTTTTAAAGAGCTCAGTACTTGAATCCAGTATGCAGCCAAGATTGAGAACATCTGAATTAGACACTGGGGTCTTTTGTTGCTATATTGTTCATTAACTTAGGATAGACTCATTGCTGCAAAAAATAATGCCTGCATACCAGTAGGTCACACTACAAAAATTTCTTTCTCCTGCAAACCACAGTCCAGGGTAGGTGTGGGGAGGGTATGTGGAATCATATGCAGGGATATTGACTACTTTTACCTAAAAGTGCCGTCAGTCCCTAAAGACTTCAGAATTTTACACATGGTAAATTAGAGAAGAGAGAAAAAGGAGGGATCAATGGGCCAGTTTTTTGTTCAACCCTGAATTGACATACATAACACCCGCAATTCATTATCTAAATTTAGTCAGAAGGCCTCATGTAAGTTCAAGGAAGTCTGGAAATCTAGCCTCAGATGTGACTTAGAGAAAAGGAAATAGGATTCTGTGAATAGAGAAAAGAAGTCTCAATCTGGTATTGAAGACAGATTTTGATTAAAATAGGTACAAAGATATTCTAACAGAATAGTGAATGGTAGTACCTTAAAGTTTCATTTTTTCAACATTTGTACAGCATCTTGAAAAATAACATGTATTTCTTTTTAAATGTTCATAAAATTTGGAGTAAAAACTTTTCAATATGATAGAAGTGAGGTGAGGAACATGTAGCTATTATTTAGAGGATTATGTGGTATGCATTGGAAGGGGAAAGATTAAACTGAAGTGTTTAGGAATCGAAGAATGTTAAGAGTCACTTTCCACCTTTTATTTTAAAATACCACCACCTCTTAAGAATAACTGAAGTCTTGCAGGCGCAGTGGCACACACCCAGCACTTTGGGAGGCTAAGACAGGAGAATCGCAAGTTCAAAAGCCAGCCTTGGGCTGGGATTGAAGCTCAGCGGTAGAGCGCTTGCCTCGCATGTGTGAGGACCTGGGTTCGATCCTCAGCACCACATACAAGGCAATAAAGTAAAGACATTGTGTCCATCTACAATTAAAAAAATATTTAAAAAAAACCAAAAGCCAGCCTCTGCATTGGCAAGGCACTAAGCAACTCAGTGAGACCCTGTCTCTAAATCAAACACAAAATAGGCCAGAGGATGAGCCTCAGTGGTCAAGTTTCCCTGAGTTCAATTCCTGGTACAAAAAAAAAAAAAAGAAAAACCGAAGTCCTTATTTTATTTAGGTATTAATGTTAGTGCATCAAATAGATGTTAGCTATGATTTATTCCCTTCAGATCTTTAGATCTGTAGTTCATAGCCTTAACTATTCATGTCAAGTTATTGAGTGTACTTTTAATTTTATATAAATATTGTCTTGTGTAAATGTTATTTTCTAATCACAAGGCTTTTTTTTGACAATGATTCTTTTTAAATAGGGTTCATACATTACTATTTTCAGATATTGAGGAGAATGTTTCCATTTACTAGTAATATCGAGTTTTTTTCTAAAATTCTTATTTCAAAATATTATAACACCTTGGTATTTATCCAAAATATCTTAAATCAGCGTACTATAGTGATACATGCATACCAATGTTTATAACAGTGCAATTCACAGTGACTGAGTTTTGGAGCCTCGGTGGCCGTCAGCAGATGAGTGGATAAATAAAATGTGTTGTACATACACAATAGAGTTCCCAACCATAAAGAAGAATGAAATTATGGCATTGCAGGTAAATGGGCATAACTGGAGAACATGGTGCTGGGTAAAATAAGCCAGACTCACAAAGTCAAGGGTCTAATATTTTTTGTCACATGTGGAAACTAGAGAGAGAGAGAATCAGAAAAAAATAATATAAAAAGAAAGAGGAGGGATCTCATGAAATCAGAAGGAAGAAGAATAGAGTAGAAGAAGGGACTTGAGAAGGAGGGAGGAGGGGAAGTCATGGGGAAGTACTGGGGAATGAAATTGACAAAATTATGCTATGTCGATGTTTGAATATAGTACAATGAATCCTGTGTGTGTATATAAAATGTATAATGTGCTAATTAAAATAACAACAGTAGGAGAAGGAGATCAGTAGAGCAAACTGATCAAGGGGGAGGAGGGGCGGGAAAGAGAAGGTACTGGAAAATGAGATTGATCAAATTATGTGCATGTACAAATATGGCATAATGATTCCTACTATTAGCTACAATTATAATGTGCCAGTAAAAAGATATTATTATAAAGCAATGAGACTTTTATTTTCTTTTGATACAGACACAAGACACTGAGATAAGTTGTTTATTTTAATAATATTTGACCACATTCTCAAAAGAGAGTACTAAGTAAAGTCTGCAAAACTTTGGTTTTTATAAAGGAATAATAAAGACATGAATATTGATTTTCAGTTAATGATAGGAATTTTGCTTATTGGGACATTGTAAATCAGTCTGGCTATTGGAGAATCATGTCAGATTCTAAAGTCTAGCTTTGATGATTTCTTCTGGTTCAGATGTGATTTCTTTTAAAGACCAATTCTCCAAACTCTTAATATTTATTTCTTCTGCTTTTTTATTAAGCATTTATTCAAAAATAAAGTACTCATTTAGTATTTCAACCTTACTTTAATGCATTTATTAGCACATTCATTTGCAGAATATTTATACAATTTTAGAGAACCAAGTGGTTTTCAGTGATTTAGTTCTGAAAAACACCTCTACTTATATCCAATCACATTAGAGAATGAAAGATTTCATATTTGCTTTGTTTTTTCTAGATATATTTGATTCTGTATTTTTTTCTGCTTAAATTGAGGCTCTTCTACTTATTGCTGATGCAACTTCTGTGATTTACTCGAATTCTGAGTTGTAGCTTCTCTATGTGGGTGGTTTTCCTTGCTGGTAGGACTGTTGTGCTAATCAGAAGTAGTAGGTTCTGTGGGAATGCTTTGCTCTTGATTCATAGCAGGATGGAGTCAAGGAGCTCACTTTCACTTGACCATTCTTCTGTGTACCTCTTCACATGAAGTCAAGCCCCCATGCACACAGCTCTCTGTTGTAAGCCTTCACTACATGATACTTATTGTTGGTTCTGAATCAGTGTAGTTCCACAGTGTTTTGTTTACTTAACAATTGCCTCAGTAAGCAAAGGGGTCGAGTTTTATCAATAAGAAACTAGCTTGAGAGGCAGCATGTTTAAACCATGAAAGAGTTAAAATTGTGAAGTAATTAGATATGAAAAAATCAGTATAAAGCATCATATGATGACTTATTAAAATAGGATAAGTCAAAGCTGAATTTGAAGAAAGCTTATTTGTGTTTTCAAACAGAAATAGCATATTTTTAATTCCTAGCATAAAATAAGGCTTCAAAACAATTCTAAATTTTGGAAAGGTCTTATATTTCTAACTCAATAAGTAAATAAGAATCATTTTAAATTACTTCAGTGCCTTGTATATAGGAATTAATTAGTATTTTTTCAGCATGGTTTATTTTCCAGAATAATAACCAATAAAGAACTAATACTTTTAAAACCAGTTTATTATCTAATTTTTTGACTAATATTTTCTGTTGAATGAGGTAAATTTAAACCTATGATAGATTAAATAATTGAATACTAAATTAATGGAATGAGAATTAGTTAATGTTTTAGGTAGGGCTCTTTCAGTGCAAGGTCCTGGATTTGATCTCCAGCACCAGAAAAAAAAATTAGAATTACTAATATTTTAATATGTAGTGTAAATGTTTAAATATTTCTTAAGTCAACTAGGAACTGCTGAGAAATGAAATTCTAGAGGCCTTACTGTAATGTTGAGAAGTTTGGAGTTTTTTGTTATTTACCCATTTATTTTTTCACAAAAAATAATTGTTGGTTTTAAGTACCTGTCATGTGCCTACTATGTTCCAGGCACTGTGCTAGGTGTTGAAAAATGTAATGGTGGTCAAAATGAACATGACTAGTAATACTAAAAATAGGGGAGAAATACAAATAGATAATTGCAACTCAGATATTGGCATTTGACAAGACAAATCATTAGTAATCTGATTACCCAAATTTGGATTGAAGGCAAATGCTTTGGCAGATGGAGCTCAAAATGTTAGTTCTTTTAACTGATCAAGAGTTTTGGAGAACAGGACTTTAGTCTGTACAAGTTAACTCGGAGTTGGGCAGACTCACCTATCCACAGGCAAAGTGCACCAGTGGCTGCTTCTCAGATCCTGTCCATCTGACAGTGTCTGGCAGAGGGGGAGAACATGCAGGCAGAAACTGGTATATGATAGAAAGGGGAAAGGCCTGTGCAAAGGCTGAAAGCAGAGAGTTTAGAGATGACAGACTCATGGAAGTCAAGGCAGTTCCGACTGGCTGGTGTATAAGGAAGAGGGTTGAGTGAGAGGCCTGAGGGATGTGAGTGGGTAGGTGTGTCCGTGGCATTGTGGACATGTTCAGATGTTTCTCTTTTAAGCTACTAGCATCACAGAGCCACTGATTTAACAGAGATAGTTGATAAAGCTTTACTGCTTTTAAAATATCATTTGAGGAACTTCGGGCAGAGTGAACCTAAAAGGTATAAAACAGAATAGAGGATCTACTCAATAGGCTGTTTTAATCATACAAATTATTATTAAAGCACGAAAGGTGAATTAAAAATTGTGAAGTAGTAAAAAACAGTAGAAAAAATAAAACAGTGTAAAGTCTCATATGATTATTAAAATTGGATAAGGTTAGCTATAAGTGTGAGCAGGAGAAATCATGGTTTGGGTAAATAGATTGGAAGACATTTGATATTTCATCTTTCTGGCCCCTTCTTAGTCATGTCACTGCTCATTAGCACTTTCACTGAGAGGGTGGACATGGAAGCTGAATCCAACCTTCGTAATGTTCTTTCAGAACAGCCGTTCTGAAGAACAGTTAGTAATTTTTTTAATTGCAATTAATAGTCACAGTATGGTCTGGGATTCACTGAAGATTTCATTTATTCATCATGTCCCAAGATCTCATTAGCATATATGATTGAATCAAAATGACTTTAATTATTTAGTTGACCCTTTTGATTACCTAATTTTGCCTGTGATAGTTTGTAATCTTCCTGCAAATTTTTAATTTGACCACATGAAAAGAATCACATCTTTAGTAAGAGGGCCTTACAGAAACCATAGCAATACAAGCAGCAAAACCATGTTCGTAAACTTTGTGAAATTCACTTTGGGATTACGTGAAAAACGAATTTCTTGCATCATTTTATATATATACACACACACACACACACACACTTTATATATATATGTAAACACACAGAGATATGATATATACACATACATTATGATATATACATATACACATATATAGGTATATATATAATTAAGAATAAATATTTCCTTGTGTAAAATCATGAAAGTGGATTATTTTTGGTTTGTGGACCTAGAATGGACACTTACTGCTTCAAGCCTTGCTGTTCGTTGACTTTAGAAGCTATTATGCCTATAAAACTGTCTTCGTAAGTCTGTCACATCTATTTCTTAAACCACTTGGCTCATGTTTTGCCCTCTTTTGAAATGAGTGTTCACTGTTATGCACACATTTTGTTTTCCTGGATGTTTTCTATACTCATAGATGATAATCTTGTCATCCATTCATTTTTACTAATATTCAGTGAGCACTCAGAGTGTACCCAGCACTGTTTACTGACAACAATACATGGAGATGGTAGAGATAACTATCTCAAGGCTCAAGGTAAATATTAAAGATATCTGTTAGCACAGCATAGAAAAGGAGAAATTAATTTCCCCTTTATATTCAAGGGAGGAAACTTTGGATAAAAACGGAAAAGGGCAGTCAAACCACAAAAAGGAAGACTACACCAAGTTAGAGTTATTACCATATACAAAACGCATTGAAAATGCCTTCTATTTATTTTTCTTTATATTAACAAGAAATGTGCTCTCTTCTCTCAATTTTACATTATAGGCTGTATCTGTTGATCCTCGTGATTTAAACTATCTTTGATGACCTTAGTACAAAGTCTTTTAGCTTTTTAGTGAGCCCAGAGAAGTGAAGTAACTTAGCCAAGTTTGTACGGCTGAAATGAGGCAGAGTAATGTGGACTTGTAATGAGTTGGCTGCTCTGACACTGCCTGATATCCCGGATGAACATGAGAACCATCTTTTGCTATTATCTTTGATACTTTATGTTCTTTTTCTTGTTTGTAAGTCCTTAAGAAACGTTCAGAAGTGTTAACTTAAATTCTTGTGAGAACAGAGATATCTTTGGGTTAGCCATGGTTTTGTTTGAGATGTTCAGTGTCGTCCTTGATCCCAGCATTCATGCTCTGCCATGTTATTTGCTGATGAAGTACCTTGGAGTAGATGCCTGTGTCTTAAGTTTCCAGAGAAATGTTTATGGACAACTCCAGATAGTTTCAAACCATTGCTCTAGATAAAAGTTCTCTGTAGAAGAGTAATGATTTTTTTCTACTTTCTTTCAGTGTGGACAAAAATATATTAGGAAGGAAATAAAATTACAGTGTGAGAGGTTTGTAGTTTGCAATTCATGTCCTAGGAGATTTCTAATGAATAAGCAAGTCTGTGAAGAAACATTTACCCTTATCTTTTGGAGGAGAAAAGGAATACCAGAGGAATTCGTTCTACTCAAGAGGCTTATGTTCACGGCGACGAGTTCAGCAGTTGCAGGGTGTAGGGATTACATTAAGTCTCTATGGGGCAGCTGCCATGTTTCTTAGTAGACATAAACACATGCCAAGTGTGCTATCTTAAATTATGGAAAGATATAGGGAGATTTTTTTCCCATTTACTTTTATCTGCCCAGGCAGCAGATATTACAAATTCATTTTCAACAAATCTCCTGTCATTTAAAAAATATGTAAAATAATAGTTTTCAATAACAAAGATTTCCAAGAAAATTTAAAAAAGTTGGTGCTAAGTGGACATATTTGAGTTCAAATCAATTTTAAAACACTATGTTCAGATTTTTTGTTGTTTCTGTGAGTCCTGTTAGAAATAATTATTGGCATGAATTTAATGAGCATTGATGAGTTTGTATCCTAATGCAAGTAAAATAATTTTTAAGAAAAATGTCCACAAGTTATTATTATTTTTATTAAGAAATATTGGGATATTGTATGGTTCAAAAACACATTTAAAGCAAAAGGAAATTTAAACAAAAATTCTGGCGTTTTTTGTAGTTGAATCAGATACAAATCTAAAAACATTTTGCTGTTTTATAAATTTCAGACCTAATCTAGAGTTCTTTGAATTGATGAATAATAAAATATAAGCAAGGAATCTTAATGTGAAGGGGAGAGGAGACTAAACAGTAGCACAGTGGGAGAATTTAGGTCAAATACACTGCTCGTGACTGTCGTCTGACTTGGAATATTTTTCAAGTAGACAGCAGAGAACAATGTACTCAGCTGAATGCCCTAGCATTGTGGCTGTGTGTCATGCCAAAGAAATAGCTGTTTCACCTCCCAGAAGCAAGAGAACCTATAACTGGTACAAAATTAGTATTTGCCTCTATTGGTTTCTGTTTGTAAAAGCAAAGAGCCAGAAATTATGCAGATTGTAGTTTTCCATTTTGTTGCTTTCAGCAGCATTGCTATCTGACTTTCATTTTTCTAGAAAAAAACATTACTTTACTTCAAAGACTTCAGTATAGAAAGAGAATCAACCAGAGACTTCTAGACCACTGTATTCCCCCTACCATCTCTCTGATCCTTAGTGTGGCTTCTTTTCTTCCTGTTTTTTTTTCTCTTGGTGTCTCAGTCAACCCCCTGATACCTCCTGCTTTCTATTCTTTCTTTCCAAGGGTGAGATATAATAAAGTTAGAGAGACCTATAAAGGAGAAGGAGGGGACAAATTGAGATGAGGTATGGGATGTCATTCTTTAGAAATGTGTTTGGTTCTCATTTTATATGAAAGAGGATAAAATTTTTCAAAGAAAACAATGTTCACATAATATTTTAGGCATATTAAGCACTTATTTCATTTGAGTTCAGCTTTGAAAATAAATATGACTTCTGACATAGCTATGTGTAGGTTTGGATGAGGAGTAACCTAAAGGTAAATACAGCCTTTCTTAAATGACCCTGCATTTTGTTTGTGTTTGTTTTTGTTTTATAGAAGAAAAAGGACAAGCAAATTTCAATATGACTCTCATGACAGGTTTCAGAGCGGCTTGGCAATGGTGGTAAACCTCGCAGTCTTCAGTTTGACTCAAGTCACTAAAATGTTCAGGGCTAATACAAAACCTCAGCATGCTCTATGTTAGAATATAGGGTATAAAAAATGAAAATGAAAAAATAATATCTGCAGGTGATTGATACAAAAGGCAAGCAGGAATTCTGGGAATTTTAGCCTTCCTGGAGTCTGAACCTGTCCCTTTCCTAACTGAGGCTGTATTGTACTTGCAACGTTTACTGAGTTCCCCGGGACAGCTCTGTGCTGTCTGTGATGGTGTCTGACTTCAGGCCCTTGTACTAAAGCCTGTGCTCTTCAATGGGACAAAAAGGCTGTATCAGGTGATGCCAACCCTTGGTGGGCACAGGGCACCTATCAGTCAGAAGATTCCTTCTTGCGACAGCTTCTTAATTGGAATGGGAGTGGTGACAAATGAAAATAAAGTCTCGTTTTTGTTAGAGTTGCTGTTTGGGCCTTTGAATGTGATCTTTTATTTCAGCACAGGAAGTTTCTTGTAGCTTTGAAGGTAAAGCTTCAAAATGCCTTCTCCTCTTTCCTTTTCTCACTTCTGATTCTGTTAGGCTTCACAACCTATATATGATCCTTGAAGAATTTGAATAAAGAAAGGAATAGGCTTTGAAAGAATTTCTTTTTCTTTTAAGAACTATGCCAGCGTCTTTTTGTATATTCCTTATTGCTCCCTATTTTATAAACATTGTTAGTGCTTACACACACAAACCATGAGGACGAATGAACAAAGAATTATATTACATAGTCTCTTGTAATTGTTTACCAGTATTTTTCTTCATTTCTTTATAATTTTTTTATTGAAATTTATCTTTTGTGTAAGTCGTCAACACATGCCAACTGGCAACTGGTCCATGTGTTTACTACAAGAAGAGTGTGACCTTTAACCCTCCATTTCCTTCTCTGTAAAGCACAAGTCTGGCGTATTTTAGACAATGCCAAAAAAGCAGATTTCAGGTGAAAAAACAGACTTGTTTATTCAGAGATGACAGAGTACATGGGCACTTTATTTTATTTCCAGAAAGTATGCTGAGTATTTTTTTTGGAAGGAAACGTTTTCTTTGATGAGAGAGAGACAGAGGGAGAGACAGAGGAGAGACAGTGGAATATTTCAGTCTCATTTTAAGCAGCAATAATATCTGAATGCCAAATTGGCCTTGAAAGTAAAATAGTTTTATTTTTTCATGCTTAATGACTACTTGTCTTCCAAAAAATCATTGTCTTTTAAAAAAGATTAATAGACCTTATTCTTTAGAGCAGTTTTTGATTCCCCCCAAAATTGAGCAGAATGTACATAAAATTTTTGTTTACTCCTTTATTCCTCCACACACAGGTTTCTAGTACTATTAGCGTTTTGCATTAGTGTGGTACTTCTGTTAAAAATGATAAGCTGAAGCCAGGCATGGTGGTGTACACCTGTAATCCCCCCTCCAAAAAATGATAAGCTGATATCGATACATTATTATTGAGTCCATAATTTACATAGAGTTTACTCTTGGTGTCGCACGTTCTAAGGGTTTTGCAAGGATATAAAGACACATGACATGTATCTACCTTCATAGTAACATTTGGAATAGTTTCCCTGTTCTACACACTCTCTGTATTTCATGTGTTTATCTCTTCCTCCCTTACAGTGGTCTCTGGCCACCACAGAATGTTTGCTTGTTTTTTTTTTTTGGTATCAGAGATTGAAGTCGGGGTACTCGACCACTGAGCCACATCCCCAGCCCTATTTTGTGTTTTATGTAGAGACAGGGTCTCACTGAGTTGCTTAGCACCTTGCCGTTGCTGAGGCTGGCTTAGAACTCGCGATTCTCATGTCTCAGCCTCCCAAAGTGTTGGGATTACAGGCTTGAGCCCCTGCACCCAGCTCACCAGCAAACTTTTTACTGTCTGTGTAGCTTTGTCTTTTCCAGAATGTGGTAGAGTACGTAGGTACATACTATGTAGTATGTAGCCTTTTGAGATTAGCT
This sequence comes from Xerus rutilus, assembly GCA_028644305.1. Taxonomy (NCBI): domain Eukaryota; kingdom Metazoa; phylum Chordata; class Mammalia; order Rodentia; family Sciuridae; genus Xerus; species Xerus rutilus. The sequence goes on from CM053403.1 coordinate 127,403,484, forward strand.
TCTTTCACTTAATTATGTGCATTTAAGGTTCCTTCATGACTTTTCATGATTTTTATTACTTTTTATTGTTATAAAATATAGCATTGTATGATATACCTATTGCATGTTGGTTGCTTCTGGGTTTTTGCTGATGTGAATTAAACTAATACAAATATCCTTTTATAGGTTTTTTTTTTTTTTTTTTGTGAACATGAGTTTCCAGTTCATGTTGGTAAATACTGAGAAGTGTGATTGCTGGCTCATTTGTTAAGAGGATGTTTAGTTTTATAAGATCTGCCAAATTCTTTTCAAAGTGACTGTATCACTTTATTTTCCTTCAGCCCAGCAATGAGTGAATGTTTCTGTATCTCTATATCCTTGTCAGCATTTGGTATTATCTGTGTTTTGGATTTTGCCACTCTCACAGTTGTGTAAATGTATCTTTCTGATGTTATAATTGGTGTGTTTCAAATGACATGTGATGTGGAGCATCTTTTCATATGCTTATGTGAAATCTGTCTTCCTTGATGAGGTGTATGTTCAGATATATTATGCATGTTATAATTGAGTTGTTTTATTATTGTGACTGTTTAAGAAATCTTTGTGTATTTTGGATATCATACCTTCATCAAATATGTGTTTTGCAGAGATTTTCTCCTAACAGTGGCTTTTTTTTTTGGTACCGGGGATTGAACTCAGGGGGACTCAACCACTGAGCCACATCCCCAGCCCTATTTTGTGTTGTTTTATTTAGAAACAGGGTCTCACTGAGTTGCTTAGCACCTTGCTGTTGCTGAGGCTGACTTTGAACTTGTGATTCTCCTGTCTCAGCCTCCCAAAGTGCTGGGATTAGAGGCATGCGCCACTGCACCCGGCTTAACTGTGCTTTCCTTTTCATTCTCTTTACATCATCTTTCACAGAGCAGAAAATTTTTGATTTTAATGAAGTCCATCTTACTAATATTTTCCTTCATGGATCATACTTTTGGTTTTCTACTTAGAAACTTTTCAACAAAACTAAAATCACCTACATTTATCTTCTATGTTATCTTCTAGGATTTTTATAGTTCTGTATTTTACATTTAGGTCTATGATACACTTTGAGTTAAGTGAAAAATATAACAACTCTGTTTATGTCCACTTATTAAATTGCAGATATTCATCTTTAGTTGAAAGACTGTTCTTTCCCCCATTGAATTGCCTTTGCTGCTGCTGCTGCTTTTTTTTGGTACCAGGGATTGAACCCAGGGGCACTTAGCAACTGAACCAGATCCTCAGCCCTTTTTTACATTTTATTTAGAGATAGAGTCTTGCTGAGTTGCTCAGGGACTTGCTAAGTTGCTGAGGCTGGCTTTTGCGATCCTCCTGCCTCAGCCTCCTGAGCTGCTGGGATAACAGGCATGTGCCACCAAAGCCTTTGCTTCTTAGTCAGAAGTCAGTTGACAATATTTATGTAGTTCTATTACTGGGCTCTCTATTCTGTTCCATTAATTTATTTGCTTTTCCTCCCACATTTTTTTTATTGGTGCATTATGGTTATACATACTGATGGGATTTGTTGTATTTATATTTGTACATATAATTTGGTCAGTATCTTCTATTGATCTTCCTTTGATTTTCATGAGATCTGCCTCCACCTTTCTTTTTCTTTTTCCTCTCTAGCTTCTGCATATGAAAGCAAATGACCCTTACCCTTCTGAGTTTACTTATTTTGCTTACCACAATGATCTCTAGTTCCATTCATTTTCCTGCAAAAGTCATAATTTCATTTTTATTAAGGCTAAGTAAAACTCCATTGTGTATATATACCACATTTTCTTATTCCTTCATCTGTTGATGGACATCTAGGCTGGTTCCATAGTTAGGCTATTGTGAATTGTGTTGCTATAGACATGGGTATGCATATATCACTATAGTATGATGACTTTATTTCTTCAGGATAAAGTATAGTTGGGCCATGTGGCGATTATATTCTTAACCCTTTGAGGAACCTCCATACTGATTTCCGTAGTGGTTGTACTAATTTACAGTCCCACCAACAGTGTGAAAGTGTTGCATTTTCTCCACATCCTCTAGCATTTATTATTATCTGTATTCTTGATGACTGCCATTCTGACTGGAGTGAGATGAAATCTCAGTGTAGTTTTGATTTGCATTTCCCTATTTTTTAATGATGTGGAAGATTTTTTCATGTTTGTTGGACGTTTGTATTTCTTCTTTTGAAAAGTGTCCTTAATTCATTTGCCCATTAATTGGATTACTTTATTCTTTAGTGTAGAACGTATAAAGATATATTCTAGATATTAATCCTCTGTTAGCAAAGATTTTCTCTCATTTTGTAGGTTCTCTCTTCACATTCCTCATTATTTCCTTTGCTTTGCAGAAGCTTTTCAATTTGATGCCATCCCATTTATTAACTATTGGCATTATTTCCTAAACTTTAGGGGTCCTATTAAGAAAGTCATTGCCCATGCCTATATGTTGGAGTGTTGACCATACATTTTCTTCTGGTAATTGCATATTTTCTAATCTAATTTCTAGGTCTTTGATCTGTTTCAAGGTGATTTTTGTGCAGAGTGAAAGATAAAGGTCTAGTTTCATTCTCCATATAGATAACCAGTTTTTCCCAGCATCATTTGTTACAAAGGATGTCTTCTCTCAAATATTTGTTTTTGGCACCTTGGTCAAGGATTAGATGCCAATAGGTATGTGAGTTTGTCTCTGTGTCATCTATTCTGTACCATTGGTTTATGTGCCTGTTTTTATGTCAATATTATGCAGTTTTTGTTACTACAGCTCTGTAGTATAATTGAAGCCATTCTGTTTTGGCTACTATAATTTTGTAGTAAGTCTTGAAGTCAGGTAGTTTCAGGTCTCCAACCTTGTTTTTCTTCAGTATCATTGACTGTTCTGTGTTTGTGGGGTTTTATTTTTTTTCTTCTTCTTTTGCCTTTCCATATAGACTCATAGTTGGGTTTTTGACATTCACAAACTAGGTAGCTGGGATTTTGACTGGTATTACATTTGAATATATAGATCAAGTGGGAAGAAATGACATCTTGAAAATACTGAGTATTCCTATCTTGGTACATGGAATAAATCTCTCCATTATTTAGATCTTTGATTTATCAGAATTTTGTAGTATTTTATATAGATATTATATATATTTGTGTTATATTTATACCTAAGTAGCTCATTTTACTGATACTAATGAGAATAGTATTTTGTTTTCAATTTTGAATTCCAAATGTTATTGCTGATGTTAGAAAATTACTATTGTATATTAACCTTGTATCCTGAAACCTTACTATAGTCACTTATTAGTTCTAATAATTTATTTCTTGATTCTTTAGGATTTTCTCCATAGAAAACTATGTCATCTTCATATAATCTTCTTTCCCAATTTTTATATCTTTTACTTCTTTGCTGGCTAGTGCATTAGCTAAATTTCCATTACAATGTTGTAAAGGAATGGTGAAGGGACTGTCCTTCCCTTAGCCCAGGAAAGCTTTTAGTTTCTCACCATTAAATATGATGTTATTTGTAGGGTTTTGGAGGTATTCTTTATCAATTTGAGTAAGTTTAACTCTGTTCCTAGTTTGCTGAGAGTTTTTATCATGAGGGAGTGTTAGTCTTGTTAAATGCTTTTTCTTCATCTGTTAATATGATCATGTGATTTTTATTCTTTGCCTACTGATGTGGTAAATCAGCTTCATTAATGTTTGAATGTTGAATAAGCCTTACATACATAAAATAAATCATTCTTAATTATGGTATATACTTATTTCTATACATTGTTGAATTCAGTATGCTAATATTTTATTGAAGATTTCTGCATCTATTTTTATGAGAGATACTAGTCTGTAGTTTTCCTCTTTTGTGTTGTTGTGGTGTGATTCTGATATTAAGGTAAACTATCATCATGGAATGAGTTAAGAGATATTACCTCTGATTGTAGAGACTTTATATAATTTCTTTCTTAAGTACTCAGTAGGGGTGTGGCATAGGTCAATTGCTTAACATTTGCCTAGCATGTGCAATGCCCTTGGTTTGATCCCCAGGATTGCAGAAAAGAAAAAAAAGTTTGTTAGAAGATAATAGTTACCCTATCTGGGTCTAATGCTGTCTGTTTGGGAAGGTTATCGATTTGTTTGCTTTTATAGATAATGGATTGTTGTAGTTGTTTCAGTGGCTATAACAAATTATCAGACTGGGAATAAAAAAGAAATATTTATTTCCCCAAGCTTTGATGTATGGAAGTCTAAGATCAGCGAGCCAGCACGGTCAGGTTCTTGCTGTCTTCTACCTGGTTTATAGAGGGTGGTCTTCCTGCTTGTTCTCACATGGCAGAAGGAGAGCTAGACAGCTCTCTGGTTTCTTCTACTAAAGATATTCTATTCATGAGGTTTCTACTCTCATGGCCTAGCCCCCCAAAACCCTATTTCCAAATATCATCATTGTATGATTACATTTTGAACATATAAATCTTGGGAACACATAAACATTGAGTCCAATCAAACAGTTTTCATTGTGTGTTATAACAGTGCCTTTACAGAATTGTTCATTGTTTATTTTGTTTAACAAATTTGTGAGTATAGATATTTTTGGTGTTATATCCTTTATCATTTTAATGTTATAAGATCAGTAGTGATAGGACCTCTTTCATTTCTGATATTCTAATTTGTTTCTTTTCTTAGCTAACATGTTTAGAGCTTTGCCAGTTTTATTGATTTTTTAAAAGAGCAATTCTATTATTAAATTTGTTCATTGATTTCCTGTTTTAAGCCATTTATTCTACTTGAATTTTTACTATCTTTTTTTTTTACTTACTTTAGATTTAATTTCTAAATTTTCTAATTGCCTTGGGTGGAAGCTTATGTAATTTAAGTGTTTTATTCTTCCTTATATATGAATTCATGATTGAAATTTCTTTTTAATCACCAATGATCTCTCTTATTGATTCATAGCTTTGTTATTGATTTCTGTTTCATTTCCTTTTGGTCTGGGAGCACATTTTGTATGATTTCTATTCTTTTACCTTTGTTAAGGTTTGTTTCCAGACACAAATTGTTGTCTCTAGTGGTACTATGCTTTGAATGTACACACAAAAAATCATGCTGAAATTTAATCTCCTCTGTGAGATACTGAGGGGGTGAAAACTCAATCCAAATAGAGTATTTAGAAGTAATTCTTTGGAGAAGAAATTAAGGTTAAGTGAGATAATAAGGATGGGTTCCTAATCCCATAAAACTGTGACTTTATGAGAAAAGGAGGTGAAATCTGATCTAAGATGTTCAATTCTTTTCACCATGTGATGCCCTAAATTTCTGCATAAATTTTCCCACCAGGAAGAAGGACCTCACTAAATATAGCCACAAAATCTTGAACTTTCCAGCCTTGACAACTATGAGCCAAATAAATGTGTGTTCTTCATAAATTATGCAACCTGTGGTGTTCAGTTACAGCAATAGAAAACAAAGAAAATTGCTGAATATTCTGTATGAACCTGAGAAGAATGTATATTCTGCTTTTGTGAAGTGTCCTAACATGCCAAGTAGATTGAGCTATTTGTGTTTAGTTCACTGTTTATCTGCCTTCTGTCAATCACTGATAAGTCCCCAACTATAAAAGTGAATTTTCTTTTTTATCTTTGCAGTTCTATTAGTTTTTGCCTCATATATTGACAATCTGCTATTAGGTGCATACATATTAAGCATTATTGTGTCTTATGGAGAATTGGCCCCTTTATTGTCATGTGATGTCCCCTTTTTAGTCCTGACAACTTTCCTTACCCTTAAGTCTGTTGTCTGAAATTAATACAGCTACTATGGCCTTCTTTTTTGATTTGTGGTGGCAGTATTATGGGATGAATTGTGTGTCTCCAAATTCAGAATGTGCTTGTATTTAGAGATAAGGTCTTTAAAAAGGTAATTAAGTTAAAATGAGGTTATTAGGGTGGCACTAATCAAATATGAATGTAGTTCTTATAACAAGAGGAAACTGGGACGCAGGAACACAAAGAGGGAACACTGAGAAGGCAAAGGCCGGAGATTATAGTCATTCACAGGCCAAGGAGAGAGGACTTAAACAAAGCCCATGCTGCTGACCCTTTCATCTTGGACTTCTAGCTCCCAGAACTGTAGGAAAATAAGTTTCTGTTGTTTCAGTCACACAGTCCATGGTACTTTATTATGGTAGCCCTAATAAATTAATAATAGCATCCAGTATGTTTTGCCTAACCTTCTACTTTGATCTCTCTGTCTTTATATTTAAAGTAAGATTTTAGTAGACAGCATATAGTTGGGTGCAGGTTTTTATATATATTTGATGGTCTCTCTCTCTTTTAAATTTGTGTATTTAAACCCTTGACATTTCATGTGGTTATTGATATGATTGGATTATATTCTACAATGTTTGCGTTAGTTTTATATTTGCTGCTACTGTTCCTTCTTGACTTAGTTTTTGTCTTTTTTTAAAAAATTTCCTTTTCTGGCTTTAATTGAGGACTTAGTATAATTTCATTTTTTTCTACTTTCTTAGTGTATCAATTATACATTCTAAAACACTTTAGTGGTTGCCATTGAGCTTGCAATATATCTTTACAACTAATTCTAGTCTACTCTCAAAGAATACTACACTAGTTAACACAAATTAACATTTAATACTATAACATTTCCACAAGTGGTACAGTTGCCTTTTAACGGATCATTCCAAGTTTTTTCCGGTTATCCATATAACATTGGTGTCATTAATTTCACTTACCCATATATATGATCACTCAGTAATTATTGCTATTATTAGTTTGAACAAATTTCTGTCTAGTACATAAATTTAAAATAAGAGAGCCGGGCGCGGTGGCTCAAGCCTGTGATCCCAGCACTTAGGGAGGCTGAGACAGGAGAATCGTGAGTTCAAAGCCAGCCTCAGCAACGGCGAGGCGCTAAGCAACTCAGTGAGACCCTGGCTCTACATAAAACACAAAATAGGGCTAGGGATGTGGCTCAGTGGCCGAGTGCCCCTGAGTTCAATCCCCAGTACCAATAAATAAATAAATAAATAAATAAATAAATAAATAAATAAATAAATAAAATAAGAAAATTAAAATATTTTATTTTACCTTTGTTTATTCTTTAATGCTCAGTCTTTCTTAATGTAGATCTGAGTCTCTGATATCGTTTTCCTTCTTTCTGAAGAACTTCTTTTGACATTTCTTACCAAACAAATCTACTGGTGACAAATTCCCTCAATGTTTAGTTTTGTAATAAGGATTCCACATTTGAAAGATAATTTTTCTTTATTGGAATTTTTTTCCATTCAAATTTAAGTATTTTATTTAAAAATATTTATTCTCTTCTAGTTTGCATATTTGGAGAAAAATTTGACATAATTCTTTAGGTACTACTCTTTAGGTAGGTCCTCATTGCCCCAATTTTTTCAATATTTTCTCTCTTTTTGATTTTCTGCAATTTGAATATGATGTTCCCAGGTTTCATTTTTGCTTTGTTTGTTAGCCTGCTTGATGTTCTCTCAGCGTCCCAGATCTGTGATTTGGTGTCTGTCATTAATTTAGGAAACTATCAGTCAATTGCTTCAAATACTTCTTTTGTTCCTTTCGTTTTTTCTTCTTATATTCCCATTATGCATATTTATACCTTTTGTAATGGTCCTCCAGTTCTATTTTGTTTCATCTATTTTTTTCCTTTTGCATCTCAGCATTTTAATTTTCTACTAAAATTCTTTAAAGCTCACTGATTATTGACTGTGACCAATCCATTGATGAATCTATCAAACGTAGTCTTGAATGTTACTGTGTTTTGGTGTTTTAATTTCTAGCACTTTTTAGTTTCTTGGTTTCCATCTTTCTGTTTACATTGCCTTACAGTTTTACATGACCTTTACTTATCAATTAGAGTCCCGAGTCTGTTGATTACAGTTGTTTTTAATTTATAGTCTGATAATCCCAACATATCTGCCATATTTGAGTTTGGTTCTGATGCTTCCTCTACTCTGTATGTGTGTCTTTATTACACCTTGTATTTTTTGTTGAAAGGAGATCATCATGTATGAGGTGAATAGGGTTTAAGTGTGAAGTTTATGTTTATATGGTTAGGAATTAGCCTATGTTTCTGTTTTTTTTTCTAGCTACAGTGTCAGACTAAAAATTTTCTCTGGAATCCTTGTTTTTAAACTTCCCTTTTGTCTTTATGTTTCCCTGGAATATCATAAATAAGGTGTGAGATGTATAGTTTTTAAGTCGTATTTCCCTGTCATACAAGAATCCTGTTGGTACGATGGTGAGATTGAGTAGGAGGAATATCCTCTAGCCTTATGATTAGACTTTAGTCTTTTAGTGAGCCTGTGCCTTTGGCAGGTAACTTTTACAAGTGTCTTTGAATTTCTATCCACATTCTTCTTCCCTGTTTTAGGGAAACAGAAAGACTGGAGTGGGAGGAGTTGGGACTTTCCCTTCTTCCAGGTAAGTTAGGGTTCGGTAGACTATTTCCCATTTAGGACAGTCTTTAAGAAGTACAGAATGCTTTGGGTATATTTCATAATGCCTAGGTTCCACTCTCCATACATGCACACACTGGAAGCATGAAAGGATTTTTCTCTGATCTTCTCTGAAAGAATCTGGTAAGGTCTCTGGAGATAAAACTAACAGAAATATGAATCCTTGTGGAATTTTCAACTATCAAACTTGTATATTGAGCCTCTAGCAGTTCATCAACTTTAGATTTTAACCAAATCATCAGTTCCAGCAGAGATTTCTGAATCTGGAAGCTATGAGTTTTGTGTATCTGCATATCTGTATATCTGTCTTTTTAAGTTGTGTCGCATCAATTTGTCCTGGGACTTCAATTCTTTTATGGATCTAAGAAGAGTTATTGATTTTTAATTTATTCAGATTTTTACTTGTTATAGTGGAATGTTATAGTGGGGTGGTGAATTCTGGGCTCTTTACATATTGGAACAGAAACTAGAACTCTGTTTCATGGTATTTTGATTTTTGCTGAACAAGAATTCTTCTTTAAAAGTAATCTGATGGTGATTTTTTGCAAACATTTTTAAAATTCTTATAATTCAAAATTATAAGATCCAGTAAAGGGTTTTGTATAAAATTGATGAGATAATAATATTAACCAGATGATAATGTCCAAAATTACAGTTTGTCACTCAAAAAGTGTCTTATAATTTCAGCTACATTGTAAGAAATTTTGTATTAATGAAGTTTCAGGAATTAGCATACTGTTTTGCTAAAGCTTTAGAATAACAAAACCAGTGTTACTATTGTATAAGGTACATATTTTTGTGTACTAAATAGTATACAAGTAAGTATCAAATTATGTTGTTTGCTCGTGTCCCTAATTCTTAATGAAAAAGTAGCTATAACCTTAATTAGCTATCTTTTTTTTATTTTCAGAATTAAAACACACTTAAGTTAAAAATAATATACATTTTGTGTATTTGAACCTGACCGTGTTCTGGGATTATTCATAATATCAAAGAATGCTAGAATTTGATGTAAACTTTGAAATTATTCAGTTTTATTTTTATATTTTACAGATCAAGTGTATAAAAGTTTTGTGTCATCTAAGGTCAAAAAGCTACTATGAGGCTCTATGATATTATGGTCTTTTAAAATGTGACTTTTAGTCTTGATCCTAAAATAATTTATACCATCTTATTTACTTTGGATCAGGGGATTCCCACACAGTGGAGTTAATAATGAAGATTCTGAAATCCTAAAGGATTCAAAGCAATATCTGATTCATCACAAAATTCTATGCTTGGACTTCTAGTTTTTCTATTCTCATTTTTAAAAGTTATTACTTTACGATATTTGGCTTATTTAAAAAAACCTAATCCAAGTTTGTCAACTCCATTAAAAAAAAAGTTTAGTTAGAACATGTTGATCCCAGTCTGTAGAGGAGCTTATTTAAGAAAGTACATCAGGACTTTTGTGAATTCCAAAGTAGAATATTTGGCAGTGATTTTGTGTTATTTGATAAGGATACTACTTAGTGACTGGGTTACCTTGGTCCATTATTTAATCTCTCTGTACTGCAATTTTCTGTAAAATGGAATGTGAACAATAGTTTCGAATTCACAGTGCCATTGTAAGGATTAAATATATAAGTTGCTTAGAACAATGTCTGACAGTAGTTTCCTAAATTAATGTCATTACAATTAAATGTCATTTAATTACACTTGTCATTACAATTAAAGCCTCCTATAGCCATCTTGGAGGTGTAATCGGTCATTTTCTACGTTACCTTTAAGATGCTTCTTTTCATTCTGCTAAATTTGCAGGATTTGTATGTGTATGTGTAGTGGAAATGGGTAGTGGTAGTGAGGCAGGAATATGTCCAATGAATTTCAAGAATTGGCTTCTGTCATACAAAATGACAAAGCCTGGTTCTAAAACTCATTGTGTATAACCATACATTTGTGTGGAATGAACTAGGGCCACCTCCAAATTCCTAGTTTTTTAAAGTTTGCTCCTTTGCTCATCTTTTCTGTTATCTTCTTTTAAGATAATTTTTAATAAACTTGTGTAATTGCAGAAATCCTTGAATTGCAGAAATCCTTATTGCATTGCATGTGCTTCATGTGTGGGTGCTTGCATGTGTAAAGAATCATTTTTATGTGAATTACAGGTTATTATATGGCAAGTATGTAATGGCAATTGCAATATCTCAAATAATGTAAAGTTAGCTATGTTGTGAGCTCTTCTTATGTATAGAATATCAAACATTTATTAAACTATTTGAATTAAATATTAAACTGTGCTTTCATTTATGAAAATGGGGATGTTATGATGAGCATAACCATGACATTATGATGATGTAATGTGAATATAGAGAGTTCTCTGTAATTTCCTATCCTCATCTATGCAACAATTTATTTGTTGACAGATACTAATTATTCATCATTATGGGATACAGGATGATATTTATACATTGTACATTATCAACTCATATTTAGTTTATCCATCATCTCAAACACTTATCATTTTGCTGTGATGAAAACATTCAAAATCCTTTCTTCTAGCTATTTTGAATTATATTGTACATTTTTTCCTATAATCACCTTTCCATATAACAGACTGAGATATCACTTCACCCCAGTTAGAATGCTCATAAAATCAAATTTAAAAATGACAAATGCTGGCAAAGATAGGGAGGAAGGGGAACTCTTACACACTGTTGGTGGAAATGTAAATAAGTACAGACATTTCATACAGAAAACAGAATGGAATTTCCTTAAAAAATAAAAATAGATATGATCTAGCAAGTCCACTACTGGTTATATATCCAAAGGAAATATATCAAAGAAACACCACTAATTTTGCAAGTAGTTACATATATAATTGTTTTGTGTTTCTACATCTTGCAAACTCTGTTTTCTGTTTTAAAAACTTTGTTTTTTCAATTGACTCATGGTATCTATTGGTGGATAGCACATGATGTTTTGATATAGGTAAATATTATGTAATGATAAAATTAGAGAAGCGTTGTGAAAGCATTCAGTATCCCCCTTTTGCTGTCAGTATTTCTTGAATTGATTTCATTGCATAATTTGGTCTTTCTTCCATCTACCCTGCATTTCAACTGTACAGTCTTTTTGACAATAGATTAGATGGAAGCATTAAATACACACACACACACACACACACACACACACACACACCACCCCTGAAATACCAGGTGAGTTTTTTATGTATTCAAGAACTAATTATATTCTTAATTGATTTATCCCATTTTGCAGGCATGTGAAATTGAGCCTTGGTATGAAGATGAGAGATTCTGGTTCTTTTTATTGGGGCAGGAAATGGATTAGAATAGCTTTTTGTAAGGGGAACAGCAAAAGAGTAAACTGTAATTTCATAGGATGAAATGGAAAGTTTCCTTCAGTGTAAACCATGCTTCCTCTGGAAACCCTAGTGCTGTGGCACAGTAGATAGCACAGATGTTGGTGGATAACACTATAGTTCATTTTAAGCTTATTGGGCTGCTAATATGTTCTCAAAATGATCAGAGGCAAATGTTTTCCAGGGACCTCCAAAGATCTGTGGGAATGTTTGTTTCTGGTCAAGGGAGGAGGAAAGAAAATCATGTTTTAGAATACAGTTTTGACCATTTCTGCCTGTCACCCAGAAAATGAATTTATAAAGAGATTTTGAAAGCTGCTTTATGGTTCTCAATGATGGAGGCTTTGAGAACACACTTGAAATATAATTGCAGTATGTAGATCTGTAACCTAATGCTGTATAGAACAGCAGACTTGCCTCTGAATGAACAAAGGTTTCTTAAAGTTTGTGGAGCTTTTTACTTTATTTGGCTACCATTTAAGTACTTTTAAGGTGAATGATGCCATTCAGGTATTTTATTTGTGCCAAATAGTTTTGTACAGGAAATCACAAAATAAACAATGCTCTATCATACCTATTTATTCTGAAACACTGAAATATTAGTAACATGCTGGCGCCACAAGTTGCATAAATGTGAGAAAAGTAGGAGCAGAAAGAAATTACGTTGTTTTTTATATCACTATTTCTTTTAAATGCTGATCAACACAAGGCAGATAAATTACTTTGGCTTTGCAGAGAATTAACAAACATACTTAAGCCATTGATTGCAATTTCATGAATCTAGAAAATTTATTTAAGATTGTGTAAAATTTTTATTTTTAATACTGCCCTACTACATCTTTAAAGAAGGCACTGTCTGATTGTTGACTTTGGATTTCTTGGAACAATGAGGGAAAAGACACTCAGGCACTTGGAATTTTCTTTGAATCAGTTATAGTTATTATGACTGATGAGTTGTCGCCTGTATTTCTGGTATCCCAAGATGTAACTCAGAAAGGTATTCCATATTTTTATTTAGGTTCTCTTGGATATTTTGTTTGAAAATATTGTCCTAACTTAGACTATGCTATAGAAACTTTCAATAAGAATTTCATCTCTCCTTGTTGCTTTATTATACTATTTGGTGATATTTATTACATTTCTTTTTCATAACAATAGTTATAGAGTGAACTTGTTAAACTGCACTCTAATTTGAAAATTCACACAGTAGTTTTTATCACATCCTCTTGGCCTTCCAGAAGCCTTTGGACCTATTCAGTAAGTTTTCTACTTCTTTTATATTGCATTTTAATCAATAAATTTGCTGCTATACAGATTTTAGTGTCAGTTTTCATTATTTGTGTCTCTAAGATTGTAGGCTGTTCTTACAGTGTCCAGTGCTGGGTCTGGCACATGAGTTTGGGCTTATTGGATAAGTTCAGTGAAGTGTTCCCTGCTTTATTTTATGATGTTGTTTTGTATGTGTACTTACAAAATGTTGTGATATGCATTCATAATTTTCCAGGGAACTGTTTTCATAACTTTACATTTATTATAGTTGCTGGCTATTTTTTAAAGGCATAGGAAATAAATAATTTAGTGCTAGCCATGAAATTCAGAGAAGGAAAGTTGGAATTCTTCTTGGACCATATCTTTCTTTAGACATCTGACCCCAGGGTGGCTATGTAACAGCCAAGATACTGGGACTCCCCTATCAAGAGAGAAGCATGCAGGGCTCTGGTGGTTGAGTATATTAACTTTTCTGCATAAGTGACACTTATCTCCACTCCTTTTCAGCAGCCCTTGGTCATCCAATTTATAGCACACAGAGTTATTCTACTTCTGAAACAATAAAACCCATGATTTTAACTTGCAAATTAACCTACAACTTGCAAATCTTATCATCTCTGCCTTTTCATGGTCACAGCCATAATTCATGCTTTTGTTTTGTGCCTGGGTTATGAAAACATCTTCCTTTGCCCCCAGACGTATCTTCTTTGAGTGCTATTCTATAAATGTCAAACTAGTCAGCTCTCCCACCAGGCTAGCCCCTCCTGTGACTCTTTATTAACTTTGTGATCTCTAGCATGCCAAGAGGCCTTCATAGTCTTGCCTTCATTTCCCTATTCATCCTTTACACAACCTATACGTATGCGCACACTTTGCCGTGACTCTGGATTTTTGAATCCTGCAGAACTCTGCAAAAGATGTGTCATTGTCAACTTTTTCTCTGTCTTCCTGTGGCTCCTTACATATCCAGCAAATAATTAATAATTAATATATCATGCCTAATATAAAATAAATGATTAGAGTTGCTTTAACATTTTGATCATTAACTTTATGACCCACTTTCTTCTACTCATCTCAGTTTGCTTGATTGTCTTGTTCAACCTTTGTATTCCTACTTCTCAGACAATTTTCACATTATGTTATCAGAATCCATTCATTTGTATTTTCAACCAGGCTTTTGGTTGTTCATTAGCAGAGATTGCAGTATTTCTTCTGATTCAATATTTTGTAGAATGCTTGGTTTGTAGATACAAAGTGGGAACATACTTGTAGATTTGTTCAATTAAAATGTAAATTATTGAAGACAGTTCCTTGAGAGGAGGTATACCTGTCATATATTTATTTGTTATCTGCCTTAACATTTAGTGTAAAGTACAAAGTTTTTGATTAATAAGTTTTGATGGTGGGGGATATAGGGTAGGGGAGGACTGATGGAAACCCAGTCAGGGTTCCGGGGCTCTTATACTGGGTAAAATGTGTCCATCATGTTTGCATATTTAATTCTCATCCTCCTTTAAAGCCCAAGCATTTGATTCTAGACATATCAAAGCTACATGCTCATTAGAACTTGTTATTTTGCAAGCTTTTCTGGAGAACAGTACCCCCCTTGCCCATTTCTCTTTTGCATACATTTATTTGAACAATTGTTAAATATACAGATAGTCCCTGACTTATAATGTTTCAACCTATAATTTTTTTCAATTTTAGGATGGTGTGAAAGCAGTGCCCATTCAGTAGAAGGCATACTTTGAATTTTGATCTTCTCCCAACTAAGCTGCAGCTCCTGGTCAGCCACCAGTACTCTCCAGTGTACTACGGTGTTGCTAAGTTAGGATACTTGATAGCTTAGGTGTTTTACATGCATTGTTAATTTAAGATCTTTTCAATTTAGGATGAGTTTATCACACTTAATACCATTTCAAGTTGGGGAGTATCTGTATTTTAGTTTTTGTCTTTTCCATTGGTACAAGGGATTGAACCCAGGGGTGATTTTTACCACTGAGCTGAATCCCCAGTCCTTTTCATTTTTAATTTTGAGACATTGTCTCTCTAAATTGTTGAGATTGGCCTTGAATTGCAATCCTACATCAGCCTTCAGAGTCACTAGGATTATAGTTTTGTGCCACTGTGCCCAACAAGCATCTGTATTTTGATATATTTATTTCAGTACAAAGCATGTAATTTCTGATATTTCCCCCACTAACGTATCGTGAAGAAATCACTGACTGTGTACACAACTAGAATAAGAGGTTTATTTGATTCTCACATTTGTGTTACAGAGTAATAAATACCATCACATTATTCTTTCTACCAAATGGTCTCATTTTCCCTCTCTACCTCTACTAAATATGTATTTTGCTTTCTTCAAATATAATTGGAATTAAAATTACATTGCATTGTTTAGGAATATAGTATTCAGTTAGAAAGAATGCTTATAATTTTAAAAGTAAGGATCAGAAGATGGGTTGATCAATTTCTTTTTGTACTTTTCATTAAAACTGAATCAGTTAAATACTGCCTACTACAGTTTAACTAGTGGATTATTTCCTTTTTCATCGAATGAACCTAAGTAATTTTCATCGAATGTACCTAAGTAATTTTTAAAAATCTTATTTGAACAAGAAGTAACTCAGAGGGCTGGGGCTGTTGCTCAGTGGTAGAACACTCACCTAGCATGTGTGAGGCACTGAATTCAATCCTCAGCACCACATAAAAATAAATAAATAAAATAACGGTATTGTATCCATCTACAACTGAAAAACTTTTTTTTTTTAAAAAAGAAGTAACTTAGAATTGGACAGAGTGAAATGGAGCAGATTATTTATTTAAAATTATTATAAAAATTTTAGTGTCTTATCAATATGTAAATCCCTAGATATAAGCAAACAAACCCTAAGTTAAGATTTAAGAAATGATGACAAGAATTAGGGCAAAGGATGAGGCATGGTGATGCATTCCTGTAATTCCAGTGGCTCAAGAGGCTGAGGCAGAAAATCGAAAGTTCAAAACCAGACTCAGCTACTTAGGAAGACCCTAAGCAACTTAGAGAGACCCTGTCTCAGAGTAAAACATTAAAAATAGGACTGGGAGTATAGCTCAGTGGTTAAGTGCACCTGCATTTAATCCTTGCTACCAAAAAAAAAAAAAAAAAAGAGGGAGGGGGCGTTAGGGCAACAGAAATTTAATTAGGTAGAGAAAAATCATGTGACGTTTTGGTGAGATTTGTGAAGCACACTATATAACATTAAGTTTAGCACTTTGGGAGGCTGAGACAGGAGAATCGCAAGTTCAAAGCCAGCCTCAGCAACTAAGCAACTCAGTGAGACCCTGTCTCTACATAAAACACAAAAATAGGGCTGGGGATGTGGCTCAGTGGTCGAGTACTCCTGAGTTCAATCCCCAGTACCAAAAAAAGAAAAAGTTCTATTTTAATTTATAAATAAATAAAACAACATCAAAATAAAATCGGCCTGAAAAGATATTTCTTTACTTCAATACTGACCAAAATATACCATAGCTAACATTATATTTGAGCATATGTACCCAGACACTCCTACTAATGCTTTAAATGTATTAGCTTATTTCAGTATTACCAAAATCCCAAGGGTTGACTATTATTTCCCCTTTTCTGCAAGGTCAGAGCTAATAAGTTGTGCATCTGGAATTTGAACTTGGAGCACTTGATTTCATAAGTATAATTTTCTGATTTTTCAGAACATGTTTTCTATTTGGAGTATTTCTTGAGAAAAGCAAGGGACCTAAGACAATGAAATCAGGTATTTCTCCAATGAACTAACTAGACTTTGCTTTTTCCTGTGGACCACAGGAAGAGGTGTGGTATTATCCTGTTGACACAAGTGGAAAAGCTGTCCCCAGCAATTCCTTTCCAGCACAAGACTGAAAAGTGCAATGTAGGCTGTGTCTAGTCATGGAAAATCTGTGTGGCCAAAGCCACGGTACTCAACTTCCAGGCATTGTGTGTTGGAGAATAGGGATATTTCTTTCCACATCTCAGGATCCTTCTTAAGCAAAAATGTGGAATTTATATTAGATTCTCAAATAGACATAAGAAGTCTAATCTAGTTAACAACATTATTTTGTCCCTTTGACTTAAATAGTATTAGGCCCTTCTAGCTCCTGAACTACTTTCTCAGCCCTGCTGATAATGGATATAGTCTTTGATTATCTATTTTGCTCAATTGATAGCTCTTTGCTGCCAGACAACCAGAGAATGTGTTCCTCTTTTCCCAGTTAAATAGAAAATGTGTTAAGTCCAGATCATTTTTAAAGACTCAGAGACATAGAGGTATGAAGCCCTCTGAGTAACAGGTACAGGGATAGAGTTGGACTATAAAGATCACTTTACAATCATAGATACCTAATGGTCTTATTTTTTAAAATGACCATGTTTCAGAAAATAAAAATGTATCACCATCTTCAGTGACTGAAACAGGAAAGAGAAATGATGACTTCTATCTCTCTCCAGAGGTGACTGACTTACCATCTCAGATTCACTAATCCTTGGACTCTCCTAGGACTTTCCTTGACTTTTAAAGTGAGAAAATAATATAGCACTCAGTGTAGTATTTACTGTTTTCTAGTTATTGTTCTAAGTACTCTATATACATATTGATTACAGTTCTATTTGTTTTATTGTCTTTGTTTTACAGATTAGGAAACTGGCATAGAGAGGTGAGGAAACTTGCTTAAGATAATATTGCTCTTTTTTTTTTTTTTTGGTACCGGGGATTGAATTCAGGGGTACTCGACCACTGAGCCACATCCCCAGCCCTATTTTGTGTTTTATGTAGAGACAGGGTCTCACTGAGTTGCTTAGCACCTCACTGTTGCAGAGGCTGGCTTTGTACTGAGATTCTCCTCTCAGCCTCCCAAAGTGCTGGGATTATAGGCATGCGCCACCACGCCCGGCTAATACTGCTCTTAAGAGTTTCAGCAGGGATACTGCTCTTAAGAGTTTGAGCTGGGATTTGCATTGAGGTCACCTCATGGCAGGGACTACACACATAACCATTGAAGCAGTGCTGTCCAGTGGAACTTTCTGAAATGAAAATATTCTCTGAGTTGTCCAATACCAGAACCTCAGCCGCAGTGGGCTATTGAGCACTTGAAATGTAGATAGTGCACCTGAACAAATGCATTTTGTGTTTCATTTAATTTTAATTAATTCAAATTTAAATAGCTACATGTGACTAGTGTCTGCCTTACTAGTCAACAGTCCTACACTGCACTGACTCTTTAGGAACAGTTAAAGTATATACTGGGTTGGAAATGAACTAAAAATATTTAATTGGACAAGTTTGTTTCACCCAGAGATCTATGCTGCCAGTATTTATTATGATTGCAAAAAATGATGTTTTTAAACCAATTAGGTTAAACATCCTAACTCCATTTTAACAGTGCTCATGGCAGGTTTTCTGTTTTCTTGTTTTTTTCCCCTGGTACGGAGAAATGAACCCCAGAGCACTTTACCGATAAGCTATCTCCTCAGCCTTTTTAAAATCCCTCTTATCTTGAGATATACTCTCCCTAAGTAGCTGAGGCTACCCTGAAACTTGCAATCTTCCTTCCTCAAACTCCACAGTAGTTGGATTACAGGCACGCGCCAGCGCACCTGGCTTCGTGGCAGTTTTAATATGCTGTGTAAATCTGCATGTGTCCTGCAAGCTTCAGAGTTATATAGTGTTTCACAATAAAATAATAAAATGATAATAACTAAGAATATTGGTAATTAAGGAAAGTATCGAGTAAATTTCTGCCATATACTGCTTTACAGGCAATTGGCTGCTTCTATTGTGGCTACAGAGTTCATTCTTCTCAAAGCTTTGTGTTACATATCTTAAAAGGGAAATAATTCAGGTGTCTGAAAATGCTGTTTCCTGAGCATTTTCACTTCTATTTCACAAATGATTACTCCCTTAGAATACTGCTCTGTGGAAAATTGTCATGATATAGCAGAGGTTCCAATGGAGTGTATTTATAGATTTTTCAGCTGCAAAAACTACACAATTCTGGGAACTACTTTGATGTAGAATAAAATTCTCCTGCCCTTTGATATCTTTTATTATTTGATAAAATTTAGGATTGTAGTTATTTAGAATACATACTCTATTCTTGAATCAAAGCAGAACCTTCCCATTATTTAACTCTCATGACAGGAGCATTTCTGTTTTCTTTGGCCACTGTACTATAGCAGAACTGGACTTCTTAGTGGACAGGATGACTCATTATATTATTGTATGACTTAATGTGTTCTGGGAAGGCAAATATTTGCACAGAAAATATCTATGGAATGAGTGAATGGATTAATGCTTTCTAATATTCCTAAATATATGTTGCTTAGATGGAAGAATTTTAAAATTTCTGTTATAGCAGTCCTTACCCAAGAAAGCAGTGTGACTGTGGCCTCAGTTCCTTGTCACAATGCATAACTGGGAAAATAATTGAATGATACCTTAACCCAATTCCTTTGGGGATACCCATTTTGTGATCCCTGCCTTATGCCAGAATCTACAATGGAAATCCATTCTGCGGTTTAGAATGTGGTTCTAGGTAGGATTCCTGGGCAACTAAGTTCGTAGTACTGTGGAGACAGAACTAAACCTCTCCTGAAGCCCCCCTCCCCGAGGAATATGTTTCTTTTGTCCTAAATATTTGTTTCTATTATATATGTGCAATATTTCCAACATAAAAGAAAGTTAGAAAATTGAACAGATATTTGGCTCTTGAAAGGGAGTGTTTTAGTGACTTGTTTCAGCTAATAGTTGGCTCACCTGGGCCCTTTAATATAATTGTATTAGTCCTGGTTCTCCAAAGAAACAGAGTTAATAGTGTGTGTGTGTGTGTGTGTGTGTGTGTGTGTGTGTGTGTGTGTGTATGTGTGAGAGAGAGAGGCTGGGGAAGGAATTGACTCACATGATTATGGGGGCTAGTGAATCCTCAACCTGCAGTGTGACCTGGCTAGCTGGAGAACAGGAGAAAGAGTAGTGGAGATCCATCCATGTCATGGAGGGCGATTTATCTACTTAGAGTTCATCAATTTAAATCTTAATTTCATTCAAAAACACCTTCCATGATGAGAAATACAATTATCTCAGTAATGTAAATGTAAAGAAGCATCGATGTTTTTTCAGATTTTATTTTTATTTGTTCTTTATAGTTATATATGACAGTAGAATGTATTCTGATATATTATACATATATAAAGTATAATTTCCCATCTTGTGGTTGGACATGATGTGGAGTTACACTGGTCGTGTATTCATATATGAACATAGGGGAGTTATGTCCAATTCATTCTACTATCTTTCCTATTCCCATCCTCCATCCCTTCTCTTCATTCCCCTCTGTCGAATACAGTGAACTTTTATTCGTCTCCCCTTATTGTGTGTTAGCATCTGCATATCAGAGAGAACATTTAGCCTTTGGTTTTTTGGGATTGGTTTATTTTACTTAGCCTGATAATCTCCAGTTCTATCCATTTATTGGTGAATGCCATAATTTCATTCTTTGTGGCTGAGTAATATTCCATTAGGTATATGTACCACATTTTCTTTATTTATTCATCTGTTCAAGGACACCTAGATGGGTTCCATAGCTTAGCTACTGTGAATTGAGCTGCTATAAACATTAATGTGGCTGTGTCACTATAGTATGCTGATTTTAAGTCTTTTGGGTATATACTGAGGAGTGGGAGGACTGGGTCAAATGGTGGATTCAATCCAAGTTTTCTTAGGAATCTCCATACTGCTTTCCAGAGTGGTTGCATGTCCAGTCCCACCAGCAATGTATAAGTGAACATTTTCCCCTACATCCTCACAAACATTTATTGTTATTTGTATTCTTTGTAATTGCTATTCTGACTGCAATGAGATAAAATTTCAGTGTAGTTTTAATTTGCATTTCTCTAATTGTTAGAGCTGTTGAACATTTTTTCATATATTTTTTTGCCATTTGTATTTCTTCTTCTGTGAAGTGCCTGTTCAGTTTCTTTGCCCATTTATTGATTAAGTTGTTTGGTTTTTGTTGTTAAGTTTTTTGAGTTCTTTATATATCTTGGAGATTAATGCTCCATCTGAGGTTCAAGTGGCAAAGATTTTCTCCCATATTGTGGGCTCTCACTTCACACTCTTGATTGTTTCCTTTGCCGTAAAAAAGCTTTTCAGTTTGATACAATCCCATTTATTGATTCTTGATTTTACTTCTTGTGCTTTAGGTGTCTTGTCAAGAAATTTGGTTCCTAAGCCAACATGATGGAGATTTGGGCCTACATTTTAGTCTGGTAGATTCAGTGTCTCTGGTCTAATATCTAGGTCCTTGATCCACTTAGAGTTAAGTTTTGTGCAAGGTGACATATAGTGGTTTAATTTCATTTTGCTGCATATGGATTTCTAGTTTTCCCAGCACCATTTGTTAAAGAGGCTATCTTTTATCCAGTGTATGTTTATGATGCCTTTGCCTAGTATAAGGTAACAGTATTTATGTGGGTTTATCTCTGTGTCTTCTATTCTGTATCATTGTTCTTTATGTGTGTTTTGGTGCCAATGCCATGCTGTTTTTGTTATTCTAGCTCTTCTGTATAATTTAAAGTCTGGTATAGTGACACCTCCTGCTTCACTTTTCTTACTAAAGATCACTTTGGCTATTCTGGAACTCTTATTTTTTAAAAATATTTATTTCTTAGTTGTAGGTGGACAGAACATCTTCATTTTTTATTTTTATGTGGTGCTGAGGATTGAACCCAATGCCCCACACATGCTAGGCAAGCATGCTACCACTGCACTATGGCCTCAGCCCTGGGACTCTTATTTTTCCAAATGAATTTCGTGACTCTTTTTTCTATTTCTATGAAGAATGTCATTGGAATTTTAATAGGAATTGTATTAAATCTGTAAAGCGCTTTTGGTAGTATGCCATTTTGACAATATTAATTCTGCCTATACAAGAACATGAGAGATCTTTCCAGCTTGTAAGATCTTCTTTAATTTCTTTCTTTAGTGTTCTATAGTTTTCATTGTAGAGGTCTTCACTTCTTTTGTTAGATTGATTCCAAAATATTTTATTTTTTTCAAGGCAATCGTGAATGGGATAGTTTTCCTAATTTCTCTTTCAGTTGATTCATCACTGATGTATAGGAACACAATTGATTTGTGGGCATTAATTTCATATCCTGTTGCTTTTCTGAATTCATCTGTGAGATCTAGAAGTTTTCTTGTGGAGTTTTTTGGCTCTTGTAAGTACAGAATTATGTTGTTGAAGAAACCTTGATTTATATAAAAGTACATAATTCATAATTGCACTAGGCTTTTTTTTTCTTCAGAAAATTGTTGCAATTTATTCATACTTGTAATCAGCTACTTATTATTATGTGTGTATATTTCAGGTGACTTATATGCCTAACCCCTTACTGTTTGAACAGTCTTCCAAGGTACATGGTGTTCTCCTCAGTGATAGTCAGGGACACTGATGGTCATCTGGTCTGTTACTGGAAGAATGAGGATTCAATCCAGAAATTCCTGGCTTCAAGGCCAGTGCTCTTTCCACCTTGCCTGTTGCATTAACTTCTCTGTCTGTTTAGGACCTGGTGGTATGGAAATCCTGAGTATCAGTACCTATTTCTAATATTTGATCTCCATCTTCAGTTCTATATTCATTGAGCAAAGAATTCACAATGCATGTTTCTTTCATTCAGTTTTTCCACTGAAAACTCCAGGCAAAAATTTATAAAGAAAAATGCCTTATTTCAGGATTCCTTTGGCAGAGAGTCATCAAGAGAAGGCATTATTTTTCACCTCATGGGAAGATGGCATAGGCAGGATGAGAGATCAAGGTTTCCAAACATTTATCTATGTGTTACATTGAAGAGTAGTAAATTCTAGGTTAGAGAGGAAACTTCCTTTTCTAGTAACCACTTGGAACACTGTAACAGAAGTCTGAAACAATAAAAGAGCCTTTCTAAATATTATAGGGAAAATATGCCTTATAAACACCATGTTTTTAAAATTCAATATCCTCAACCTCTTTTCATTTTGAGAAATCTACTTAGTGACATACCTAAATATGATATATTATAAATTAATGTGGAATTTATGGTTGGAAATTTTAGCAGAAATAATAAGATTCTTGCTAATAATCATTTAAGATGTCAGGAAAAACCAAGGCATTTAAGCTACTATGTGCCAATTTAAAAAATTTTATTAAGATAGTTTTTTTCCTAAAATCAGGACTTTATCTTTTCATCCCCCTAACCCAACACACTTAGGCATAGCAAAAAATAGCACTGCCCAATCAGTTGACTGTAACAGATTGTCCTAGATTTTTCTGAGAGTAAAGTTATATATGAAAACTCCCCAGAAGCTTTTTATTTTTCATTTTTGAAACACATTTCAATAACTAGAATTGATTGTGTAATTCCTTTCCTTAAAACTTGTGATTGAACCTGGAATATTTACATTTTGTTCAGTCAGGAATAATACACAGGTATTATATTTTTATTTTCATATTTTAAAATTGCCTCTACAGTTGTGTAGGAAATATTGCTATGTGCATGCAATTTTATGCAATTTTCTATTTTAAGAGTCAGTGGAACTTGGAATTGTAATTTTTTACAGAGTCACTAAAATAATTTGAGTAAAATTTGAATAAAAATAAATATTTGTTATATCTTACTAGTATTCTGAGTCACAGCTAATACAATTTTATTTATTCATTTATTTATTTATTTATTTATGTAGGGAGGATTGAACCCAGGGGTGTTTAACCACTGAGCCACATCCCTAGCCCTTTTTATTTTGAAACAGGGCTTCACTAAGTTTCTGCGGCTGGTCTCAAACTTGCAATCCTCTTGCTTCATCCTCCAGAGACCCCAAGACACTGGGATTACAGGTGTGTGCCACCATGCCAAAGCATATTTATTTATTTTTTAATGATATTATTTGATGTCATTTAGGTGGGTGTTCCTTCTCTTAAAATATTACAATACTGTAGAAAGCAAATATATTCACTTTGCCAAAGTGTTTTGAATTTTCTTCCTGATATTCATTATCAAAAGAATTGCTTTTCTTAATAGAAAATATTATGAGCACTATTGTGTGAAACAATATGTGCTTTTAAGATTTTATGATACAGTTCTTTTTCTTTTGAAATCATTTGTCATTCAGTGGTGCTTATGTATTGCCTGACTACTAAGTAAGAATTTTATCTTTTTTCCATCATGTCTGCGAAATTCATTAGAGCTATGATTTGAGAACTCACAAAGCTACCAGTGTTTTTCCTGTCTGATTTCGTGGATTATTATCCAAACGGCGTAACGCAGATAATCAGATAATGTTTAAACAAGTGTTTGCAATACATCTACTCAAGGAATGTACTAAATGTGAAGAATGAATGATACTATAAAGACTATCACTTCAACTTTATCTTCTTCATGCATTTAAAATCAAACTGCTGAAGAACTGCAGGAGAACCAGCCAGAGAATACACCCTCATTTTTTTGATGGTTCCAAGGAATTTGTTCTGAGGTCAGCTCTTGATAAGAAGAAACAAGGAGTGCTAGGTACGATTCAGTCTAACAGCTCTTGAATAATTTTCTTAATTAAAAAAACAAACTTTTTTACACAAAATATATGCCAAATATATATATAAATATATATAAAGCTCATTATACCTTTAAGATAAGAGAAAACATTTACATTACTTAACTTTTAATAAAAAAACTCTTCTCCTTATTACAACAGAAATATTTTTTATTATAAACAAATAAGAAATTACTGGAAAGCATGAAAAAGAACATCAAAATCATTTTTAATAATACCACCCGTTGGTAACTACTTTTGGTATTTCTGAGCATTTGTTTTGAAAATATTTTATGATATGTTGGAGTAATATGGAAGTTTCAGTGAGCTGCTCATATTAGCAGCTGTTTCTTGATTCCTTGGTTGTATGAAGGGAATTCATACATCTGTGGGAGAAGAGATGTCCAGATCCCCCTCCCCATTACCAATACACAGACACCAAATGTAGCCTTATTGGTAGAACAGGAAAAGGGCATTAGTGTTCTTAGGAAATGATCATCTGCAAGCATCTAAAGTTGATTCAACAACTACCCTTTACTCACTCTAGTAACACTGATGTTACACTTGAAGCAGCTGCTTCAAGATTCCTGTGAAAGGAAAGAGTAGAATCACAATTATAATTCTTCCCTTTTTCTATTGAATATTTCTGACCTCCTATGTGGGTGTATTAATCTGTATGATATGTTTATATCTGTATGATATGTTTATATATTCTTTTCATTTTTATAATGCATTGTAAAAGACTGGGTGGCATAATCAGGGTTTCAGAGTTGAGGTTTTCTGAAGTCAGACAGTATAAAAGAGATGGAGTAAGATGTGGTGTCTTTGTTTAGGCTGCTGTAGTAGAATACCATAGTCTGGTGGTTTAAGCAAATGTTTAGTTGGTGCAGTTCTGGAATCTGGGAGTCTGAGATCAAGGTTTCAGTGTGGTTGAATTCTTAGTGAGGGCCATCCTCCTGTTCCACAGATGGTCATCTTCTCATATCCTCACATTGCAGGAAGAAAAATCATGTCTTTTCTTAAAGGGGAACTACTCCCATGCATGAGAGGCTACACTTTCATGTCCTAAATATCTCTCTAAGGCCTCACCCCTAATATCATCACACTACGAAATGAGGATTTCAACATATGAATGTCAAGGGATTCCTGTATTCCATAGGATCCCATGATACTGGAGAAAAGATCATAAAGGCCTATCCTTCATAGGGCTTATTAAGCTGCAAGTAATACTCTAAGATGTCCTCTTCAGTTACAAACTCTGATGTGGGATGTGATTGGAAAGTCAGTAAGCATCATTTTGCAAGTTGATATGTTGACAATAGTGTTGCAGAATTTCATTCACTCACTCTGCTGTTCATTCACATATTGATATAAATATACATTTCATAATTATCTGTCTATATGTTTAATGCATTTTGATAAAAATCTAGAATATCATGAGAAACTTGTAACAGTAAAATTTTTCCTTATTTTTTTCCTTGGAGAGAAAATATTATGTACTTGGAAAAAATAGTCAGACCTGAGTTTTAATATTGACTGTAAAATCTAAATGTTGGGTGCCTTTGATTAAATCATTTGTGTTTTTATACAATTATATATAATTATTATTACTATAATATAATAATGTCTGTTCTAGCCACTTATTTGGAGAGACAAATAAGGTAATGAATGTAAAAGCATTTGTAGAAAACAGCCCAAGTAATAATTATTAGCAGGAATAATTCGGAAATGTCTATTGGATTTTTATAATAATAACTGATCCTGAACATATCATTATTCTTGAGTTCCTGAAACATGAAACAAGTAAACTTTTAACTTTCTTCAGTAGAAGTTTTCCCTCTAGTGGTTGCTGTGGAAATCACATAAAGATTTTCTAATGCTAAATGTTCAAATGGAAAATAGACTAAAAATAATTGAAAAATGAGTAGCTAAAATATCGAGGAGCTATTAGCTGTTTTTAAAACTAAGACTATCCAGATGGATTTTAACATTACACAATGGCACTCATTTTTTGAAAAGTAAAAAGAATTTCTTTGCTCCATTTATCGTATCTAGTGGATTTTAACGGACATGATTGTTAAGACATGCAAGACTTGGGAGAAGCAATAATAAAGCTGCACACTCTCCATTTTATCATACATTTGAAGTACTTGTCATAAACAGGCTCTTATTTGATTGTGCTTTCTTTCCTGAGCTGACTTCCAGTACAGCAGTAATCTCTGATCTTGGCTTCCTCATCGGAAACCAAGCAGAAGTTCTGCATGAATAAGCAAGCATATTTGATCTTTCTTAAAGGCATCTTCTTAGAAACCATTCCAAAAGGCAAAAACACTTTAATTCGTTGGGAAGATAGATATACTTAAACCATTTAACCCCTGGCACAACTACCAGGCCCCCTGTTATCTGTTGTCAGTCCCCTCTGCTGCCTCTCCTCCTCCTGTTTAGAGTGCTGTGTGCTGCCATCTTTGGGCCCCAGACTCCCCACTTTGTGCTTTCTGTTTTCTGTCTTGGCATGTTATGCATCTCTTTGCTGGCTCCTAGGGGCCATCTACCCCCAAACCTCACCTACCTTAGAAAGGTATTCCCTGATCAACCTAGCAGTTAATCTTCATTATATCACTTATTTATTTACTCTAGAATTCCTATCTCAGTCTAAATCACTATGTAATTAATTTTTTAATTAATTCATTGTATATGTCCCTCAGAAGAATGGAAGCTTTATGAGATGCATTTATACCTCTTGTTTCCCAAACCTAGAATAGTGCTTTGCATATGGTCAATGCTCAGTGTAGGTTGACACAGTGAATAAGTGAATGGAACAAGATATGAACGTTAATTAATGGACATCAATTATTTAAGTCTTACTAAAACATTGAGGAGTTTTTGCTGCTCTGTTGTAGTTGAGACTCATTTTTCCTCCATTTTTGAAATCAACTTCCTCATCAACTTTATGTTTAGATAAAGTTTGCAGAAGCCGGGCGCCGTGGCTCACGCTTGTAATCCCAGCACTTAGGGAGGCTGAGACAGGAGAATCGCGAGTTCAAAGCCAGCCTCAGCAACAGCGAGGCGCTAAGCAGCTCAGTGAGACCCTGTCTCTACATAAAACACAAAATAGAGCTGGGGATGTGGCTCAGTGGTCGAGTGCCCCTGAGTTCAATCCCCAGTACCAAAAAAAAAAAAAAAAAAAAAAAGAATCTAGATAAAGTTTGCAGAAATTTTGGAATTTTTTATACAGAAGCTTTGCTGTAGAGCCATTAAATTTATACATGGGAGAGTCTATAGTGTGTTCTTGTTTGTACCAAATAAGAAGGTGATACTTTTCTCTTATTTAACAAATTCAATTAGATTCTACAGTTTATTTGGTGATGTGTTCAATTTCTTTTATCTGTTCAAGAGGATATTCCATAAATTAAAGGTTGTTTTTTCTGAAATTTATGTTCTTCCATTTTGTCTCTGTGGAGATAATTGCTGTTCACACATACATACTTGACTTCATCACAGTCTTTTCTAGCCTCAGTTATGATTAAAAAGATCTTCTCAAAAGGCTTACCTCTTAAAACCTTTAATTAGTTTTGATTGATGTTCTCCTCTGAATCCGCTTTCATTATTTCTCATATTACTTCATGGTTTTGAGACTGAAATGTGTACATGAAGTCTAAGGATTCAAGGTATCTGAAATGGAGGCTTGTAAATTTACATCCCCAGAAGGCTGCCATGGATGGTCTGTGAAACATGTTATTAGGACATGGGTTATGGTTGGTCGCATTTCTACTTGTGTTTATTGCCTGTTAATGTGAACCTGTTGCCTCATGCAATTAAGACAGGTGTTTTTGCCAAAATGTGTGATAAAAAGGCTAAGACTCCAAATGCTGTGAATTTCCTTGAATTTTCTGCTCTGTCATTTTCTTCTTGCAGCCCTATGACAACAAGGGAGATGTGCATATATTATGACAGTGTTCCCCTGATAACATATTTTTAAGAGCTGTATGCTCTCTAAATATGAATTCTGTGAATGCGATAACAATCCAAGTCTGTTCTGGCTGATACTACGTGTGTGTGTGTGTGTGTGTGTGTGTGTGTGTGTGTGTGTTTAAGGAGTATATTTTAAATCTATTATAAATGAAAGATAGGAATTGGAATAAAATTGGCGTGTATTTTATAGATAGTTCTGGTTATAATGATTTAAAGATAAATAGATGGAAAACAGCTTATCATTGACTTATTCAGACTCTCTCCTTTTGCACTCATCCTTTCCTGCTTGCGTTTCCATAGTGACTGGCTTAATCATGATGCACAGAACCATTTCTAATTACAGTATATGCCAGCACAAAAATTAATTCTTCGCATATCTTAGGCCACAAACAGCTTGTAACTTGCTTTTTGGCACTTTATTACCACACAGTCTGAAAAAGACATTTGTACATGATTCTAAATCTGTTGTTATCGGCTATTTGTTATTAAAATGAAAATAAGTCTCTAAAGTGGATTGATGTTAAAATAATGGATACACAGAATTTTAAGATATGAAAGTTAGCCACAAATTAGGCAGCATTAGTATAATCCCTAACATATTAGTAGCAATTATATGCATTTAATGAACTTTTCTTATCAGAAAACCATCCTAATTGGATGTTCATCATTTAGAAACTGAAATTACTAGATTTCTGTGACAATTTGAACCAGAAATCACTCTTTCAGCATTCATATTTTTCAAACTATGGGCTACTTATATCAAAATTCCTTTTGTTGAATTTTTTTTTTTTTTTGTACCGAGGATTGAACTCAGGGGCACTCGTCTGACCACTGAGCCACATCTCCAGCCCTATTTGGTGTTTTATGTTGAGACAGGTTCTCATTGAGTTGCTTAGCACCTCGCTGTTGCTGAGGTTGGCTTTGAATTCACGATTCTCCTGTCTCAGTCTCCCAAAATGCTGGGATTACAGGCATGTGCCACGGCACCTGGCTACTTTGTTGAATTTTTTAAAGGATCTTGTAGATCACTTAATACAACTCAGTATTTTTTAATGTATTTTAAACTCATACTGGGAACATTAGGTAATGTCTCCCAATGTTATACAATGTGATGGAACAGTAGACCAATTTAAGTTTAACTTTTTAGCTGTCTATCAATAATACTATATCAAACTAGTTAAAACAGATATTGGCAAAAACCTCATAGGTATGCATATTCATTTCTATTATTCTTTTGTATCTAAGCAGCTGTTATAAAGTATCAATAATTATCAACAATAGATTTTGGAACATGGTTATTTATATGTGCATTTTATTACTGTGAAAATGCTATTATGATTCTTAATTAAAATGTGTTATATTTCATTTGTGCTTTTATAAATTAATAATAAACTGAAGCATTATTTGTTTCTCACAAAATCACCATATCTTTTTCCTAAACCAAGAGGCACAGGTTTCCATTAGATTGTTCATGGTATTTATTTATTTATTTATTTATTTATTTATTTATTTATTTTGTGGTGCTGGGGATTGAACCCAAAGCCTTTCTCATGGTAGGCAAGCACTTTGCCATCGAGTTACATCCCTAGTCCCCAAGGTAATTTTTACTACAGGTTGTGAAGATCATACTGACATGGGCAGACATAGGAAGGTACCCATATTTTCAAAAGCAATTATTACAGGATTCTTTTGTGACTTCACTGACTCTAAAATCTCTTATGTATTTCACAAGTGCTAGTCTTTAAGGAGTTTCAAATTTCACTGATAAAACTGGTCATGATCACAAAAGTTCATTTCGTTTACAGAATAATGAATGAACTACCATTGATCTGAACCTATTATTGTATTCCTACCCAGCTTGGCACAGGATCTTAATGGCATGTGTTCATTTTCAGAGAAATAATATATGAAGGCCTGAGGTTCCATTTGTGCTTCTGGGAAAACCCAGGATTGTCAAATTACAAGTGCTATTCTGCCTGTTATGGAGAAAAATGTAAAATAAAAACAAGAAAAAATTTCCTGCTACAAAAACAAGACATGTTTTCTTTTTGCTCCTCTTTAAAATCATCATACTCTAGTTGTAGGCCTAGGATAAGTATCCACTCACATGTAGTTTATTACAAAATAAATTTTATCTTCCAAATGAATTTTATTCTGACTTTTTCCATCTGGTAGACTTACTATTGCAGTTAATGGACACACACAACAAGTATATTATGTTGTTAAATAGACTTAAAATTAGTGGACTATTTAATTGCCACTTAAATTGATGAAGAGTGGCCTCTCTTTAATTGGAGAAGACGTTGGCTTTTTCATTTGGTATTTTTAACTTGCCTGGCAGAAAATGTAAATCAGCCAGGAAAGGATAATTCTATTAAATATAACTTTATCGATTTAAGAGGCATGAAAATCCCTGAATTTGGGTAACAGATTTTACATCAAAAAGAACACAGATTAATAAGTCATTCACAGTTCTAAATACTCTAGAAGTAAAACTGTTGACAAGAACATTGCTCATGCATTTGTTTACCCCCCTCAGGGTTCTTTGGCACTGCAGCAGCTGAGTAGTATTAATTTGCTGCACAAACATTGGGTCTTCTCAGCATTCTTTTGAATTCTGCAGAATTCAAAATGTCCAATGCAGAAGCGTGACAGATGTAATTTAGAATTCCACGCAGATACCTTGTATTGACAATTTTAAGCAGATGGAGATTCCCAAGTAGAAGCAGATTTTAAAACAATTTTAGTAGCTTAGTAAATCATTAAAATTGTTTCAATAAAAAACATTAAAGATTAGCATAACATGGATAAAACAAACTGTATGTTGCTCATTCACCTGAGGCCATATCTACAGAAGTGATTAACAACTTTAAAATTGAACAGGTTGATTGATAGTCATCTTATTGGCCAAATTAATTACATTATTTGATTTTAGCTTTTCCTCTAAGGGCATTTGTCAATTTGGGTACAGTTTTTCATTGTTAAACAGGACTATTCATTTAACTTGACTTTGCTTTCAACTTACTGGCTTTACATTTACATTGTCTTAATAGCCATTCTCTTCCTTTAGATGTTAATTTAAATTAACGTTAAATTCATTATTTTAAATACAACTTGTTAAAAAGTCCAAATAAATAGATAAAGTAAAATGTGATAGTCCCCTTCATATCTCCCAACATTTCCCCTCCTTCATTTTAAACCCTAATCAATAGGTAATCACTATCATCAACATGCTGGAAATTTGAAGATATCTTTCTAATTATTAATTGACTAGTTCCTTTGTTAACTAAACATTTTAAGTGATAACTGTCATAAAGAATATCAGGTCCATTTGTATGTATGAGGCATATTTCCATATATTCATGATATAAATTGAATCATACTATACCAGTTTTACATTTTTTTTATTTTTAATTTATTTGTTTTTTCTATAGAGGTACATATGAATTGAATCATTTCCATTAAAGGTTGAATATGTAGCATGTATAGCATGATATGTACAT
Source organism: Xerus rutilus (assembly GCA_028644305.1). Lineage (NCBI taxonomy): Eukaryota > Metazoa > Chordata > Mammalia > Rodentia > Sciuridae > Xerus > Xerus rutilus. Next base: position 127,435,670 of record CM053403.1, read on the forward strand.
GAAATAATGTATTTAATTGAGCACTTGAGCTAATTCTTTCTTATTTACAAAAAAATACTATAAAATGTTTGTTGTTGAGTGCATGTCAGGATTTCTGTAGAGTTCAAATTCACCAAGTGAAATAGCTGAGTCAAGGAACAAGCACATTTATAATTTTGATATTTTGATAAATTGCCTTCCCTCCAAACTATTTCCATTTTTTACTACACTAAAAGTGAATGGTGGTTTCTGTTTTTTTCTGCCTGTGGCAATGTTGAAAATTATGAATCTTAATTATAGGTGTACAGTGAAAAGGTATCTTTTGATTTAAATTTCTCTGATTCTGAGATTTTCCATCTTTTCACATATTAGACATATTTATTTTCTGTGATTTATTTATTGATAGCCTTTATTTACTTGCTTTTTTATCACTTATTTTAGGAATTCAATGTATATTTTAAATATGAATCCTTTTTCTAATACAATTTAGCAAGTAGTTTCTTAGCGATATGCTTATTTTTTGAACTTCCTGGTATATTTGCTATTCTATAGATGTTTTAAATTTGAGGGATTTTTCTTCAATCTTTTCCTCTACTTTTTTGTTTTTATATTTTGTTAGGCTATCTTTTTTCATATTCCAATACTTTGAAATATTTTATACATTTTCTTAAATCTCTTGTGTTTTAAGATTTAATTCAATTTAATTTAATGTATTCGTAAGATACTCATGGAGTGCTTACTGGCTGCTTAGATTTGTGTCAGATGCTGTATTGCTAAATGGAATAAATACAACATGAGCCCATCTCTTAGGGTAGCTGCACTCCAGTTGGCTAAAATCTATAAAACTGTAAAATTTTTATTAGGATTTTAGGAATCCTAATTAGACAGGATTAGAATCCTAATCTATCATAGATTAGGATTATGATCGATTAGAATCCTAATCTATCAATGAATTGATAGATTAATTAGCTGAGAAATTACATCTTTATATTGAGTTATTGAATTCAGGACTATGATAATTTTTTAATTTATTCATCATATTTTCTTTCTTGCATTAAGTACATTTATTTCTTCTTTATAAGTTTTACATATATATTATTTTTATTGTACTGGTATTGAAAACAAATTTCTAAAATTTGGGGTTTTGTTGTTGTTGTTGTTCTAGCAGTGGTTTTTGTGGTTTGGGAGAGGCTGTAGGAAAGCAGATAATGTCAAGTTGGGCAGACTTTCTTTACTATTTGAGGGTAACTTTTATGTATATTGAGATTCTATGTCTTTCATTGCCATAAGTTACCTTGTCTTGCTTCTTTCACTCAACATGAAGCCTTTGAGATTCATATGTGTTATTTTATGTTTTATTCAAAATTTTTTTAAAGAAGTGTTGAATAGTATCCCAATATATGAATTTACCATTTGTTTATAGGCATTTTGATTGTTTTTGTTTGGGGGAAACTATGTATAAAACTTCTGAGAACATTGTATACAAGTCTTTGTGTAGACAGACTTTTTATATTTTTTTCCACCAAATACCTAGAAGTGTAATTGCTGAATTATATGATAAGTGTATGTTTATTGTGTTTATCTTTGTAAAAAATGCAACATTGTTTTAAAATTATACTACTTCACATTCCTACCAGCAGTGTATGAGAGTTAGTGTTATTTTATACCTTCTCTAATATAAAGTATTATCAATTTTTAAATTTTAATCCTTCAGAGGGTTATATAGTGCTATCTTCATTGTGATTTTAATTTGCATTTCTCTAAAGATTGGAGAAGATGAGCATCTTTTCATGAGACTACTGTTTGTGTGTGTGTATAAATATATGTTTGAAGTATCCCATCCATTTGCCCATGTTTAGTGAACTTGCTGTTTTTGTGATTAGTGTTTTCTAATTTTTTGTGTTGTCATTGTTTCATGATGCTATAAAAGAATACCACAGATTGGGGAATTTGCAAGGAGCAAAATTTACAGTTTTGGAGGCTGGGAAGACCAAAAATCAAGCTACCAGCCACTCAGGGTCTGGTGAGGGTTGCTTTCAAGTAATTTTGAGGTGGTACCTTGATGCTCTCTCATTGGAGAGGAGGAACCTTGTATCCTCATGAGGTATAATGTTGAAAGACAAGAGGTCTTCTTTTATAAGGACCTTAATCTCATTCATAAAAGAACCTTATGACCTCATCACCTCATAGACTCCACATTTTAATACTATTACATTGGCAACACTTAAATTTTGGAGGAGACACAAACAACATCATACATACTTAGGTATTTGTAATTTCTAACACTCTTCATTCCTTTGTATAGACATGAGATTTAATGTCATTTTATTTTCATTGAAGATTTCTATTTAATTAGTTTTTATAGTGCAGGTATGCTAGGAATGGATTCTTTAAGTTTTTGTTTATTTGAAAAGTTTTTATTTCGCCTTTATTCTTGAAAAAATATAATAGTCATATGTACACATATTTGTATAAATAGATATAGAATTTAGGTTAACAGGTTTTTTTCCTCAGCACTTTGAAAAGAATGTTCCATTATCTTCTATATTCAACTAATAGTAAAATATAGAGAAATAAGAAGGATTCATCAAGATTTTTATCTATCATATATAGAATTTAAACCACTTGTTCATTCACTTTTATGTCCCAAGACAGAAATGGTCAAACCTTTCTAAAAAATCCTTTGTGAATATAAAAAGTTAGACCACATCTGGAAATTTAAGGCTATAGGATTTAATTTCTATAGCTCAAACTTCAATAGTGTTTTAAATACATAATATTTATTGGATATTCCTCTCAACCTGAGTTTTCTCATCTGTAAAATGGGATGATAATAATAACTACCTTCTAGAATGACAGTAAAGATTGAGCTAGGAGAAATAAATTCTTAGAATGATGCTTGTCTCAATGTAAGTGTTCAGTAAGTTTTCACTATGATGCAGATATTGGTAATAATACATACCATGCCCAAAGACTGTGATTGCTACAATTGCTTGTTGTTTTTAAAATTAGATATGGTGTCTTGTCCCAAGAACCTGACATTTTAGCTAAGAACTAAATACCATCCCAATATTAAATGCGTACATCTGTGTCATGTCCTGTGTAATGAATGCTCTTGCATTATATTACATAGTTAATAATTAATTAATCAATTATTTAATAACATTGTGTAAAATTATGCAATGTTAACTAAGAAGAAAAAAATCTATGTTTAGGAAACAGTTGTATAGCCTTCACTGTTTGGAATGTGGGAAGAAAGGAATGCCCTTTTTATCTACAGGAAAAGTGCCAGGATTCTTGATAGAAGTCTTCAAATTATTTGAATAGCTTTTATTCTTAAGAATTCAAAGGGATTAAAATGAGGTTCAGCTTTTGAGACTCAAAAATGGTTTATATATTTCTTTCCCTTACTAAACTGAAGCATCAGTTCTTTTGAGGTTTTCAAAAGAATCTCACCATGCAAAAAAAAAAAAAGATTCTTGTAAAACTTAAATTCAGAGTTGAGTATAATTATCTAAATTTAGTTTGTGAACTGCATAAAGTAAGCTGTATAATATCCAAAATGCTCTTTAGAAAGATGAGTTCATCTTTAAACTTTTTTCAAAAATAACAAGAAAAGTTTATAAGGTTTTTTAAGTTTAGGCTTATGTTATGCTTTTTGTTGCTGCTCTGGTCTGGGTTAAAAACCTTTATTAAAAAGGATACTACATGGAAGTAATTTTCACAATGAACTAAACTCTTCTGGCATTTTGTTTTGAAACTTTTGATGGTCTTGTCAAGCAGTGGCAAGAAGTTGCAATTTTTACAGAATGTTTATATTAACAAAAGAAGAGTGCTTCAATTGAGAGTGACTTAATGTTGCCTCTGTGCTTCATGACTGTGGCGTTATTCATCTTTCCAGCTCACATAGCATGTCGAATAAAATGAAACAAATGTTGATGACTGTTTGTGTTGAAAATACAGAGAACCAGGGAAAAAGAAGGTAAGATTAAATGTTTTGATGTTAGCTTTCTTCCATAGGGTATAGACTCCTTGGAGATAGAGGTAAGACAGAATAACTTCTTGTTTCAAAATATGGTGTGGCACCAATCATTCCAAGATAGGGTATAAGGGCATGCTATGTCTCTATCTTTATATCTATATTTACTATCTATAAACCTCTATATCCATAGTATCTATATATCTCTATCTGTACACATATATTATTATACAGATAGAGAGATATATCTCCATATTCCTTCTATCATTTTTTGATATATCCATTAAATTCCTTACTCTGTATGCTTTGATCTCTCAAGTATTTAGATATTCTTCTTTGGAATTTAATGGTTCATGTACTTCTCTCTCTTACTAAACTGGAGCATCATCATACTAAATATACTCTTTGTTTATTTTCACAGTATTGTAGTAATCAATATAGTGGCTTACACATGTGTAGGGCTCTGTATACATTTTGTGTGTGTGGGGGGGGGGTAGAATTAATGGACAGGACAATATAATCTCACTCTCCTCCAAAGGGAAAAGTTTGAGGAGTGAAGAGCATCAACATAGATTTAAGAAGGAATTCTATTAGAATTGGCAAGTTGTATACATAGCTCATACAGTCCATGTGTGCCAGGACATTTTACAAGTGCAGAACAGTTTTAATTTGAATTTTATGTATTGAGTCTATCCTTCATGAACCCATTGTCCCACCTATGGGAATATACTTCTCAGAGAATAACTACAGAGCTTGAGTTCTATTAGACCTGATTGAATGTTTCCAAAGCACTCCTGGCTTATTGAAGCATGAGGTAATGAGGCTTCATTATAAGATTTAGCTTTCTAAATATTTTGACTGAGATAGGTGGTTTTAGGAATATAAAGATGTTCCTTTGTGTTTATGAAAGTGTCTTAAATACAAAAAAAAAGTAATTAATGTTCTGAAATTGAAGCCTGCTGTTTCGTTCCATGTCAAAGTGCTGTCATCTTCAATTTCGTTGGTATTTCTGGGAAGGCTATAGTGTCTTAAGGTTTGTTTATTTCATTTACTTAATCACAGCTCAGAAATGATTGAGAGTTAATGCATGTTTGCTTATTCTACATAAGCCTTAGATTTCCAGCATGAGAGGGCCTCATCCATGTCTACCTTCTGTATTGGCTACATAAAAAAATTAAAAGTTCCTGGGAGATAGATAGTATAAAAATGGTAGATACAGCGTGTTTTCAGAAAACACTATCCATGTACATTCCCAAGGCTATAATCAATTAATAATAATTTTTGTTTTTCCATTAAACCCTCTTTATTGTAGAGAGTTGAGTATGAAATAGAAATTCCTGTGATAAGCCTGAATTCTTTGGCCCAACAGCACTATAAAAACAAATACGTTAAAATGTGATGAATCTGAGTTCACTGCTTATTTATATTCTATCTCTTTTGCACATGATAATTCAAATATGAAAACGAAATATCTCATGTTTTTATGGCTGCATTTCTTGGTGTATTTTCAATTCCCTGCACAGCCCACCACATGCCAGCCACGCCCACTGCAGCTCCCACTCACTTGGACAGTAAATATTTTCTTTCTGATATGACTCTGAAATAGACCCCTCTTTTTTGCCAAGCTCTTCTCAAAACACTAAAAATTTTAATGTTTAGATTTTGGATAAAGGAAATGATATTGGAAGTGGGGAGTAATGACCCAGCCTTTTCAAATTATAATGCCCAGATACCACATAAGGGCTCACAAAATAAAGAGAAAAAAAGTGACATGACTTTTCTAATTACTGATTTATGCCACCAGAGCAAAGTTTCACTAAAGTTGTCAAGTAATACTCTGTATTATTTTATTCCATTTACTCTAGCCATTTTACCCCAAGTCCTTATGGATTACTGAGCAGATTTACATCAATAATTAGTTTAAAAACAGTCTGTAAACTTCTCGCATGCATTCATTTTCCCACATCTTCAAGATTCAGAAAAGCATATGCTCAATTCAGGACACTTTTTTTATAAGGTATAAATATATGAAAAAGTAAGGTGGTTTTTGGAAATATAAAGAAGTTCCTTTTTGTTCCTTATACATGTGTAGGGCTCTGTATACATTGTGAGTTTTCTGAGTTTGTAGCAGTTTCATATGCTCTTTAAAAGTAAGGACAGTAATTTATTAAAGAGCAATGAACCTATCTTCTGTTAACCTACTGCCAAGAATTTTTAACATTTAGGAATAAGTCCAGCAGAAAGGAGATTCATTATCATGACATGAGTTATACCTTTATTCTTAATCAATATACTCTCCTATGAATAGTCAACTTTGAACAAACCATCCAGCACAGTGACGAGAAAAGGAGGACAGAAGTTAGGTGGTTCAAGTCTAGTACAACCACTGACTGACATTAAGTGCATCCATGGGCCTCAGTTCTCCCAGAAACTAAAACACCTCTGCTTGCTAGAAACCAGTCTATACTCAACACGCAGTGGCTACTCTTGGGCTTCTCTTTGGAGTGAAAGCACAGCTGCCATCTGCTGTGGATGTCTGTATTTCATCTATGTCCAGTGAATTAGGCAGTGTTTCAGAAATGATTGAACATTTCTTTTTTTTAATATTTATTTTTAGTTGTAGGTAAACAGAATATCTTTATTTATTTTTATGTGGTGTTGAGGATCGAACCCAGTGCCTCGCGCATGCTAGGCAAGCACGCTATCACTGCGCCACAACCCCAGCCCCTGAACATTTCTTAATAAAATGAATCATCCCCTTATAGCCATGTTCTTCTATTCCAATAGGATGTCTCAGAAGAGAAGCTATGCACTTCTTATATTGGCCTCCAAACATTATTTTTATGCACCTTAAAAATAAAAGCATTTTCTACATACATATGCAATAGGTGTACATTTATTATAAATCTACCCATATTATATGTGATTATAAAGATGAAAAAATAGAAATTTTAGAAGCATGAAATGAAGTAAATATTTTAAATAATATTTCAAAAACAGCATTGATATTTATTTGGCCTTACTAAAATATTTTACATAATAATTTTATTGCAAACTCTGTGACAAAATATGCTCCAATATGTACCTATGAATATGGGTTAAGGCAGGGATTCAAAGAACTGATTCTTTTTTTTAATATATTTTAAATTTGTTCTAATTAGTTATACATGACAGTAGAATGCATTTTGACACACCATACATAAATTGAGTATAACTTCACATTAGTCTGATTGTACATGATGTAGAGTTACACAGGTCATGTAATCATATATGCATAGGGTAAAACTGTCCAATTCATTCCACTACCATTCCTACCCACACCCCTGCTCCTTTCACTCTCCTGTGTCTAGTCCAAATTACCTCTATTCTTCCTGCCCCTGCTTATTGTGAATTAGCATCCACATATCACAGAAAATATTCAGCCTTTGGTTCTTTGGCATTGGTTTATTTTGCTTAACATGATAACCTCCACTTCCATCCATTTACCAGCAAAAGTCATAATTTCATTCTTCTTTAAGGCAGAGTAATATTCCATTGTCTATATATACCACAGTTTCTTTATCTCTTGATCTGTTGAAGGGCACCTAGTTTAGTTCTTGTGAATTGAGTTGCTATAAACATTGATAAGGCTGCATCATTGTAGTATGCTGATTTTAAGTACTTTGGGTATAAACCTAGGAGTGAGATGACTGGATCAAATGATAGTTCCATTAAGAATCTCAATACTGCTTTCCATAGTGGTTGCACCAATTTGCAGTCCCATTAGCAATATATGAATGTAACTTTTCCCCCACATCCTCACCAACATTTATAGTTGCTTATATTCTTGATGATTGCCATTCTGACTGGAATGAGATGGAATCTCAGTGTAGTTTTTATTTGCATTTCTAGAGAATTTGGATGCTAGAGATGTTGAACATTTTCTATATATTTGTTGATCGATTGTATAAAGAACTGATTCTTATGGTTTACTTTATTTTATATGGTTAGTAAATTAAACATTAATACTCCTTTAATTGATATTTCTCTGTAGACATTAATATTTTGAATTTTCAATATCCTTTCTCTAAAATGCCAGTGTTCCCATAGCTCAAGAGAAAATATTGCTAATTGGAAGATATTCTTCTAATAATAAATATTCCATCCAGATACAATGGCACTTGCCTGTAATTTGAGCTACCTAGGAGGCTGGGGCAAGAAGATTCTGAGACTACTGAGCAACTTAGCAAGACTCTGTCTAAAAATAAAATTTAAAAGGAGCGGAACAGGGGATGTAACTCAGAGGTAGAAACCTCCTGAGTTCAATCCTCAGTGTAAGAATTTTAGCTCAAATATTTTCACAAATATTTTGTGCTTTGATTCAGAGTAATTTGCTTGGAGAAATAATTTTATAAAATAAAAATTCTAAACTAAATTTGATCTTTTACAACATTTACCAAATTTCAATTGTAGGTCATCTAAATTTTATTTTATTCTCATATAGAGTGTAAAATTATCTAATGAAAAATAAGAACTTGTCTGTAATCCCAGCACTTTGGGAGGCTGAGACAGGAGAATGGAGTTCAAAGCCAGCCTCAGCAATGGCTAGGTGCTAAAAAACTCAGGGAGACCCTGTCTCTAAATAAACACACACAAAAATAGGGCTAGTGATGTGGCTCAGTGTTGGAGAACCCCTGGGTTCAATCCCTGCTACCAAAAAAATAAAAGAGCTCAATTAAAAATTCTTCCCATTAGCCAAACTATTCTTAAAAGAACAAAAAATTAAATTTTAAAAATAACTAAAAAATTATTTTTAATTTTAATTATTTTTTAATTTTTAAATTATTTTTTAAAATTTAATAATTTTTGACATCTATTTGGTTTCTCCTTATTTAATTTATCGGTTATTTCCTTGCTCTCTTTATGTTTTTCTATTCCAGTTTATTCTCAGCAATTGCAGGTGTTCCAAATTGTCAGGCCAATACTTCTTTTACATTCCACTTATTGAGAACCTTGAATAAACATTTTAAAATGCTTTTGAAAAATATATATTAACAACCTAGAGAACTTGTTTATAAATACACAAATATACATACATATGTGTATATACATAAATATACATATAAATTTTGACAACTACATCTATATTCTGATGAGAAAAATACTGAGACTAACAAGTAGTTTGGATGCAATTATTAACTGTAATTCACTTCAGTCACTTTCAAATGCGTTTATTAAGAACATTTATTTTATTTCCAAGGCTGTTCTACAGTACAATTAAATTCACATTATCATTATAAAGGTAAATAATTTTTATCAATAATGATATTTTAACTATATTTACAATAGTATTCACTATAATTTTATACATTCAAATTCAACAGAATGAGCTTCTAAAAGCTTTGTTATGAATATATAAATTAGATCTGAAAATTAAAATTATTCAGGGAATTAAATGTAGCTGATTTTCTATTTTTATTTGTGTTCCTATTGATTAAATAGGATTATTTAACTAATTGCGAAGATCATTTTCTAAACGGAGGCAATAAATTAATAACTCTTCCTATGCATATAAGAAAACTTTAATAAAATAATGTGCAAAGTGAATCTAGAAGTCAGGCACCTGATGTAAATGCAAATTCATACTTTACAGAGTGATTTGTAAACATCCATTTTGTAGTTTTACATTTTAAATCACTGTGTTCAGGTGTAAGTTTCTTAAGCTAACAGGTAATTTTTACGATGTTTCTGATTCTTCCTCAGCAGATTTGTTTTCTGCTTTTCACATGACCAGGCATATTATTATGATCCCCCCATCAAGAAACATTTTGAAAAGTTACCTGTTCATTCATTAGCACCTTTTTTTGAGAAATCAGAATTTGGTACTTAATATTTTTATTGAACACAAACGTTAGAGATAATTGTTCTCAAAACGGTTCTTTGCAAAATAAAAGACTTTATGAGATAAATTATATGAATAATTGTAGATTTGCTCCATATAATAAGTGACAAAACTACTGTAGGACAGGTGTTGACCTCTCTTGATTTGTTTTTCGGTAGAACTGCTGTTTCCTCTTCCCTCAGGTTTCATATTCCCTAACCTGTCCTTTCCTATGTTCCTCACCGATCCCTCTGGCTAGTGATCTGATAGCTGTGGGCTTACAGTCTTTGGCAATGGATGCAACACATCTGGCTGCTGCAACATGTTGACCCAGTGGCCATAGCATCAAATAGTTCTCCACTGCCCCTCAGTCTGTCCCTAGCTACTGCTGTCCAGTATGCTTTGTTTTATCTTTGATCACATGTTTGTAAGGAGATTTTCATAACATTTCATTTGGGAAGGGTCACAAATAGAGACAAGTCATTGCTAGTTTTTGTTTGTTCTTCTTTTTTTAAAAATTAAACCATATGTTAAAACAAGAGCTCTGTTGCTCAAGTTACAGGCTACTACCTATGGACATGCTAGAAGAAGGAAATAGAAAGTAGAGAAACATCAAACCCACCTTCACTTATTTGAGTGCAGTTATTAATAATATACATTATTTGAGAAAGAACAACTCTGATCAAGTACTCCAGTAATTCTATCCCAAGAAAACCTGGGTGATCCCAGGCAAATCAGGAATAATGACCATTTTTAATCCTCAAGGCTGTTGTGTTCAACAGTCTTTTTGAAGATAATTTGTCAAGATGGCTGCTGCAATGCCAGTCATAAAGACTTAATCCAAAAATAGGAAGTGAGCTTGGAGTGGCGGAAACAGTTCTTGGAAATTTCCCCATACCTCCATAGATTTCTACTCACATTTCACCTGCTAATAACATGAAATCTCATTGTTTAATGTACATTATTTTCCCAGGCTTATCTTGTCCAGAACTTGACCTCTATGTTCAATGTCCTTTTCCATGTACCTTTTTATGACTGCCTTTTTCTTAAATAAATATTCTTCTTAGAAATATTCTCAAACTATTAATCTTTTCACTTGTGTTATGTATCTGTATTATTCATACTGCCAAATGTCAGTCAGGGCCTACAAAGATTACTTTTGACAAAGTATTTAAAATCTGTTTATACTTATCCTAGATCTTACTAGAGACTTGGAAACCAGCGGTTATATGGATAATAACAAAGTATCCATGAACTCATTGTTTTTGTGATGTCCTAGATAAATGGATTGTATTTTAATTTGCCAACACTGAGACAAAGATGAGATGAAAAATACACTGTTTAAATAATATGGCAATATTATTTTGGTGGTCAATGATGTGCTTCCATTTATAATTGCTAACATAAAATCTCTTCATTTGTTAAAGAAATGGAGAAAAGAGGGAAAACAAGTTTAAAGAGATTTTCATACTTAATTAGATTTTATGTTTAGATAGATAAAAATTAGTAGCTATAAATTTTTTATTTAGAATTTATAAGTTATATAATATAAATGTTATTATAAATTCTAAATGAACTGACTCTGGTTTGATTCCAGTTGGAAGGGAAATCAACTGAGCTAGTTTGATCCATATAGAGATATTAAAATTGGGTCCCCTGAATTGCTTCTTTATTTTATTATGCCACCTTGGAAATGTTTTTATGGCACCAATATTAAATTTCTTCCTTTTAGCGTGGGCCTCAGAACAGAGATAAGCCTTTGTGAACCATTACAGCTTGGCTTAAGTATAAGAACAAGGCAATCCCTAGCTAACAGCTTAGGATCTTTAGAGGTTCTGAGATCCTTAAGAAGCTGGACTAATACCTTGCTAGGGAATCTAAACGGACCTTTAGCAAAAATATTTGAAAGAGGTAAAAATATGTACTGCAGACTTATCTCTGGTTTGGGGATACTTAAGAAGACTATTGTGGAACATACAGGACATTTGGATTCATGATGCACTAAGTTACTGGAAATTCCTAAAATTCTTATTTCAGCCTGGGAAGGAAATTTTGCGTCAGGTTTTCATATGCCTTGTCTCATGCAATCTTCACGTTAACCCTGGAAGATAATATATGTTAGCATACATACTACATGCTTAACCCACATTATATCAGGCATGTATATGTTAGATAGGAAGGGTTTTAATTCATCCCTCTTGGCCTTCGGGGCTAGTGTTCCATTACTGTACAAACTGGATCCTCTACTACTTATCACAGTCAGAACTTGAACGTAGAGTTCACGTTCTCCCCATTCTATTTCTAGTCTTCAGCATTATTGCCCCAAGAGAAATCAAGAATCAGAGAAGGATAACCAGCTTGGAAAGACTTCTTATAACAGCTATATATGGCCAATATAATTTGAGTTGCTGTTTTGCTATTCTGAAAAATAGGAATATTTTGAAAAATAAGTAAATGCAAAATCCCACTCTAAAAACAAAGAATTCTAGTACAGTAAGATGTAGTACATACTAGGCCATGATCAGACTTTGAATATTTTCTATAATGTAAAAACCTATCCCTTTCTGTTCTCCCACGTAACACTGAGTTTTAAAACATATGTTAAAATTACTGCATAACAAAATTGAGTCCTTATCCAATTTCTTTTTAGAAATTTCTTGATACTCTTGCTATTTCATGGTATTTAACAGGTTATGGAATAGTTAATCTTGTTTATACATATTTTTATTTGAAATAATGGTCTTTGATTTTTGGTAAGATGGGACATGGACTTATTTTGGAGAATCTGATTAAAATATTGTGATTTTTTCCTCCACATATTAACATTTTTCTCACAAGCTCAGGCAATTCCCAGGTTTTGACAGGCATACATGAAGTCATGATCTCAGGTTAAAGTCTCCATTCTATTGCCTGACTAATATATCAAATTGGTTTATCATCTATCTGGGAACATTCTTCCTCTGGGAATATTCTCCTCCTCCTCTTCCTCCTCCTCCTCCTCCTTCTTCTCCTCCTCCTCCTCCTCCTCCTCCTCCTCCTCTGGTCAGAGGAAAGAATTAGTCATGGTTGCATGTTATAAGTGTTCTTTTAAGAGGATGATTTTAATTTAATTATGTAAATTGATATAAAGTTAACATAGTCTGGTAAAATTTGTCTATTTATCTTGGATATTTTGTGGTTTGTGTTTAATCTCAAGTTTTTTTAATACATACTTTTGCTACTGCTTTACCTTTTCAGAGTAATTTCTTATCTTTTACAACTCTGATATGTAGTATTACAGAAACATTTTCACATAAGCCAACTAAGGATTGTCAGCTAAGAAAGAAACACTCCTCTCAGAGTTAAACATGATTACCACATTTTCCCTGCTCTAATCACCAGCTTCTCCCAGGGTGACTTTCCTCAGGATGTCTGTGGATAGCATAATGATTTTTAGTATAGTGTTCAGGAAATATTTTTAGCCATTTTATATTTTATTACAGAAGTGTGATAGATGATCATAATATGTTAATGCAGTGCACCTTAAAGTTATGCTTTAATTAAGCATGGATTACTGCAAGCAACCACAGAAAGGAAGATCAACCCTCAAGAAAGGTCCATTGGCAAAGCATAAAAGGAATTTACTAGAATGATTCATCATGCATCTGTTTTATTCAGATAATGTGTTTTGAATTTCATCATTGCCATTGCTTACCAAAGACCGTAATACCAAAAAAACAAACCCCTGAAGGAATCACTTTTTTAACCTTTCATATTTTGATTCTTTGTCTTTGGAACTAGTGCCTTATATAAAACTTTGCTGTTCATCTTACCAATAACTGATAAAAACCAACCTGTTGCAATGAACCCTCCTGGAAATAATGACTATTTCTGTGACAGTAATTTAAAATTGTTTATTTGGGTTAACCAAGGAATGGGTTATTTAATACACCTTATCTAATACATGACTGCCTTCTTAAATGCTCCAATGAATTGTAAAAAGTGCATACTGAGTTTGGAGAAAGCAAAGCCAAACATTGACATCTCAACTAAACTTGAGATTAGATGACTGAGAAGGGATGTGACTTTTTTTTGGTTTTTGAGATTAGATAATTGAAGACTGAATATACCTCTTTTTAAATAAAGTTGAACTCTATAAATTAAAAAAAATTACTGTGAATTCTTTGTTACCAAAAACTGTTAAGTAAAATAAAAATAATTCCACAAAAATTTCACTTTCTATGAAATTCCAGGGTATGTTAAGAATCACATTACACTCAGCAGATACAAAACAATATGTAAATAAGTTGGTTTTATGTATGACAATCTTTCTAACTTTATTCATGGTAGAAATGATTTCCTTATTTAATAAATAGTACTAACTTTACAGTTGTAGTTAATAAATGATTTCCTATTTATTTAATAAATGATTAAGTATTAGTTAATAAATGATTTCCTATTTAATTAATAGTACTAGCATTACAGTTTTAATTCCTCAAGTACTACGTAAATATATGCTTTGGCAAAGTTCTGATGAAAGAAAATATTTATAATTAATCATACATGTCAATAGTTCAATCTAATTAAGAATAATAATATTCCAGGGGTCTGGGTTGTGCCTCGGTGGTGGAGCACTCACCTAGCACTTGTGAGGCACTGGGTTCAGTCCTCAGTACCACATAAAAATAAACAAAATATAGGTATCATGTCCATAAAAAAAGAATAACAATATTCCAGAGATCTTTGGCATATAGTCAAAGCAAAATTCCTACAAATCATAGTTTAGCTGTTATTTCTATAAAATTTGTTTGAACCCAATAAATGACTAAACCACCAAATGGAAACATTATGTAGATTGACTAGAACAAAAATGTTACTTTCATTTATTGAGTGCTTTCTGTGAGGAGGGAATAGTTCTAATTTCTTTATTTTTATGTGCCATTTGATACTCAATGATTTTAAGATATAATTAACCTCTCTATACAAGTAAGGGAACTAAACCACAGAGAGGTTAAGTAACATCTGTGTTAATACACAAATAGTAGGTAACAGAACAATTAAATACTATGTCTTACTCAAGTGCCAAATTTTATGATTTAGATCTTAAATGTCCCCCCAAATCCTCTGAAACTCAGAGCCAAAATGGATCTTTCCTCCTTATAAGTTGATTTTCTTGAGTATTTTGTCACAGTGACAGAAGGCTGACTAACACACCAGACAAGTAGGATCCCAATGGCTATTATCAGTAGTAATAAATGTTGCTGATTCCATCATATATTACCTTCTTGAGAATGACATCTTCCCCTTCTGTTTACAAGCTTAGCAACACATGCACAGATATCAGTATACATGCACACATTGTTCGCATAAACAAGGCTCTGCCACTTTTCAAGGCTACTATCCTATGGCTGAATAATATTCTGGAGTCTATATATAACACATTTAAAATTTTTATTCATCCATCAATGAACATTTTGGTTGATTCCATAGCTTGGCTATTCACTGTATTATGAATATTACTGCAATAAATACAAAAATGCAGGCATCTCTTCTATATAATAATTTCAATTCCTTTGTGTATTTACCCAGATGTGGGACTGCTGGATCCTGTGGTAGTTTTATTGTCAATATTTTGAGAAACCTTCATGCTGTTCTCCGTAACAGTTCCACTAATTTACATTCCTACCAACAGTATTATAAGAATTCCTCTTTCTTGGCATCCTTTTCAGCATTTGTTATTTTTTATGCATTTCAGAATAACTAGAGGTAAAGACTTTAATGTTTCTCAATACATAGAAATGATAATATTTGAGGATAATAAAAATTCTAATTACCCTGATTGGTTATTGCACATTTCGTATCTCTATTGAATTATAATACTGTACTCACTAAATAAGTACAAATAATATGTTGATTAAAATATAAAAATTAAAAAAAATGTTTTTACCACACAAAAAACATGCTGGTGAGCTGATGGATTTTAATTAGTCATGTCACAATACAGACATATATCAAAACATCATACT
>CM053403.1:127451992-127481854 GCA_028644305.1 Xerus rutilus
TAATTACCCTGATTGGTTATTGCACATTTCGTATCTCTATTGAATTATAATACTGTACTCACTAAATAAGTACAAATAATATGTTGATTAAAATATAAAAATTAAAAAAAATGTTTTTACCACACAAAAAACATGCTGGTGAGCTGATGGATTTTAATTAGTCATGTCACAATACAGACATATATCAAAACATCATACTGCACTCCACAAATAGATACAATTATTTAGTCAATTAAAAATAAAATATTTTTAAAGTTAAAAAAAGGGTACTTTTCTTTTAGTTAGACTCTTACTCATGACCAAAGATGGCTAGATGGGACAAGACAATCTGTTGGTAATGTTGATAGAGATCTAAGCAAAGGATAGAACCAGACAGACAGCACTCTGCACAGATGGCACTCCTTGGCCTAAAACACATGAAGACATTTCTAGAGCTATCCAGTATAGGGAAGTCCTATGGTGGCAGTCAGATTTCAGGTTGAATTGGATCCCTGCTCAGTTATATACACAGCTCAACTGTCTCTAAGGTAGTCAGTAACCATCCTTAGCTTCACCATAGGCCAAAAAGTGTAGTCTTTTAACAGTGTGCCCAATTCTAAATGGGAATTTTCTTAATTTGTGAGAAAAGAAGAAAATGGATGCTTGGAAAGCAATTACAGTCATGGACTCACTATTGACTACATCTCTGTATTAAAAGCAAAAGCTTTAACCTAATTGTTTTTTATTCACCCTTGCATACTGTTGAGTAGAAGCCCACTTGAAAATCTTAGTTGAATTTCACTGATGCATTTAAGGGTGAATTTTTTTGAGGTTAAAAAAACATAAAGGCCTTCTGTTTTTAAATTATAAATGTTTTTGTAAAAGTTCCAATTGTTCTTTAAACTTATTTGGACCCATCAATCTTTTTGGTCTGTGGATCTTACTAATTAAAGAGGTGAGGTCCTAGGTTTAAGGAGGTTATAGGAGAGTGAGGCCCACTTATGGAAGTCACCTTTTATGATACACATAATTTTAGTAACTCAACAGAAAGTCATTACCTTTGGGCTACGTATGTAGCTCAGGAGTAGAGTACCACTGGAAGGGAAAAAAGAAAAGAAAAAGAGAAAGTCATTACCTTTGATTGGATTGCCGGAGACTTCACTTTCACAAGGAAAATCGTAAGAATTGTTGAATTTTAAAAAATGTGGCAAACAACTGTTCTTAACAAACAGATATTTCAATTAATTATAGAGTTATTTTTAAATATACTCAAAGTATACCTCATCCTATCCTAACTACTAAAGGTGATTTTTCTACTTCCTCATTTTATGTCAATTAATTAGTGTTTTAAAATATAAGGCTATAATTTTGTTTTAAAATATAAGGCTGGAAAATCAACAACTATGAAGAAAGATTTTTGTACTTATTACACAAAGATTTTATGAAATAATAAGACAAATACAAATAGTTCTTGAAAAAGTGAATAAAGGATATAAATAGACAAATGAGAAAGGAATGGGAGCATAAATAGGAAAATAATTCTTTTGTTTAATCAAATACATATCAGATATAGAAAGAATGATGTTCTATTGTTAACATTGCTAAAAATTTAAAAAGGCACATTTCTGTATTTCAAATATTCCACTAGAAACCATTTTTTTAACCAAAAATATTAAGAAACATGATAAGCAGCTTTCTTACTAAACACTAGAAAATCAAGGTAAGAGCCTTTCAGTCAAAAATCTTAGATAAAAAAAAAATGCTTTTTTATTTGTTTGTTTTTGTTTTTAGATTTTTTATTTGGTTTTACTGGTAATTGAATCCTGGGTACTTTACCACTGAGCTACATTCTTGAACCTTTTTTTTAATTTTTTATTTATTTATTTTGAGACAGAATCTTGCTGATTTTCTGAAGCTGGCCTTGACTTTGCAATTTTCTTCTCAGCCTCCTGAGTCTCTAGGATTATAGGCAGGCACCACCACACCTGGCATAAGGAAATACTGTTTTGTAGTTGTAAGCATTCTATTAAATTTTGCTAAACTTTCTTCCATATGGAAATGATAAACAATAGTTTAAGACATTTTCCAGAATTTACTTGTCAAACTTCATCTTCTTTGTTAAGAAAAATTTTTCTTCAGAAAATATTGCAATATTATTTTGAGTGCCCTCTTTCTTTTCTCTAAACATTTTACTTTTTGGATTTTTAAATTTTTTTTTCTAATGTTTTTTCCACATGTAGCTCAACAGTTATTGATTCCTTTATCAATTCTATTACCTCAGCAAAGCTTTGTATTTCCTTAAAATTCAATAGATCCTAGCTTATATCTTTGTAGTTTTTAAAATGTTTTTAAAGAAAACTCATACCTTGTACATATGGTTATAATTACTATTGTTGGAAATATTCTTTTATTATAAAGTTTCCCATTTTTTCTTTCAGTTTGCTGTTTTGTTCAATTTCAGTTTTTTAAAATTATATTTGAAATATATGCCCCTATAAAAACATTTATAGAGGGACAAGGGCTTGTAGAATATGTTAGGAAAAGAATTATGATAGCATATAGTTTTTATTTTCATGGGATTTATCATGAAAACAGTTACTTCAGTTAAAGTTTAAAATGAGATAGCTCATTTAAAGAGTTATTAAATGGGAAATGAGGGGAAAAGTCTCCAATTATTTAAAATTTATATAATAGCATATGGTTTCTATGGATTACCTGCTGATACTTACGAGGCAACAACTCAGTTGTCCCTGCAGTCTACAAGTTCTTTAGAAAGCTTTCTTCTCCTCAGGCAGGGACTTCTTGAAACATTAGATATAATTCTTTTACTGCCTTTATTTGTGTGGTTTTTTGTTTGTTTGTTTTTTTGCTGTTGCATTTTGTTTTGATTTTAACTAACCCGTTCTTCCCCCAGACCAGATCCTACAGTCTTTAATATTTCCATCTTGGATTGTTTTGATGCCCTCCCCCTATTTTGTAGGTTTTGTTCCAGGGAGGATGAATGAAAAGAAATCATCTGTTAGGTGGACTTTTAATAGCTTCCCAAGCTACGATGATAATATATGAGGACAGAAATAAAATCCAGATATCCTTTTGGATTCTTTGTTCTTGTTATAATTATGTTTTTCTTTGATAGGAATTCTTTTGCTATCTCAAGAACTTGCATCTCCTTGATTTGTTTGTTGCTAATGTTTCATTTCTGGCAACAGTGCATCATCACTGTGGCCTCCGAAGTGGCTTCACAATATTGACCAGGTACAGAAGAAGGGAAGAAGATTGCTCTTTCAGAAAATGTTAAAATGGGAGTACATCTTAAAATTTAGTCCTGTAAAGACAAAGAAAAGTGGCTGTGTGGAGGGAATTGGGTATGAAGCTTCCAGTGAGCCATTTGCTTGCTTCCCTGGGAGCTGACACCTCTCTGCCCTCGCTGGGGGAAGCAGAAGTGACTGGTGATCCAATCTAATGTCCTTAATAAGAACGTTCCTAGAGATAAGGAACATTTGTTAGAAGAAGTAGGATTTGTATCTTCAGCAGGATTATTTCAGCAGAGTATTCTTGGGTAAAGAATTACTGACAGTAAACAAACCCTTGGTCTATGGATTTATGAGTCAGGATTCACCCATCAACCATAAAACACTTTAAGGATATAAAATGAAGAAGCATCATAACTTCAGAACTCCCTCCTGCCTTAGTAATAACCTTCAAAACCTTTCTTTTGCACCTCGGCTATTATTTTGGATACAGGGCACCTTGTCCAAAGCAGAGAAGTAGGGACTTGGGGGAAATCACATGAGATGTCCCAGACCCAGATCTGATCCTCTTGATGGCTGACTTTGAAAATATTATTGAAACTTGACGTGGTCTAAAAGCTTTGATTTATGGCCTCTGGTTCTACAACTGAAAATTGTAGGTTAGTTCTGATTATTAGCTTTACCCTTTTTTAAGTTGTAGCCTTCTGGGTTTTTTCCTCTTTTCAGAAGCTGCTGATAAAGATAAGGTGTGAAAAAGAATGAGATGTGATAATGAAGGAGAGAAAATATAAAATCAGCACTAGATTCAAAAAATTCATGTTCAAGGACCCAGATAATATGATCTGTAGTTAGCAGGATTTTTTTTAAACAGCTTCTCATAACTTCCCTGTGAAATTGTAGGTACAAAAAAGAGACAAAATTCTAAAATCTTTAAAAAGCAGAACTTAGAATTTTCAGAAATATGTGATAATTTTGATTTAGATCCAAAGCCAATGGAATTGGGTAGCTAGTATATGTTATATCTTTTGATTCATCCTTGTCCTATTTCATGACTTAGAGAGTCAGGAAATATAGGAAACAGAAAATTAAGCTTTTGTAATTGTATAAAATTAATGCATTCTTTAACCCAAATTCCCCACTGTATCTTACAACCCAGAAGAAAAAACAGGGAGGAAGTGGATTGTGGGAAATGGTCAGGGGACATATAGTCAAGAAGAACTTTGTGGCCTGGGTAGCAGGGAATTTTGAATTATTGTGTTATGTTGATCTACCTTATATGGCCAGATTGTCAGAGAACCTGGCAGTGGGAGTAGAAACATGGTATACATGAGTCCAAGAACAGCAGGCTGGAAGACAACCTAAGAGATGACTGTGAATGCCAGGACCACTCTTCCCTTCCCCATCAGCTCTGGGATGGATGGATGATGGCAGCTATGTCAGTAGGAAGGGTGGAGGGCAGGAAAGATAAGGTCTGAATGCTACCTTAGCATTTGGAGATGAACACACAACAAAGCCAAAAACGAACTACAAGCAAAACACCTCAAGAACCAAAGTAATTAAGCAGAACTTTACAAAAAGACTAACACACTGACCAGGCAATGTTGTCTGTTTTCTTTTCTTCTCCCCATACTCTAGATGTTGCCATTAGGGTAGAATAAAAATAATATTATTTTGCTTTCTGTGCATTTATATAACTGTGATTGGCGCTTTCTAATTTTATTATAATTTGTATTGCTTCATCTGTGAAATGACTTATTTTTTTTGCCCAATTTTCTGTTTTTTTATTCTTGTTGATTTACAGAAACTCATTTTTAATTAAGGAAGAATAGCCTCCTCTTTCATACACATGAGTATTTTTTACTCTTAATCATTTGTTTCTTGGTTTCAGGTAGATATTTTGAATTATAATATGATTAAATTTGTTAATGATTTTCTTTATGTTTATGATATTTGATTTTCATATTTTTCATTAAAAGCTCTCATCACTAAATAATATTATGGTCTTCTTTTGTATATTCATCTTTCTGTTTGGGAAAGAAATGTCAAAAAATTAGGATGGCAATTGATTAAGATCTTTTAACACTTCATTTAAGTATTAAAATGTATTGAAATATTGGGACCACCATATTTCTAGGTTCTTGAGGTATATTAATTGGATTGTGCCACATGAAATTTATGATATAAAGTAAAAATATGCTTTATCAACAAGATTTTTATACCACATTATAAGATGATAAGACTCTGGAGAAAGAAATGTGAGCAGTGCACATTGAGTCAAGAATTCCATGCCACTGGGGTAGGTTTACAATTTTAAAGATGGTGGCAAGAGTCAGCATCATTGAGAAAGTGACTTTTTGGAGAAGAGTTGAAGGAAAAAAGGGCTTGGATCACGGAAAGTGTCTCCAGCAATTGCAGCAGGCAGTGGAAGCCTCCTGAGACAAGAATATTCCTGGACAGTTCTAGCAGCAGCAAGGAGCCTGGTATGGCCGAATGAAGTGATCAAAAGGCTGAGTATTAGAGATGGGGCCAGTGATGTAAGGGCCTCAGATCACACATAGTGCTGTGGTCTAGTGCAAAAACTATGACTTTTATCCTGAACGAAATAGGAATCTCTGCAGGGTTGTGAGCAAAGATGTGACCAATTTGGTTTGCATTTTAAAAGGGCTACTCTTTACTATTTTGGGTAGAGACCATAAGGGGCAAGGAAGCAAGATGCTGAGCAGAAGTATAATATGATCTCATGTGTTTAACAAAGTATGAGTATACATTCTCTTTTTCCAAATGTAAGTATTAAGACACATGAATACATATGCATAGAAAAAATCTTGAAGGATACAAATAAATGATTCTTTTAGTTGGAAGTCACATTTTTGTAAACATGTATTTTTCTTTTCTTTTCTTTTCTTTTTTCTTTTTGGCACCAAGGATTGAACTCAGGGGCACTCGACCACTGAGCCACATCCCCAGCCCTATTTTGTGTTTTTATGTAGAGACAGGGTCTCACCCAGTTGCTTAGCACCTTGCCATTGCTGATGGCTGACTTTGAACTCGTGATTTTCCTGTCTCAGCCTCCCTAAGTGCTGGGATTACAGGTGTAAGCCACTGAGCCTGGCATAAACATGTATTTTTCTGTGGAGTAGACACTTGTCTAGATAATTGAGATTATTATTACTACAAAATGTAGAGTCAATTTGAAATGATACCAGAGCAGTGCATAAAAAGAAATTGTGACGTATTTTCCACTTATTTGCAATAATATATGTTCTCTAATCTTAATCATGCACAAGAGTTAGTAAATTTTCCAGAGAAAATTCTAGCAATATGTTTTCATTAGGATCATTTTGCCATACATTTATATAGCTGCCATATAAATGAATCATTTTGCCATATATGTACATATGTTAACTCATGTTTAGGAAAAAGATGAAGGCACACAAACACACCAACAACACACAAGACACATGAACAAGCAATCAACAAACGGTATTATAGTCCATTAAATAGAGAAACAAAAATGTAGTTGTTCTCATTTTGTTTATTTGTAATAATCATAGTGATATCTAACATTTATTCATTTACAAGATGGCTTTTGGCTCTATTTGATTATGTCACTTAATTCTCATGCTCACTCTTAGGATATAGGTGCAGGCCAGATATGATGGTGCATGACTGTAATCCCAATGACTGAGGTGGCTGAGGCAGGAGGGTTGCAAGTTCCAGGCCAGCCTGGGCAAATTAGCAAGACCCTGTCTTAAACAAAATAGGAAAAGGCTACAGATGTAGCTCAGTGGTAAAAGGTCCCTCAGTGGTTGAATCCTCAGTGTCCAAAAAAAAGGAAAGCAGATGTAGGTGTGTAGGTGCACTTGTGAAAATGAGGATATGAGGCTTAGAGAGGTGATCACAACTGCCAACTGGATGGCACTGTTTTCTAAAGGTAGGCTGATTGAGATGCAAGTGCTTAAACCATGACTTCATACTCAGAAGTTATATATAAATCAATTGTTCACGTGAAAATGCCTCATTTTTCATTGTATAGCAAATACTTAAACATGTTATAAAAATTGACTTTTAGGATTTTTTTGTCTTTGTCAAATTAAATAATTTACTTTTTCCTAAGAAATCCTGCATTGAGTTAATAAAAATAACCTAAGTTTCTTTGCTTTTATTTTTATTTCCTCTTCCTACCTCTGCCTGGGAGCATTTCCAAAAGTTTACTTCTCTTTTCAGTCTATATTCTTTGGCTGTGTGACATCATCCTGTGCCTGCTTAATATCATCTTCTTGTTTGGTTTCCAAAATCTCCATGGAATAGCCACATCTAAGCATTAGTTATTACATCTTTTGCTGCCTCTTCAACAGTCTCAGGTTGTGCATTAAAATCACCTCGAACTATGCCTGTCCTGGAAAGTAATAATTATTTCCATCATTATTTTATTTTCTCCTCTTCTTGACTTGCTTATTTCTCTGTCATTTTTATGGCATTTAAACATGAAAGGAAAAAAAAATTATTCACTCTTCTTTCATTTCCTGCAATTAGTCATCTTTAGATTTTTATTCTCTTTTACATATTCCTCTTTAGGTCACCATTTTCATGCATATAATTCTAGTCTGGGTTATTGCATTTTCTGTAAGAAGCTACTAATTGATTTTCCTGCTGTCAGAATATGTCCTGATTTTCAATACATCCAACTCATTATCAAGTTTATGTTTTCTTAAAGAGTAATTTTCTTGTGTTACTCATCACCTCACACTCTAAATACTTTGCTATTACTCACTGAATAGAGTTAAAATCTCCTCGCTAGAGATATTTGGCCTATTATGATCTATGCCTGCCCTCCTATTAAACCTTTTATAATTGAATGCTAAAATGGAAGTCTGGCCTTTAATGTAAGTGATAATAGCTAAAATACCTCAAGATGGTACGGGACCTTATGTAACATTTAGGACAGATATAAAAAGTGTTAAGATTTTTTCAATAGAGAGAGGAGTTTTGAGGATTTTATAAAAAGTTATGTTCTGTGTTTTGAGAGTCCTTCTTCCTACCTCCCTCCCTCTAAAACTTGTATTAAACTTTCCATTTGTGCACAAACCTAGGGTTCTTAGGAAGAATGTTGTGTCCCTGCTATTTGGTGGACCAGGTAAACTGCTACCAAGATGTCTAAGAACTCTAAATGGGAAGTCTGGCCCAAGCAGTCCAAGGTTCGGGCGTTATTTCGCCCTCCTGGTTTTTCAAGGCATAGGATATGTGAGTCTCCTATGGCTGTGTGTGAGCGCAAGCCAGCAAGATCCCAGTTCATGTTGTTGAAGGCTGTCTAAAGCAGAAATATAGGCAAGCTATACCCTCAGGCCAAATCTTATTGCTTCTTTTTGTAAATATTGGAACATAGTCATGCTCATTCATTTATGTATTGTATTATAGTTGCTTTGGGCTATAGTGAATTGAGTAGTTGCTTCAGAGACCATCTGGCTCCCAAAGCCTAAAATATTTATCATTTGGCTTTTTACAGAAAAAGACGGTTGAACCCTGATTTAGGGGGATGAGCAGATTTCAGCAGAAAGAGGTGACAATTCTAGTTTGATTCCTCAGGCTAGCGGGAGGAGATAGCAAATGATAGGAATAGAGAGGCAATCACCAGAGTTATAAAAGGTCTAGTTTAGAGATACAAAGACAGAAATTTCAAAAATCCAATTGATCAGTGGAAATAGTTTGCTGCTTTACACATCTTCCATGTCCTTTGACTATAGCACCAATTCGTTGTATTCTAATTCAAGATAATGTGTGCTGCCCTCCTTTCTTCTTCTTTTCCATTCACTAGCCCAAGAGGGCTGAAAAAGTGGGGTCCTAGTCAGAGGAGGAGGACGTGGAGTAACACTGGGAGGGAAAGGGAAGGTAAGCTCACCCAGGACCACCTGCCCCCGCCCAGCTCTAAATCAGGTCTAAAGCTTTGATGATTATGTTGGTTTCATCACTGTAATTATTCAAAAGAAGCTATATTTTGCAAATTAAAGACACTATGCAATATTTATGACCTAAAAGTAACCAGGGAAAACATATGATATATCCAAATTTTCATCAAGGCCAAGGGGAAGTGAGTGGCGAAGCTGGAGCAGGCTCCTACCCTTGAGGGAGCTGGCTGTTAAGTATTCAGAACAATGGATGCCTATGCTAAAACAACAGTAACTTGAAATTGGCCACAGTGGCAGTATTTACACTACAGAAATCAGTAAATGCTCTAATTCAGGACTTCCCTGAGAAGTCAATTTACTAGCATACCACTGGTTTGCAATAAGTCCCGCCAATTACCTTCAAAGTGAAACAAAAATTAACTTTTTTGTACTATACCTTAAAAGTTTTTTTCTGTTTAATTTAATGGTTATAGTTGATTCCTTTTCCTTTGATTAGAACACATGTCATTCTCACTGTACCCTAAACAGGCTATGGTTACTTGTTGTTTTGCAGTTTACTTTATCTATTTTGTTTTCTGCTTGTCCTATATATATTCTGCCATTAATTACTTTCACTATGGTTTTTTGCCAAAGTTCTGAAGGTCTTAGAAATTTGACCAGCAGATGGCTGTTAGCTATGTATGAAAGGAAGATCATTAAACTTCAAAATTAGAAGATCTACATTCAATTTGAATTTAGCCACTTCCCTTCCTTGTTGACTTAAACAGTTGTTCTTTTCTTCTGAGTGTCTTTTTTTTTTGAAATTCTATGAATGGAAATTAATAACATCTATCTTCTTAGATAATTATTGTGATTAAATCAAATAATGCATGTGAAATGTTTTGTAAAGTATGGTTATTTATCCAAATGCACCAAGAAGAGTATGAAAAGATTTAGAAATCCTAGGAAATCCTGATAATGTATTTGACTGAAGCTAAATTTGCCTTTTTGGGGCAAACTGGCTCCTCCGCACACTTACAATCATTGATCACTACCAGATAATTGGTACGATTTTCTTGCCTAAATTTCTTGATAAGAGCTGGTATTAACAGCATTTTATGTTTCACTTATTATTTGTAAGTTGTAGCAAGACCTGATTAAGTTGCTTAGGAGAGATTTATTCCCTTTTGTTGTTGTTGTTGTGTATCTCTAGTGGCAAAATAGTTACCTATAGAGATAACAGGGAGCATCCTGGTTCTGGAATTGTTGGCAAACACAAAGTTATTGTGTGCTCATGTGGATACAGTAAATAAATAAACAAAAAATAATAAAGCTGACTCAATCTTATTTTTCAATAATTTTATTTGCAGAAGCAAACAAAACCTAATATAAGAGAAGCAATTTCTCGCTATGTGACTCATAATGAATTTATTTGAATTGTTTTCACATAGTCTATTTCTAGTTGATATGAAACAAAGTCCCAGTAGTAATTCTATATTAAAATGGTCCTTTGTCCCTCATCAAGAAAGCCTAGTAATATTAGCCTTCTTGGTTCTTTGCTGGAACCAACTGAGGCAGCTTTCCTCTACAAACTGCTTTGTGTGATACAAAACCCTTCTTAAAGTTTGTTCCTAAATTAAGTATCTTCTGTTAAAATTGTCATTCTTTTTTCTTTTTGGAAATGTTGGATGTTTTGACTCTGTCTTTCGTGGTTTTAGTTTATGTGTTGAAACTAAAGATAAGGGAACACATAAAACTAGCCTTTAAAAAATGTTAGTATCTTGGCAGTCATCGAATCCATTTCATTTTGGGGATGAAAATATAGAAGACACAGAGATCTGAAGAAAGGGCATGTTCAAGATCAGATAAATTAGATGTGGATGGTCCCACTGGTAAACATTAGTATGCTGGTATATCTGTGTTTGAGAGGTAATGTGGTGTCTGCTGTGGACAGATTATTTCATTTCTCTAGTTTAATCAAAACTGATTAAAGATTATTGCCAAAAGAATATAGTCCAATGATTTCACAAATTACATAGCACTAACTTATTATTCAAATAATAACTAATAGCCAGATCAAATGTTTATTTAGTGAATAAGCTCTTTTTAATATTTATTTTTTTCCATCTTTGCAGTCACTCTTTATATTCAATTCCTCCCTGCTTCCTGTTGAATCATTGAGACTTTACTCATCAGTGCCGGAGATGAAACTATGTTTTCTCACCTATCCTAGGTTTGTGGCTAGGTTCCTATAAACAATAAACAGATTAACTGGAGGCCAGCATGCAAACTTATTTAATCTTGTTTAATGTAGTTTTGATGTGATAGAAGGAAATGAAGTAAGGAAATGAAGACCCAAGGAAATGAGTAAACCTGTATATGTTTTTATGCTAAGTTTGATGAGGAAGTGACTAGCCATGGGACATAAAGACTGAATCAGAAAGATCTAATAGTAACAAACTGGAGGAAACATGGAAGTCTAGTTTGTTCAGATTCTTCTGTGTCCCTGTATCGAGAGTTAGAAAGATCTTCCTTTCCTTGCAGTAGAGTCTTTTGACCTGCTTCACAGGAGCTTTCTCAAATTCCACGGTGCCATGTTTGAGGGTGGTATGTCCTAAACTCCATTAACAGTTTTGACGTTTGATGTTGAGGACAGGACTGACTGACTGATTACCATATCTGTGTAGCATGCATGGAACATCAGATGACATGCATATACTGCATGCTTATGTGTATTACACCTAAAAAGTTCTGATACTTCAAACAGATGGGGTTTGGAGACTAGGCAATTTAATGAACTTTAAAAGGGAAGGGAAAAATAAAGGAGTTTTCCTCAGAATTAAGATTGGAAAACTAAAATTAGAGGATTCTTATGGGGGAGGTGCATACTCTCAGGTGTATGCATGTGTGAATATGATTGTAGGCGGAAGAGTCAAATATAGGAGAGGAAACCTCAGATCTGAGACAGCAAGTGTTTTGTAAGACTGAGCAGAAAGAGGTAGCATGACAACCAGGAAGCCATTACAGCAAGTCAGTTGTGAGGCACCCACTGAGCCTGTCAGCTGCAATGGTGAAGAAATCAGTTGCCTTTAAGAGGTGGATGGAGAAATGCTGGCTATTTAACTGTAATGGCCACAGGTCCTGTGTCCTTGCGGCAGATGATGGTTCTCTATGATGCTAAAGGTAATTTTGCATACTAAAAGAACCTAAAATCCATAAATACTTTTCACTTTGATGGATTTCAATGGCTAATAACATTTGTGACAGTTTTCCCAAATTTGAGTTCTCATCGGGGTATACTCTATTGAAGCCAACGGTAGCATCTATGCCTGTAGTTCTGAGAAGGAAAAGATGTCTTGATGTCTCCCAAGTCAGGAGCATCAAATTGACTTCCTTAAAATGAGAAAAAAATTAAATACAGCAAGGTCAAACTACATTTCAAGGGGAGGCTGAGTGTGGCTGCTGTGGGGGAGATGGCAATATGCAGATATGTAAGCTCAGAAGCTGTGCAAGGAACAGCACTGTGTTTCTGAATATCACCATGGTTACAGTCTACAAAAATAATGAGGAGAGAAAAATAAGAGCACTGGAGTTTGAAGACTTTCTTTTCCTCTAAGATTGGTTTTTATCTATTTGATAAAATGAAAAGATCTCTTGGCTTTGTATTATCTTGTCTAAATTAAAAAAAAAACAAAAGCAAATTATAAATTTCTCCTTAAATTTTAACTGCTAAACATTCAAGAATGTTTGTGCTCTCTCTCCCTCCTCTAGATATGCATCTTATGTTTAAGGCATCATTGTGAAATATCAAGTCATCTTTAATCTGACTGCTGAGCTACAATCAAAATTCAGTGATGACTTTGTGTCTTTCACCCACTCACTGCTTCTTAGGCTCATTATCACTGATGCAGTGACATAGTTCTTGAATTTCAATGCTTCTTGCATCCAGCTGTGGCCATTGATTCCCTCATTGAATTTGATGGTGTTAAGCACAATAAGAAAGATGACTTAATGGGTCTTAAATGTTTACAATCATTGAAACTATTCTGCAATTTTCATTACCAGAAGTCCCTGCTGAAATGTTATTCTTTCTGCTCCCAAATGCTTCTGGTAAGCAAAGTTACAAGGAAATGCAGTCCACACCAGCTGTTTCAATCTAATTGAGAAACCAAGTACTCCTATTCAGTAAAATTCCACTAAAATGCTCTTTTTCTCTTAATGATAAAAGGAAAAAGGGCACTGCATTTCCACAATTTAATGAAAGCATGAAGTTTGACATTTTCCCAATATTATCATTCTTATACATCATGAAGACCAGTACTTTTACATCAGTTCCTTAATGTTAGAGGATATGTGTCATAGGGGATATGTGTCATAGGGAAGCGTGCTATATACCAAAGTATGCCACTTTGACATAGGGATTCTTTTGAACTGAAGGTAACAGAGAAACAGCAGATACAGAAAAGTTCTCTACTCTCTCCTAATTTGCCTACAATCTCAGCACAAATATCTCTGTGAAAGTTCTCATATGAGTTGTTCTTCTTCTGTTTTTTTTTTTTTGTACCAGGGATGAATCCAGGAGTGTTAACCATTGAGCCACATACCCAGCCCTTTATTCATTTTCTTTTGAGACAGGGTCTAAGTTGCTTAAGGCCTTGCTACGTTGCTGAGGCTGGCTTTGAACTTGAGATCCTCCTGGATTACAGAGGAGAGCCAATATTCCCATTTGTCTCTGCCTTTTTAGGATTTCTACAGGAGCAAGCAGGCAATTATTTAAGACTCTTTCAAGTAGCAGAAAATAAATTCTGGGCAATGGAGGAATGAGGAAGAAGCTAAGGGTAAATTCTGCTAAGGGTATTGAACATGTACCTTCTGAGAATGACCTGAAAGGTGATGTGGACCATGCCAGGCAAAGGAAATAATATATGCAAGGAAAGAAGGGTGTGAGAGAGCATAGGATGTCAGTCCTGAGAACATAGAGACTTGTCTATTTATTATTAGGATTTTGCTACCTAGAATAGTGCCAGACAAACTGTTAAGTGTCTGATACATATGTATTGAACAACCAATAATTGAATCCTGGTCATCTGTGTAAGCGAGGATGCCATTAGCAATGTTACTGAATAAAAATGACATGGCCTTGTTTGTTTATTTTGAAGACTAACTTTGGTGGTGTTTGGAATATTTTGGTGACATTTAGTCATTCATTCAGCATATATTTATGGAGGGTCATTGCATGCTTCATATAATGCATAGATTTTCCAAGGATAAAATGATTGAAGGGGCTCCCAGTGGGGCAGAGGATACAGAAACTGAACAGTTCATCACATTGCAGACTTCACTGTGACGACTGTTTTCCTAGAGGGAGTATGTTTATAAGACCATCCTTTGAAACTAGGATCCTTTTAACTTGAGTTGGATCTACCTGGGTATCCACCAGAAGACAGAAATTGGACAAATGTTTCTACAAAGGTATAGAATGAACGAAGACACTCCCTGAGGCTTGGCACTGGGTGCTCATGCAGCAAATAAGAAGCAGTTTGAATTCATAGAGGTGTGAAATCAACACAGGGGAAGGTGAGAGACAGTTGTGTGCCAGATCTTGGAAAATTTATAATCATCGATGGGAAAATTTGAGTTTTATCTAGTTGTTGGCAAGGAATTACTGAAGTGATGCACAGCATGATCATATTTACATGCTATATAGAATACCTTTAAATTTATGTGCAGATAAGTGGAAAGAAGATAGAAGTGTGTGCACTAATTAGCTGTACTAATTCAGGGAGAAAAAAATTGAGAAAGCTAGAGACTCTTCACTCAGATCTTTAGCTCAGATTTATCAAAATTATTTTATGCTATCATGATAACCTAGTATGATTCTGATTTAATATATTGTTAATTTTTGCCCATCTCTCATTATTCACAAGCCAAAACTGAAAGGAGATGCTTAAAATTGTGTTTCTTGCCAACTCCAGTAAAATATTAATGGACATCATTAAGAGAGTCAAGAGAAAAGGGATTCTAATTTAAGTACAGTCATTTAATAGATTCAGTAGTTTATAAGGAGGACCCGATTACGCAGCTCTGAAATCTAGGCTGATTTTATTCTTAGATCCTAGCAGTTCAGTTGGCTCAGTGGACAGTGATTTTCCAGATACATGTTAGACATTCTGGAAGGGATTTTAGGAAGGATATGTAGAGTCCAGTATTGAAACCCTTTCTTGAATCTTCCAGTTGCATGCCTCCTTAATCTTAAAGATATTATACTTCAAAGAATGAGTCTATTGTATTTTTTCAGTTTAGGCAAGAAGTAAACTCACTAAAGGATTCCATTGCTACCTGGAAATCCTGTGCTATATGTGGATCTAATTCTGTTCTATGTTATAATGAGAATTGCTAAGATAGGCCAGTCTCTGGACTATTTCACTCCAAGTTCCTGCCCTCACCTTTGCCCTGCTCAGTGTACGGGAGATACTGGCCTCTGAAAGCTGCATTTCACAGGCTTCCTGTTAGCTAACTTCCTTCCAACTAGATTTGATCAATGGGAAACGTGGAGACGGGAAGTGAGAGAGATAGGAAGAAACCTGGGTGTTCACTGTTCTCTATCTCTGACTCCAGAGCATCTCTCAAAACAGCAGCTTTTCTGAACCTCTAGCTCCCATCATTGAAGCCCATTGTGGATCAGCTGGACTCCACCACCTCCTCCCTCCTGCTTCTGCACAAATGTAACTTCTTCCTCTTACTGACCCCTAGGATGTCACTAGTTTCCGTTTGGCTTTTCAGCACTTCCATTGCCTGTACAACCTGTTTCCTGTATTGACTTCTACAATTTCAGTGTTCAGCATGTTTTTGTTTTCCATGTTGGTCCTGACTGATTCATGAGGCAAGTGAGGTTTTTTTTTTAAGGGCTTGAGTTAATCAACTTGAACATTTTCAGTAAATATAATTATGATCCTTGATGCACTATTCAAATGAAAGGTGCCACTTCACAGAAGAGGATTTGGGGGTGATTAACAACATACAAGAACCAAAAATCTTGATCAGGCTTCAATGTCTTTTCATTTACAAATACAGAAATTTAGGCTTGAATAATAAATGCAATGGTGAGTTGCTTTAGCGAAATGTTATGTTTTGTATCTCTTCCCAGATTCCACCCTGCCCGCATCCCCGCCCCCACTGCAAGATCTTTGGATTCTAGATAGTCCACGTTTTTTATTACATTTTCTAAGGAGTTATTAAAGGAAACAGTTTTAGAATTTGTCTAAATTTTAGTGGTCTTTCCATAAAAAGAATAAATGCTGACCATTGTATTTTTGGAATTTTTAACTTTATTATTTTTTTTCCTATGGCATTTTACAATAGGATTATTTTCTTTATATTCCAAGTTCCCCTGGAGTGATCAAGAAAGTATAAAATTTTCTTAGTAACATTCTGCTATAGTTTAAGACACTGAACAATAAGTCACATGTTCATTGGAATGATCAGGCAGTTGATGTTTAAGAGAACCTGAGAATCAGGCTCTTGAGTCTACCATCACTTTCCCCAGCACCATCTCTTCCTTGGGGGTTAGCTACTATGTAGTGAAACAAAGCAAATGAAAAAGCTTTTGCCAAGAGCAATAAAGATGCAAGAACATGGGCTTGTGCAGTGCTTTCAGGCAACGGGAGCAGGGCACCCACTTAAGACTAGTCCAATGTTTAGTCACTAGGACTCCAAAGAAAGCAAATGGCGGCAAGGTGCCTGGCATGTTGCTGACTAAGGCTGAGCACTAGAATACACAGTCATGATTTGAGTCTTGGCATTGAAGCTGTGGGAAAAAATCACCCAGAATAACATCAATAAAAGCTTCATTTTAAAAAATGTCCAGCATAGGAGCTCAGAAGGAAAATGGAACTTGTAATGGGTTCAGCAAGAAGGGTCACTTGAGGTTCACCTAGTTTCAGATATAATTAATCCAAGATGGGTCTTGTGCATTCACTGCCATTGTTTGGGCCATTAGGGTAAAGGTCCTATGTGAGAAGGGATGGGCACCACATGGTGGCACCGGCCTATAATCCCAGCTACTCAGGAGTCTGAGGCAGAAGGATTCCAAGTTTGAGTCTAGCCTGAGTGATTAAGCAAGACCCTGTCTCCAAAAGGGAATAAAAAGGGATGAGGATGTAGTTCAGTGGGAAAAGCACTTACCTGGCATGTAAATACTTCACTCTCCAGCAGTGGAAATAAAAAGAAAGAAATGAAAAGAAAAGAAAGAAAGAAATTAAAAGGGGAACAAGGAAGGAGGGGACAGGTCCAGGGATCTCTTGGGGATTAGTGTGTCTTACAAAGTGATTAAAAATATTTACTGAGTAAATGAATAAATAAGAATCAACAGGAGAATTTTTTTTTAATGAAGAGTTCAACAATGTTTCTCAAGAGTTTCCCATTACTTACAGTAGGATTGTTAAGAATGTTTCATGAAATAATTGGCATATGAATTACCAACTGAAGGATAGAGTTTGTGAGATC
Source organism: Xerus rutilus (assembly GCA_028644305.1). Lineage (NCBI taxonomy): Eukaryota > Metazoa > Chordata > Mammalia > Rodentia > Sciuridae > Xerus > Xerus rutilus. The sequence goes on from CM053403.1 coordinate 127,469,613, forward strand.
TGAGAAGGAAGGATATTCAGTAGTGAAAAAAGACTCAAAATAATGAACTAGATGTGAGAAAGGGAAAGAATGGGACAAAATAATAAGTAGTTATTTTATCACATTTTATTTTTATACCATTTTTCTGAATCATTTTTTTAGGGTTAGTAAAGTAAGTTGGAATGAAATAAGAGAGTGCCCCATTTCCTATGTAAAGATTTTAATTACTCAAATTTAAATGCCTCTGACATTATCTTTTAATTAGATTCAGATAGTAAGATGACATGATGTTTAGTTTGTTTTTGAGAATATATGTTGTAATTTGCTTCAGTTACCAAAAAACGGCAGTTACGTGCTTGCTCCTCTTTTTAAACCAAACAATTCCTCTGATTTCCTTCAGTCTGTGACAACATACATGCAACATAATATAACAACAGGCCCAAGCCACAGTGAAGCTTTCAGTACTGCGTGTTGATCTCTCTTCTTGGCAATATTACAGCATCGCAGCTTGCAATATTGTGAATCATAGCCTTGCCTTTTCTTTTTATTCTTTATTTAGTGCTATAATTATCTAAATGAGCTTCGAAATTATGAGTTGAAGCTTCAGACTAGACTCTGAATCTGCTATTCCAAGTATAAATTTGGTTCAATACTTTATACATCTAAAAAGAAAAGAGCAATGTGATTTTGAAGATACAGTTCAGCTTCTCATCACCCACCCTTCTCCCTTCACCTTCACAAGGAATAACCACTGTCCTGAAACTAGAGTTATTTCCCCCCCCTCAGTGTGTTTCTGTGTTAATTACGTTCACTTGTCAATATGCTCTGAACAACAACCACCAGCAAAATTCCTGTAGTCATCTCTCCGCATCTGTGGGGGATTGGTTCCAGGAACCCCTGAGGATACCTGAATCTGCAGATGCTCAAATCCCTATCACAAAATGGTGTAGTATCTGTATAGAACCTAGGCACATCCTCCATGTACTTCAGATGATCACTAGATTTCTTACAATGCCTAATAACATATACATTCTGTGGAATTAGTGATTATGCTTTATTGTTTAAGGAATGATGATAAGGAAACAGTCCGTACAAATTAGTGTAGACTCAAAGTTTCAACCTACGGTTGGTTGAATCCAAGGGCATGGAGCACATGAATATGGAGGACCAACTGATTTGACTAAGTGTAGTGTATTTCAGGGATGGAGAATGTACTTCTGAGGAAAAGTGGAGCATCTCAGTAAGAAGGTGTTGAAGAGGGATTTATTATAGATTTGGAATTGTGTGAAGTTAGCATGGATAGGGTTCTGAATTTGTTTCCTGTTAGGTAGCAGAAATAATTCTATTATTGAATATTGATTATCTTATTTAAAAGGAGGGAATAGGACAAGACTAACCTATAATGTAAAGAAGCAAGTCCCTCCTTAGCTAGAATAAGTGATGTGTGGTCATGCTTGTGGTTTGGGCAATATTCCTAAATCCTTTGTTTAACATGAATTCACAGTTACATTTTATTGCGACCCTGATGGTCACAAAGTGGTCCTGTCTGATGTGGATGTTCTGTGAAATGATTTATGTTCAATAGAAGAACATAAATAATCTTACAATCTTTATAAATCTTGTGAAGGCAAGTTTCAGGCCAGCTCCTAGTTGATAGTGCCTGTTTCAATGCTATTGTGAAGGGCTGCCTTTTTCCTGTATTTGTGTATGTAGAGCTATGCACATATACATATGCACATCATGTGTGCTATGTGTAATTTTGATGTTTTTGTGTTTAGATTTATATAATTGACATCATACTAAATGCATGGCCATTAATAATTTGGTTCTTAAAGTGTTCATTCTTGATACATCTAGTTTATTCCTTTTAACAGTGTGTAAGATATCCCATTGCACAAATAAATCACACCAAATCATGTACAGATGGACAATCATTTTAATTATGCTATTTTGCTATTATAGATAGTGCTTCCAAAATATAACTAGAAATAGCTTTTTATATACAAGCATATGGGCTTCTCTGAGTGTTTATTCTAAAATAAAATTGCCGGATTCCACAGGATGGGCATTTCAACTTCACTAGCCATTGCCAGATTGGTCTCCAAAAATTAATTGTATGTATTTTTACTCTGACTTGCATCGTTGGAGACTTTGCTTTCCTATTATTTCAACTGTAACTATTATCAGATATAATTTTTTCCAGTGTTCTGGATATGCAATAGAATCTTGTTGTTATTTAAATGTGATTTTCTATAATTATTAGAGAACCTGCATATTTTTATAAAGTTGTTTTTTTTTGTTTTTTTTTTTTAGCCATTTAGTGTTTCCAATTTTGTGCACCACTGGCTTATGTTAGTTGGTCATCGTTGCATTTAACTGAGTCTTCTGTTTATTGATTTGTAGTAGGTTTTTACTACATGCTCTTTTCTTGGGTACTAGACATATGTACAGTCTGTGACTTATCTTTTCCCTTTTTAATGGTATTTTCTCACTAAGGAATTTTAAATTTTAATGTGATCAAATGTATCAGTCACTTGCTTTATTGTATTATTTGTACCTTTAAAAGATATCTACTATGGGGAGATGGCTAGCATCTCATTGGGGGGGGGGTTCTTCCTGCCCAGTTGGGGGTAAGCAACCTTAGAAATTAAAGTCTAGAACAATTAGTGAGGAACAAAAGACAAGATCAGAAAAGATATTTTCAAAAATTGGAGCCCCTGATAGGTCCAGTCCACACAGGAACAGGAGCTAGATAACTAGAAAATGGCTCCCATGGTTTATTTAAGGGAGTACATCAAAGGCAGGGATAAGGTTACAGGGGTGGAGTCGTGCTTCTTGATGTCATGCAGTCAGTAGGCTGATTGGCTTCTTGGCAGGTCACACCCATCAGAGAGGGGCTGTGTGGCTGGGTGGTTGTAGCAGGTCACTCCATCTCTGGTGCTGTGTGGGAACTTTGGCAGAGCTGAATAGGGCTCACAATGAGTCAGGGCACTCGACCAGAGGAAATGTCCACTGGGCTTTCCCAGACACCAGATTCTCCTATTCAATAGGCTACCATGCACAACAGTCCAAACACAGCCTACCTATGGATCTCTACAATCTATCCTATCCTGATGACATGAAGTCATTCTCTTTAATTTTCTTCTAAACGTCTTGAAGTTTTATTTCTTATACCTAGACTTTAGCTTGCCTGATTGTGTGTGTGTGTGTTTGTGTGTACTTTGAGTGTAGGAGTTGTTTTTCTTTTCTATTTTTAGCAGATTTTTTTCATATATAATGTTACTTATTTCTGAGTCTATTTTCATATGTGCATGGATCTATTTTTAAAGTGTATATTTTCTTACATTCTTCAGTTTATCTAACCCTATGACAATATCACAATGTTTCAATGACACTTACTTCCTCTATTCTTCTTGAAGGATGATTTAATTATTGGTTATTTATATTTCTATGTTACTTTATATTCACCATGTTAGCTTCTTTGTAATCCCTTTGAAAATTCAATAAGAAATGCATTTTGTTGATATAATTATGGGGAAGATATCCACCTTAAAATATTGGAACATTTTTTTGGTCAGTAAACATTATTATCTTTAGCTACTTAGGCCACTTATGTTCTTTGATGATTATTAAATTTTATCAGTAAAGTTCTACATATATTTTAAGACTTACCCCCTAAAATACAAATGGATTGTTGTTATTGAATGTGTTACATATGACTTTAAGTTTTGTTTGTTGATACTGTACTCAGTAACCTTGCAGAAATCTCATGTTTGCTAACATACAACATATACTCTCTGATTTTCTATAACAGATTTATCAGCTTTGTCATAACAGCTTTGTTCTTTCCTAATTTTCATATATCAAATTTCTATTTTTTGCCTAATTTTTAGAAGCAGGCATGCTAGTGTATTCCTGAATTTAAAGGAAATGCTTCTTATGATTCACTATGTAGTATGTTACTGTCTATAAACTCTTAGTAGATATTATTTAACAGGCTAGGGCAATTTTCCTCTATTTCTGGGTTGTTTAAACATTTTTTAATGAATGTATACTGAACTTTATCAAGTTATTTTTATTGAATAAATGCATAAAAATCTGTTAGTATGATGTTACAATATGATTTTCTCTTGTTAAATTATCTCTGTTCAGATATTAAACCATCCAGATATTAAACCATGAATTATTATTGGTTATTACATATTATTTTTACATTTTAAATTACATTTTTGAATTTCTATTTACAAATAAAATCAACCTTAAATATTTCTTTCTGGTGATATCCTTATCTGTCACAGGTATCAAGATTTATCTAGTATCATTACATTGAATTGAAAATGGTTTTTTTTCCTATGCTGCAGCAATCTGTTTAAAATCAAAGTTATCTTTCTTTAATGAGATTATGGCATTTGCTGGTAAATGGATGGAAATAGAGAATATCATACTAAGTGAAATAAACTAAACTCAGAAACTCAAAGGGTGAATGTTTCTATCCTATTGAAGATAGAATGAAATAAAGGAAGGGGCAAGGGAAACATAAAGAGAAAGGGAAGATCAGTAATGTAGAAGAAGGAAAGCAAGAGGCAGAGTGGAAGGATGGGTGAGGGGAGGCAATGCAGAATGAATTCTTAAAAAATTCATGTTATATGCATATATAAATATACCACAGGGAACTTCACCTTTATGTAGAGGTAGAAAGAACCAATAAAATACAAATTAATAGAAAGGGAATCTAGTAGAGTAGAAGCAGAATGGGAGAGGGAGGGAGGATGAAAGGGAAAAGATCATGAACTGAAATAGAATTCCATGCGTATATGAGTTTGTCAGGATGAACCCAACTACTGTGTATAACTATAAAGCTCTAATAAAAAAATTTACAAGTGATCTTTCTTTAACGTTTTCAGAAGGTTCTCACTGAATACTTTATGAAACTGATCTATTCATGGGGTACATTTGCAACTACTGACTCATTATTTACATTCTTATTATACAGCTCACATTTGTTGTTTATTTTGAAACACCTAAAATGAGCATTTCATCAACATTTTAAAGTAAACTTATGGAGTTGTTCTTAGTGTTTTCATTTTTTCAAGACTTTCATCATAATTGTGTCTTTTTACATGTAATAGTGTCTTTGCCTTTTGTCTCTCTCCCTTTTTTTTTGAAATTGAACTCAGGGGTACTCGACCACTGAGCCACATTCCCAGCCCTATTTTGTATTTTATTTAGAGACAGAGTCTCACTGAGTTGCTTAAGCCTCTCTGTTGCTGAGGCTAGCTTTGAACTTGTGATACTTCTGCCTCAGCCTCCTGAGCTGCTGGGATTATAGGAGTGTGCCCAGCTTCTTTTGTTTTAGATAGAACTTGTTAATGGTTTGTCAAATGTATTACAGTTTTCAAAATACTGAGTTTTAAAATATTGTTTCTTGTACTCTTTGGTTTTTATAAATGTTTAAAGTTGCTCTTATTATTTCTTGAGTTCTATGTTCTTTAAACTTTATTCTTACTTCTTAATTTTAAATATTTTTCTTCTAAAACATGCTTACAAGGCTCTAAATTTCCCTGTACTGTTTAATCTACATTTTTGATGGATAAGTTTTTTTAGTGAATATTAGTTGTAAATATATTATCAAGTTCATTATTATATTTTATTTAATTCACAAATGATTTAGTAGTTCTTAGCTGTAATGATTTTTAAATCTTTTTATTACTAACTTTTAATTTTCTTGCATTTTAATATACAACATACACTCTCTGATTTTCTATAACATATTTATCAGCTTTGTCATAACAGCTTTGTTGTTTCCTAATTTTCATATATCAAATTTCTATTTTCATACATATATTAAATTTTTTTCATATATATATCAAATTTTTATTTTTGTTATATTTTTATAACACAATTGGTGGTATAATTTTTTTGACATTTGTTGAGACTTCTTTGTTGCTTAGTGGTTGGTCAATGTTTGCAAATATTTTATGAACACTTGGAAAACAAGGTATTTGCTCTATTGAGTACTAGTTTTCACACGTCTCCATTGGATTAGTTTATTACACTGTTTTTGTTTTCTATAATGAAGACTTTTTTCTGGAAATATTTCCTTATGATATTATTTAAGATCAATAACATTAAATATGCTATCAGCTTTTCTTTTATTAGCATTTACCTGGCATGTACATTTTTTATTTAGTTTCATTCATTTTCATTTTTCCTATTTCATTGACTCATAAGATTACATCTTATAAATTGATACAGATGCATTTTCAAAATCTAATTACAGGCAAGTATAATGTTTATTTGCTTTCTGATCATTTATTTTTGTCATCTTATTGTTTCCTTACTAAGGTTTGCCTTTGTTCTTGTCCTATAGTATTTTATGGATCTTTTTTTTTTTACCATACTATTTTTGCTCTTTATTTATGTGGAAGTTTTTGTACCTTTTCATTTTCAACATGCACAGTTTACTTGATGGAGTCTTAATTTAATCAATGTCTCCATTTAATCCTTAACCACACAGAATCTTTCAGCTCATGGTCCTTATTCCTGTTGAATGTACTTGTGAAGTTCTTTCAGTAAGGTTCTGTGAATTATAAACTCCTTCAGAGGGCTCAATTAGTCTCTAAATATTTATTTCCCATGCACTCTTGAAAGTAAATTTAGTTGACTTTAAGATTCTAGCTGGATGGTTATTTTATCTTAACACTTTAAAGATATTATTTCACTTTCTGTTGGATTAAGTTGCTGCTTTGGAAGTCCTCTTTCAGTTTACTCTGCAGGTTGTGAATATTTTTTCCAGCTGCTTTCACAGTGTTTTTTTTTTTTTGAAAAAAAAATTTTTTTTTATCCTCTGTCTTTTTTATTTAGTTATTTTTTAAAATTTTGAGACAGGGTCTCACTAAGTTGCTTTGGGCCTCCCTAATTAGCTGAGGCTGTCCTTCAGCTTGTGATCCTCCTGTTTTAGCCTCCTGATTTGCTAGAATTACAAGCATGCACCATCACTCTCAGCTTCAAATGTTCTTTTTAATTTGATGTTCAGTAATTTCCTACTAATGAGTGCAAGTGGAAACATTTTTATTCACTCTATTAGAGATATATTGTGTCTTCTGAATCTTAGTTTTTATGTCTTTATTAGCTATGTGAAAATATAAGCCTTTGTTGCTTTTGACATTGCCTGTAAATTAGCCTCTACATTTTCTCAGGTTGGAACTTCCATAAGATGGATGGATGGATGAATGGATGGATGGATGGATATATATTCTTTTTTTTCCTAGGCTCATGCCTCTTAAAGTGTATTTTGTATTTTTCATCTTATGTTTTTGCATTGTATACTGAGTTATTTTCTCAGATCTTTTAAATTGACTTACTCTTTTTTGCCCTAAGTAACTGCTTATCAGATTTATTGAGATTGTTAAAGCAAAGCAACAAATTTATTGAGATTGTTAAAGCAAAGCAATAATTTAGGTATACCTAAATTGCACAGTTATAAATGCACAACCCAATTAACTATCACATGATGAGCACATCCATGCAACCACCACCCAGATAAAGATCTAGAACTTTGTCAGTCCCTAAGAGGTGCCCCTCATAATCCTCTTCCCCAACAGGCCACTCTCCTTAACATGTTCATGTTTCCATCAGCATTGATTAATTTAGACAGCTTTTGCACTTTTAAAGGAATGTAATGATGAAGTTTATTTTTTTCTGTGTCTGGTTTCTGTCACTTAACATTATCTTGGTGAAAATCATCATTTTGATACATGTTGTCATAGTTCCAATCATGCTCATCTTCAACTGCATTACACAACAATGTAGTTTTTCATTCTGACATTAATGGATATTTGTGCTATTTCAAGGTTTAGGATACTATGAAGAATTCTACTTTTAAATGCTTTTAAAGAACAAACATAAACATTCTGAAAAATGTATTCCTGTGATGTGGACTTGCTGAATCAAAGGTTTCAACTATATTCAAATTTAGTAGGTATGCTAAAGAATTTTCTAGTGTAAATTCTGGCAGCAGTATGTGAGAGTTTCAGTTGCTACATATATCTACCAGCACTTAGTGTTGTCTTTCTTTCATTTTACCAGTCTTTCTCAAAGAACTTCCTAATTTGCAAAGAAATTTGAACTCAACAGTAGATCTTTAAGTCCTTTTTATATATATCAAGGAAGCATTCCATCTAGAGATGAAAAAAAAATATTCTGTCATAGTAAACAATTTCTCAGGCATGTGAGGACTATTTTTGATTTATTTATAAAGCAAATTTTGCATTATTGTTTTTTTCCAGTGTATGGTACATGTTGATAAAATGTGTACTGAGTTTCCTTAAGCAGGGTATATAATAAAACAATGAATATAGATGTTAGAGCTGTTCAGAATATATGTGTGAATGATATGAATCATCACTGATGTAGGAAAATGTTGAAAGAAATAGAAGACAATGAATCTTGTGTTCTTTGCTAATGCTTGTTGGTTGAATCATGGATGAGTTTTACAAAGATTTGCAGTTCTGTTAATTCTGATTCAAAATTTCTTTAAACAAAAGTAACGCTTGCCAAATATTCAATAATCAAGGATAAAAATGGCAATGTGATTTATATTTTGCCATCAAAATCACACAGCACCCTATATGAATAAGCTAAATTTGAAGCTTCAAGGAAAGGAAAAACTTATTTTTAATCTAGTGAGATATGAGAATATATTTTAAAGTCAAAACTTTTCATAATACAATTCAACATACTGACTTTGCACATTTTTCTGTATAAATTTTCAATGTGTAGAAAATTTTAATCATAATCAACAGTATTATGTAAATTGACTGAAAAAGCTACAAGGAATATTTGAGCAGCAACTTTTTACCATTGATTAATATAAAATGGCTTCTCAATTTGTGCAATGTCCTAGTGAATTTTGGTACTGGAGGGGACCCAAGGGGGTCCTAAGAGAGGGGGACCTCAACTTAGAAATAACCAATTTCTTGACATTTGTCACAGAAATAATTATAGGATGAGTCAGTAAGCAAGGTGCAGATAAAGATCTCATGTTCCTGCATAGCCAGAATTAATATTATCAAAATGGCCATACCATCAAAAGCATTATATAGACTCAATGCCATTCCTTTAAAAAAAATACCAATGACATTCTTCACAGAATTATAAAAAAGCAGTTCTAAAATTCATTTGGAAAAATAAGACACCCTAAACAGCCAAAGCAATCCTGAGCAGAAAGAGGCATCACAATACCAAACTTCAAGTTATACTACAGAGCTTAGTAATCAAAACAGTATGATACTGGCACCAAAACAGACATGGACACTAATGGAATAGAATAGAAAACACAGAAACAAACCCACATAAATACAGTTATCTGAGACTAGACAAAGGTGCCAAAAACATATGTTGAAGAAAAGATAACCTTTTAAACAAATGCTGCTGGGAAAACTGATGTCCATATGTAGAAGAATGAAACTTGACTGCTCTCTCTCATCCTACACATGTCAAATCACTGTGGATTAAAGTCAAACTCTACAAGTTCTAGAAGAAAAAGTAGGCCCAACACTTCAACACGTCAGTACAGGAACCAACTACTTTAACAAAACTCCTGAGGTGCAAGATGGGATGGAATTGAATTAAAAATCTTCTGCACAGCAAAGGAAACAAGAATGTGAAGAAAGAGCCGAGAGAATGGGAGAAGATCTTTGCCACCTGCTCCTTAGATAGGGGACACATATCCAGAATATATAAAGAACTCAAGAAACTTAACACACAGACCCCCAAAATAAAAAGCCCAAGTAATAAATTTAAACATTTAAAACAGACATTTTTCAAAAGAAACAACACAAATGCCCAACAAATACATGAAAAAATATTCAACATCTCTAACAATTAGAGAAATGCAAATCAAAACTATATTTAGATTTCATCTCATTCCAGTCAGAATGGCAATTCTCAAGAATACAAATAATTATAAGTGTTGGTGAGGATATGGGGGAAAACGGTACATTCGTACATTGTTGGTGGGACTGCAAATTAGTTCACTCTGGAAAATAGTATGGAAATTCCTCAAGAAACTAGGAATGAAACCACCATATGACCCAGTTATCCCACTCTTTTTGTTATACATCCAAAATATCTAAAATCAGCATACTATAGGGATACAGCCACATCAATGTTTATAGAAGCACAATTCACAATAGCCAAGCCCTGGAGCCAACCTAGGCGCCCCTCAACAGAGAGAAAGAAAATGTGATATATATATATGGAATATTAATCAGCCTTAAAGAAGAATGAAATTATGGCATTTGCCAGTAAGTGGATGGCACTGCAGACCATCATATTAAGTGAACTATAAGTCAGATGCAGAAATTTAGAGATTAAATGTTTCCTCTGATATGAAGAGGCTAATCCAAAATAAGGAGGGAAAAGGAAAATGAAAAGAAAAAGAATGGGAAATTCCATCAAAATAGAAGAAAGATCAGTGGAATAGAGGAAGAGGATTGAGGTGAAGGGAGGAGGGGCAGGATAAGGGAAACATAGTGGAATGAATCTGATCTAACTTTCCCATGTGCATACATGAATATACCACAGTGAATCTCACCATTATGTGTATCTGAAAGACACTAATTAAAAAAAATAAAAACTACAAGGAAATAGCAGATCAGTAGAGAACAGGGAAGGAAACAGGAGGAGGGAGGAAGGGAGGAAAGAGGGAAGTACTGGGGACTGAATTAGAACAAATTATATTCCATGCTTTTATACTTATGTCAAAATGAATCCTAATATTATGTGTAACTAAAAATAACCAATTTAAAAAAACAGCAAAGGCTCTCACATTCAGAGGGAGTGTGGGCAACTCTTGCCTCTCAGAGAAGAGAAGGTGAATGATGTGCCCAGGTTTGAGTTCACAAATTATACATATGTTTTTCCATTGTGTGTGTGGAGGAAACTAAACAGATGAGCCATTGTTAGATTTTGCTGATTTGTAAAATGTTTATAATTTTCCTTGGAGATCAAGTTCCATGGTGACCACCCTATAATTGGAAGTCAGAATATTCCTCTGTGGTCAGTCTAGACATTAATCACTTGTGGGCACACTGTGTAAATTCCTCAGGTGGGTGACATTTTAAATAATACATTTAATCTCTTACAATCTTACACTGAATGTTCAGTTTATCAACTAAAGAAGCAAGCTTGACCTAACTTTTAATAGTTTTAGAGGTCTCTATATATTAAGGGTCTCCATTTTAGTTTACCTATCTCAAATATGATGTTAATACTGAATTGACACAGTTAATATTCTTATTTTGAACAGATGTGGTTTTCAAACATAGTTTGTAACTTGTATGCTTTTGTTTAAAAGTCAAATCTATCGTTCTAAAAGAAAATATGAACCAGACTTTCCAATATTATTTTAGATATTAAAGGAATTTTTTCCTATGATAATCCATTCTTTCAAGTGTGTTTGGAATAACTTAGAAACATGACTCTGATATTCTTACTGTAAATTCTATGAAGTATAAAGACAGATGATATGCTTCTGAAGAAATTTAGCATCCAAACTGAGATAGGCTACAAATGTAAAATATATACTAAATTTTGAAGACTAGAGCAAAAAAGTAATATGAAATATTTTAATAATTAAAAAAATATTGATTATCTGTTATTTTGGTAATATTTGGCTTTGTATATTTGGTTTAAAAATTTATGATCAAAATTAATTTCCTCTGTTATTTTGTTTTTTAATAAGACTAATCAAAATTTTAAATTTCATGTTTCATCTTATATTTCTATTATATAGCAATAATCTCTAATAATGTCTTAGATATGAATATGTTCAGAAGAAGACTTTTCAAATAAATAAATTACAAAGCAAATTGGATTAGTTACCTATGTTTCTATCCAATAGTTTCACATTGGCTTCAAGAAGTAAAACCTTAGGATTGTATAGACTGTATGATTAGATGTGTGCCTCCTCTTCCATTCATATGACCTTTTTTTTTCCCCCCATTGTACTTGCATGTGTGAAAAAGAAACTGTATTTTTAATATCTTTGCATATATTTTAATTTTCTACAGGTTTTAAAAGTTTCATAGTTGGGGCTGGGGTTGTGGTTCAGTGGTAGAGTGCTTGCCTAGCACGTGTTAGGCACTGGGTTCGAACCTCAGCACCTCATAAAAATAAATAAATAAATGTATTGTGTTCATCTACAACTAAAAAATATTTTTTACAAAAGTTGCATAGTTTGCTTCTGCTGTTTAGAATGC
>CM053403.1:127482354-127527109 GCA_028644305.1 Xerus rutilus
TGGATTCTGACAGAGGAAGGACACCTGTCCACTTTGACTTGGAGTTAGTCTGTGCTTATGCAGAATCCTGTTCGGCAAGTGTCACCAGCCTTTGTTACCCTTCTTACCCTTTAATGAGAATCTTATCATTTCTGGCCCTTTCTTTTCTAACCATGGACTTCTACCCAAAAGCAGAGGACTAGGTAAGGAGTAAACACCAGACTATGATTTAAGGTGAGAATAGGCAGCAGGGGAAAAGAAGCTTTGGATTCTTCAGAGCAGTGGCAGAAGATTCTGGATTGAGAATCCAGATTGGTTGGTTGATTCCTGATCTTCCTCCTCATTCTTGGCATTTCATTTTAGTTAACACTAAAAAATTTTTCACTTTTATGTTAAAGCATACCCTTTCAGGCCTGTTTAGTGTTATCTTCTTAGGTGGCATTTTCAAATGTCTTAAATTGCGCATTCCACAGGACAGACTTGACTGGAAGGGTGCGGTTACCATGGCACTCAAAAGACAGCTTCCAGAAAGAAGTATATCTCCTTCACATATAGAAGTAAAAACTGAAAATAGATAGAGTGGCATATTTTTCCTTCAGAAATTGAGGACAAAAAGTACAGTATATGTTGGTAAAATGCAAAATCTAATTTTAGTTTTTAAAACTCGGAATTATTTTAAATCTAATCTATTTAATGAATTTCAATTATGACTTTGGCTATTGCATGAGTCATTACTCCTGTAGCTCAGTCTGGTAAGAAAGTCAATATTCTTGCATTCTAATATAAGCTACTTCATGAAACTGCTCATCTGAAACTCATGGGACCGTCACCACACTCCCTGTAGGTCTCTTCCCACATTAATATTATTTTTAGATCTAAGCACCATATGGGAATCATAATACATAGAGGAATCACAGTGCAGACTTCAGAAGGTTTAAACTGGATAAAAATTTGTCTAATTTTCTAAACTTATAGATGAAGAAAGTAAAAACCAAAAAGATTATCTGAGTTGTTCTTTAAAGAAGTTGATTAGAAATAAAACCAGCACTTGCATTTAGATCTCTTATGATTTTTCTTGCACTTGCTTCTGTGTTTCTCACTCCTTGCTTGATCACTACTAAGACAAGTTTTATATTAAGAGCTGTTATATCAATGGGAAGTCATAGCTCTCAAAGATAGGTGCTCCTCTATAAAGTCTGTCCCTGAAAACCAAAGCAATAGTTTTGCTTTCAAGGCATGTGTTTTTAAAAAGGCTTAAGGGATCTTGGAATGATCTTGAATGATCATTCTATTTTTCTACAGGTTGCTGAATCTGAAACGGTTCTGTTATAAATAATTTTTCTCTGTCTGGATGTCTCTTTATCTTTAGTTAACATATGTGATGGTGACTATAGGGATGTTGCTCTCTGGTTCTTTGGCTTAGTTGTAACTGGAGGTTGGCATATAAACTTCCTATTGTGTTGCATACACACAACTGAGGGCCTGGATAATTCCACGGAAGGATATCAAGGTATACTAAGAATTAGAAATCAAGGTATATTGAGAAGTGGAAAACGGCAACTGTTCAGTAATCTTTCATATTTACTATCTAATTATTTGCAGATAGATGTGTCCCAGATTGATTGAAAAGATTACTTTCAATTGAAGTAATGTATGAATTTTCCTCTTCTCCCATTTCCCATATGCTTTATTTATTTATTTGGTGCCAGGGATTGAACCCAGGGATGCTCTACCACTGACCCACGCCCCCAGCCCTTTTTATTTTTTATTTTGACATAGGGTCTCACTAAATTGCTTAGGGACTTGCTAAATTGCTGAGGCTGGCTGTAAACTTGCACTCCTCCTGCCTCAGCCTCTGGAGCCACTGGAATTAGAGGTGTGTGCCACCACACTGGGCTTCCCATTTACTTTAAAAGAAGGATCTCTTGATCACAATCTTATTTACGTTTACTGAAAGTTTTTTTATCACATATCTCTCTTCTCATCATTACTCTTTCCTTATCACTTTTAAGATATTTACCTTCTTTATTTCTAAAAAAGAAAAAAAAACTTTTCTCTTTTGAGTTTGTTCTGGGGATTGGACCCAGGATTATGAAGATGCTAAGCAGGTTCCTACCACTGAGCTCCAGCCCCAGCTTCAAGTTTGCCACCTTCTTGTCTATAGGTACCATCACATCTCTTCAATTCCTATGTGCAAGCTTCAGAAATGTAGGCTACACCGACGAGCTTTAATTTTCCCCCTCCTCTTCTTTCTTTCCCTTTTGTGCCACAGTTCAGAGACTATTTTCTCAAGTCACCAGAGCATTGTTGCAATGCCACATATCTTTTCCTGAAAATACTTTGCTCCTTTAGCTTTGCAATGTTACATTCGGTTTTTAGAATGCCTCTGACCTCTTGTTTTCTCTCTCCCTGGAACATTTTGTTTCTGTAATGAGTTATACATGGCTGTTCATCAGTGAGACATCCTGGGATTTGTCATCACTTCTGTTTGTTTCTTCCTCTTCCTTACTGACCTGTGGGACATGGAGGTGCACGACCCAGATTTCCTCTGCTCTAAGGAGCATGACTCTCCATTTCTTCCTTGTGTTCACTATAGTATCTTCCATGAAAAGTTGCTATTCTTAATTTCTAGATGAGCTCTTCATTGTATTTCGCTTCAATATTCTATTAATTATAATTTTCTGGAGTTTATAAGACTTTCATTATTTTATTTGCTATGGAACAGGTGTTGCATTAGTAATTGGTGAATTAATGAAATAACTTAATAAACAAGGAAATAGACATCACAATAAAAGTTTGTAGGAAGATGAACTACAATAGAAATAAATGTGAAATTGTTAAATATAACTTTATGGTTTACTGGAGTTCATGAGTTGAGCCACAGATTCTTACTGAGTTTCTAAAATTACTAATTTTTGGATTTGTTTCCATATTGAGAGTTTGTCATAGAGAAAAGATCAAGAACCAAATGTCAGATTTTATTAGCTCTTCAAATATTAGGGATTCATTTAAAAACTGTATACCCTGGAAATAATGGGAGAACATCACATATTTTAACAAAATTACATACCTTTGTTAGGAAAATTTAAATTAATATAGTGACAATTTTTATTCAACTATGAGGAAAACAGCTGATCCTTTAAATCTTTAATTTATTATAGTAAATTAAAATTTGATCATTATTTTATCAAATATATTTCTCATTGATTTTATGGAAAAATATATAACTGAAAAGCAGATAAGTCAGTGATTACATATATTTTAAAATGCAAACAGCTGCCTATTATAGCAGGAAATGTAACTATGTTCTGTGATTATAATTTAAAGACTATTTCATATGCCATGTGTATGGTGATCATTTTTATCTTTCCTTCATTAGGCAGTGGTTTTTCAGACCTGTAGATACATTTTAGGGAGAAATTCAAAATGATACAGTGTTTAATTTAATAAAGTATTACCTTAATGTGACAATAAAATATGAGTACTTGGTAAATGATTGTCAATTTTTTTTAAAGATGATGTTAGCTCATTAAGTTGAGTAAAGCATACATAATTTTCCTCATTATTTGTCTGAAAATTAATGTGTATTTCTACCTAGCTGTTTAATGAAACATTGCTAGAAGACATACACACAGTAAAAACAACAGAAATTCAAAAATACATGTTAATATTTTAATCTTTCTTTCTCTCCAATATACCCTAAATAAAGTCAGTAGGCATCTATTTGTCTAGTAAATAATTTCACTTCTTTTTAGTCCTCTTCCTCTGTGACAGTTAATTAGCATTCTTTCTAAACCTCAGGGGCTATAATTTAATCAATCCTAATAAGACTTGTTAGAGAGAACTCTGATAATCACATTTGGTTTCACAGAAGTGTAAATTTTAGAATCTTATTTTCACAGGAAGGTTATACCATCTGTCTACATGTTAATTTATTGCTTCAAATTGCATTAACTTTCTTGCACCTTTTATTTGTCACATAAATTTTGGCATTGTTTACATATTAACCCTTGTGTTCCTAAAAAAAAAAATGGAAGAACTTTTACTCTACTCCAAATAATAATGGAAATTTAAAGACAAGAGAATAAATATTATATTTACTATGATGGAAGAGATTTATAATGAGAATTCTCAAAGAAAGCCAAATAGAATTCCATTCTGTGACCTGTGGAAATATTTTGATATTTCTCATTACTTCAGTTTTTCATACTTCAATGGCATGGTAATTCACCATAGTTACTTTGTAATAATATTTTAAGCTTTCTGGGCAAAAGTCAAGATGGTTGATGCTTCAGAAAGAAAGAAACAAATAATAGAAGTTCTGGGTACAGTTTTAGGAAGTACATGTAACAGAAAAGAAAGGTGTGAGTTTGGAGTAGACCAGTGATAGAGGAGGCAGAATCTGAAGTGGAGGAGGGTAGTACACCGCAGTGGAAAGAGGACCCAGATTTATCACAGAAGTGAGCAGAATCAGAAATGTGGGAATATCTGGAGGTGGAAAAATGAATACATTTCTTATCTGTTTCCCAGTACCACACCAAGGAAAAAAATTCTTGTCTGTTGTTGAGCAAATCAGTTATTCTCATATAAAATGATCACCTTGTATTATATTCAGTTAAGATTAGAGATACAATACTACAAATTTCGCATAAAGACCCTGAACATACAATGTATTTGTAGAAGAGAAGGCCCCAAGTCACATACCTGACAAATGTGCACATTTGTAGCTTGTGCAAAAATGGGAGAAGATTAAAAAAATTTTTAAATTCAGTATTGACTTAACATGCTATTTTACCTAATTAACCAGGAGAAAAATGAAATGTAAAAGAATGAACATGTGAAATCGCTGAGGTTAGGAGAAGAGGAAAAAAAAAAAGAAGAGAATGTATTTCATAAGCTATAATTGCCAATTCCCAGTAGAATGAGTCAGACATTTTCTCTGGAATGCATATGTCAGGAACAGAAAACAAATGTGTTAGTTGAGCTTTAGTAATGAAATGATCCCTAATCTCTTTGGGAATATCTGTAGGAGAAAAAAAGGGATAAAATTTTGTATCTGTTTCTGCAGCAAAATTTGTGAACAAATCACAGATATTCTCATACAAAATGGTATGAGAATGATATTCTCATTCTAATGCATTGCTGTTTGAAATGTGAAGTGGTGAATTAGTTCACTGAAAAATATAAATCATTGACTTGGTTCAAGAAAAGAAAACAGATCTTATATTTTAATGGGAAGTTGCGATACTGTATTCTGGCTTAAAATGAAAACATTAATAAATATTTAAGAACAAACATAAAACAAACGTGTTGCGTGTTCTTTTGAATAATAGCATTCACCATGCTAGCTATCCTTGTCAGAACTGTAAATTGTTTGTAAATTGTTGAGTGTAACAAAATGATGAGATTCTTATTATATACATGAGTAATTTTTAGAACACAGAGTCTGGAATCATAAGTTCAAATGCCAGTGCTACAAATTATTTCTGTGTGACTGTGCAAACGTTTTAATGTCTCTGTGCTGTTTTTACACTTGCATAATAGGAATAATAATTGTACTTACATCATAAATTTAGTCAGGAGGATTGGGTAAGCTAGAATTCATGAAATGGTTAAGAAATATTTGGCACATATAGTAACAGTATATGTTGGTATTTATTAAAAATCAATATATTTATAAATGATCCAAGGAATCTATTTGGGTAGGTGTGCCATCTTGTTCTTTTTTGTTTTGCCTATACACAAAAATTGCACCTTTTTATAAAGAAGAGACTAGTAGGCTAAATATAATATTAAAGAAAAATATAAGATACATTTTGCTTCACTTAATTTTTATAAACTCTGATCATAACTGTGTAAAAATGCACAGAAAATCAAGGAAAATGAAAGTACAATAAACATTGACATTGATGATTTTGAGTATTGAAATTGTTACAGATTGAGAGTGGCTTTGAAATTCTGTGAAGTTTAGTCATTTGTGATTCTCTTAGACGTGGTTGTACTTTGAAGTAAATCACTGTGACTAAATCAAGTTAAATGCCTGGAATTAGCATTTAGAATGTTATGTACTTATTGAAATGCAATCATAAGATGTGAATTAGGGAGGGATTTAGGAACTGATATAGACTGTCCCATGTTATGAACAGTTCAGGTTATGGAGGCTGAACTGTGTGTATACTTCCTGAGTCTCATAGCTAATGAGGACAAAAGAGGATAAGAATGTCATCCTTTCATTTACCAAATCACGATTTAACCTAATAAAGACTGTCACTGAATAATAACTAGATGTACCAAGTAGGCCATATTCTGGCCCATAATATAAGTTGATGAATTTGAAATGACTGAAATCATACATAGCATGTCTCTGTACACAACAAAAAAATTAAATCCCCAAGTCATAAAAGAAAGATAACTGGGAAATCCTCATGTATTTGGAATCTGTTCAACACATGTCTATAGAACACATAAGGAAAAATCACAAAATTTACAAAATATTTGCAAGTGAATAAAGAGCAAAACATGGCAAAGCTTGTGAGAAACATCTAAAGCTCAACTTAGAAGGCACTTCAGAGCATTAAGTGTGTACATCTAGGAAAATGAATGAATTAAAAGATGAAAAAATGTCTCAAATAAATGACTTACGTTTCACCTTAAGAAATTAGGAAAAGAGCAATCTAACGCCCCCAAAAGTAGACGAAATGCAATAATTATGGTAAGAGAATAAATTAATGATATAGAAAACATGAAAATTAATAGACAAACAGCAATTAAGTAAAAAGCTAGCTAGTTGAAATTGCCGACTTCTGGAACCAGTGCCAGGATAGAGCAGCCTGAACTGCCATTGACAAATTCCTGGAGTCTCAATATGGAAAATTCTAAGGTTTAAAACTCCAGGAAAACTCAATCATGGTGAGGAGTCATGGAGATTTACCTCCAGGAGTTCATCTGGGTCAGTCTGGTTCTCCACAGTACATATCACAGCAATAGCCTCCTGGCTCGTGGCAGAGGCAAGGGAAAGGTGCCAATCTGAAATATACCAGAGCATGCTATTCTTTTCAACAAGACAGACCCTTAAGGGAAATGAGTCAACTAGAGCCTAACCTGATGGATATTATTGGAGTCTAACTGATCTACAGGAAAGAAGCCTTTCACATTAGAGAAGGGGTAGAGCAACCTTAATAGCCCACACAGCATCAAAGAAGAGGAACTGAGTGGAAAGACTGACACATCCTGACTTCAACACATGTCCTGTAAAGTAGCAGTAATGAATATGGTATGATATTGGTGAAAGAACAGATGAATATATCTATGGAAACAGAAAGAGACTAATGGAAATAAAAATAAATAAATGGAACTGAAGAGCAAACCCAGAAACAGACCCACATAAATATGGTTAAATGATCCTTGATAATGGAGAGAAGGAAATACAATGGAGCAAAGACAGTTTTTGTCAACTAGAGCTAGTGGAATTATTACACAACCACATATGAAACAATAAATGTGGACAAAGATTTTACACCCTTCACCAAAATTAACTCAAAAAAGTTCACAGATTTTTGGGAGAAAACTTAAATAACTCTAAGTATGATGATGACATTTTAGATACAACACCAAGACATAATCCTAGAGAGAAATAATTGATAAACTGTATTTCATTAAAATTAAAAATTGAGCCGGGCGCGGTGGCTCACACTTTTAATCCCAGCACTTAGGGAGGCTGAGACAGAAGAATCGTGAGTTCAAAGCCAGCCTCAGCAACAGTGAGGCACTAAGCAACTCAGTGAGACCCTGTCTCTACATAAAACACAAAATAGGGCTGGAGATGTGGCTCAGTGGTCGAGTACCCCTGAGTTCAATCCCTGGTACCAAAAAATAAAATAAAATAAAATAAAATTAAATTAAATTAAATTAAATTAAAAACTGGTTCTCCAAAAGACACAAAATAATGAGAAAATACACCATAGATTTGGGAAAAATATTTTCAAAACATGTATTAGATAGTGACTGTTAAAATATAGCAAAGAACTCTTAAAATTCAATAATAAGAAATACAAAAAACCCTTGATTTCAAAATGAGCCAAATACCTTAACAGATATGTCACCAAAGAAGATATACAGATGGCAATGAGCATATGAAGAGACAAGCTTCTATCATATATCACCAAGGAAATATGTATTAAACAGCAATGGGCTGCCAGTACATACTTATTAGAATAACCAAAATCGGAAACACTGACAACACCAAATGCAGGCCAAGTATGAAACAAGAGGAACTCTCCTTCATTACTGGTGGGAATACAAAATGGTAGAGCCACATGGGAAGATAGTTTTGTGATTTCTTACAGAAGTAAATATACTTATCCAATAATCTAGCAATCTTACTCCTTAATGTCTATCCCAATACACATTACAAAGTATATGAAGCCAATCTGAAAAGGCTATATACTCTTTGATTCCAACAGTATTACAATCTTGGAAAGGTAATACTATGGGGACAGTAAAAATATCAGTGGTTACCAGTAATTGAGAGATAAAAAGATGAAGCACAGAGGATTTTTAGGGCATGCAATTATACATGTTCCAAGCCTATAGAAAATATCACACACCAAGAGCAAACCTTATGTGAACCATGGACTTTGAATTATTATCATGTGTGCAAGTAGATTTATCAATTTTAACAAATGTACAGTCAGTGAGGATATACAGATGGCAATGAGCATATGAAGAGACATGATATGCTCATATTGATAATGGGGGAGATCATATAAGTGTGTGAGCAGAGCAGTTTATTGAAATCTCTGTACTTTCCATTTGAGGCTATGAACTTAAAAATGCTCTAAAACTAAAGTTTTATATTGATGTATCATGTGCATGTATGAATATGTAACAATGAATCCTACCATTATGTATAATTATAATGCAACAATAAAAATATGGAAAAGAATAAATCTTCAAAGACAAAGAAATTTTGTGGCTATTGTGACAATAAATTCACCAACTTAGATAAAATTTTGAAATTCCATGGAAGATTCAAACTATCAAAATTCATTGAAGAAAACAGATTTTAATAATCTTTGTAGCTATTAAGGAAATAGATTTTTTAATTAAAGCCTTTCTACAAAGAAGCTTCAGGCTTCAATGGCTTCAGTGATGAATTCTGCCAAAGATTTAAGGAAGAAATAATGTCAATTCTATGTAAACTCTTTCAGAAAATAGCGGAGAAGGGCATATTTCTTTGTTTATGCTATCAAACCACTATTCCCTTGATATCAAACCAGAAAAAGATGATCCAAGAAAATAAAACTCATCAGGATAGACCAAAACATTCTCAACTAAATATTGGTAAATACTCTGCCCAATGATATGTAATAAACATGATACTTTGGGATCAACTGGATTTTATCCCAGTAATTTAAGGTCATTTTAATATTTTCTAAATTTGAGTACTGCAATTCACTGTACTATACTAGATAAAAAATCAAATGATTTTCAACAAAATTCAGCATTCATTTTATGATATAAATAACAGCAAATTACAATTATTTCAATAATGAAATGACATATTTTTTTATTTATTTTTTTTATTTTTTTTAATTTTTTTTCACTGAAAACATTTGTTGAGGCAAATAGAAAAAAAATTGTTACAATCATAATTTTTCTAACTTTGCACAAAATTATAAGCAGATTACATTCTTCATATTAAACATCTTTACATGCACTTTCAATGAACAGTATATATATATATATATATATAAATATATATATATTTATATATATTTTTTATCAACCATCTTTACTATACCCATTCCCCTTTCCTGCCCCCCGCCTCCCCCATGTTGCGTCCAGTAAAGCAGCCACTTCAATGTTTATAGCAGCACAATTCACAATTGTAAAACTGTGGAAGCAACCCAGATGTCCTTCAATAGATGAATGGATAAAGAAACTGTGGTACATATACACAATGGAATATTATTCAGCAATAAAAGAGAATAAAATTATGGCATTTGCAGGCAAATGGATGGAACTGGAAAGCATTATGCTAAGTGAAGTAAGACAATCCCAAAAAACCAAATGCCAAATGGTCTCTCTGATTAGTGGATGCTGATGAATAAGGGAGGTGGGAATGGGAAACATAAGTGAAATGACATATTTTTAACAAGCTGTGCTGAAAGGATACCCACATACAAGAAGTGCTCTTCCAGTGAATTCAATAACAAAAACTTAGGCATTAGACCAGAAACTATCAACTCCTAGAAGAAAATGTAAGTTCAATTCTCCAACATATAGGCACAAACAACAAATTTCTCAATAGAACTCCTAAAGCTCAGGAAATAATAGAAAATTAATAAATGTAATGACATTAAATTAAAAAGCTTCTGCACATAAAAGAAAACAAGAATATAAAGAGGGAACCAACAGAATGGGAGAAAAAATTTGTTAGCTACACTTTCATCAGAGGATAATATCCTGAATATATACTCAAAATACATCCCAAAAGGAAAAAAGCCTAATTAATAAATGGGTAAAAGAACTAAGCAGACATTTCTCAAAAGAAGAAATACAAATGACCAACAAATGTATGAAAAATTAGCAATTAGAGAAATGCAAATCAAAATTATGCTGAGATTTCATCTCTATCTACTTAGAATGGCAGCCATTAAGAATACAAATGATAAGTGCTGGAGAGGATGTGAAGAAAAAGGAATACTCTCACACTATTGATGGAATTGTGAATTAGTATAACCACTATGCAAATCAGCATGGAGGTTTCTCAGAAGACTAGGAATGGTCACCATTGACCCAGAATTACACTCTGGTAATTATCCTGAAGAATTAAACTCATCATTCTATGGCATTACATGCATACCCACATTGATAGCAACCCAATTCACGATAGCCAAACTAAGGAACCAGTCCAGGTTGTTATGAATGGATGGTTGGATAAAGAAATGTGGTATATATACACAAAAGAGCTTTTTTTTCAGCCAAAAAGAATGTAATTTGTGGGAAAATGGATGAACTTGAGAATATTATGTTATGCAAAATAAGCCAAACTCAGAAACTCTAGGGTCCTATATTTTCTATCATGTGGAAACTAGAAAGAATAAGGGAAAAGAAAGGAGGGGTGGATCTTATAAAAATCTAAAGGAGATCAGTAAAGGAAAGAGACCAGAGGGAGGGAGGAGGGAAATGAAAGGGGAAATACTGAGAATGATATTCGCCAAATTATATTGTTATACTGTGTGATGTACAAATGTATAAGAACAAATCTCACCATTGTGTACAATTATAATGTATCACTAAAAATGTGGAGGAAAAGTGTTCTTACAGCATTACTTTATGATATATCAAGGGAAAAAACACCTCAAAATGTATTATAGATATAAAAAAGGAACTCCCAATAGAACACTTCTAGAAGAAAACAAAAGTCTCAGTGATCTTGAATTAGACAATAACAGGTGGTACAATAAAAACCATTAATAATGTACACAAAAATTAAAATATAATAAATTGGATTTAGTGAAAATTAAAAATGTTCACTTTTCAAAGGATAGTTAAAATATTTAAATGACTAGCCACAGACAAATATTTGTAAATCATATCAGATAACAAATTGCACTTAGGATATAATAAGAAAGCTATTATTCAACGATTGGAAGGAAAACAAAACTTTTTAAAATTGGCAAAATATTCAAAAAAAGATATCACCAAAGAATATATTTGTATGGAAATAGATACATGAAAAGATATTCAATTTCATTGTATGAGGCAAATACAAGTTTAAACCTCAGTAAGATATCATTACATGCCTACTAGAATGGTAAAATTTAAAAGTCCGACCACATCAAGTGTTGGCAATGATGTAAAGTAAACAGAACTTTCATACATTGGTGAGAATATGAAATTGTGGAATTTTGGAAAATAAGAAGTGACTTACAAAATTAAAATACACTTAACCATATGAACAAGCAATCTTACTTCTGGATATTGATCCAAGAAAATAGGAAAGCTTATATTTATGCAAAGACTCATACACAAATGCTCTTTATCATAGCAGCCCAAATCTGAAAGCAAGGTCCATCAACAGAATAATGAATAAACCAATCGTGGTATATCATTACACCATACTACTACTCAATAAAAAGGAATGAATTATTGATATTGCAATGCTATAGATTAATTTCAAAATAATGCTGAATGAAAAAATCATCAGAACGGGTATACACTACACAATTTCATTTATCTAAAATTCTAGATGATGCAAAAATATCATCATAGGATCTGAGGCTGTCTAGGTATGGAGCTACGGATCATAAAGAGGCCTGAGGAAACTTGAGAAGGTGATGGAAATGTTGTTTATATTGTGGTGAAGGTTTAGTATATGTATGAACATTTCTCAACTCATCAAATTGTACACTTTGAATCTATCTAGTTTATTGTATATCAATTATCCTTTAATGCAGCTATTAAAAGTGTCTGTTTAGTATTTTTGCCAGAAAGATTAAAATGGAAAGAAAGACTGAAAGAAAGAGAGAAGAAAGAGGAGAGAGAAGAGAAAGAGGGAAAGAGAAAGAAAGAGGGCGAGTGGATTAGGGGGGAAGGTGGAGACAGAAAGATAACAATTAGAAAAAAAGTATTTGGAGAAACAAATGCTCATACTCCTGGTGGAAGTTTAATGGGGACATTTCCAAACTTTAACTTAGGAAAATGCAAAGTTGAGATGACCCTATTTCTAATAGTAATCAAAGCTTCAAAATAAACATCAAATATCTCCACAAGACACTAATTTACAAAAAACCTATAAATAAATTGCAGAAAGATCAGAAGAGTAGAGGGAGGGGAGCAGGGGAAGGGAGGAGGGGGAAGTTCTAGGGACTGAATTAGAGCAAATTATATTCCATGCTTTTGTAATTATGTTAAAATGTATATTAATGTTATATATCACTGAAAAGAATAAAATTTTTAAAATAAAATAAAAAGTAAAAAGATTTAGCAACTTCTAGTTAAAAAAAATCCCTGGTTAAAAAATCATTTTAATAATATATAACATTTATATAAAATAGCCACTGAATCACCTACCAGAATTGCTTAAATGAAAGTAACCTACCATTACATCCCCCATCAGAAGGAAAAAGAAAAGAAAGAAAACAAACAAACAAAAAACCCAACAGTGCTAGGAGTAAATGGAATGTTAAATAACACCGTTGGAGATTAAACTGGTTACTAAAGCAGAAGATTGGCAGGTGCTCCAGAAAACTGTGCACTGTTTACTAAAGGACCTGTAGAAAAAGATTCAAAGAACACTATTTTTAGTAGTTAAACACAGCAGAGAGTATATAGGTGTTCCTAACAGTAGATTGGATTAATTAATTGTCCATCCTAATACTCTGGGGATATTACACAGTACTGAGAATACTGTGCAACAGGAATGGATATCACAAGCATCATGTTGATCAAATACAAATTCAGAAGCATTCATAGTGTATGATTTTCTCAAAAGCTCAAAAGCAGGCAATCCTCATCTGTTTTGTTAGAACTCAGGAAGGATTATCTATGATGCAGAGTAGTGACTGTGTGTGGTCTGGAGGGAGTCTTCTGGAACCATGGCAATCTACTATTATCTGGGATATCCAGTTTATGGAAATCCATTGGGATTTATTCTTTCAAGGTGCACTCCTTTCTATATGTCTAATATGACCAAATAAAACCTTTTTAAAGAACCTGAAACCTTTTCCAAATGTAAATCTATTGATGCCATAAATAGGATAAATATAAAATTAGGGTTTGATAGCATAACTTAAGAATACAAAACCGTGACTCTACCTTCAATTAATCTACATGCTTTCAATTGCAAGTGGTAATTTTAGATCAACAGAATAATTAAAACTATATCTGCAAGAATAAATATTATTATTTATATTAATAAAAAATTTTGATAGAAAATTGTATGATGTGTTGCTTTCATATTATTTACTGCCCATTCTCTTTATTTATTCCATTCCTATGATGCAAGATATATTTTTATATGAATTTTAAACTTGAAAAATAAATCAACATTAGGTATAGTAAATAGAAATGGAAATGTCTTTAATTTTATCTCTAGCAAGTTGATTTATATATAAACCTTCATGTAGTTGAGGATGTGTAAAGTTATGAATGAAGGCTGTGAGGGAAGTTTTCATGTCCTGTTCTACACTCTTCATAACTGAATGGTGACTGTTTTCTGTTTTCTAGTGTTTTAGTTTTGAACTATGGCAGCAATATTATACAGTTGAATATTTAATAAGAACCTGTTTTGTTATGGACTGAATTGTGGATATTTCAAGCAACATATAGTAGGTATGATTATCAGAATGGTTAGAGAAATCACAACTCTGGCATGGCTTGTATTAAGCCTCTACTTTAAGGAATTTTCTCTATCAGAGTTGATAAAAAATCAGGTTTTCCATAATGATTTATTGTTATCTAATCAATATGATAGTGAAAAGAAGAAAAAGTTTGAGTCAAATTTAGAAATATCACAAACTATCAAAACATGAAAAGTGTATGTGATAATCCTTATCCTTTAGGAATATTTTTTTGTTTTAAATTTTAAAAGTATGTGCTTTAAAGGATTTCATGGTCTTAGGAATCAAGCAGTGAAATACACATGAGGACTTCTCTCCTGTCTCTCAAACAGAGCTCTTGCCATAGATTCCATTAGAGCAGTGTAAGAACAAGGTAGCCCTAGGATCCTGTTTTGTTTCATAGAGCTTCATATTTATGTTTTATTAATAAATAAAAATGTATGTATTTGTGATTTTAGGTAAAACGTTTTTGACATCATAGGATTTCTTGGATAATAGCTATCTGGAGTAAATTGTATTTAAAGTAATTACAGGGAGGAAGCACAAGTTTCACTTTTTAAAATTGGATACACATGGATAATATAGGTCAGATATATATAGCAAAAAATTCTAGTATCTGTTTAATATTCCATAAATATTTAAAGCATACAAACTTCATGGAACAGGATAAATTATTTAGTAGACTATATTGAAATAATATTAAGAACTTGGAAATTAGGAATCTAAATATTTAGATAATATGTCAGGACTCTCTTTGATTAGATTTCAGAATTAGTATGTAGGACACAATACTATGTCCAGCCTTTTATAACCAACTTGGGAAAAACAGTCTTAGCAAGCCATTTGGAATTATATGAGGCCTAGTTTGTCTTTGATCCATTATAATAATAACACCAGAGTTGTGGATGTCATCCAACGAAAATTAATCTCCACCCCCATCTCGTTGAAATTTCTTACATGTATACACAGTTAATGAATGAAAGAATACATCAATAGGTATTCTGTTTTCAAATTTGGCTTCTAAAAGATATTATTATTCTGTGCTATACTTCCTTTCCTTCTTCCTTTGCTTTGGAAGGTTTTAAATTATGAATTTAATTTATTTTATAAATATAGTATTATTCAGATTTTCACATATCCTTGTGTGGATTTTGCTAATTTTTCTCTTTCATGGAATTAGTTCATTTCATCTAAGTTATTCAATTTGTGGGCATAGAGTTGTTTGTTGTATCCTTTTTTAAAAATATACTTTCAATGTTCATGGGATCAGTAATGTTTACCCCTCTTTCATTTCTCACATCACAAATCTGTTTCTTCTTAATCTTTTATTTTTGATTAGACTGGCAGAAGATTTATGAACTTTATTCATTCTTTTTCAAAGAACAACGTTTGGTTTCATTGATTTATCTGTTTTCCTCTTTTTAATTCCATTAGTTTCTACTCTTTTCTACTTGCTTTAGACTTAATTTGTTCTTTCTCTACTATAAGACAAAACTTAGTTTTTTAAAAAGTTTTAGGTCTCACTTAACTTTAAATTAAAAGTTATAAATGTGCTTCTAAGTGCTTCTTTCTTGATATCTCACAAATTTGAAAAACCTGCACTATCATTTTTGTTTATGTCAAAATAGTTCAAAGTATCTCTTGAAATGTTTTCTTTAATTCATGTATTATTTAGAAGTACATAGCTTATTTTTGAAATATCTGATATTTTCCAGCTATCTTTATGCTGCCAAATTTTCACATTAAATTCCTTAACATATTGCTAATGGTTATTTTAAACTCATAGAGACACAGCATGGCTCGTTTTGTTTCTGGACTTCAAGCTCCAAGATATTTGATGTTTCATGATATAGAATATCAAAGAAAACCCCAGAGCACTACATCTGGATTCTTGTTATCTCTGTCTTAGCATCTGAAATCCATCAAGGAAGTGTAATTATGTGAATGAGGAGTAGGGAGAGAATTTTGTCTAAATACTCTTTGGGTTCATTTGTATCTTCCTTCTGTGCTATATTCAGTTTCCATGTACCTCTGTCACCCAGTATGCTAAAAGTTCAATGAAGGATATTGATATATTTTCCTTACTGGAAAGAAATTTCATGGAACACATAATTATTAATTAAAAGTGAATAACACAGCTGGGAGTGGAGGCTGAGGCAGGAGAATCACAAGTTCAAGGTCAGCCTCGGCAACTTAGTCCATAAGCAACTTGGTAAGAACTTGTCTCAAAATAAATAAATAATGAATGAATGAATAAATAATTAAATAAAGGTTGGGGATGTGGTTCAGTGGTTAAATGCCCCTGAGTTAAATCCCTGGCACCAAAAAAAAAAAAAAAAAAAAAAGTGAATAATATGTACTTGATTTTATGTTCCTTGATTAGTTTAATGTTAAAGATTAAATTGTTCTTACATTTTGTTCTTTGTCACTTAATTTACAGATACTTCATTTATTCCCAAACTAGTCACTGAAAATTTTTGCAGGTTTAATTTAGATTTCTTTTTTACTTTTTTTATTTTTAGTCAGACTCTTAATAGTTTTATTGAAATATAATTAACATACATAAGCTGTACTTATTAAATTCATGTAATTTAATTGTTAGGTTTCAATGTGTTTATGCATCTATAAAATTATAACTAGAATTAGTATATGGAATATATTCATCCCCTCCTCAGTTTGATTCTTCACTATTTTTGTAAGATTAATGACTAAGAATTTTATGTTTAATGTTTAAACCATGGCTAAATATTTAATATGTAAATAGCATTTTTGATGCTATTTAAATGGAATTTTTAAAGTTTCAATTTCTAATTTTCACTGGCAAGACACATTTCATTTTTTCTTTCTTGTGTTGGCTAGACCCTCCAGAATATTGCTGAATAA
The DNA here is from genome assembly GCA_028644305.1 of Xerus rutilus. NCBI lineage: Eukaryota > Metazoa > Chordata > Mammalia > Rodentia > Sciuridae > Xerus > Xerus rutilus. The sequence continues at coordinate 127,499,565 of CM053403.1, forward strand.
AAGTGGCATGTGGAAACATTCTCCTTTTATTCTAGATCTTATGTGGAAAGCATTCATAATTTCATCTTTCTGTTGTTAGATTTAGTTTTATTTGTGTGAAGACTTTTTTAATCAAATTTAGCATTCTTTTTGTTCCCTGATTGCAGTAAGAATCCAATATCAAGAATATCATGAATGGGGACGAGGGCTGTAGCTCAGTGGTAGAGCACTTGCCTAGCATGCGCGAGGTACTGGGTTCTTTCCTTAGCACCATATAAAAATAAACAAATAAAATAAAGACATTCTCTTCATCTATAACTACAAAAAATAAATTTTAAAAAAAGAATATCATGAATGGATTCTGTATTTTCTCGATTTTTTTAAATCTACATTACAAAATTTAGACCTTTTACATTTAATGTAGCTCTTGATAGTTAGATTTAGGTCTATCATTTTGCTAATTTTACCATTAATTTCTTCTTTCTTCATTCCCCTTCTCTTTTTTTATTTTATAATTTTTTATGATTTCATTTAATATCTTTTCCATGCTTATTAGCTATAGTGCTTTATTTTGCTCTTTTAGAGACTGTTCTAGTATTCATAATATATATTTTAACTTAAAAATACTTTAAAGTGATTTTATTTCTTCATGTAAACAGAAGATACTTATAATTTTGTGTTTCATTTCTCTTCTCTCACATTTTATACTGAGATATGAACTATTTTCATGTATTTTATCTTTTACGTTTCTATAATTTACTTGCTAGATTGCTAGTTTTGTTAATCTATTATAGTTCTAGGCACTTAAGTTTTAATTTTTAGAATAATTTTGTTTGTTATTTTGTTTCTAGCCATTGATTTCAGGGCATTGCACGTGTTAAACACTCATTCTTTCACTGAGCTACAAACGTAAAATAGTATTAGATTTACAGAGAAATTCACAGAGACATTAATAAAAAGGATTCTTATGCACCAAACACATGCTTTCCCTTCTTATTAACTTCTTATATCAGTATGATGTATTTGTTACAATTTCGTGTATTTTTCAGATTTCCTCAATCTTTACCTAGTGGTTTCCCTTAGTTTTTACCTAGGGGCTTTCTGTTGCAGGAAACCACATACACCATCAGTGTGTTATCAAAGTATTCTTGTTTTTTGAGCAATTTCCTTTTTCAATCACTATAAGATGCTTCAGGCTCATCTTCTATATTTCTTGCCCCAGTCCTATTATCAGCCACTTTTTCTATGATTCTCTCTCTCTCTCTCTCTCTTTCTTTCTTTCTTTCTTTCTTTCTTTCATGAATGATATCAAAAGCCAATGGCTGAATGCTAGGTTATTGCTTCTAGGTCCTCTCAGCTGAAACAGAAAAAAATGTGTATAGACTAGTCCGCATATATGCACATTTATAAGTATTTCTATATGTAAATATCTGTGTATATATTAATATGCATTCTTACATATCAGTAAGAATACAATTCTAGTAGATAACCACATGAATCTTTCTAGCCTCCTTCCCTTTGTGACTTTTAAATTTATACTCCAAGTAGAAGGAAACTTATGTTCTCTGTGTTCAGTTCCCTTGCACTTCTATAGTTATGTCAGAATTGTTGTCTTATACCTGAGAAGAAAATAACTTTATTGACTGGAGTACAGTGCTATGTGCATGTGTTTTTGACTTTTGTCTTACAGGTTCCATTCATTTTCGGTTATTTTGGTTAGCACCTTATTCTCAACCTCTTGAGTGAGATTGATACTTGTAATCAGTTAGATTCTGTTAAAATAGTCTATTTTTCCAATGATCTTCTGTCTTAATAAATTATTTAAAAAAACTCTTTCATACATTTTGGTACAATTTTTGTGTTTTAAAGTTACATAGTTTTGCAAATTCAATTTAAGTTTTTAGTATTTGAAATTATAATAATGGCTTAAATGTCCCAGCTTGCAAACTCTAATATTTAGTTCAGATCTTACTCTGTTTAGGTAATTTAATCTCCTCCTTTTATAGAGTATTTTTTCCTTCTTTGTGGTAATTTTTTATTGCTTCCTAAACAATTAAACATTTTTTGTAGATTCTTTTCTTTCCTTCCTTCCTCTTTTTATTTATTTACTTACTTATTTATTTATTTATTTATTTTTCACATTCTTGAGCTGTTCTAGGATATATTTAATTACTTGGAAACAGCTTAATCCCTCCAGGGCTTCCTTTTAAGCCTTCTTAGTTGAGACCAGAGCAGTGTTTTGTTAAATTATTTTAACTACCGAGGTAACCCTTCTTGGTAGTTTGCTCTGAGAATTATGAGATTTTCTATTCTGGAGCAAACAGGCACTAATACCAGCCCTGTGTGAGCAACAGGTGCTTTTCGTTCTAATCCTGCAGTGTGGCTCATTCCTGTGGTTTCCTTACATACATGCGTTGATCAGCACCCTGCTGAATGCTCAAGGAAGACCCTCTCTGGATCTCCAGTGTTCTCTGTTTGCATCTCTTCTCTCTGCTTCTCTGTTCCTTGAACATCTGTCTAGGTCTTCTTATACTCTAAATTCAGTGTCTTCAACTCAGTGAATTAAGCAGACTCTGCCTGAATTTGCCTTCTATGCCCCATTGCCAAGAAATTATTTCATGGTGATAAATGGGCAATTATAGGTCTCACTTCGTGTGTAGTCTTTGTAGTCAGGGATCTTTGTCTTCTGTTGTATGAGTCCTTTGTCCTGAAGACAACTACTTCACATATTTTGTTCAATCTGTGTTGTTTCAGGTGTAAGGGTAAATCCAGTTCTAGTTACTCCATCCTGAAGTCACTGTCCTGGAGCCAAGGTTTACCTGCTAGTCATTCATCAGGACTTTTTCCTTCTCAAGTCCTGGAATTGTTCCGTACCTAAACTTGCGTTAGTATCAGATGAAAACAGCCTTTTATGAAACTTGAATTCTGACATTACTCATCTTTAAGTTCAAGAGGCTTTATGTAATTTCCGGATCACATCTCTACTCTGTGTTTTTATCTTTCTTACTTTTTATTTCCTGTATTTTTGTTTCTCTTTTAATCTTTTTCTAAGACTTTGATGATCTTGGTATCTTTACCCTAGATATGTTTATCTTCTGCTATCTTGTGCATATATAATTCTATTTCCAAAATATGTGTTTCTTCTATGATCAAAATTAGTTCCCCAGAATTTTGTTCAGCAAAAAACATTTTTGGTTAACCGGATATTTGAGAAATAAGTTGTCCCCATGTTTCATTTGATTTCTTCTGTTATGGAAGTGAAGTCATTTTGTTTCAAATTTATTGTGAGATTTAGAACAGTTTGGCAGTTTGCATTTAATTTCAAGATAAGATAGACATCTACAACTCAAATTAACCTGGACCAGTTATAATATATATTGTAGAAATACTCTGATAATGAAGTAGTTAAGAGATTTTGGCTAGCAACAATTGTTCGAACTTGCTAAGAAGGATTAGTTTTTATTTTTGGTAACGGAGTGATATTAATATCATAATATCTTCACACAAAAGTACTGCTTAGAAATAAAGCCTGAGAGGATCATGTGAGTTCTCAAGTTGCCACAACTCATATTTGTTGGGTATTTTCCTTTTTTTTTTTTTTTAATTCCTTAGAACATAACCCCTTACATAAAAGCGTAGAACAACTCTGCTGTTAATCTTATTAATTCTTTGTAAAAAGAAATGAAGATTTCCTGATTTTTCTCACTTGATTTCATTGTTTCTGTGGCTTTGCCTAGCTGAGAGAGAGAAGAAAAAAACATGTTTAATTCTCAATTACTGTCTGATTTGTGCTGCACTATTATTTAATACTTTCTTAATATTATAAGTTTCAACTTCAAGTTTTCAGTTATGATCCTGTAAGAAGTAAAAGAAAACTTCTTTTCTTTGCTCTTTCTTGTAAACTTAGCTTCAGGATTTTTTTTTTATTAAGTAATATTTTTTGATGTTATGCTGAAAAGATTCATTTCAATATTTTTGTGAGTTGAATTGAAATGACCATTCTAAATATGTTATTAGGAATACAAGTAGGAAATTATTCTTGAAGTATTTTAACTTTGTGAATTAAAGTAGTTAGAAATTTCCTTTAAATTATAAACAATAGGGGGAATTAAGGCAATTCGCTAACATTCAGTTGTCTGTTGTGGTTCTCTGTAACTGGGTCTTGCAGAATTTAAATACCCTAAAAAGACAATGTTAGACCTGAGAAAAAATATGCTAGAGACAACTGGACGGCATTTTTGGGGTACATTGCTAATAAAAGGAAAAAAAATCTGTACCAAGCCTTGATCCAGACATTTTCACCATATATTACTTAATCCATCAGTTATTTTGAACATGGTTAAATCTATTTTCTGTGATATTGTAAGAATGTGAAATGCTTCATTTGGTTAGCATTTCCACATTTTCATTAAAGCTTCAGGAATTTTTTCAGAGAACAACAATGACAACAAGAGTTCTCTTTCATGTTTTGAAGGCAGCAATGTATTAAACAAACAGGAAAGAAACTTAAAATCTATCTTATTAGGAACTCTGAAATTATTTTCCAGATTCCATTTATTTGATGTTTAAAAAGTAATCCTATGTGCCTTTTCAAGTTTGGTTGTAGCAAACCTTAATAATAACATGAACTTCAAGGGATTTCAGACAGAAAGGACTTGGAATGGAGATGTCTTATCTTACTTGGATAAGACAAGTAAGGCTGTTTCGCTTTTTCTTTGTCATCTCTAATAAAGTGGAAATTAGAGCAAGAATATGGATGGCTCTGAGCCCTGAAAGAAGGCTTAAATTTTTAAAAACTCATCTTTATTTGGTCTCATCGCATCTGTCCTCTGTATCAAAGTACTTCCCTAGTGATTCATCTACCTCTGAAACTATCCCTTGCTTCTTATCAGTTTCTTTTCTTATCACTATCTTTTAAAAATTTAGATCTTCCAAAAGTGTTATTTTTTCTAATCTTGTTTCTCTGGATATTCTCTACTTGAGATTTTCATCCATTTCCACCTAGTCACATGTACAAAATGTTTGACTATTATGTATCAGAAATAATGCCAAATGCTAGAAATACAGATTTAATCTTCTGGTATCATCCTTTTATTTAATGTTTAATAAGATGCCTAATGCTCCCATTCCAAATATTATGGGGAGTCCTGCACCCTGCCTTAGGAGCTTCTTTCCTTTCTTTGTCTCTTACTTGAATTCCTGTTCCAATTGATCTTTTAATATCCAGTCACTTCCTGTAGTTAATGTTTCCTTTCCATATTGCTTCACTCTTGTGTGTGGCCACTGCCCTGCTTTGTTAAGGCATGTTTGACACATGTCTGATGCATAAAACAGATTTTTTATGAAAAACTAAAAGATAAGTGGGAAAAAAACCCTATAGTCCAATATAGATTGGGAAATTATTAAAAATTCCTATTAAAGTGAAAACTAAACTAAACCTTGAAAAGTAAATGAAATGTCTGCAATATGCAAACTGAACTTACAAGTCACAATGGCTTTGCATCTTTTGCTACCTGTAGGTGCAGCAAATAGTGTGAGTCTGACAGAAAGTATGGTGACATGCTTTCCCCTCCTTACTCTGAAGCTTCCGAATTTGTGATTCTTGGTTGCCACCAACTAGAGAACTAGGTGCCTCGCCCTCTTCAATGTAACCTGAATATTATTTCCTCTAATTGTACATTAAGAGTATTTATGTATTCATTTGTAGACTACAGCCTCCAGAAAGCAAAGGGGTAGGAACCAGGAGAGAATGGGTTACAGTTATACACACTATATTCTGAAAGGAATATTGTTAGAAAAACTGTTGAAAGTAGAACAGGGAGAACACCTACGTGATGGATTAATTTATATGTAATGTATATTAAAACTAATATTCCCATAATACAAATGCCTTTCTTATATGCATATTATATATACATATGAATATGTACTTTTTAATATGTAAATATTTCTTGCAATGTATTAGGAAAACAGGTGCTGGAATCCAAGAAGTTTCCACTTCAGATCACTTGAGGTCAAATAGTTGAGACTATTATTGCAGTCACCTGTGTATCTCCCACAGTATTCCTCCACCTGAGTTCCAGACTAGCTTCATCTTGTTCTTGCATAATATGTTAGTAGAGCAAAAGCAACATGTTTAGAGTTGAATTGCCTCATTCCCAATTCATTATGTTCTTGTATTTCTTCTTCTTTTTTTTTCACTAATGACATCCTTTAACCATTTGAATCTGTATGTCCTGCCTTCCCGTTTCCCTCATATCCAGAATTTTCTTTTCCTGAACCTTTTAAACCTGTATTCATAAAAATGTTCTGATTCATGATCTCTCTTGCATTCTAACTGTTACACTTTTGCCATAATAATTCTGTTTCTTGTTATATACCTAGGAGGCTATTAATAAACTTGTAACTATTTGCATGTCTCTAATCCCTTCCTTTTAGAGCTTAAGATTCTAAATTAGAGTTAAGGATCATGCTCTTCTCATGACTAAAATCCTTCAAGATTTTCTTCTCTCACCTTGAGTAAGATTAACATTTCTCTCTTCATATTTTTACTTAATTGCCACTCTTAATTTTACTTTTATTTTTTATAGAACTACATGAGAGTGTATGGCAATGTTTTGCTGATTTATTGACATCTTTCTTCAGACTCAACCAGTCCATTCCCTATTCATGATTTTGCTCAGCCAGCCTCTTCTGGAACTTTACTCCCTATTCTACTCATTTACACATGTCCAAATATATGTAATTCTCCAAGTCTTAAATCACATAACACCTTTTCCAAGAAATCTACCAGGATTCATCTTTCTTTTCTAGAATTCATTTAACATTTTTTCTATACTTACATTCTCTATTTTATTATAAATGTTTGTCATTTCATTTTTACCCTGACTCTGAGCAGGAAAAGTACTTACATATAATCATTTCCAATATATATTTGTTAAATGAAAGAAACATCATAAAATTGGCAATAATAAACATAAGGGAAATTATCAAGGGGGTAATAAGTACAATTATTATTTTCATGGTTTTGTTGGTGAAACCATTTCTTTATTAATCAGGGCAATCTAGATTATGCAGCAGTAACAAATTAACTCCCAAATCTTAATGGTTTGACCTACCAAAGGATTATATTTTGCTGAGATAACATATGGGGTATCAAGGGAATCTGTACCACATTGCTATTTAGGGCACTGGGTCACTGTAAGCTCAATATCTGATTACATTCACCAAAAAATAACCTAGAAAATCACCCACAACTTTTCATTCCTGTTATCCAGGATTCTGCTCATAAATGACATACATATACTTTCCTTATAGTCCATTGGCCGAAATTACTTACAAGACACCCCTAACCAAGAGAGGGCTGAGAGAGCTGGGAAGCATGTGAGCATTTGGTGCACCTATTTACCACCTCTCCCTACCAGATTAATTACCAATTACTTTTGGATAAAAAACATGCCTTGTGCTTCCAGATAGGTAATATTTATTACACTATTTGTAGAAATATTTAAAAAATGAATTACATATTTTGAAAGTAACAAATTTTACACATAGAAATAATTATGCAAGCATTTCAGACAGTTCAATATCATCTCCTTGTTAAAAGAATCAATTGAACAACAAAACATACGAAATTAAAATTGAATGATTTCTCAATTTTCTCAACAAATTTGAATGGTGTATATCTTCTCATTAGTTTCTTAAGTTTCCTTTTATTTTTTACACAGATATTACTTTTATGTATGTCCAGAGATAAATGAAACTTTAAAATTGTAATATTTTCTTTGTTTAATGATAACAATACTTACTTAATGTTTGTGTTTGTTAGTTAATAAATAACAATTTATTATTGTATACTAGAAACATGTTGACAATTCTGTGTGTATAATCTTTTTATGAGAAATATGTATTATTTATTTGTTTATTCTAATTAGGTATACATGATAGCAGAATGCATTTTGATTCATTGTACAGAAATGGAGCACAAATTTTCATTTCTCTGGTTGTACATAATATAGAGTTGTACCATATGTGCAGTCATACATGTACCTAGGGCAATGATGTCCATCTCATTCCACCATCTTTCCTGCCCCCAAGTCCCTTTCCCTTCCCTCCCTCCCCTTTGACCTTTCAACATTTCTCCATTCTTCCCATGCCCCCTACAATATGGATCAGCATCGACTTATCAGAGAGAACATTCAGCCTTTGGTTTTTTGGGATTGGCGTACTTTGATTAGCATGATATTCTCCAATTCCATTCATTTATCTGAAAATTCCATAATTTTATTCTCTTTTAATGCTGAGTAATATTCCATTGTGTTTATATACCACAGTTTCTTTATCCATTCATCTATTGAAGGGCATCTAGGTTGCTTCCACAATTTAGCTATTGTGAATTGTGCAGCTATAAATATTGAAGTGGCTATATCACTGTAGTATGCTGTTTTTAAGGTCTTTGGGTACAGACCTAGGAGTGGGATAGCTGGGTCAAATGGTGGTTCCGTTTCAAGTTTTCTAAGGAGTCTCCATACTGCTTTCCAGATTGGTTGCACCAATTTGCAGTCCCACTAGCAATGTACTTTCCCCCCACATCCTTGCCAATACTTATTGTTGTTTGTATTCTTGATCACTGCCATTCTGACTGGCATGAGATGAAATCTTAGAGTAGTTTTGTTTTGCATTTCTGTAATTATTAGAGATGTTGAGCACTTTTTCATATATTTGTTGATTAATTGTATATCTTCTTCTGAGAAATGTCTGTTCAGCTCCTTAGCCCATTTATTTATTGGGTTGTTTGTACTTTGGTGTTAAATTTATTTGCTAATGACATGATTCTATATTTAGAGGATTCAAAACACCCACCAGAAAACTTCTAGAATTAATAAGTGCATTCAGCAAAGTAGCAGTATGTAAAATCAATACCCATAAATCAAATGCATTCCTATACACCAGTGATAATTCTCTGAAAGAGACATTAGGAAAACTACCCCATTCACAATAGCCTCAAAACAAAAACAAAAACAAAAAAACTTAGGAATCAATTTAACAAAAAAGGTGAAAGAACTCTACAGTGAAAACTATAGAACACTAAAGAAATTGAAGAAAACTTTAGAAGATAGAAAGGTCTCCATACTCTTGGATAGGAAGGCTTAATATTGTCAAAATGGCCATACTACCCAAAGCACTATAGAGATTCAATGCAATTCAAATTCAAATCCCAATATCATTCCTTATTGAAATAGAAAAAGCAATCATAAAATTCATTTAGAAAAATAAGAGACCCAGAATAGACAAAACAATCCTCAGAAAGAAGAGTGAAGCAGGAGGCATCACAATATCAGACCTTAACCTATACTACAAAGCTATAGTAACAAAAACAGCATGGTATTGGCACCAGAAAAGATATGTAGACCAATGGTACAGAATAGAAGACACAGAGACAAACCTACATAAATAGAGTTATCTCATACTAGACAAGGGTGCCAAAAACAAACATTGGAGAAATAATAGCCTCTTCAACATATGGTGCTGGGAAAACTGGAAACATGCGGTAAAATGAAACTAAACCCCTATCTTTGACCATGCGCAAAACTCAACTCAGAGTGTATCAAGGACCTAGGAATCAGACCAGAGACTGCATCTGATAGAAGAAAAAGTAGGCCCAAATCTACATCATGTTGGATTATGGCGACTTCCTTAACAAGACTCCTATAGCGCAAGAAATAAAATCAAGAATCAATAAATGGGATGGATTCAAACTACAAAGCTTCTTCTCAGCAAAAGATACAATCAGTGAGGTGGTGAGAGAACCTACATTTTAGGAGTGAATTTTTGTCACATGCACATCATATAGAGCACTAATCTCCGGCATGTATATAATCTCTTAAAATTTCAGAATATTCTTCTTTGGTCGGTAAATTATTAATATTATTAATCTATATGTAAGAGAATCGAAGCTAGGAAGGAACGATAACTTTCCAAAATTATCACAGTGCAAATTAAAGCTAGACGTTGATCTTCATTACTTGTGACTCTAGTCTATAAACCATAGTGAGTTTTCAAGTAAATTTCCTCTAAAGGTACTAGCTAAAGGTACTGTTTGGCTCTTAACTTCTAGAATTTTATGTAACATATGATTTAAAGACTGTAAGTGGTTGGTTAGTTTTAGAACTTAAGTATAAAATGAGAAGGAAGATCTAGGGCCTTCCATTTAAGAAGTCATTCATTTGATGAATCCCAAAAGGAACTGAAAAATTTTAATTTATTGACTTTCACAAGTGAATTAGAGTGAATTCATGTGGGAAAGGCCTTATTAAGAACTCCATTCTTTGAAAGGAAAGGCCAGACAGCTACAAAACAACCTGTCATTAAACATTACACATTACTACAAGTGTTAAAGACAACACTGTTCTAGCACTGGGCTTTTGGGATCTCTAGACTATAGTCTTGGTGTTTTGCCAATGGTTCAAGAAAGAGAGATATGAGCTTCTTAACAACTAAAAGTGGGGAAAAGTTGGGAATGGGAGTGGGCAGAGGAAAAATTAAGATGTGAACTTGAGAGAGAAATAAAGAATTTAGCATTTCATTTGTAGGACTTTGTTCTTGATTAGAAAACCACTTTTAGCGTTTTAAGAAGAAACATATACCTGCAGAAACTCGTTTCTTGATTGAAAGAATAGAGGACCATCCAGTATGTACTATTAAACCAATATCTATATTTCATTGAAGTATTTTTGGGTTCATTTTCTGTTAAATAGTATATTCAATTTCTTTTTCTCTATTTAACCAAACTTCCTTCCGCCTTTACCCTGAGTTTGGCTTAGTAGCTATCTGTATTATGCTTTTTTTTTTTTGTATATTTGAGAATGCTTAAAGAGAGAAATTCATTGATTGCTGGCTCTTATCTAAACAGCACATATTGGCAACAAAGATATTCCAAAAATATTGTTTGTTTTGAGCTCAAAATGAGGACATGTAAGACAAGTATATTGAACAGCTTTATTCTTTCATCTTTAGACTGAGTCATATCTCATATGACTTGAGACATATCTCATAGTTGGAGACCAAATAAACCGAAAGAACTTTTGCATGTTTGTCTTAAAGTACTTAATATAATTGCTACGCATCTGTGATTATTGGAATTTAATATTCTGTACTCATTTTTTGATCCTCTGAGTATCATCACACTATAATTATCTTATATAAATTGGTAGAAGCAGTTAAACCAAGGCAGATCTTGTGCGTCAATATAAACATCTCTTAATAACTAAGAAAAAATCAGATTTTTGAAATATTAAATGATATAAACGTGTTACTCAGGTTTTTAACTATATGATAGTTTCATTTTGAGAAAGAAGACTTACAATTTATTTGGTATCTAACCCAGGAAAGTCCCAGGCTATAGGCCTTACAACATGTGCAAAGGACATGTTAGCTCTGGGTCACAGTAATTAGTTGGCCACAATGACTCCAGTGATTGTTCTTTAAAAAATTATTAAGAGAAGAATCAATGATTTAATTTTCTTTTCAACATTTTAGGTTTTTTTTTTTGTACCAGGGATTGAACCCAGGGGCACATAACCAGTAAGCCACATCCATAGTCCTTTTTTAATTATTTGTTTGTTTGTTTGTTTGTTTATGTATGTATGTATTTAGAGATGGAGCCTCATTAAATTGCTGAAGCTGGCTTTGAACTTGTAATCCTCCTGCCTCAGCCTCCCAAGTCACTGGCATTCCAGAGATTTTTAAGATGAAGTTTTAGGGCCTTAAAGTATGATCTCACATTAGGCTTCATGGAATAGTAAAACTATGTACATAGTTTGGTAAGTTTTCAAATATTCAGTTGTAGGAGATAGGATAGAAGGTTCAAAGCTTTTATCAGATTATCAAAAGAGCCTGTTTCACACAAATTTGAGAATCACTGAAACAATTGTTTCTTTCTTTTATTGTTAAATGTAAGGTAAACTGCAATAAATGACTTAAAAGTCAAATTGAGACCAGGGACATAATGTTGTGGCCCACTATATTTGGAAAAGAGCACTTCAAGTATTATTTCATATAGGTAATGCTATGAATTTGAAGCTTGCTAATATTTGAACAAATCAAATGGAGAGAGGGACAGACAGGATTAAGGGAAGCATTTGGATACATATTGGGTATATTCAGGGGACAATGAAGTTTTTGTTTGTCCCTATATTAAGTATGAGAAAGAATATAGTGCTATGTACATTTGATAAGCAGGTTAGAGCCAGTTTTTTTTTTTCCTTAAAGTTACTAATTCACATTCTTATCAAAATATAACTAAATTTAACTATGGTGTCAGTTCTTGGTCTTGCAAATTACCTAGAGGATATAGCATCATAGATTAGGAAAAAATCTGAACATAGAAGTAAGAATAATCATGTTTATTCTTTTTATGGCTACTTAGCATGTGATGTTTGTGAGCATCAAATAACTCATCTGTCAACAAAGGTTGATAACAGTATCTGCTATTTCCACATTATACTGGATTTCTGTGAAGATCAAACTCAATTACAGAATAACACCTTTAAAATCTATAATGTGATATATGAGATTTTAAGTAGCATATTCAAAATTATCTTACATAGTTTAATGCTAAATTTGCTTTTGGAGAAATTTTTACATTTAGGAAGCCTTAGAAGCATAATCCCCAAGTAAATTTTGTACAAGATATTGTTACCCCAGAGAAGAAAAGCTATTTTTCCTAAGTATTCTTAATTGTTTTGTGTGACACTAAAACCCCCTAAATCTAAACTGCAAGAATTGTGTATGAATGTAGATCTATCTTACATCATAAAATGATATTTATTTCTTTAAAATTAAAAATTCTTATGTCTACATATATATTCATAAACTGTTACTCTATCTTTAAATAACATGGTTAATTGGGCAGGTTTTAAAATGATAAATCACAGATATGGAAACTGTAAAACTCATTTTTTTTAATTGAGTATCAGTTCACATCTTATATCTTGTTTCTTCATTTTCCAGAATTAATAGAAAAGCTGTCAAAATGTTTATGATTATTAAACATATCAGATCCCCCTTTTCATAAAGGGCCATCATGTTTCATGTTCATATGTAGTTATTGTTTAACATGTACATGAAAGCCTGTTCCTCTTGAAAATGTTTTGAATGATTGAATGTGTCGACAGCACGTTGCAGAAGTGCGCTGGCCCTTTAATGCTCTGTTTCTGTTGTCATGGAAATAAGATTTTCAAGTAGGTTGGTCTGCTGTGCTTTTCTTTTTATAGACTCATTTCAAGTTGGTTTTGGACAAGCATCCTTATCCTTCAAATAAAAACATTGATCTTTACTTTACCTTCTTCTTCAGTATTTTTCCCAGTAGGATTTCTTAAAACCCCCAGTGGTCGGCAATGTTAGAATTTTGAGGCCTGTACATCTCTCTCTCTCAGTCTCTCTCTCTCAAACACACACACACACACACACACACACACACACACACACACACACACACTGAGCTATTGAGTCTAAAACCAAAGATTTAAAAAAAATATAAATACAGGCTCCAGTTCCAATTTCAAACTTTTCAAATAATTATCAATTATATTATTATAGTTGCAATGAATATAAGAAAATATTTTCAAATATAAACAGAATCATTAATTACTCATGTTGTTTACTAAAATTCCTAAACTTCCTGTATATTTTCCTTCATGAATCAGCCATTACTTATGTCTACAGTGCAGTTCTATAGAGAGACTAGTTGGATTTAATTCTGTTCCTAATTAGTTTGGATCTAAAATGTCTCCCAAAGCCCATGTGTTAAAGTGCTACTGGAAGGTGATGGAGCCCTAAGAGGTGGGGCCTCCTGGGAGATCTTAGGTCATGGAGATGATTGTGGGATTCTGATCTCTTCCTTTTTGTCTGCTTCTGGCCTCTGTGAGGTGAGGTGTCTGCTCTACAATATGCTCCCAGCCATGCTGGGCTGCCTCAGTTTAGGCCCAAAGGTGATAGAGTGAAAAGATTATGGACCAAATACTCTATAATTGTGAACCAAGGAAAAACTTTCATTCTAATAATATGGTTATCCCAGGTATTTGTTACAGCCTGGAAAGCTGACTAACAGAAATTATTCCTAGATTCCCAAATCAGGCATTTTCCTATGTGCTGAAAAATTTATCATAGGTTAGCCTTACTGTTAAATATGAAAAATTCTTTTTTCTCTCTATAGTGAGTTGTAGCTATAAACATCTTCCAGTATCTAGCACTGAAGCTAACAAATTATTCTCCCTGTTTTGTTGGAAATATATTTCTTCTTGATGAATTGGCCTGAAGAATCTCATTACTAAAAATCCATTGTATTGGCTCTGATTTAAACTTCAGTTACCTTCTCTCTTTAGGAGTTATTTTAATTTCTAAATTTTTAATTTTAGTTATATCTTAAAAGATATTGTGGTAGACTGATATTAGCATTCTCTATTGATTCTTCAGAGAAATGTACGTATCCGTGCATGTAAATAAAGATGAAGAAACTTTCTGGAATTACAAGAACAAGTTAAATGGGAATCAATGATGAGTATCAAGTGTTTTACTAGAAATCTGTTGTTCAACCCTAGTTTTTTCCCACCAACTCTTTTGATGATGTGTCTGTTCCTGTTCAACTTATTTCCCAATTTTTAAAAAATGGTTTTGTTTTCTTTTTTTGGATTGAAAGGATTCCTTATATATTCAGAATACAACCTGTTATCAAATAATGAAAGTATTGTTCCAAGTCCATCTATGCTTTGACTTCAGATTTTCTTAACAATGTCTTTCAAAAAGGGAATGCTTTTGTTTTTGATGAAGTCAAAACTGTTTTCTCTTGGTTTGTCATTTGTGTTTTGTTTTGCTTATTTTTTATGTAAATGATTCTAAAATAGTAGTATAGAAGAATATTTTTATATTCTTTTCTTGCATGTAGAATATTAATTACAGTTAGAAATGCTTCTCTCATTCAGGCAACGCAGGAATTTATCCATGTTTTCTTTCAGTACTCATTTAATTCTAATCATTTGTTTTCCTCTTAATCAGGAGACCATTCCAGTGTATAATGTAAAATTCTTCTTTTTCAAAATGGCTGGCTTGCACCAATACCATCTATTTAGAAGTCTAGCTTGTTAAAAGAGGCTTTCCATATTTACTTGATCTTGAAAAATCTTAAGTGAAAAATACTAGCAACATGAATAACAAATTAAGATCACATATTAAGATCAATGCTAAGACCAAATAAGATAAAATATATATATATATATTTTGGTGGTGGGAGACCAGGATTGAACTCAGGGACTCTCAGCCACTGAGCCACATCCCCAGCCCTGTTTTTATTTTATTTAGAGATAGGGCCTCACTGAATTGCTGAGCATCTCACTTTTGCTGAGGCTGGCTTTGAACTCGAGATCCTCCTGCCTCAGCCTCTCGAGCTGCTGGGATTACAGGCATGCCCAGCAAGATCAAGATCAGGTTAAGACTGAATTAAGATCAAACATTATGATCAGCATTAAGTTAGTGGAAAATAGTTCCTCAAATGACTGCTTCTTTTAATTGTTCCTGAAACCAGACTTGTTGTCATGCACTACTTTACTCATTGAAGCAACGTATCCATTAATCACATAAAGTTCTCCTAACTGTCTTGGAAGGAGTAATAGTTGCAACTTTCCTTATTTAGAGTGGTAATGTTTTGTGTGATTGTGATTTTTACTTCTAATTTTATTTTTCCAAGGTAAATGGAAATATGAATTTTCATTTCCAAAGATAAAAAGCATTAAGAAAGTTGCAGGATTCTTCTGAATGGATTTAGGTTTGAGGGGGCAGAATCAGGAGGTCATTTTTGAAAATGCTGTTGTGAGATGCCTATAGAATGTTAATGGTGCACGTCTGTAATCCCAGTGGCTGGGGAGGCTGAGACAGGAGGATCACAAGTTCAAAGTCAGCCTTAAGGAAACCGAGGCCTTAAGCACCTCAGTGAGACCCTGATTCTAAATAAAATGCCAAATAAGGCTGGGATGTGGCTCAGTGGCTGAGTGTCCTTGAGTTCAATCCCTAACAGTACCAAAAAAAAAAAAAAAAAAAAAGAATGTTAATGGAGCTCCCTAGTGGGAATCTGGTGTTCAAGGACATTATTTCCTCGAATGCTAAGAACAAATGCTAAGTTTGGTAAATCATAAAAGTCATTGCACGAGGCTACAAATTAATGTGTATCTGTGACTTCAAGTCCAAATAATCTTATTGTCTGCAGCTCAGACAATGGTATAATGTTCATTTCTACATTTTTGTGGGGACAATGGAATAATTTCACACTGAATCATAATTTAAGAACTGTTTTGGGCTTTCTTCTTATTTATTTATTTATTTGTAATTTTTTTTGTTTCTCTTGATCACTTTTCTTGGAAAACACAAGCAGAACATGATGTAAACCATTATTAGAAGACTGTGTATGGAGTGAGTTAACTCATAGTTAACCAACACCTATGGAGTGTCTTATTTTTATTGGAGAAAAGACACAAATATAATGACCTTTAAGATATTATCAGAATCTGACTTTCTAACTAACTCCATAGTGTTTTGGTTTGGCCCATTATCATATCTCTTCTGGTTATCATAGTAAGTCTCTAATAGGTCTCTTGCACTTCTGCTCTTGGTCCTTGCAGCTTACTCTCAACATATAGTGGCTTGGTTTATTAGTTTCCTATTGTAACAAATTATCACGAATTTTTAGGTTAAAGCAATGCAGATTTATTATAGATATGGCAGCCAAGAGTCTGCAATGGGCTAAAATCAAGATATAGACAGGGTGGTTCCTTCTGGAGGCTCTAGGAGAGAATTTGTTGCCTTACTTTTTCCGCTTTGTAAAATTTACTTGATGTACATGGAGATGTGGTTCCATGGTAAAGGATGATGGTGAAGACAAGCACTGAGGACATGGAGTGATCAGGGAATTTCGATTACAGAGCATCTCATGGCAGAGAAAATCAGCTGTGTCATGTGCAAAACCAAAAGTGTCATGTGCCCTTTTGTAATATGGAGCTTCTGCTGAGAAGTAGCTGCCCTATTAGTAACTATACCTCCCAGCCCCCTACAGTGGGTAACAGCCAAGTAAGGAGTTCTAGTCAAGATATAGTTAATGGACTCAAGGACATCCCCCCAGGCAGCCCTATAAAACACTACCTGTGTTCTACACCTTTTTGCTCTTTTCTCTTTCCACTTTTTAATAGGAGACAATTCCCAGGTTAACAATAGAAGTCACATGTTAAAGATGGCAGAGCTAATCTGGGTGCTGTGGCCCATATTGGTAATCCCAGCAACTCTAGAAAGTTGAAGTTCAAGGCCAGCCTCAGCAACTGAGAGAGAACCTGCCTCAAAATAAAAACAAAAAATAAATAAAAATAAAAAGGGCTGGAGATGTAGACTACTGATGTGGCACACTTGGGTTTAACTCCTAGTACTGGAAAATAAATAAATAAAAATAAAATAATAATAGTAATAATAATAGTAATACAATAAAGATGGCAGAATTAACATCAACCTAAATTTCTGAATGACCACTTGTAGAAATGTGGTCATGCCAAATATTTCACCTTGCTAATTCTGTAAACAAAAGCAAGAAATTAGTTTTTACTATGTTTGATTCATTTTATGTTTTTATGTTTTGGGATCTTTTTGTTGCAACCATTAGTTTACCCCAACTGATAAAAACATTATGTAGGAATGGTACTCTAGTGCTATACAAATTTGTAAAGTTAGTTGTAACTAAGTAATTTTGGAAAGTTAGTGAGATTGAATAATTTTGTATAATAAAATCAATAATTATAGAAAATTAGAAAGTACAAATAATCAGAAAGAAAATGAATAGATTCATAATCCTACCTTAAATATCTAGTTTCTGTTAATATCTTTAATGTGCAGTTGTATATGCATTATTCTCTCTTTGCTATAAATTCAGGATTAAATAGCAGTTGTATTTTATAATATTTTTGTATATTAACACTTTGCTTCTTTGTAAGTCTGTAGCCCCTGATGTTCAAACACATCCAAATAAAATACACACACACATGCACAGGCACACTTAGGTACCTCTATGTATTTATACGAGCGTGCTAACTAAAAGGAGTTGAAATACAAATGCCAGGAGTTAACATTGGTCTTTTAGGGTAGTGGGGATAGGAATGCAGAGGGATAGAGAAGATTATTAATTGCA
This sequence comes from Xerus rutilus, assembly GCA_028644305.1. Lineage (NCBI taxonomy): Eukaryota > Metazoa > Chordata > Mammalia > Rodentia > Sciuridae > Xerus > Xerus rutilus. Next base: position 127,517,761 of record CM053403.1, read on the forward strand.
AATATATTTTTGTATCTTATCCCTCAGATTTTCTTCTTCAGTCACTTCTGGGGCTACTGAATTTTCTTGAAAGCTTCCCAGATGATTCAGATATAAAGCACGTTTTATTAGATGATCTCTGATTTCTCAAGACAGTCATACTCTTGAAGGAAGCAAGCCATTTTCAAGAAAGTTAGTACACTGAAGCTAACAAAAGTAAGCAAGTAAATGTCCACCATGTGATAAAATTAATGTTTCCTAATCATTTAAATGGGTCCTGGTGAATGATATTCTCTCATGCTGTTTATATAATGGTGTGTTCCCAAAGAGAAACTCTATAGCTGCAAATTACCAGAGTAAACAGACCTGGCAAGTTTTTACAAGCACCCAGGAAAATTAGATCTAGTTCTGTAGCTGTGTTAACAATGCAGGAGGAATAGAATAGGACCCCATGGTGAGCTCAGCAGGAGGACCTGGAGGGACAGATAATGGAAAGAAGAGCATAGTAGTAAGTGCCAGGAAAGGAAAATGGGTGGGTGCCATGTGGCTTTACTCATGGGCTTGTGACCCTATCTGGAATATAAAAGGATGAAAAGAAACACATTTATAAGCAATCCACTTTTATGCTCCTTTATTCTCTCTCTTTGGGAGAGAGACATGATGTAAGATTCATGAGAGCTTCACCAAAACGATGAAGGGATCTGTTTAATAGTAGTCATGGTAATAATAATTCCAAAATGTACTGTAAGTCTTATTTTTATGATTCAGTTTCTCTCAGCTCTTGTCAGTGCAAAGTTATAAACAGGTTTTTTTTTTTTTTCTTTTAAATTCTTGTTAAGGGAAAAGTTTACAGGTGAGAGAATGCTGATAGTTTAATCCATTCCATTCCGGATTACAAATATAATGGAGACATTGTGTACATTCTGGGGCGAAGCAAGTTTACAGCACACTTTCAATACAAAAGGAGTAAAGAAGGAAAAGGCAATCTGTGAAGGTCAGAGCCACACACTGATTGTAAATATGCTAGCAGACTGCATGCTTGAGTGGGAGTGCTGAGAATTTTGCACCCTTTCTCACTTTAAAGATTTTGTAATCGTCCAAGCAAACAACACAAGCCAAGAATAGAAAAAGAAAAAAAAAAAAGAAAGGAAGAAAGAAAAGAAAAAGCACTTTAAAAAAAGCAGTTGAACAATTCTAAGGCATGGACAATTCTTTTGTCCTTTTGCCTAAGCATAAACTAGCCCTTCCCCCTGCACTGGGCTGGATGCCAGAATTGAGGCATGGGGACATTCTATAGCAGATTTTCTCCTTGGTTTGTGAAAGCCAGGCCATCATTTTCAGATTAAAGTCCTGACAAATAAATAGTTGTAGTAAATCTTAACACATCTCTCTCGGTTGAGTAGTCAACAGCCTTTTGGCAGCACCAAGTCTCTGTTTTCCTCTGAAGTTGGTGAAGGTATCCCACTCACATGTACCTAGCAGGGTGGCTATACAAAGCCCAGTAGAACTAGCTTTTTTTTCTGAAATGTGATTGCTCTAAGATTCTGCACGACAGCATTTCTCTTGAAGTACTTGAGGGCCTTCTAGCCTATTTACTTCAATTGTAATTCAAGAAATGGTGGTCTAAATCTTACTGGCTGAAGTAAAGGCATATAAAACCAACTGTCTGTTCTTTCTTTTCTCAGACCTAGCAACTGCTTCTTGGTTTAATATACTGGGTGTAGTTGCTTTGAGATGCCCTGTAGGGATCAACAATCATTTGGGACTGGTGTTGAGGGGAGTGGGGTTGTTTAGATAGCCATGATGAATCAGTTTTTTCTGTGAGTCATCTATGATCAAGGCACACTCCTTAATTTCTTTGTCCCTTATTTTCCTTATTTGTTAATTGGGAAAATAATATATCTTAATTTCTCTGCTGGGAACAATGTGAAGCTGAATTAGACTTGACTAAAAATATTTATCTATTTGCATGTTCATACTTTGTCTCATTTCTAGAGATATCTATGGGTGACATACAAAAGCATAAAGGATTAAAAGTTGCTTTATGGCTGGATTAAGGATACCAAACAAACAAACCAGCATTGTATTGAATCTCTGCATGTTTATATAGAGTTCTGCAGGTGGTTAGAAGCAGAGGCTGGGAAGAGGGGTTGTCCCCAGAACTGCTTGATGTCCTGTCATCTTTCATTTGCTCTCATTTTTGGAACTGTTTCTGTGACTTCTTTTTCAGTTCCTATTCATCAAATTAGCTTTCTTTGATTCCGCCCCTCTCATACCACCACAGGAGCCTTTATACTATTAGTTTTAACCAGAATTTTTTATAGTTGTTCTTTTTGCCTTTTTATTAAAAGCTCATCCAAAGTAGGTATTTATCATTGCCTACTGAACTTCTCCTGTATTTGGGGAAAGCCGTCTTCTCATCTTTGTGGGCGGATGCTCTTCCCAACCAGTGCTCATACCAATAATCAATAGGAACGATTCTTCTTCCTAGTGCTGTTTTGAGGTATGAATATCTGCAGCTAGCAGTTGTTGACAGTCATATTCCCCAGCTGGTGGAAAAGTTTGGAATATAAATGATGATTGCATAACACAGAAATAGTAGTGGTTAGAAACTATCCTTCTCTTCTTGAGGGGAAGGCATTCTTGTGACCCAGACACTCCTGTCATGACTTATTCATTTTGTGGATGTGCACTGGGAAATTCTTCATTTCCTTTAAACTAGTTACAGCTGGGTTCCAAAAAAAGCCTTGAACAATATACCATATTTACCATGTATAATTTGTATATATTATGTATAATTTAAACTTTTTAAAAGTTACCTGTTTTTTGGACATTGTAAAATAAATGCCAAGATATGAAACAGCAGTCTAGTCTCTGTAAAGTATGTTAAAATTTTGTAGGAAAATAAAATAGTGTTGATATTAATGTTTCTTTCCTTTTGGTCTAGTCACCACTGCTTCCTTCTGCTAGAACTGAAGCAGACTAAGTTTTCAGAGGGCAGAAATATTTTATTCCTTTCTATGTTGTCATTACTTAGCACAACTTCAGATACTTAATAAGACCTATATTCATAATTTTGAATAGAATTAAACAATCTGTTGCCTGAAAAACTAATCCCTGGCATATCCAGATATCTTATGTTACATCTTGTATATACCCCTTGTCTTTACAAAGACTTTTCTCTTTACTTTCAGATAATTTATCTAAAAAAAGAAAATAACTATATTATTTAGTTGGGGTTGAGGTTTAAATTTCAAATATTTACAAAAGGTTAAGATTAAACAATAATTTTCAACTGGACCCATTAGCACATGCCTGTAATTCCAGTGGCTCAGAGACAGAGGCAGGAGTATAGCAAGTTCAAAGACAGCCTCAGCAATTTAACGAGGCCTGAAGCAACTCAGTAAGAGCCTGTCTCAAAATAAAAAGGGGTGGGGATATGGCTCAGTGCTTAAGTGCCCCTGGGTTCAATCCCTGGTACCAAAATATTATTATTATTATTATTATTATTATTATTATTATTATTATTATTATTATTTTGGGGTTAGTCAATCTAAGAATAATAGTTTCTCATTTATTAATTGCTGAGTTCTTTGAGAAAGAGATTAGACAGCTTGGATTTATGGGGAAATGGAAGAGAAAAGGAGTTTTTAATCAGAGGAGAAACCAGTGGGGCTCGAATCTAGACATGGGGGTACCAGTGAAGGTGTTTTTAGTGTTGAGAAATCAAGTAGAATTAAGATGGTGAAATAGCTCTGAAAAAGTCCAAAAGTGAATGGAAATTGAATTATAGGAACTTTCTAGTGAGTGGAGAGGTGTGGAAGAAGCTGTCAACTAATCTAAGTAACACAGAATTTGTTTTGTGAAACAGAGAAATGTGTCTCTTCCCTACTATTAGGTCCATCAAATAGGTATGTTAAATTTCATGCTGAGGAATTTGTCTTTGATTCATTGGGCATTTGGTATGTTCAAAATAAATTACTCTGTATGGTTAGGCATTAAGTAATATAGACTTTGGAACTGTGAACCTAGTGTTTTAGGCTTTTGTTTTTAAAAATATGCCAAAGGAGCTAATATTGCCATGAACATGCACAGCTATGCAAAGACACCTTTAGTTTTGACTAATAGTCTGTAGACTTAACCTATAAGCTATACATTCTTGGTGGAATAATTTAAATCCTTTGTGTCTCACTTACAGTATATTAAAAATGAGAAGCCGGGCGCAGTAGCGCAAGCCTGTAATCCCAGCACTTTGGGAGGCTGAGACAGGAGGATCACAAGTTCAAAGCCAGCCTCAGCAAAGGCGAGGTGCTAAGCAACTCAGTGAGACCCTGTCTCTACATAAAATACAAAATATGGCTGGGGATGTGGCTTAGGGGTAGAGTACCCCTGAGTTCAATCCCTGGTACAAAAATAAATAAATACATAAATAAATGAATAAAATAAAAATGGGAATGATAATTGTATTTACCTAATATAGTTGCGAAAATTAGTTGTAATGATATGTCATGTTTTTAGAACAGTTCCTGTCACATAAAAAGGGCTGATATAAGCCATTAGCTGCTATCATCATCATCATCATCATTATTTTTATGTAAACTATAGGCTATGTAGTTATAATACATAGTTATGAACAGTATTTATGTGTGTAACAAATGTGATATAATAAACATGCCTAAATCTAACATTTAGCTCTCAGATCAGACTGATGTGTAACACAACCTCACTAATGTTTAATGCTCAGTAAAAATAAGAGAGTGGTTTTCATTGTTGTTGCTAAATTCACTTGAACAACTCAGTTGTCAATGCCCAAGTGTAAATCTTTCTAGGTCCTCCTGCCTCTACCTGTCTGTATCCACGTGCATTCTCTCTCTCTCTCTGTCTTTCTCTCTGTCTCCCCGCCCCTTCCTCCTGCCCTCCCTCCCTCTGTGTTCCTAGCCCTCTTCTCCTTGCTTCCAGCCCATGGCAGACTATCCATTAGCCTCTGGAAGTGGACATCCATTTCACGCAGGGACAGGCACATTCCTGGACACTGGGCTTAGGTAGGCCTCCTTTGCTCAGATCATGACAAAGACAAAAGTTGATCATTTATATTTAATATCAAGACTAATATGTTTTAAGTAAAGTGATGTAAGGGATCATTTCAGTCCAGTTTAAATCTACCTTGTTTGAGGTGGATTTGACTTGAGTTTCATAGCAACTTTCCATATTCTCCAAGAATAGTGATAAGTTATGATAGGTTATTATGTAGCGGACTATGCTAGTAGTTTGTCTATAATAAAGTTACTAAGGTCTCCACATGCAAAAACTGAAATTGCTAATAAACCCTCAATTAACATCTCTTCAGGTAAAACAGTAATTTAAAACACATTGCATTTAGGATCCAACTATACACTGATTTCACTCTTTCATTCCCTTTAATATTTGATTTAACTTTTTATATTATACTTTCCTGAACATGGAGTGCAATTATAGTTTTTACCATACTTTGTTCTAAAATTAATCTATTAAATAATCTTTCAACTTGAAACATTCCCCCCTTTAATATAATGCTATATTACTCAAATACATCAAATTCATTTCCATTTATTTTATATGTATAAAAAGTTTAACATCCTTTACAAGTTTAAATATTGGAAAGAGTTTTTAATGCTGATATTAAACAGGAAGTACCATTTTACATTCATTCTACTTATACAAACCGCATACTGCTTCATTCAAAGATAAAATTTAATGTACCAATGGTCCCTGACTTATGACTTTTTTGACTACATGATGATGTAAAAATGATACACATTCAGTAGAAACCATAGTTTGAATTTTTGAGGGGAGGATTGATACTGTGGATGAAACCCAGGGGCACTTAAACACTGAGCCACATCCCCAGCCCTTTTTATTTCTTATTTTGAGACAGGTTCTCACTCATTTGTTTAAGGCCTTGCTAAGTTGTTGAGGTTGGCTTTGAATTTGCTATCCTCCTGCCTCAGCCTCGAATTATAGGCATGAGCCACCGTGCCCAGCTTTTGAATTTTAAGTTTTGATCTTTACCCAGGCTAACAATGTATAGTAAGATATTCTCATGATAATGGGAAGCAACAGTGAGCTGCTACTCTCAGTCATGTGATCAGGAGGGGAAACAATGATATGCTACCTCATGTGGTGTTGCTATGTTGTGATGTTCCATAGGATCAGTATATTAATAGAAATTTTTTGATTACTGTGCTTTCAGATTACAATGAGTTCATTTGGACATTGCTTTATTGTAAGTTGAGGAGTATCTGTGATTGAAATTTACCTTATAAGTCTTGATTACTCATGAACACTTTAAAGTACTTTCTTAAAACTCCTAATTCATGTTGATAATTCATAAGGTCTACGAGTTCTGCAGGTTTTTAAAAAAATAATTACTGTATTTGTTATTGCTTTTAGCTTAGTGAATTTCTAAGACTCATTGACAAATTTGGGATTTGGAAATATAACAGGTTCAAAAAAAAGTACAAATTTTGGTAGCAAATAAGCTCTTTTTATTAACTCTAATTAAAAATTTCTTATCACTGGAGAATAAGACATGAAAAACTCCCTTAAAACAGATAATTTACTTTGTAAATAGCACAACCATTCTACAAAGAATAACAATTGTCTTGAAAGAACACAGTGAGATTTTTGTCTGCCTTGTTTTTTCTACTTCAATAACAATTAAAATGAAGTTTTAAAATGAGGACACAGAAGCTTCCCAAGTTTAAACACATGACAGGTCCAAATATGCCCCTCTTACTAAGTTTTGGGTGCAATTTACTATATGAGAAGCTCAGGTACTCTCAGATATTTCAATGTGGTCTATTTGCAGGCTGTAAATATGCTTCTTATCCTGCCCAATAACACTTACAAGACATTTCTACTTTGTGATAAAATTCATCTGGGGAGACCTATGACATATATCAGTATAGAACTGACCCAGGAATTACTAAAGCAGATCATTCTAGCAGTTTATCAAATCAAATATACTGATCACTGAGAAAATCGATATACACTGTTCTAGGGAGAAAAAAAAATCCCATTTATAGATACAAACACATATTACTTTATGAAATAGGAAAATATACTGTTGATTTAAAACCTAACATTTTATGACCTGAGGTCTTTTAAGAAAAAGATCTTTTCCTACATAGCTTAAGGGAGAGTAAATTATTTGAACTGACACCAGAATCGAAGACAGAGAAAGGAGACTAATATTTACCAAGCGCCAACCACGTTGGTGCCAAGATTTGTGCTGAATGCCCTCATTCTAACTAAACCCCTGTTTAATGTGAATCTCTTTCTTCTTTTATAACTAAGGAACAGGACCATAAAGAGGTCATGGAGGATGCACAGGGCTGGCGAAGCTGTCATTTGAACTCTGCTGGGCCAAAGCTCCTTTCAGTACCTTATGTTAGCCAAAAAGCACCTTAGAAAATGGCCAAAATCCTTCTATGTAAGGAAAAATTATTCATCCATTTGTTCCCTAAACTTATTGAATAAACGACTAATTTGTTTGTTTCCTTTTTACCCTAATTCATAGAGGTAGTTTAGTGTGATCATTAATAGCTCAGGCTTAAAAAACAGACTGCCTGGCTTCTAATCCCAGCTCTGCTATTTACTAGCTGTTACATGGGGCAAGTTAGCTTATACTTTCTATCCCTATGTTCCCATACGGGTAAAATGGGAATAATAATACTGTGTTCCTTATGGGGTATTTGAAAGTTTAGTGAGTGAATGTATGAACAAAAATGCTAACAACTGTGGCTGGCATAAAATAAGCCCTGATCGTTTGGTTATTGCTTTGAATTGTGTGGCATGGGCTAATGAGCTACCATCAGCATTTGCTAGCGGTACTACAGTTGATGATGTTCTTCATACACATGATCCACTTCTTCCTATTTAATAATGGTTATAATTACATCATATTTGTATATCATGTTACCTTTTCAAAGACCTTGTTCATCTCTGTCATCTGGAAAATTTGCTTTTCTGAAGCCCTTTAATATGTAAAATGGCTCTGATTGATACCTACCTGATGAGGATATTGGAGTGATAAAATGAGATAGTGTCTATAAAACAGCACAGTGTTTGGTGCTTGGTACAATCACTTTGTGAAGTCAACAGGGCAAGTATTAATAAATTTAGTTTTATCTGAGGACATGGAGAAAGATCATTTTTGCCTAAAGTCATATAGTGAGTTAGAATGCATCTTAATACATAGCAGAGTATCTGAAAGATTGCTTGTTGATGAAGAAATAAATCAACATTAAAACTCAATTTTTTGGAAAGTCTAGTGATGGCTCCCTTTTATTGTTTAGCTTGATATTACCTATGTGGACATGGTTATAATGTGAGTATATTAATAAAAACTCATCAAGCTCTTTTTCTGAGCCATGAGAAATTTTGAGTTTCACTGAACAAATTGTATATTTTTTATTGTCATCTTGTTACTCCATCAAGAAGACTAGTTATTACTATTTACCTTTACCACCCAGTATTGTGTACTGTTCTTGGTTTTATATATGTCAATATTTACCTCTTTTAGTATATGTAAAATCAAAAGTTAACATAATGTTTAATCTACTATATTAACAACTCAGAAATACTGACTGGCCATCTGACAGATATATTTAAAAAGTAGTTTGTTATAACGGAATGTGACTGCTTTGGAATCACACAGACCCATGTCTCAGGTATGTGGGACTTACCCTAAAATGAGATTCACAAGCACACTTGCTCGTGCATACACAAAGAAAGAGGGAGAGTGAGGGGTGAACTTCTGCATTAAGTAGTATTATATGGTCTCCTAAGCCTCAGGATTCAGGTTGGTGGCAAATGGTTTTGAAATTGAATGCAGTAAGCCATGCTTTTTTTTTTTTTTAACATTTGAAATATTTTATTCCTTCTTCTTTTAATTAGTTTATTTAATTGCATTTCAAGTCATAGTACATATATAGAGCTCAGTTTTTCCTTTTCTCTGGTTGCAAACCAGATAAAGTCACACCAATTGTGTCTTCATACATGCACCAAGGGTTGTGATGACAATCTCAATCAACCATCTTTTCTAAACCCATTTGCCTTTCCCATCCCTCACCTCCCCCATGCCGCATCCAGAGTTCCTCCATTTCTCTTATGTTTCCCATTCCCACCCCACTTATGTATCAGCATCCACTAATCAGAGAGAACATTCGGCATTTGGTTTTTTGGGATTGGCTTACTTCACTTAGCATAATGCTTTCCAATTCCATCCATTTGCCTGCAAATGCCATAATTTTATTCTCTTTTATTGCTGAATAATATTCCATTGTGTATATGTACCACAGTTTCTTTATCCATTCATCTATTGAAGGGC
>CM053403.1:127527609-127552911 GCA_028644305.1 Xerus rutilus
CACCTTTGTCTAGTGTGACATAGCTGTATTTATGTGCATTACTCTCTGTGTCTTCTATTCTGTACCATTGGTCTACATGTCTATTTTGGTGCCAGTACCATGCCGATTTTGTTACTATTGCTTTGTAGTAAAGTTTAAGGTCTGGTATTGTGATGCCTCCTGCTTCACTCTTCTTGCTCAAGATAGCTTTGGCTATTCTGGGTCTCTTATTTTTCCAAATGAATTTCATGATTGCCTTTTCTATTTCTATAAGAAAGGACTTTGGGATTTTAATTGGGATTGCATTGAATCTGTATAGCGCTTTGGGTAGTATGGCCATTTTAATAATATTGATTCTGCCTATCCAGGAACATGGTAGGTCTTTCCATCTCCTAAGATCTTCTTCAATTTCTTTCTTTAGTGTCTTGTAATTTTCATTGTAGAGGTCTTTCACCTCTCTTGTTAGATTGATTCCCATGTATTTTATTTTTTTGGAGGCTATTGCGAATGGAGTAGTTTTTCTAATTTCTCTTTCAGGGGATTCATTGCTGATGTATAAAAAGTTCCACCAGAAAACTTCTAGAACTGATAAATGAATTCAGTAAAATTGCAGGATATAAAATCAATATACATAAATCAAATGCATTTCTATACATCAGCTTTTTTTTTTAAAGTAAAACTTTGAGGATCTTTTCAACTTGACTTAGAAATGTTCAACTTGCAAATGTTAGATTGTACAACATACCAAAGCAACTACAAAAGATCACATATGAAAAGAAAACACATATATGACCACTTCTAATGGCTCACATCATTCATTGTCTTCCTTTCTGTCTCACAAATATTTTAGAAATATTTTTATAATAAAATTCTATTAATGATAATTTCATAGTAGAGAATTTTAGATGTACTTAATGTCTATGGATAACATTAAAGGGCCTCAAAACCGAACTTACTCATTAGTGTATCATCTTGATTTATTTTTGGTATTACACATATCAGAACCCCAAATTGTCTTTTTTTATATTTATTTATTGGGCCTCATATGTCCCAATTTTAGAGCATAAATGCCATGAGAGCAGATATATGAAAGCTAGTATCTATTTTCTATGAATTGCCACAGAAGTTATATTTGTATCTAGACAATGATAGGCACTCAATATATATAGCTGATGAATTAATGAATGAAAGACTATCCTTCTGCAAAATCCTGTTGGAGATCTTGCATTTCCTTTTACATGAATGATTATGGGTTCTATATGATACTTTGACTTCCATGAAATATACTTTTGATATTAGAATTTCTGTAGCCCAAAGTAACCTAGTATACTTAAAAATGAAACCATACTTACATGATTCTAACCTTCATCCTTTCTCTAAGAAAATGATTTTTTAAATTTAAAAGGTATACAGAGATGCCCGAATGTACTTAGAAATTTGTACTGGTATCATGTTCATATAGATAGAATTGTTAAAAATCCTAAATAAAAGTACCTTTTTTTTTCTTGGAGCTGTAGATTTAACCCATGGTGCTTTATTATTAAGATTTATTCTCAGCCCTTTTTAATTTTTTTTTTTATTTTGAGACAAGGTCTCACTAAGTTGCTTAGGGCCTTGCTAATTTGCAGAAGCTGGCCTTGAACTTGTGATCCTCCTGTCTCAACCTCTTGAGCCACTTAAGTATTTATTTGCATCACTAATTTGCAGAAATTAAATCAATTATTCAACTCCTTTTTACATTTTGTTTACTAAGTCATTTAGTGTATTGGAAATACAAAAATTTTGAGAAATTTTAGATTCAAATTTTGCCTCTTCATAGCCAAGGAGCTTGGGAAGTCATTTTTTAAAAAAAATCTCACTTTTATTACCTAGAGAATAAAAATAGCAGTTGTGAGAATGTAAATAATCAATAAGACAAAATATATACCCAACATTGGAATATGGGTGCCACAGATATTTGTTAACTATTATTGCATAAAAAAGGGCTAAACATGGAAAGCTGGACATTTCACAGTAAGTCTATCCTCAGTCTTACCTCTTGAACTGTGAGAGAGAAACAAGGGCAGCTCATGGTTTGCTATTCTCAGTGACAAGCAGGGGAAATGAAGAGCATACATACCGAAATATTAAAAATGAAAAAATGTATGAAACCTGGCACATATGAACTGTAGACAAATGCTATTGAAATTCAAGCTGTGGAATGGAGGGAGGAATAAATCACATCTATCTCAATATTTGCAATATTAAATGCTAAAAACAGCTTTGCATTTTATCTAGGACAACTGCAGTGGGATGTTTATTGGTGATTTGAGCATACTGTTGGAAAACCAGAAGGAACTATTGTAGGTTGATGGATTGCATGGCTGCTGTACAACTACCGAGGTGTCAAGTGGTGCCCTGCGGGGTTGATTTGAAACTACCAGTGTGCACATGAAGAGAAAAAAAAAAAAAAAAAACTTTTAAGATGTAAATTATTACGTAAATTATTTGTGCTGTTTGAAGTATTGAGTCTTTTGTTCTTCCTGGATCTATAGTCTGTCCAAATATCTATCCAAATAGACTGTTGTGTCAATTTTTTGTTGCTGTGACCCAAATATTTGACAAGAACAACTTAGAAGAGGAAAAGTTTATTTTGGGCTCATGGTTTCAGAGGTCCTAGCCCATGATTGATCCTTTCCATGGCTCTGGGTCCAAAGTGAGGGAAAATATCAAGGTGGAAGGATGTAGCAGAGGGAAACTGCTCAGCTCATGGTGGCCAGGAAGAAGGGAGGGAGGGACAGGGGCAAGACATAGACCTCAAGTCCATGCCCCCGTGACCTACTTCCTCCAACCATGCCCCAGTTGCCTCCAGTAGTCTGTTCCCATTATCATTCTAAACAGATTATTGCACTGATGAGGTTACTTCCATAGTGATCCAGTCATTTCACTTCTGAACATTGCTGCATTGCCCAACACATGAACTTTTGGAGGATATTTCATATTCAACCATAGCAACTATATTTCATTGCCAATATAAACTATATTTCATTGCCATTTCTCAAGACTTGCTTGAGAAAATGTAGAAAACATTTTCTGGATGTTTCCAGCACATTTAGGATTTGGACCTACTTTTCCCTACTTAATGGTTATTAGATCACAAGCAAAAGCTTCTGGCTCAAAACTAATAAGCCTCCCAAATTCTTCAGATATTGTATAGTTTGCACATGGTTTGTCTCCCTAAAATTCATGCATTGGAAGCATGGTCCTCAATGTGATGATATTAAGAGGTGGTAAGACATTTAAGAGAGAGATGGGGCCTATTGAAAAGTAATTAGGTCAAGGAGCTACCACTCTTAGAAGGTATTATGTATTATGTGAGTGGGTTAAGTCTCACAGGACTGAATTAGTTAACAACAATCCAAATTTTTAGAAATTTTTAGAAAGTGAGGTTACCTCATACATTTGGTCTCATGCACTCTTTGCAGCTACTACCCTAGTCCCCATCATGTGATGCCATCTTGCTTGAAGATCTCACTAGATATTGTCTCCAGAGCTTAGATTTTTCAGCTTTCAAAGGTGAAAGCCAAAAGAAACCTTATTTCTTTATAAAGGTCCAACCTCAGGTGTTTTGTTAGAGCAACGGAAAACAGACTAACACATCTAATTTACACACACACACACAAATGGAGAACAGTACATAATATCACACATTCCTTTCAGAAGAAAGAAATCCATCGCTCTTCAGTCATTAATTCAGTGTGTTACTAGAGAGTAATCTGAAGAATGAGAAAAATCATCAGTTTGTCAGTATTCTTTTGAAGATAAGAATTTTTAGATTACCTAAGATGATCTCTGGAAATGTAAGAATATACTTTAATTTTTTTCATCCACAAAAGGACTTGCAATTTAATGTATAAGCAGAAAGGCTAAAATGCTTATGGTAAAGCTGAGATGACATGAATTTTATTTTTCCTCATCAGTTCTCTATGCAACATGTAGTGCAATCAGCTTTCTCAGAGAATATCTTTCACCATCTGCATCTGCAGCAAGAGCCAAGGAAGAGATTTAAAGTCACTACTTGGAAACTTAGAACTTATGACAAGCTACTGTCTTTTCATAGCATTGTCTGCCCACTTCCTTTCTTGGGTTCTTGGGCTTGCTCTCTCTCTCTTTCTTTGACTCTCTCTTCCTCTCACTTATTTATACAGCCTGTTATTTGGAAACTGCAGTATGATATATAAGGTTAGGCTTAAATTGTTAAACTTTGATTCAAGTGAATGAAGCAAAACCCAAAGTCATTCATTCTTCAATAAGTTGTATCGTATGTCCCTTGTCATAAACTTAATACTGATTCCACTCAAAAACAGAGAAATGCTTGCATGAAGTGTCTTCTGTGTTATTTAAATACTGAATACCTTATTTTTTGTGTGATATAAGTTTAATATTAGAATGACCAAAATTCAAATTTTAATCCCTTCATTCACTGGCCTTAAGAAACTGCTTAACTTTTGAAAGCTTCAAGTTTTCTCACATGAAAGAATACTGTCCTCAGATATGTTGCAAGTGTTAGAAATCACAAAAAATCACTAGCCTAATACCTAGAATGTAGAGGTACACAAGTAGTGGTAAGCAAATTACTATCATTAGTTTTATAACTGATAATTATTATGTTATATTAAGTCATTTAAATAGTATGGAAAGCATGCAAAGAATAAACCAAATACCACTTTTTAGAAATAATCATTAACATTTCAAATATATGTCTGGAGTTGTTTTATATATATGCATATTTATGTCTATTTTTAAATGCAAGACTTTGCTACTCATTTTATACTTTATCAATTTATTATAAATAACTTTGTTTTATACTTTATCACTTTATTATAAATAACTTTCCATTGCTAATAAGAATGATTTATGTAATTATTAACTGCTATACAGTATTTCTGGTTTTGGATGTATCAACATTTTTATAACTGATTTTCTTCTAAAGTGGAAAATTAAATAAAAATGTTGCCAGGTACAGTGTTGCATGCTTATGATCCCAGCTACTTAGGAGACTGAGGCAGGAGGATCTAAAGTTTGAGGTCAACTTTGGCAACTTAGTGATACTGTGCCTCAGAATTTTACAAAAGTTAGAACAAAAGTTAAAAAAAGACAAAAAAAAGTAGCTCAGTGGTAGAGTGCCCTGGATTCAGTCCTCAGCACCATACACACAGACACACACACACACACACACACACACACACACACACACAGTGACTGGGCACATGAAGTGTGCCTGTAGTCACAGCAACTAGGGAGGCTCAGACAGGAGGAATACTTGAGCTCAGGAGTTTGAGACAAGCCTGGACAATATAGCCAGAGCCCATCTCAAAATAACAACATACATATTATTTATGTTTAGACAAATTGGATAGAAATGGAAAAAGTTTCCAATTAAAAGAACTTTCAAAATATTAAAAGCAAAATTAAACTAATTATGTACCACAACCAAATTGAGTTTATGGTAAAAATTCAAATGTTTAAACATCAGAAAATATACAAATGTAATTCTCTATTTTAACATGTTAATGGAGATAAAATATACAATATCTTACTTTATGTAGAAATAATTTGCAACATACTTTAAGTGGCTCTCTGCAGTATAGAATAGAACTTATTTAAACAGATAAAATATATCTGTCAAAACCTACTACAAACAACATGTAATGGTAAAATCATCAAAGCATTCCTTTTAAAGTAGAGTTCAATTAATCATCACGTTTGTGATCATAGAATGCACAGTAAGATAGAAAAAATATATAAAAATATACAAATTGGAAAGAAAGAATTTTCTTTTCAAATGTAAAGAAACACAAGTCACCAAAAAAAAGTTAATCATAAGAACTCCATATAGTATCTTACCACTAAGAAAGTGAAATGCAAACCACACTGTAAATAGATATTGGTAATACATTTATGTGCTGAGGGATTAGTCTTCAGAACTTAACAATATCTGTAGAATAGAACCAAAAGCAAACAAAACTGTGGGAACATGAGCACAGGGTGTGAATAAGCACTTTTCACAAGAAGAAAACTCAAGGCCAATAAGCCTGAAAGTGCGCTCAACTTTTTGAATACGCAAGGAAATCTATATTAAAGCAGATATATAATTTAGGCTATGTAGATAAGGTGCATATGAGACATAAATAAATTTAGGATCTAGACTTGGATCATATTCCCCAGATAACTCATGAAATGTTTGTATAATTCTCATTTGAATTTAAATGTTTTTGGTAAACTTCATAAATTATCAAATATTATTGAAGATATATACCAGAATACTCTCAGACAGTTCATATGAAAGTTTAAAATTGGCACAAGGGTTTTGAAGAGTTTTTGATATATTTTCATATTTCCTTTTATTGAATATGTACCTCATATCATTTTCCACCCAACAGTTCTACACCAGGATATGAATAAATATGTGTGTGTGTGAGTATGCACGTATGTATGTATAATATATAAACTTCTTGTACATATATGCATAAGGAGACATGTATAATTTATGTTAAATATTTTTAGTATTTTTGAAATTAGAAAGCATAGCAAATGTTCATTAACAGATTAGATCCACATATATCATCAAAAGATTGAGAAACTAGTTGTGGAAAAATAAGTATACAAGTTAAGTATCCCTTGTGTGAAATGATCAGGATTGGATGTTTAGATGTTGTAATATTTCCGAACATTTCATGAGTTATCTGGGGAATGTGATCCAAGTCTAGGTCTTAAATTTATTTATGTCTCATATGCACCTTCTCTACATAACCTAAAGGTGATTTTTTTTTTTTTGGTACCAGGGATTGAACTCAGGCGTACTCAACCACTGAGCCATATCCCCAGTCCTATTTGGTGATTTATTTAGAGACAGAATCTCACAGAGTTGCTTCATGCATCAACATTGCTGAGGCTGTCTTTGAACTCGTGATTCTCCTGTCTCAGCATCTCAAAGTGCTTGGATTATAGGGGTGTACCACTGTGCCCGGCAATAAAGGTGATTTCATATAATATTTTTAGTGCTCTTGACTTTTGACTTGACCTATTACCTGAGGTCTGTTGTGGAATTTTCCACTTATGGTATCAAGTTAAAAATTTCAGTTTTGAAGCATTTTCAGATTTGAGATTACAATCAAAGTCTGCAAAACAATACAAAATAAAGTATGTGTGTGTGTATATACACACTGCAGGTGTTTATTTTATATATATATATATATTTCTATAGACATATATATATACATATACATTAAATTATGAACAAAAGTTCAGGAATAAGAATATACCAAGTTCTCTCAGTGGCTCAGGAGGCTGAGACAGGAGGATTGTGAGTTGAAAGCCAGCCTCAGCAAAAATAAAGCACTAAGCATCTCAGTAAGACCCTGTCTCTAAATAAAATATAAAATAGGGCTGAGGATGTGGCCCTGAGTTCAATCCCTAGTACCTTCCTCCAAAAAAACCTTACCCCAAAGTCTTAGTGATTAGCAGGAGACAGGATTGGTGGAGACAAAAGAAGAGGAATGCAATTAGAGAAAGCTTACAGTTCCTTCATTTTATTTATTTATTCCTTTATTACCCTCCTCTCCTTTCCTCTCCCCTCCTCTCCTCTCCTATCTCCAGCTTTGCTCTTAGCTCTGTGACAGGGAACCACATCCATCCTGTCCACTTGGCCCATTTTCTCATATTTGGTAGTCATTCATTGAATGAACACAAATAGGTTAAATGAGTGAGTTATGTAGTTTAATTTTTGATTAGCTCAATTTAACATTTTTGAGACCATAAGGAAGTGTCTTGGGCCATTCTTTATTATTTCTTTCTGAGTTAATATTAGTGTTTGAATTTTGAGCAAAAGACAGGTTACTGCCGCTGACCCATTGCATCTTGGAAGCGGAGTTTTTACTTATTGTGGTTTCTGCAATGTTTTATAGAACATTATTAACCATTATAAAACATAATTACCCAAGAGAAATTTTGTTTTCTCTTGTTTTCTGGAATTTTGGAGAGAGACATGTGAGAGATTATTTAGAAGTTTTAAAGTTTGTGTCAACTCTTTGCTTATATGAAGATATGAATACTTAACTACTGATTCTTCCTATTTGAAAAGGGCAACTTTGGCTTAAGGAATGTCATCATTGAATTTTTCTGTCTCTCCTTTCTTTAATCTGTGCTTATGACAATAAGGCTTCCCTTAGAATAAGAAACATGGCAAGTGTTTCCAATGTCTCCTTTTGTTTCACTGTTTGCTCTTTGAAATACCATTTTGTCATTCTGTCGTCAACTCTTAAGGCATGGCATTTATTATATATGAACATGACATATTCTCTTGGAATTGTTATAAGTTACGTTCATACTTAAAAATGTTTTGTGGAAGCTGCTAAACATAAGAAAAGGTATATTTCAGGCCACTGAATTCATTCATTCATTCATGCATCCATTCAACAAATATTCATTAAAAGCTCCCTGTGTCCTTGGCTTGTGGGAAGTGGAAGGATAGATCTAATAGGGCTTATGGACTGGAGGTTGTGTAGAAGAAATATGTGAAATATAACACTGTAATGACATGCATTCTGCATACCAGAGGAGGGCTATCCTGTGAGGTAGGGAAGTTTCACCTGAAGATAATGTTCCAGCTGAGATCTAAGGAATGAATCAATCTAGTGATCTGAGGCTACAGGGAAAAGTGTTTTAGGCAGAAGGAACAACAATTACAAATTGAAACATTTGAGAAATTAGATTAGTGAAGGAAGAAGAGCAGTAGGGTTATGCTGGAGAAATGGGCTTCCTCCAGGTTATATCCCATCTTTCCATCCAATCTAGGAGGTTGAACTTCATCCTAAGAACACTGGAAAACAAATGACCAGGTGTAAATAGGCTATGACATTGTCATGACAGTATGCCTGGCTAACTGTGAAGATGTGGTACTAACAGAGTAGAGAGAAAAGGTATTGGTATGAAATGCCTGAGGCACCAAGGATAAAATAATCACAGGATGCTACATAGGAGCAAGGTAATTTCTTGGGACTAAACACTAATGGGTTTCTCATGGTCTCCCCTTTGGACTCCAGTCTTATAGGATGCAAGCTAAATCTCAGGAGTATCTTTCTCTTTGTTTAGTAACTCCAGGAAAATTTCAGGACCACAATTTGACTTAGAATTGGATTTTCCAGCATAAGACTACTAAAAACCATGGGGAGAGGATGCTTAATAAACATTAAAAAAAGGGCTTACCCCCTGTCACCAGGCATTAGTCATTATATAATCATAAGAATACCTCTCCTATAGGCCTTTGTGTGTTCAGTTTCAACAGTCTAGTATAACTTTCCTTTCTCCCCTACGCTCCACCGGTTTCTTTCCCAGCTATTTTTATCTCTCTTAGGTGAAAGGTCTTCTGCTTTGATCAGGTCAGATCAAACTGTACCTTCTAGAAGATGAGAAAACTTTCAAAACTATCCAAACTAAATATTAGGTAAAATATTCTTGTTTTAGGCTCATGTACCATCCTGTGCTTGCGTGATAATTACTAAGTAGCACTTGTCATTTGGCATTGTGATTTGGGGACTGTCTTGTGCTACTAGGCTTGCTGCATAATTAGGTCAGAGAGTTATCTCTTTTTACTTACTCCAGTTCCTTTTTATGTAGGAAAGTTTAATAAACGTTTGTTCAATTAAGAATGAAAGAAGGGCTGGATGCGGTGGTGCATGCTTTTAATCCCAGCAGCTCTGGAGGCTGAGGCAGGAGGATTGCAGGTTGGAAGCCAGCCTTAGCTATTTAGAGAAGCCCTAAGCAACCTAGCGAGACCCTGTTTCAAAATAAGAGATAAAAAGAAAAAAAGGCTGGGGATGTGGCTCAGTGGTTAAGTGGCACTAGTTCAATCTCTGTACCAAAAAAAAAAAAAAAAAAGAGGAGATTAATGAAATGTAAGTATACAAGACTTATAAATGCCATGACCATTCTGTGAACTGACTGCTTTAAATAATTACATAACTCTGAAGAATATCATTTTAATTTTATTATATATATGTGTACATATTTTAATGTATATATAAATATATTATATACTATAAATATATTATATACTTTCTACTCTTGGTGGTGCTTTTGGATTTTTTTTTTTTAAATTATGGAAGTCAATTTTTGACCTAGAGCTTACAGCAGCAGTGGGGGCCCTTTGTCAAAATGTGGGAAAAATCAACCAAGATATTTCATTCTTGAGATGATATTGCAATTGTCTCTCTTTCTCTCTCTCTCTTTTAGCAAAAATGCGGTTTCTAAGTGGTGTTTATATCTGTTAGTTCTGTATACTATACTTGATTTACATAATCGTGTTTTCCACATATCCTCTTTGTTCTCTGACTCAGAGACCATGAACATATTTTTTCTCATTTTTTTTTGTAGTTGATGTTGTATTTGGAATGACCAGTTTCTTGTTTAATCTGTAACTCTGTTTACTTGACTGTTTTGAATACTGAATCACAAAGTTAACTACCCTACATAATAGAGGAATGAGTAGATATTCTCTCAGTTCACATAGTATGTTTATCCATAACAAAGATGAAAAACATTAAAGAAGGAGTTACCTCTAAATTAAATTAAGAAAAGTGAAAGAGACTTAAATGACTAATATGTCTTCTAGCTTACACAGAAAAAAAATGATACATATTATAAATATTGCTTAGATGATACTGGAAAGGGAAATCTCATTTGACATTTGTGATCACAGCTTTTAACTACCTAGTGAACTTATAATCATGTATTTGAATACATGACTAAGAGTAGAGTGCAGCATGTGTAATGCATATAATGAATGAAAAGAATATTAGTTGAGGCACCATGGTCTTCTCGATTTGTTGTGGGTCTTAATGAAGATACAGAGGAAACATCTTTGCCTGCTATTAAAGTACATACAGTATACTTAGAACTCATAAAGTGAAGGTACCCTAAGATCAACCATTTTTCTTTGTCTAGTTTGTTTTCACATACTTGGATACTCTAACTATTTCTACTTCCAATGAGAACAGACATTTAGAAAATAATCCTAAAGTCAATAACCAACCGTAACAACTGAACTGCTGTCCTTCAGGAGAAGGGAAAATGGGGAGCTACTGTTTAGTAGGTACAGAATCTCAGTTTGGAAAAATGAGAAAGTTCTGGAAATAGATGGTGGAGATGATTGCAGAACAATGAATGTACTTATTACCACAAAACTTTACATTTAAATAATTAAAATGATAAATTTTTATATATATGTTACCACAATAAGACAAAAGATGAATCTTGGCTTACCAACAGCTGAGTGATGCTAGAAAGCTATACGTGCCTGTATTTTTCTTCATCCATTTGGCAGGAGTCCATTAGCCTGGAGTGGAGGTGGATTTTTGTATATTTAAAAAGTTGATATAAGTTCCTCTTCTCTTTTTTTAGAAACAATTGTGTGAATATAAAATGTCTCTTCTACAGGAAAAAGTTAATGATTACAGGAACTTATTGTTTCGTTGCATTTTCCAGAAGGAAAAACAAAAACTTTTCCTTTCATCTTATCCAGGAAATATTTTTAAAATTTTATATTTTTTCTCTTTAATTTTCCTCTCTTTTGCATTATTTATACAATGAAAAAGAAAGCAAAGAGCTGAGGATGATTTTTGAAGGACACTGAAGGCACTCATAGTCACTTACTAGCTCCATCCCTGGATGTCCTTAAGTCCGAAAGTGTCAATTTCCCCCTAATATACAACTTGGAAAACAATGCTTTCCCCATTTGCCTTACAAATAGGAGAATGCATGTGAATATATTTTATAGATTATAAAGTACTATAAACATTTCAGGTAATGTTATTTCCATGGGTAGTACTATTAATAATTTGTTTCACTAATGATTTTTGTGATATAATGTGAATAAAGAATGTAAATGAGAAGTGATGCTCCTTCTGTTTTGACTGTATGCCAGGTTATGTCAGCCTAGGGATGAACTGAATCAGAGAGACTACTATGATTTGGCTTTTTTGATTTCCCTTATGATTTCTTTCCCTCAATCTGTGCCCTAAGCAAGCAATTCTCTCAAAAGCCCTTGAATGCATATGTGTGTGTGTGTGTGTGTGTGTGTGTGTATGCACATATATACACATATATATACACACAGACACAACCAGAGGTTTTTAGCTATTGGAAATACACACACACACACATAGGTTTTGAGCTATTGGAATCATCATTTCCTTTGGGTTAAATTCCTTAAAAGAAAAAAAGCAATAGCAAATGATAATAGAAACAAGACAAGTGAACATTCATTTATCATATAGTGGAATGCACAATTATCTTTCCACTAAATACTGGCTTTTGAGATGATTTAGAGGGTGGTGTGCAACATGCTAATGACATACTTTACAGAATATATAGTAACTATTTGCTATTATGCAAGAAACATGCTATGGATAATGAGGATGTGAATTATTTTTAACTAAATATTACTTTTCACAGTTGTGTGTATATGTGCACATGTGTGTGTGTGTGTGTTGGAGCCTTTCCTTGTATGCTTGCTTATTTGAGACAGGAATAGGCAGTCTTCCTTCCTTTATACCCTAGTAAAGGTTTGTGTTGCCTTGAAAGAGATACTGTTTATTTTCTTGCTATACCTCTTGTGAAGTACTGAAACTCTGATTGTGTCTTGTCACTCAATAGGTTGAAGTACAAATGCTAATTTATTGCCAGACTGCAGCACTGTGATTTGCATTCCAAATCAGACTGCAGATTTCCATTATAAATTGCTACTCTCTTTTTCCTTATCTAGAATTCCTTTCTTCTTTTTATCACCCTACTCATTCCTCAATAATGACCCTTTAAAAATTCTCTTTCAAGAGATTCCCATTTAAAATCAGCAGTTTAGTTGGATAAAATCATAACAATAAATTAAAAAGACATCAATAGATTCCTTTTTTCCCCCAGTGGTTTTCCTCCTTTCATCTAAGAGTCCTATAGCATTAAGTAAAATGCTTGCTTAAAACATGTATCTCTCAGGCTTAAAGGTTTATACTTATTCCTTTGAAAATCTTGCTTCTGTTTCTTTTCAAATGTGAAAGATGAACGCTTATAGGTCCTCTCTTAATAATAACCTTTTAGAAATAAACCCTGAGATAGTATAATTGCATCCCTTCTTGGCACCTTTAAATCAAATTAACTAGATACTTAGAGAGGAGAGAGAACAGGAAAACACATTTTTGCAACGCATCTGACTGGGTGAGAAGCAACTGCTGCAGCATAAAGAACCGACGGGAATCTGGGCTTTCCCACTCTGGTAGCAAAGGGGGGTGGATTATGGGTTGGTGGTCTGCTTCATGTTAGGAGGACACCCCTCCATCTGTTCACAGCTCAGCCTGTTTCCAATTTAAAGCCCAGATTTCAATACAAACCTTAATTTCTTTTCCCCATTTTAAATGCAAAGCAAGGCTTATGAATCATAGTGTCTTTGCTCCTGGAATTCAGACCACATTTCCCCCCAAAATTCTCAGGCTGTTTGTTTGAATACCTGCTTACTGTGGTACACAATGGGCAGCTTTGAGAAGAAAAATTGATAATCTTCACGGAAGAGTAATTTGAATGAAATTACACTTGACAGCCAGTCTCCAAGCAAACAAGAGGAGCGAGGGAGCCTTAGCTAAGCTCTAAGGACTTGCCCAAGCCACTGCTGTTGGAGCTTCCCAGGGAAAAAAAAAAGTCACCAGTTTTTTCAACATCTAATTGAGCTTTTGATTAATTCCGTGTACCAGATTCTACTGAAGAAAGGTAGCCATGGAAGAGAATATGGAAGAGGGACAGACACAAAAAGGTACTGTGCTAAAAAGGGTTTATTTGTAACTAAGTAATTATTTTGCAGTTTCCTTGTTTGCTTTAGACCCTTGCCAGTAAGACTAATGAATGTTTCTCTCTTGGAAGGCGTTTTTTCACTCTCCTTTAGTCTGTTCCTCACTTGCAGTAATGTCTGGCATGAATGTTGTCATTATTTGCAAGTCTTTCAAATATAAGTATCCAAACGCATAATCTTAGTGATAAGAGCATTGCGGTATTGTTGTGACCTGTTCCTTAGACCAGTCTTTGTTAACCTTCATTTATTTTATGTTTTCACGGTTGTCGAGCTCGGTCAAGGGATTCTTGGTGTGTGCCACAAACACAATATTTGGAGCAAGTTGCAGTTGAATCTGATGATGTAACCATTATCGATACCTTTGCATAGCCATCTGATAGAACAAAGACCAAGACCACTTATTATATTTTGGCTGGTGCACCTTTTAAAACAATCTCTTTTTTTCTCTTTGTATGAATGCAGTATAGTTCTAATATAGATGGGGGGAAAGTTCATGGATTTTCAGGGCTTATATATAATGACGTTTACGTTTTCCTTTCTTATATGGTTGACCGTAATCAACTTCTGCGTAATAAATGTTAAGGAAATTTTCTGATGCATCTATAAAGCTTGCATAGGTCTGTCTGGCTATATGATTTAAAGGGGAATAGCCATTTTTATAAGTTAATACGTGGCCAATATTGGCAATTCAAATGACTCAAATGTCTTTATTTTTTATGTGTCAGTTGTAGCTTCAGAGAGAACTGGCTTTCACCCCAGCATAGGCAGCGTTTTCTCCCCTATCTTCTCTCAGGCTTATGTAATGTTACAGAAAATGCTCTTGTTTTCTTAGGATTGAAACAGTAACACAGGTAACACTACATAAAGGTAATAATTACCAGTAGTATTGAAAAAGATTTAGCTGTCAATAAAGCTGATTTTAAAGGTATATATAAATGCATTTTTTTTAAAACTGCATTTTATATATAAAATAGGTAGTTTGGAAGTGTAGTGTAGTTTTTCGCATTTTGAGATATTGAGAGATGCTGAGTCTTGTTGCTTAATACATATACATTGAGATATATATGGTGTACACACATGTAATCTGAGAATTGATAAATGAATAAAGGGTTTATAAAACAATAGAGAAAATAATAAAATAATAGATAATCTGATCTCTAAATTTTAGTCTTTACTACCCTTACTAATGATACTTGGTAATAGAAATACAATAACCCTTATAAATGTAATGCGTTCTATTTTTTAAATTAAAAACTTCAACTACCTTTATTTTATGCACTAGTAACCTAGGTGTTCATTGGTAATTTTAAATGGCAAATTTTCTTACTAATTTCTGTCCTTACAAAGTCTTTCAATAGACTATATCATTTTATGAATAACATATCTTAGTTTAATGTCTTTATTTTCTAGCACATAATGTTATTGCTTTTTGGCCATTCAGTTTGTTTAAGGAAGGATAAGCTGATTACTTCACATGGAGAAAAGATATTCATTACATGAAATAAAACCTTGAGTCAAAGCATGGATTGTGGTAACAGGTTGGATGTGTCTGAGCAAGACTGGGTAGATGCAGGATCAAGAAAAATGATGTAATTAGTTATGATGTTGTTTTCTCAGGTAACACTGAAAACCTTGCTCTCACGGGGGTGGGGCAGTAGTGCTGAGAGGGGAAAGTGGTGGGTTTCTCACTGATGTAATTAGTTGTCATATATTTTTTCTCTCAAGTAACTGAAAATCTTTCTGTCATGAGGGCAGGGGCAGCAGCTATTCTTTCCTGTTTCAACTAAGGACTTAAAATTATGTCACTGTTCACCCATGTCCTCTTCCAAATTCATTTGGACTATAAAAAAGGAAGTCAGTAGTTTTATTAACCATATTTTAAGGGGTGTATATCAGGATCAGTGGTGAAAAACAATTTCAAATCAAAAAAATTGTAAAATGGTCTATAAACACATAGACATATATGAGTGAAATACCTGTGATTTCACTTATTTTTCTTATATGAGTAAAATAATGCTTAGTCCCCTTCATTCCTAATCTGTTTTTCTCAACTATGCCCATAATGCCTTTTCTATGTAAATATATTGTTCAAAAGTTACATTTGAATATAAAATAATCTCTCCACATGTGTGGAGAAAGGGCAAGGTTGTGAAAATATGATGGGATTTAAGTTGGAGGAGCTACTTTCCTGACAAGCAGATAAAATCATCGGACATTTTCAAGAGTCTAGGTGGACAGATAAGATCTATCTCCTGTAAAGGGCAGCAGCACTTGGTGTTTTCACTCTGTTTTTCTCAATTTACATGGAAATTTCTCTAAGAATTCAGATACGGAGAGTTCTCCATTTGGAAGATGCTTTCCATCCCCTTCTTAGAATTTAATGCCTTTTTTATAGTATATAACAATGTTGTTTCTTGATCAGTCTGCTCAAGGAAAGATAAACTGAATATTTTAAATAGCAAATGATATTCACTACATTTAATAAAACCTTGAGTTAAATCATAGATTGGGGTAATAGGTTGGATGTATCTGAGAAAGTCAGAAGATTCTGGAACAAGAAAAATGATGTAATTAGTTGTCTTTTTTTTCTCTCAAGTAACTGAAAATCTTTCTGTCATGGGGGCAGGGGCACCAGCTATTCTTTCCTGTTTCAACTCAGAAGGACTTAAAATTATGTCACTGTTCACCCATATCACCTTCCAAATTCAAATGGACAATAAAAGGAAGTCAATAGTTGTATTAACCATATTTTTAAAAATGTACATGGTTGATGCATAAAGATGTAAAATGATCTAATGTAAAAATATATATTTTATATATAAAATACCCCTCCACACACTTAGTCTGTAAAAGGCAATTCAGAGCAGTCGTAACTATCACCTTGATTTAATTCCATATGTTCAGCACAGGAGGGAGTATAATTTAAAAGTTTGGGTGACTTCAATCTGCTTCTGTTCAATCAGCTCATGCTTTGATGTGAAACTGAAATGAGGTCATTAATCTGTTGCTCCATGCATTTCTGCAGCCCTTGCCAAAGGTGAGTATTTCATTGTGATGATGGAATTCTAGTGTTTTAAAAATCATGTAAAGCATGCCTTCTAAATGAAAACCAATTACTGTTGCTTGTATTCAACCAAAGCAATAATGTTCTGGAGCTTAAAAAAAAAATAGGAAACATTAAAATAGACTGTTTTGAACTTGGCCCACAGGTATGGCCATAATAAACTTAACATCATTGTCATCAAAAGTCAAGACATATGGTGGCCAAGCCACAACAACAAGGTCTCCAATTACTGTAGCGTGGTTAACCAAAGTTCATGAAAATATTTTTAACGAAGATTTAAAAGATATAGTAATCCCTCTTAACCAGTTTTGTTTTTGAAGTTTCAGTTACCCTTAGTCAAATGCAGCCTGAAAACATTAAATGGAATATTCCAGAAATAAATAATTTATAAGTGTTAAATTTCATGCTGTTCTGAGTAAAGTGATGAAATCTCATGCCATCTTGCTACATCCTACCTAGTATGTGACTCTCTCTTTTTCCAGTGTATCCAAGCTGTATATGCTACCCACCCATTAGTCTCTCAGTAGCTGTCTTGATTAGAAGATCAGATATCAACTAAAAACTGTTGAATCTCACAGTTATCACAGTTCTTGTGTTCAAGTAACCTATATTTTACTTAATAATGGCTCCAAAGCACAAGAGTAGTGATGTTGGCAATTTAGATATGCCAAAGAGAATCTGCAAAAAGTTTTCTTTAAGAAAAAAAGGTGAAAGTTATATATATAATAAAGAAAAAAAGCCTTATGTTGCGATTGTTAAGAATGAATCTTTTGTATATGAAATCATAAAGAAGGAAAAAAGAAATTCATACTGGTTTTACTGACACAGCTCAAACCACAAAAGCTATTGCTGCTATAGCTATAGTATATGATAAGCGCTATAAGTTCTTCTCCCCACTTTATCTCATTATATCAAGTCATCATGAAAAGGAGAAGGGTGAGTATAAAAATAAGATATTTTGAGAGAGGGAGAAAGAGAGAGAGGGGCCATATTTGCATAATTTTTATTGTTATGATATATTGCTCTAATTGTTCTATTTTATTAGTATTTTTGTAACCTCTTATTCTGCCTAATTTATAAATTTAACTCCACCAAGGTGTAAACATATAGGAAAACTACAGTATATGTAAGGCTTGATACTATACATGGTTTCAATCATTCACTGTGGGTCTCAGAACGTATTTCCTGGGGATAAACGGGGACTCCTGTTTACATTTATGACTC
Organism: Xerus rutilus; assembly: GCA_028644305.1. NCBI lineage: Eukaryota > Metazoa > Chordata > Mammalia > Rodentia > Sciuridae > Xerus > Xerus rutilus. Next base: position 127,545,750 of record CM053403.1, read on the forward strand.
ATAACCAGGCAACTATGTCTAAAACATTTTGCCTAATCCTGTAGGGGAAAGCTATGAATTTAGGGATTTTGATAATGAATTAGTAAATATATGTTTAAGGAGCCAGACAAATGGAGGGACCATTAATTTTTAGATAACTTCAAGGAATGCATTACATATTAGAAGGAATTTTTCAGAGGAAGACTGGTAAATCAATGAGTAGAGAAATTGAGGAGCACAAAATAGCCACTGTATTATTCACTATGTATGACAATCCTGCCGCCTATATGCCTAAACTGTCAACTTCTCCAGCTGAACCAAAGTCAACTATGGACTTCTCCAACTCTGATGCCTGGATACTACCTCTTTAATAGCATAAGCCTTTGATGATCTTCAAGGAATGACTGACTAAGAGGAGCAGAACATCAGGCTCAATGTGTACAGAGGCCAATTTTATCAATTCACCTCCATCACTGGGCTGTTTAATGCCATTGTTCATCTAAAATGTCAGCATAGACTTAACTTCTTAAAAAAGCAAGAATATCTAGAGGAAAAGGCAGTGTATAGGCTTATTTATTTATTCATTTATTTATCTTTCTATGATAGTGTCTGTCTCACAATTAAAAATACCATACACAGATATATTTGTTATATGTGAACTAATAATTATATTTTACATTATACAGGTATGCATGTATATTATTATAAAGGAATCTCTGCATGAAAACATACAAGTCATATATAGGCTGACTTGAAGACTTCTAATGTTTTTTGACTAGGATTATTTTTGCCTTGCAAAATTACTTTAGGACCCTATTTTTTCTTAAACAGACATTATCCCTGAAGAAGAGACTCCACTAAAATAAATGAAGAGAGAAGTAACTTTAGCTTTACGATACTAGAATACATTGGTCAACTTAAATTGCCCAGTGATTTTAGTAGCAAACACTGCCAAAGCAATTAACATAAATTAACACATTGACTCTTCACAATAACCTTAAGTGGGACTAATATTGAGGGAACTAAAAATCAAATAGGTTAATTTACTAGGAAACACTCACACACTAGAGGAGTAAATTGTAGAGCTGGGTTCAATGCAGTAATTCTGAGTCTAGAATCTGCATGTTCAACCATATTCTACCTTTCATGAAGATCAGTAATGACCTGCCTGGCACACCCCCTTCTAAGCAATTCTGCCTTAGTCACACATCTCCACTCTACTAGCCAGCCATGTCCTGTCATTTATAAGCACATTCTTTACCATCAACTCTGGATTTTTGGCAGGATATGAAGTTTTCCCAAGAGCAATCCATCCTATGTACACCAACAATCTACTGCCTGTGAATGATCCATTTTACTCCACAAAGATGAGCTAGGTCAATTTAATTCCTCTCTGGAGAAATGGATATGCCTCTATTTCTCCAAATATATTTATAAAAATAGTGTTGTTCATCTCCCATCTAGTCTGAGCCAATCTCTATTTATTGTAATCAGAAAACCTCTAAATAAAAGAAATGCCCAGATGATTTTAGGAGTCTTATATAAAAGAGGTTTATTGTTAAGAAATTTGCAGAGTTTAACCTGATGAATGGTTGCTGAACTAAATGTATACCTAATGTGTACTTAAATTTAAACTGGACACTACTTTTTAGCACATCTTTGATGATTCTGAATTGTTTCCTTCATTCATCTTTTGTTTTCACAATTTGAATAGTAAGTTCACCCTAGACCATTGCCTACTAGTAAGTATTGGTAATACAGTGCTTTGAGAACTACTGCAAAGAAATTTAAGACTCAATCGATTAAAGTGTCTGCTTTGTTAATAGACTTAGAATCTTTAACACTGTATTATAAAACCTGTGAACTAGTGGCTAGGAAAATAACAAAAACAATATCAACACCCTTCGAGAAATGACTGAAATGTAAAAATTAATTAGCATGCTTTTGCTTCTTAGATATTGTCTACTTGCAGATTTTGAGAAGAGAACTGGTTTTGTCCACCTAAAGGACAAACTTTATCTCAGTAAATATGGTCATGAGTCTTCTCTTCAGCTGCCATCTCAGAAATTGGATGAAAAGGACAGAAAAGGCATAGATCTTCACATTTTATAAAGCATATGGAAAGAGATTGTCTTATGACTTGTCAGCTATGCTTTGCTAGCATTTAATGTGCTTAACTTGGAGTGGGTTTCTCCATCTGAGAAATTACTTTTACCCCTTCCTGGTATCAAAAGTAGCTCCAAGACACCTATTAGTGGAGGAAAGTAGGTATATTTTTAATTTAGCAAATATCCTGCTCTAGTTATTATGGCTGCTTTGGTTTAGATAAAATCTTTTTAAAATTTATCATTTTATGTTTTTATTACACTAGTTGCTAATTATGTTTTTTTACATCAATGGTGTTATTTATCTTCAGTATCCAAAATGCTCAATGACACGTTTCCAACATCTTGTGAAGAAAAGGTTGTGTGTAGAATTTTTTATCATCATTAAAATGAGCATGAATTCACTTTTAAAAAGGAAAGTGCTTAACATAGTTACTTCCTTAACTTCTCAAATGGAAACTTTATCTTAAATATTTAAAGGGACTAAATGAGATATTGAGTATGGTAGAGTGAGATATTGAGAGTGTCACCTGCTGACAGTTCTTAGAAATTAATTCTTCTTTAATTAATCAGAAGACAAAGGGTCATGAAGGATTCATAGGATAGAGGAGATAACTTTTAGTGTGACAGTTTTGAACTCTGTACTCCCTGCCATACATCCTTACCCTCATCCAAAAGTGCTTGGCAGTTTTCTTCTTTACGTGGAAAAGGCAGACTGCCTGGCTTATTTTCAAGTATCATTTTGGATAGCATCCATGTTAACAGGTGGCACCGCTTGTGGATTAACTGACATTATGAAAATAATTTATGTTTCCCCATGTGCTCTCTACTCGAGTTGTGACAGTTGTCTTGGACATTCTTAATCTGAAAGAAAGAATACATTTCTTCTGTGAAAATAAAGAACAACAGAAGATAATTGGTATGTTTTCTCTAATTGTGAGCATAAATTTATCTTTGGTCACAGATGAAAATCAGTCACTTTTTGGAGTCTGGGTCTCACTAAGTTTTTTAGGGCCTTGCTGAATTACTGAGGTTGGCTTTGAACTTCCCATCTTCCTGCCTTAGTTGAATTACTGGAATTATAGGTGTGCACCACTGTGCCTGGCTTATATCCCTTGTTTTGAAAAGTACAGCTCTCTTAAGGATAAGAATTATTTTATCTTTTGTTCATGAATCCAATCTGCAGAATGAATATATTCATATTAAGAGAATGAGAGGAAAGAGAGAAGAGGATGAAGAGGAAGAAGAGGTCATCTGTACACAAAAAGGGGTGAAACAGTTTTTTCTCCTAAATAAAGACATCTTACAAAGCAGCAAATAGTGGCTTGGAAGAAAGGTGCCCTGACTCCATTACATACTATTAAATTTGAATTTAAAAGTTCTTTCATTCTTTGATCTGAGATATATTTAGTAGTCTGATAACAGCTTCCATGAAAATGAATAGATTTTCATTTCTGATAAAAAAACTCACATAATTTTAGTATTCTATTTCTAGCAATTAAGTGAAATATATTGAACTGTTAAGTTCAGCAAATGATTACTGAAACTTAGAAAGTTATGTCTTGTAACATTTTATAAGATGCTGATAAAGACAATGTATCATAGTAATTTATGTATTTGCTGACAGTGGACTTACTTTGTTCATTATTAAGTGTTGATCAAAGAAAACAAAGTTGCAGAAAAATTACCAGTTTGAAATTATGGAGGACAATTTAATAAGATAAAGTCTTTAGTAGGCTTTTTAGTGAGTTAATTTCAAAGATAATGAATTCAAAGTATAGCATGTGAATGTGTAACAAAATTTCTTTCATCTTTTATGCTTTATTTCAATTTTCAATTTTATTATATAGTCTTTTATTATATAGTCTTATATAATTGTGTGGGGTTTTGATGTTAAGATACTGCTGAAAATGGCATTTAAACTCAGATCAATGGTATATAAGCACTACTTCATCAGTACTTTGAATCTTCATTTTTTTCTCCCTACAGTTTTGCTTGCTAATTTTTTGATGAACTAATAATGAATTTATGCTTTGGAAACTTGTGATGCCGTTACTTTGTGAGTTGGGGGCAAAATATTCTTGAATAACCAAAGTCACTTTTCAGTTTTAATGCCAGTGACATAATCAGACCAAAAAGTGTAATCTTGGAAAAGGAAAATGTTTTTCACTTATTTATATTTGTTTTTTTATATAGTGATTTGTTACAACACTAGATAAAAATTTAATCATCAAAGAGGTGGCAAACCTTTATTAGTGACATTGATCTCTATATGACAAAGGGGTAATAAAAGCGCTAGAAATATAGAGCAGATGTGGTTCTTTCATAATAATTTTTGGTAGTGTTATCTGCATATCAAATGAGACCATTGTCTTTACATGAATATAAAAATACTCTAGGCCATTGTTTCTGGTAAATTGGCAGGAAACTCCATGTTGTATTTACAGATATTTCATCATTGAAATATTTGTTCTTTCCTCTGGTACTGAAATTCTGCAGTGATGCAAAAGCAACTTCATTACATTTAATGGTGCTTTGGTAATTTCAGGCTGCTGGATTCTTTATGCATATGTCTCACAAAATGTGGAATAGTTTTTAAAAATTAAAAATATAGAATGTATTTATTCACCTAATGAGCTCTAAAAACCATCATATCCCCTGGTCACTCCATTTCCTCTGCATCAAATTCTCAGCCCATCCTTTCTTATTTATTGTCAAGGGTATTTTTTTTTTCAGCCTTTAGGTGTTTGTATGTTTATTTTAAAATATGTTCTGAATTTTCTATGTTTATTTAACTATATCATAGTTATATTAGATTGAACAATGTGAAATTGTTAATATTAGATAATTTTGATATACAGAATGGCTACCCAATATTATCCATAATATCTTTGCCCTACATTGATGGGAGTTTTAAATGTGTTCCTTATTCCTTCATAGAAGACAGAAAAAATATTTTTGACAGGACACGACATGACAGATTTGCATATTATATTTTCTTACAATGTAATATCAAATATTCTCCAGGTTCTCTGTGAGGTCTCCAATATAATGCTTTATTTTCTGTGTGAGCAAAAAATCGGCAAAATGGAGATTTTTGTTATTTGATATATTTGAGTATCATGAACAAGCTAACATTTCCCATATAGGTTACATGAGTTCAGTACTTTGGAGTTTGCTAAACATGTAGTTAAAGTGTTTATGACTTTGCCTATCTTAGGGTAGACAGAATGTCCTTTAATCTAGAGATCGGAAAGAAAACTCTTCGTTTTTTTCCCCCTTGGGTAGAAAAGCACTCCAAAAATCATTTTCCATATATGTGGCATGACTCAATGAAATCTCATATCCCACAAGCTGAGAATAACGTTCTGCTATGAGTAATTCGTTTGGATCCTCTATGATAAGTTTACAGAGCAGTTGCTGATTCTTGAGGGACAATGAACTAGTTACCCTTTTAGTATTGAGTGTAACGAAAGCATTAACTCAATTGTTATGACCTCTGTGGTTATTTCAAAGTTTTATAATGCAAGAAATAGAAGCCTTCATTGGATGAGTTTTATGATCTGTTTTAGAAATATGATGAAGCAATAATTAGGTTTCTTTTATTTCTTTTCTTTTTTGGTACCAGGGATTGAACCAAGGTACCAAAAATACCCTACTTAGCCACATCCCCAACCTTATATACGTATGTATGTATGTATGTATGTATGCATGTATGTATTTATTTATTTTTGAGACAGGGCCTTGCTAAGTTGCCGAGGTTGGCTTTGAACTTGGAGATCCTCCTGCCTCAGCCTCTAAGTCTCCGGGATTATAGGCATGCACCACAGTGCCCCATAGCAATTTAGGTTTCAAAGTGGATCATAATGCTATCTCGCATTGGAGACAAAGGAAAGTCCTTTATTTTATGTAGATGCATGATTTTACCTGTCCATTTTTAATATGGATCTGTGAAAATTGTGGAAAGGATGGGAAAGAATTCGATGTGCCTGATCTCACTGTAGGATTGATTTAATTGTTTTAGAGCAATTTTGACCCAGAGATTGGAGAGTCCCTTCTTTGACTTAATTTCCACTCAGTAAAATTAAAATGACATTTTGATTATCTAAAATAGTCTTACATTGATTATATTGATTAAGTAAAGCAATATATTTCTTTAGATTCTGGCATGTTATATAATTTAATTTTTTAAAATATATTTTCAGTTGTAGATGGACACAATACCTTTATTTTATTGATATATTTTTATGTGGTGCTGAAGATCGAACCCAGTGTCTCACACATGCTAGGCAAGCACTCTACCACTGAGCTACCACCCAGTCCATCATTTTCCCCAGGGAAGGGGGACGGTGGTGGTTAGTGGGAATTGAACTCAGGGGCACTCAACCACTGAGCCACATCCCCAGCCTTATTTTGTATTTTATTTAGATACAGCATCTCACTGAGTTGCTTAGTGCCTTGCCATTGCTGAGGCTGGCTTTGAACTCATTATCCTCCTGTCTCAGCCTCCCTAGCTGCTGGGATTACAAGCATTTGCCACCATACCCAGCCCATTCTTTTTTAATAAATATTCTTTTAAGCTATTTATGTTTCCATTTTGTAAAATTTCAAGTACGATTTCTTTTTAATATTTATGATAACAGTCATCTATCACAAATTACAGTTATTGGAAACATTTACATCTTGGCCACTCAGAAATCTACATACTAGAAAACAAAATTTGCACACTTAAAATCACAGTATTTGAAACAAAAATTTCTTTAAAGTTTATTATCAAAAATTCATCTGTCTTATTGCTGAATAATATTCCATTGTGTATATGTACCACAATTTCTTTATCCATTCATCTATTGAAGGACATCTGGGTTGCTTCCACAGGTTTGCAATTGTGAATTGTGCTGCTATAAACATTGAAGTGGCTGCTTTACTGTAGTGTGCTGTTTTTAAGTCTTTAGGGTATAGGCCAAGGAGTGGGATAGCTGGGTCAAACGGTGGATCCATTCCGAGTTTTTTAAGCAGTCTCCATACTGCTTTCCAGATTGGTTGCACCAACTTGCAATCCCACCAGCAATGTTTAA
>CM053403.1:127553411-127580129 GCA_028644305.1 Xerus rutilus
GCGAATCTCTCCCAGACGCCTACATTCATTACAATCCATGAACTTAGGTTTCAGTGCATTTCTATGATGCCACTCCATTCTTTGAGTCATCAGTTATATTTACTCTTTTTCTTTCTAGACTTTCTAGAATAAAGTCTAATTTTGAATTGAAGTTTTGAATAGTATACCTATTGACATTCTTTATATAGTGAATGAATATATTACTCCTCATTTAAAATATTGTGTGTAATTGCATCATATCTAAGATAGGAAAATATTTGAACTATAGAAGTTCCAAAGAAGGTGATGGGCAAGATAACTGCTTGATTTTGGTTTCTATTAGGGACTCACATATATAGATGTAATAAAAGTTATAATAATATTTAGCACTTAAGATAACATGTTGCTGAATTTTCTTTCATGTGCTTTTACTAATTTATGTAATCATTGACAACATTATTGATAAGATACTAGCAAAAAAAAAGGTATTACCATGATTCTTACTTTACATATGACTAAACTAAATTAAGACACATTTATTAAGGTTAAAAATAAAACGAAACCAAACAAAAAATTCTGATTGTGATAAATGAATGGAAATTATGAAGCAAGAAGATCAGAGTTTACACTATCATAAAAAACTACTTTCAAACTTTTCCCCCTCTAAAAGAACTTTAGAAATTTAAGAAAGTTTAAGGAAGAAAAGAACTTCAACGCATTAGGCATTGATTAGTAGTTTCTGATATGAAGATGAATTCATGAGTACTTTCTAGGATATTATAGCACACTGTAATGCTTCCAAGCAGGAATGGTAGGCATCTAGGACATCTCTATCAACAATATCCTGGGAATCGTGGAAGAAGAGTATTTGTAGTGCATGGAGCCATACAATGTGTTTCAAAATGGCACTTATTAGATTTTTTTGTTGTTGTTAGAAGAGTTCTTCCAAAAATGCATAACATAATAGTCAATAATAAGTTTCTCTTTATTAGTTAGAAAATATATCAACATGGATAATTTGATAAAATATAAAGTTAAGTGTAAAACTTTTTAAAAGCCCACAGAAGTATTGTTTATAAGTATACATGTTATATTGTTTATTTTTATGATGGCTTCTTTTATTATTTGTTTTATGCTTAAAACATAATATGAAAATTAAAAAATATAGACATTAGTAATTAGAAAGACAGCATGTACTTTGTCTTTCATTTAAATTTTTCTATGAAATAGGAAAATAAATATTTATCAGATTCTGAAAAATCTTAAGTTAAATTGCAAGGAAAACAGTCTTACATGTATTTTAACAAATAAAGAAACAAAATATAATTTAGTATCTCATATTTTATTAACATTGATACCAGCAGATATGCTTTAAAAAACTCAATTTATGAAAAAGTAATTTTCATTGCTATTTCCAATTTTAGAGAATATCTCTTTAAGAAAGGGTGTATTTCTCAAGTTCAATAAAAATAAATATATTACTAAAGCAGAAATGCCATATATGATTGACTTTGCTTTTTGGCTATTTTCTTCCTTTAATTACTCAATCTCATTTAAATTTTTTTAAAAAATATACTTCAAACACTAGTTAACAAATATCCCAATGTAAAATACCAGAATAAAACAAAAATTGGCATAACGCACACTCTGAGCTTAGTGTTTCCTATAAGTTTGACTTACCTTTTCTTTGGCATGACAGTAAAATAATTTTATAATGAGATCAAATTATTCAACTAGAGTCAATAATTTTTATACTGTAAGAAAAATACAATCCGTTATTAGTAGCACTGTTACCTTTTTTTCCTCTTTTTAAAAAATTGGTTCTAATTAGTTATACATGACAGTAGAATGCATTTCAATTCATTGTATACAAATGGAGCACAACTTTTCATTTCTCTGGTTGTACATGATGTAGAGTCTTAACAAATTCTTTTGTTTCAATGCCAGTTTTACTGATGACTACTGAGGTTGTGTGAAGATTACCAGTTCTATGATTAATATCTAAATATGACCACAGGGTATCATATAAAGGCATCAATTTGATTAAAAAGTGGGCTCCCCATGAAGATGTTAATATGTGGAAGTGTTTCTGGGAGTTTGGGAAACACTATGTCAATTTACAGAAAAAGTACAATGACAACATATTTGGAAGATACGCTGTTTTAGAAGTGCATGTATGTGTGTGTGAGCGCATGCGCGCGTGTGCATGTCCTCATATATGAATGATTGAGTAAAACAAGAGTATTCCTATTTTGTGCTGAATATTTCTCCTGTGTTTTAGGCTAGTGCTTCCATTTTAATAAAATTATTCTATTAGTAGTCTGTACCTATTAGGTAATAGATACTTGAATTTTTTTCTGTACATAAAGATGATAATTACAGTCAAATTCTGAGTTCAATTTTAAATATGATAATTTTTATAAAATGTTTTTTCATTATATATAAGAACATTAATAACATATTCAAGACTCTTTACAAATTTCTGTTAAATAATGAAGCAAGTTACCCATTCTGTGGCTGACACTAGTTGACTGGGTAGCATATGGCAAGTCACTTAACCTCCATGACCTTAATTTTCTTATTTGCAATGGTAAAGAGTTGCATGAAAGCTCCTTATCTATGCTTCTATTAATTTTAGACATATCCTTTAATCCTGATATTTTTGGCAATAATGTAAGAACATTATTACATTCTTTCCATTGTACTAGAACTAAAATATCTTTTCAATTCATATATTTTATTTGTCTCTACTTTTCAATAAGTAAGCATACCTGTCATCTGGCATTATGTATAAAATAAACTTATTTCAGCATCAATTTTCTTTTACCTCATAAATTGAGCCTTCCAGTAGGATAATAATATTAAAAATTGAATCTCACGTTGAAAAAACACAGGGGGAAAAATTTCAGAAAACAGGGACATACATCTTTTACACATTTATTCGCTTCTCTCTCTCTCTCTCACACACGCACACACACGCACACACACACACACATATACATTCAATAAAAGCTGATTGTTTTCTTAAATGGCCAACTGAAGATAAAACATTTTATGTTATACATCAAAAGCATTAGTTTAAATATTTCTTTCTGCTCAGTGCTAGCTTTTATGCTGGCCTTTACACCTCCCAGAAAAAGAGACAACATATTTTATTTTTAATAAGTAGTTGATCTCATCCTGTCTCAAGTTCTTCAATACACAACATGTTTTCTCACTTTTGAAATGGAGACCTTCTTAAGTAATAGCTAGTGGGATTGTCCAACTTAACCCATGCCTTTTGAAAGTTTCATTTTATAATATGGAATTGAGATAATTTTGATATTCAAGGATTTCCAATTTGAAAAATACATTATCTATACACCATATATATTCCTTGTGACATTTGCTTTTGTAGTGAAGGAGAAGCTAAAACATGTTGACTTCAAGTGTTTTTGATAGAAAATAGGCTTATATACAATAATCAAGGCAAAGGATTAAAAGCATCACACTTGTGATACTTACAGCATTCTGATTATTTAAAAAATTGATGGCAATCTTATTGCAAACATCTCTATAGTTCAGTCTCAGGAAATCTCATTAATGTGTTAGTCCCTTTATTTTGCTGCTGAATTTGTTGACAGATAGTAATTGGGTCACTATATTGAAAAGCCCCATGTAAGCTCAGAATTCTCTGTGTTGGTTGGCATGACAACCATACTGGTCGATTAAACATGCTCAGAAATTGGGAATCTGGGCTTCTCAGAAGCTGGTAACTAGAGGGAGAATAGAAACTGTCTAGATAATGACAAATTGTGCAGAAATTTTTTCCTTAAATGTGTTATATAATTATTTCTGTAACATTAATAAGCTAAATTTATATTACATATAAAAATTAGATCTTAAAAATTCATTAGGTTGGTTACAAAATGTAGTTTTGTATTTACATGAAATTTAAGAAGGAAAGGTTGAAATTGCCTTACACTATTAAGTACTCTATTAGAAATAATGCTAACATTATTCAGAACAAATATAATTACTATAAATGGTAATTTCTATTTAGCTCTTTCCCTTTATAAGCCATTGTGTGGAGCGCATGGCAGATGATATCTGCAGATGGCATATGGAGGCATATTGGCACACAGGCACAGTCTTTGCTGGCCAGTATTGCCATAGCCAAATTTAGGGACTAAGAAGATGGTGAAAGGACAGATCATGAAAGAGAGAAACAGAATTGTATCAAGATTGATGGTATGACACACTACTGTCTTTTTTCTTCCATATTTTAACTCCATATCTTTGGCTTATATATAACTATTAATACAGAGGCAAAATTAGAGGTGGTAAATTTTAAAAAATTACATAGGACCCCAATTCCTTTTTTTTTTCTTTATTTCCGCTTTTATCTTCTTGGATTTCCAATACCTTAGATAGCAATCAGGGTAAAAGGAGAAGGAATTGACTACCTGGCAAGTGCTATATTTTAAATTAAACTGCTTTTATCAGGCTAATAATATAATAAAGAGAAAATAAACTGGACATAAGGTATTTAGTGTTTCTGCAATTCATTTAGAAGCCAGGACAATCAATATGTGAAATTAATAAAGGGAGCATATTTTATTCCTTCTTATTGATATTCCTATAAAAATCCAAGTACAGATGTTTTGATTAAAATAAACATTATATGAATATCAACTATAAAAATAAATATTTTAGATAGACCAAGTTCATTCCAAATATCTATTGCTAAAAATAAATTTTTTAAAAATCACTTAATGTTGTAGCATTTTTGTAACCAGTAGGTTTTACTGATCATCTTTTTTCAAAAAGAAATTAACTGTGTAGGGTTAAGGAACTAATTAGTGATAGAACTGGACCTAAAACCCTTGGGCCACATGCAAATATAGACTCTTTTTATAGTATCAGGATTAGGTGTCTTCTAATCCCACTACCTTCCAGGATGCAAAGTATGATGATCTTGAGTCCATGAAATGTGCATTTAGTGTAACTAAAAACAACCCTGTTGGTAAAATGAGTTTTATTTTTATTTTGATATTCCTTTTTATTTTATTTTATTTGTTTGGTCATAGTTCCTTGTCTAGTGCTTTGGCTCTAATTTATTACTACACACATTTGTTTATGTTTATGTTTAATTTTGTGATAGCCATATTAATATTGTTATGATATTTAAATATCACTTTTGACCATTCACAATTACAGAAAGACTGGGTTAAATATTTAACTATCATGTCTTATATTTGGAAATTTTTAACTTCTAAAAAATAAAATTAACTACTGGAATTACCCTGTAATACTCTAGATATATGATTCTGTGAGATTTTCATTTTTTGCCATGCAGATAGTTTAGCAGTGATTAAATCTAGCTTCAGTAGTTTGAATTTTCTAGTTTAGGGGGTTAGGATTTAGCTCATCGTGTATTTGCATCTGTAATGATCTTTGATTAAGGCTTTGCAAGTACTGGGATTCAAAAATGTTGCATTTTCTTTAAAAAAAATTCAGTGGTCTGAATAAAATGAAAATAAAATAAAATAAATTTTTTTTCATTTTATATTTCTATTATTTCTGTTCATGAAAATGAACTAAGTATTCCTTACCAATTTAAAGTTTTTTTGTTTTTTGTTTTTGTAAAACAATTACTGGTTTTTCTTGATTACAGCATTGAAAATACATGTATTTCTTAACCTTCGTCTTGTTTTTCTCAGACATACCCATTAAAAATCTTTGCCTTTGTTCTGTTTTGTTGTTGTTTTTTGTCTACCCTTCCTTAGGCTTTTCTCCTTTCCCTTTATTTTTGTAGTCTCTTGTCTGTCTTGGTTTTTCCTTTTCAGATACATCCTCTCTTTCCCTCTTTCCCTTGCTTTGACTACATTAACACATGTTAAGGAACATCTACAAAAGAACAAAAAGAGGGTGGAGGGGGAGGGGGACAGGCAGAGATGTGCTGGAAAAAGAAGGGCTGAGAAGAGTAGGTAGGGAAGACCGGGCAAAGGTCAGACAATGGAAAGGAATGTTATTTATGTAATCTAAAACTTCTCAGTATGTAATTATGTGAGCCATATTTATGTTTTATATAGATTGATTGGTTCATTTATTCATTACTTAGTAAGTGCATAAAGAACACCCAGTGTGGGGCTGGGATTATGGCGCAGTGGTAGCGTGCTTGCCTAGCACGCAGGAGGCACTGGGTTCGATCCTCAGCACCACATAAAAATAAAATAAAGATATCCTGTCCACCTACAACTAAAAAATAAATATTAAAAAAAAAAAAAAAAGAACACCCAGTGTGTGCAAGCTTTAATCAAATTGCTGGGGACATAACAGTTAAATACAAACCAACCACCCAAGCCCAGTCTTTATGAGCCCACATTCTGGAGGTTAAACATTAAAATGGTGCTTTGTATTATTTGTGAACATTCTTATCTCAGCAGAGTAAAAGGAATAGCTTTTTTTAAAAAAAAAAAAACACCTCTTGCTTACCATTAAATTCCTTTGACTATGAAGAGTGATGTCAGCAGAGCAAATGGATACTTAGGTTCAGATTTTAATCTGAATTAGAATTTCTGCACTTGTAAAGTATTAAAAAGTGTGTGATTGCTGATGATATTGGTATTCAGAAAACCAATTTAAAGGTGATTATAAATTGAAAAGTTACTCTAAATTTAGAGATGTGAACACAACACTGTAGAAAGCAGCTAGAAATAGGAAAGAGAACAAAAACGAAATTCTGTGTTTGAATCAAGGCAGAGGAGAGGGCACAGGGAGGGAGGAGCAGCATCCCCACACTCTCATCAACACTGGTAAGGTAAGGTCAAGGTTAACTTGGGTGAGACCAATGTCAGATCAACCTTTATTTTGAGGGGGGTATACTGGGGATTAAACTCAGGGGTATTTAGCCAATGAGCCACATTCCCAGCCCTGTTTTGTATTTTATTTAGAGACAGAGTCTAGCTGAGTTGCTTAGCACCTTGCTTTTGCTGAGGCTGGCTTTGAACCCATGATCCTCCTGCCTCAGCCTCCCAAGCTGATGGAATTACAGGCATGCACCACCACGTCTGGCCCTCCGATCAACTTTTGAGTAAATCTTTTCTGTTGTATTTGTCTGTATCTCATATGACATTAAATACATTATTAATGTGTTCAGATATATTTTAATACCCGACATGTCACATTCCACAGAAAAGCATGTTTGTTACCTTTATATTGTTTGATCTTTGATAATATAAGGATTTGAACATGCACTTACATCAAGGGCACAGAATCAGAATAAGGATAAATGAACAACAGAAGAAAAAAAGAAAAACTGCCCAAATTATAGACCGGCAGAGGCAGGTCAGTTGTGGGAGGCAATGCAATCTAGAGTGTCTGGAAAGGTTAATAAGCACTTTCAGAGCAGACCACAGATGTTTTCTCCCCCTTCCCTACTTACAGAATCAAGTTCAGGTTTGTTCCTTGAACACAAAGAAGGAAGGCTCATTATTTGTGTGTTTGGTCTCACCTTTTCTGTTGGAGAAAGAGCAGTGGTCTCTTGGATTGCAAGATTAGAGGTTGAAGCCAGTGGAGGTAGGGGCCAGCCTAGCATGAAGTTGGTGAACTGAAAGGACACAATTGATTCCAGGGAACAAGGAAGGAAGAAGTTATAAGGCACATGTTCCACTCATTCTGAAGGAGAAGGGAATATTTATTCTTGAGATACTTTCATTTGCATGAGCAATAAGAAGAATAGATGTTGAGAGAAACAGGAATGACATCAGAAGGTGGCAGGTGTAGAGCAGAGATGTCTTGTGGCTATTTTGAGTTTGAAATATATTAGGAAAGCCATGCGATGATGACCATAGGTGACAGGAAATGGGGAACTGAAATAAGTAGAGGGGGCAAAGGCCTGGGAGCACCCACCTAGAGATTTTTTCTTTCTGAAGCACACATAAAAGATTCAACATTGAATCTTTGTAGATACCCACGTTTAGATAATTGGAAGAAGGAGAGGCAGTAAAGATAAAATGCTGACTGCCAACCAGTACACATTTTCAGAAATAGATCTTTCCTGACCTGCAAAAAATAGAGTGTACAGTATGTCTACCTGAGATTCCTAAACATTCTGGATCTGTGGTGTTGATGTCTTAGTAATTTTTCTTCTTTCACAATGTCTCTAAGCCAAAATGAATACTTAATACTTTTAAGAGATGTCAGTGTGTTTGGGGCTGAAAAATTAGAATAACCAGCAGTATCCTGAGAGTATGCAGCAACACTGTGAGATGCCTTGGGTGTCAGGTCGGAAACCATATGTTGATGTCATGCTTTGTCATACTTTTTTTACATATTTCCGTATCAGGATATATATTGCATTATATAATTGCTTGTGTAATTTTCTTTCTTGATGGACTGAATCTGCAAACCACAAGAGGAAAGGACTATTGTCCATCTCATTCATCATTTCATCTATTATGCCAAGAAGGGTAATTGGTTTGTGGCGAGTGTTCAATAATTAGTTGCTGCATCAATCCAAATTATGAGTAGGCTAATCTAGTCATCATAAACAGGGGTGATTTGTCTGCATATATTTTTCGAATTCTAATTTCTGGTATATTCCTTTTAGTGGAAATTATCCTTAATTGTATACATAGAATCTGTTGATAATATATAAATAGTATGAATAAAAGTGCTTAAAAATTGCTTTTTAGTTATACGTAAAAGGATCAAGGGAGGCAAAAAGTAATCAGTTTGGGTAACTGTTAAGGGAATTGTGGTAGAGATGAGAATAATAACTATAACAAAACTTAAAATTCAGATGATGCAGTTATTCATTTTATTTTCTCAGTAGCTATAGAAGGTATGATGCAAAACAAATTGCTCCCAAAGTTAGTGGTTTAATACAACATTATTTTTAATCTCTCAAAGTTATGTGGGCTTTCTGATTCATTCTTTGGCTCCAAGTGGCATTAGCTAGGATCACTGCAGTCATCTGAGAGCTTGATTGAACTGGAATGTCTAAGGGGTCTCAGTTGATGCTGGCTGGTGACTATGAGCTCAGCAGAGACCTTGTGCCAAAATACCTATCTGTGAACTCTGCATGGAACTTGGACTTATCACAGCGTGGATGCTGGACTGAGAGGGAGCAAATCCAGGGCAAGTGTTCTTAGAGACCCAGGCAACTGTCACAAAGCTTCTTATGATTCAGCTCCGGAAATCAGAGAACTTTAATTCTGCCACGGTGTCCTTGCAAAGGCAAGTCACTAAAGCTAGCCCACATAGAAGAGGAAGGGGCTTGGAATTGGACTCCATTTTTAATGTAATAGCATGAATATACAGAGAAGAAATTAATTGAGTGGCTATTGTTGGCTATGTAGTATATGTAGGTACTATTATTATTTTTTAAATTTTAGACATGAGAAAATGGATTTATGAAGAGATTGGTAACTTAATTTTGTGGCTTGTTAATATAAAAGTCAGGACTTACACTCAGAGGATTTGCTCCCAGAGTCTGTGATCTTATATTTTCAACCCAGTACTGCTTCATACTCTAGTAACACTCTCTCTTCCCACACATGCACACACATATACACACATCCACATACTGTCTCATATTTAGTGTTCACCATGGTTATAATGGAATAATATTTTGCTTTTGCATAGTTTATATTAGCATTCACATTCATTGTTTAATTTAATCATGTACTGAATGTCAGTGGTTAAATTTCAAAATACTTTCAAATTTACAAATGCATTGCAAAGATGGTACAGAAAGTTCCAGTATACACTCCACCCAGCTTCCCCTCACATAACCATTATACATCTATCAAAACTAGTAAAATTTATCTAATAATTTCCAAGAAACTATAGACTTTGGGATTTTCCAATGTTTTCTACTAATATTATTTGGTGCTTTAGGATCAAATCCAAAATACTATGTTGCACTTAGTCGCATACACTTAGCCTCCTTCCATCTGTGACAGTCTTTCCATCTTTCCTTGTTTTATATGACCTTGCCACTTTTGAAGCATATTTCTCAAGTGCTTGTTGAATTTCCCTCTGTCGTGTTTGATATTTTGTCGTGATGAGATGGAGGTTGTGGATTTGGAGGGAAAATGCTAGTGAAGTGATGTGTGTAACTCGTGATATTAAATCAGAAAGTTTGTGTTGTCGTCATTTCTTGCTGGGGATGTTAATATTGACCTCATAGCTGAGGGCTGCCTATCATGTTGTTTCACTGTGAAGTTACAGTTTTTTCCTTTTCACACTATATTTGCTAAAAGTGAATCATTGAGTCCATTTAAGTCTACTTTACCTTAAAGAGAGGTAAATTATCTTCCACTTTCTGAAGGTAAGACTATCAAAAAATCTGTGTATCTGTGTTACAATAGTAATTAATGTATATTTCAGAGAAATGATCTGAGGTTAAGCAAATATGATGAATTTCATAGAATGAATTTGAATCTCTCTAGATTAATCCTTATCTTTTTACCTCAGATTTTAACTTTTTTATTTTTTAATTTTTTCTAATTAGTTATACATGACAGTAGAATGCATTTTGGCACACTGTACACAAATGGAGCACAACTTCTTCCTCTGGCTGTACGTGGTGCAGAGTCACACCAGTAGTGTAGGCATATGTGTATATATGGTAATAATGTCCATCTCATTCCATCATTATTCCCATCCCCCATGCTCCCTCCCTCACTCCCCTCTGCCCAATCCAAAGTTCCTTCATGCTCCCTCATTATGAATCAGCATCCACTTATCAGAGAAAACATTCAGCCTTTGGATTTTGGGGTTTGGCTTATTTCTCTTAACATGATAGTCTCTAGTTCCATCCATTTACCTGCAAATGCCATAATTTCATTCTTCTTTAAGGCTGAGTAACAGTCCCTTGTATATATATACCACAGTTTCTTATCCATTCATTTGTTGAAGGGCACCTAGGTTGGTTCCATAGTTTAGCTATTGTGAATTGAGCTACTATAAACATTGATGTGGTTGCTTCACTGTAGTATGCTGACTTTAAGTCCTTTGTGTATAAACCAAGGAGTGAGATAGCTGGATGAAATGGCGGTTCCATTCCTAGTTTTCTGATGAATCTCCATACTGTTTTCCATAGTGGCTGCACCAATTTGCAGTCCCACCAGCAATGTATGAGTGTATCTTTTTCACTATATCCTTGCCAACATTTATCGTTGCTTGTATTTTTGATAGTTACCATTCAGATTTGAACCTTTAATAAATTCATTTTTATAATTATTTAGTACATTTCCCGGTAAATGCTACAATATAATGTTTGCGTCAAAATGAGAACAATTTAATAATGTAAGTTGTTCTTATCAATCCACATAAATCTTACTAGTCTAGTTGTCAGTTAAATTATAAAAGATTGAAAATGTACAGGTCACAAAATTATATCCATACTTAAGTGTTTCATTCATTAGCTCTGCCTAAATGAATCAAATCAAAATATACATTCCTCTTATGTAAATATATCAAAGTATATCATTTGACACAATGAGTAATAGGTTTTAATATTGTGGAGATAACAAGACAGTTCCTGATTAGTTAATAATTTATTTATGTTTAGAATTATTACTATTACAGTAAAGGAAGACAATAAAATGTTACTTTGTAAGGAAATGAAGTTAATTCAAAGCAGTTCTCATTTTAACAAGTAAAATAAGAGTAGAAACAAATAAGCTATTTCTAAGTTAGAAAATTTTGAAAATAATTCAGAAGTAATATTACACTGAATTTTGTTTCATTGTTTTTCATAACTTATGACAATGTATTATTTCAAAACGCATTAGAGAGCTGGATATTGCCAGTTATGCATTGATTTTAGCCAATGTATTGACAACAAAGTAAATTCAAATGTATATTTTAGGATGATAGCTATTGGATTATCCATTCTGTATAGACTATTAGTTCAAACAATAACACTGTAAATTAAAAGATGAATGAGAATAATTATTTTCACTACTAGTTTTGACATTTATTAATCAATTCTACCTTAAGGTATATTTCATGAATAATGTAATTTACAATATTTTAATGTAAATAGTTCAGAAGGTAATAACAACTTAGGAATTATTTCCATAGTTGCAAACATTCTTACATAATGAAATGCTATTTCTTGTTTGGCTTGTACTTATGCTGGTCAATAAACTATAATTAATTTCTATAGAAGCAAGAATATAACAGCACTTGATTTAACACATTGTATATCAAAGGATCATCAAGAATAGAATGCTAAAGCATTGCTCTAATTTCAAAAGAACATATGACTTTGTAGGGCAGGGAACTTGTGCCTTACGGAAATGGATATGATTCGCTGAGTTTCCATTCAGTTAGGATTTCAGGGAGGTCTCATATAATGTTTTGTGTGTGTGTGTGTGTGAGAATGATGTCTAATACTTTGAAATGGGTGGTGTAATGTTGCACAAAGAGAAAAGAAGTCTTAACAAATATCCAAGGTGGGTAAGGAAGAATAATTTTTGTAAAACACAGAATATCCTCTTTGTGTTTCTCAGGGTATATGGAAAAATGGTATTCAAGATATAATTTGAGTAAGATGATTAGAAGATGCTAGCCTAGCATTTTGACAATAATAAAAATGATGATGTTGATGGTGATCGTGGTGGTGGTGATGATCGCTGGCACATATTGAGTCTTTCTGATGTCTGGATTTGCAACAATCCAATGAGATAGATCCTATTGTTGTTGCTATTTACATTTTGGAGTAGATATACCTAAGGATTATAGGTGTTTTAAGACTTACTCATGATCATTATGCTACCTGAGCTTTGAGTATTTATGAAAGGGGATATGTTGTTGTAAAGCAGTATTTTTTAAAAAAGTTTAGAAATTTATATGGAAAAGGAGATTTGAAGTAGGCATAAAAGTTGTTACAGCACTTTACTCTTTTAGAATTAAATTGTTAATAGAAAGACAGGGATGTGATAAGATTGGACAGTTATTGGCTAACTGCCTAACAGGACTTCATGGCCAATTTGATGTAGAGGCAATAAAAAAGGTAAGGACACATGGTTTTGACCTTAGGCAACCAGGTGAACAGTGGGCCTATCACTATAAATTAAATGGTGAATTTTCAGCAGAGAGTTCCCAGAGGAGAGTTTTTGGATGGCCATGTTATAGGATAAGTGCACAGTTCTAAAACTTTTGAAATGTAAAAGTGAATCTTAAGTAAAAGGTCAAGACTGTGAATGAAGAAACTGAACAGTTAAAAGTATGGGGTGGAGATATCAGAGATATAAAGGAAGGGATTGCTATGAGGACAAAATTCATGTTTAAAGAGGAAAAAAGTGAAAATATCAGATAATTGTATTGAAAATTATTACTGGAAGATAGTTCAAAAAGGAGGAGTTTTAGGAAGCTTCATATAATTGAGGTTGAGAGAAAAGTAATTTCAGATCCAGAAATGAGGATGTCATTACTATTTGACCAGCGGTTTCTTTTCTGACTTTATCCTTCTTTCTGTCAACACAACAAAATGAGGAGCTGTGGATTCTCCTTTCTCCTACTCCCTCCCCTTAGTTACTCAAGGCATCCAGACAACTTGAATTCTTCAGGGCATTTGGGTCACTCATAGAATATATACTTTTATTTTCCTACTATGGGTATTACTTGAGTGGTGTTATTAAAATTAAAGAAATTAATGTGATGGTCATCATTTTCATTTAATTTTGTTTTTTTATTACTATGCCTGGGATTCTTTGCTTAATTTTTAGGTTGTTTTCGTGCATCTCTGAGTTGCTTTGTGGTTTTTGTGATGAACTATGTATCTCTTCCGGTATCTTTCCCTTCAAATTGATTGATCATATACCTTTGAAGGCTTCTAAATTCCTCTACCTCAACCTTGACTTTAATGCAAATTTTATGATTCAATCTGACTAATATAACTAGTTAAAATTTAGATTTTGGCTTAATGTCCCACCCTTCAGAAATTTCTATAGTAATCCAATAAAACAAACATTATTGCAGATGAACAATTGAAAAGCCACTTACTTTGGAGATAGAGGACACATTGAGGAATGATTATGATATTGGTTTTCTCATTTCTCTAAAGCTTTTTAGTACCAGATATTGTATTGTTTAGAAATTATTGGCTACTTGTAGAAATTAAATTATCTAACTTTATATTATTGATAAATACTAAATTATTAAGGAAAGAGTAAAACAAATTAAGAAAAAATACAAAGCAAAGACAAAATACAATCTTGACTGTGCATGCATTGAATGTGACACATTGTATATACACTATTGTACACTATTGATGTGGTTTGGATATATGTTTCCCATGAATTTATGTATTGGAAGCTTGGGCCCCATTGAGGGGATATTAACAGGTGGTGGGCCCTTTAATCAAAGAGTGGGGGGCTTATCTCATAGGAAGTTGAGCAAGTCTGACTACTCTCTGAACTCTTGGGCTTCCTCTTGGGCTACATGATCTCTCCTTGCAAATGCTTCCGCCATTGTGATGCCATCTGCCATGATGTGATGCAGCCAGGGAAGCCTTTGCCAGAGCCAGCACCAAGCAGTTTGCACTCTCAGCCTCCCAAACTGTGAGCTAACTAAACCTCCTTTCTCTAAAAATTACTTAGCCATGGGTTTTTCATTATAATAACAGAAAACTGATTAATACAGTTATAATTTTTCTCATGACACCTGCGTGTTAGCTGTTTATTCAACAGATACTTGTTGAGTGCTTACTCGGAGGCATGCACTTGGAATGAAAAAGACACGGTTACTTTTCACAGTTTTTCTACCAACAGAATGAAATCCCTTATTCTCTACAAAAATTAAGTAAACTTCTATAATCTTTGTCATCTATAGACAATATATTGGATGCATTACTTAATTTTAATAACTAAATAAACAGTACATTATTATTTAACAAATTTATTTATGCCAATTTAAATATCCCGCTAGCAAGTTTATTTGGTATTTTCTAGTTAAAAATTGGTCATTACTAGTTATAAAATATGACAGCTAATCCCATAATTTATAAGTAGATACAACAAATTCATTTGTGGATTTTTGTGGAGAATATACCTATTGTCATAGTTTTACTAAGTCAATAACGAAGGGAATATTCTATATCTTTTAACTGTGTCATATAGAGAACCAATTGCATGTATAGAGTAAATTAATCTAAAAATCCCCTTTATTATTTGTTGATGCCTGCTATAGGAGAGGGATGAAATAAGGTATGTAGTTTTATTCACTATCTATTTAGTATCATTTAAAAAATTATTTGAAGACTCTGAAAGGCTGAGGACTATTTTTCATAAAGACAAAAAAAAAACCTATTATATTAATCATCTCTAGCTAATATAGTAAGCTTGTTACTGGATCAGTTAGTAAACTGCCAGAAATAGAATTCAAACTCCCAAGTCTCTTCCTCCAAAAATCATGTTTCCATAACGACTTGACTCACTGTCTTCCGTTTTCCCTCCTCCTTGCTGCAGCCTTCTCCCACCCAAGCATCCAGAGCTGTGAGGATAGTAGAAATAAAATGGGGAATTTATAAATCTGATATTAAAATATATAAACTTCATTTGCTGTTTGAAAAAAAATATATTTTCTTTATGTAAGGGCTTGGTGTTGGAAATTGACTTGGGTCTACAAGCCTTGACAACGCAAGATTTGTAGACTTACCTCACAATTGGTTTTAGCATTTTAATGCATATATATTTATTTTCCCTTTGTTCCCAGACCTCCACTTCTTTTATATACTTGTTACTCTGTACTTATTAAAATATATATTTTAAAAGCATGATGAGGGTTGGATAAGTAATAACCTTTAGTAGGTAACCTTTAATAGGGAGAATACAACTTTATTGGCAAATAAAATATAATATGAAACTATTTGTTTAAGTAGAAGTTCTTTGCCTATTCATGAAATTGATTTCCCAGGGCAGCTTCTCAGTCATTGCTAACCCTTTGCGTGCTTCCAAGGTCAATGTTTGAATACATTAGAGGCTGAGCAAGTTGAAAGATGCTCAGAGATCCTTGCACACCTGACTTTTTTGGCAGCAGCTCAAGTTTTGACATCATGAATCAGCACAGTTTGCTCTTTCAGAGTCTGAGCTTCTGGTACTCCTTCCTGATTCCATTCCTCACATCAAGGTTGGCTAGGTCTTTGTTTGGAAGCCAAGTGGCAAGATACATTTGCTCTTACTGTCAGTTACATGAAAAAGGCACATTAACCTAATTTTCCATAGAATTTACATATAAATTGACTTAGCACAGGGGGTAAATCAGTTCAAAATGGGACACTTTTAGTATAGAATCCCAGTATAATATTGAATTGAAATTTTTATCTGAGAAAGTTTTTTTTAAGGCTTTTGCCATAACTCTCCTTGAAAAAGTCTTTTCTCATCAAAGTGTTATTTTAGTGTCCCTTTTAAAAAAAAAAACCCTCTGATTTCAACTTCTGGCAATTTCAATGGTAATTCTCCAACCACAAATAAATAGTGATGTCAGGTATATTGTGTCATTGGCTTTTTAATATCTGAAAGTTTCCTTGAACGTTAGTGTCAATTGATTGGTGTCTTTTGACATTTTTACTTTTTTCTCAAAGTTTCCTCTTCAGTATTCTAGTCCAATGTCAGTCCATACAAAATAAAATATAACTTCTCTTTTTATGTTTCCATCCCAATGGGCTGATTTATAGATTTCTAACTTCGATTTCCCCAGGGTGTTGATTCACAGTGGCAGGAAAAATGGTTCTGTTTTAATAGATTTTTACTTCGCTTATCTGGGAGAGATTTTTTTTTTTTTTAGAGTGCATTTCACATGTGACTTGTTTTATATTAATTTTTGTACTTTTTATATCACCAAAATTTTTCTTGATTCCTCTCTTTTACTGGGTTTTAAATTTAATAACCCTACAAAGGAATATGAAAACAAGGCATTTGGGAAGTAGGTTGCCATTTACTTATTTTTCTACACCATCCAATTGGCCATTTTTTTCCCATTTGATTTTGAAATACAAAATGTTTGGTAGTGGATTAAAAATTATTAAGACCTAAAACAACATTTGGGTGAATGAAAAATCAAAAAATTTTAGTGAAATCTTACATATATATGCTAAACTTCAAAATCTTCACTTTCTTTTGCCAGTTATGACTTTGGAGAAACAGCATTTTAGACATGTTGGTTGTTTTGCATTGACTTTTATGTAGAATCTTAAAAACAGATAAAACACATTGTCTTTTCCTATGGGTGTCCTTTAGTGGCTGCAAACTACCTGGGGCTCTCATGTGTTTTATACCTGATTGAGAGTAGAATTTTTAACTTCCTGAAATTTTGTGACATTAATTTTGTTTACTTGACACAGAGATATTTCTCTTAACTGTAAATGTTTTGGAAATACTACTTTTACATGGCCTTGCAGAGCTGTGGAACACCTATACAGATTTCCAAAGGTTTCAGCCTAAATTAATATGGAAGTGAACCTTCTCAACCATGGAATATTTTCATACTCATATGCAATACAGACAATAAAAATATTACTACATATATCTGCTCACCTTATAATCCTGATTTTATTTACTATTCACATTGACAAATGTTTTGGTTTGAATTTTAGGAACATTTTCATTTAAAAACAAAAATTATTTTATGAATACATTCTTAAGTTAAAAATGATGAACAAATAAACAAATGAATGAATAACATATATTTAGTATTTTTGTTAACTAGCTTTTACTTGAATTGTCAAAATTTTAAAAATTAAAATATGCTTATTAAAAAAAGGCTGAACAAATGAATGAAGTTCAACCTATTATGAAATGTTGAAGAAACTATTTTTTAATTTAATGTTCTGCCAGTTTCATGAATTCAGGGCTAAAAAGTAACTATTTATAAAACTTTTAAAGTGATTCATCAAGTATTTCACATTAAAAATGACCTCTGTTATTCAGTCATAATTAATTTTTTAATTGATTAATTGTGGTTGAATCATATAGTATTAATATTGATGTGTGTTCATTGTTCAATCTTTACAAGGCTCTTATCAGGACTCTTCATTATATGGAATGTTTTTTGAAATTCACTCAGGACTCAAATTTTTTTCTCAGAAAAATTTAGTGGTTGATTGTTTTCAGTTTTCCTTGGAATTTACCTATTATTGAACTGTCTCAAAATAAATATTGAAAAAAAATTTAAAAACAAATGCTAGTTAGATTTGCCTTATCATTTGATTATGTGAATGTCCCAATTTTTTGAACATGCATTTCAAATACTTCAGTATTAGTACTTTAGATTGGGAGATGAAGATAACCTAATGACATGCTGTTTAAAGAATTAGATTTTATACAAAGTTCTTGTAAATCTTAGAATATATCTAAATTCTTGCAAAATTTGTTTACATTTTAAAATAATTAGCAGTGTTGAGTTTTATTAGATCTTGTATCATTAATCCAATAGTTATTTACTGACCTTTTTAGAGACCATTGGTACAGAAGAGAGAAACAAAAACAAATTCAAATATACATTTCTCTTCAGATAGTTTTATATGCATTGATGGGATCCTACTTTTACCATATCCCTAAATTTAATATGAGAACTGTGGACTACATGACTTGATTCTCCTTAATGGACATTAGACAACTTGGATTTTCAATGTTGCTCAGGAATTTCAAACTGTGTTAGTCAACAATAGAATTGGGTTTTATTCATTTGATATGTGGAGTAAAGAAATAGGAGATTTTATTTATTTCATTTCAATTAGTTTATTTTGAAGGGTATGTATTTTAAGGTGTTCATGAAATGGTGTATCAGTTTGATTTTGGCATGTAGCATGCTGAAATTTTCCATTTCTATTTTTAAAATAAGGGATTGTTTTTCAGTCCTTTCTTGAGGTTTTTCAGATTCAGGTTTGTCCTTCAGATTTTTATGTACTGAAATGAAAGCTTGGGCAAGCCTTTTGTCTGGAGATAACTATAGCTTTTACACTAGCTACTGCTGTGTTTCTATGGAAACTGTGCAGGACTCTGAGGGCTACAGGTTTGAGTCCAAGAATGCACAGTGATAACCAATCAATTTCTTTTCCCTTTTAATTCTTCAATAGATAATTGGGATTTCTGTTGTTCACTAGAGAATCTAAATAAAGTTCCATTAATTTTTCCTACAATGTCATAATGCATGTATGGTATCTGGTATCAAATTAGTATTTATTTAGTATTAGTGTTACTAATGTTTTCAAAGATAATTTGATAAATATAAAATCAACATTTTCCTGAAGAATTGTTTTTTTATATGAGATAAAAATATTTCCTTAAATTTTAATGTTAATATTTTATTTATTTTCTAATTCAAAACAACTTGGGCCAAATCATCTCTATTCTCTCCTATGTTTACTATAAAAATACAATATTGAATGTGGAAATAATTTCAAAGCAAAGCATTTGTTCTATTTAAGAATGAGTATATGAGAACAGAGATTTTTTTTTTCACCACTGAATTCCAGAAGGCATATACTGATTCTGCTACTTGACAAATATAATGATGGTAATAATAAATAAGCCACAAATACAGGACATCAAGCTCCTTAAAACCAGTTCAAATGTTCTTCAATATGTGAAATGGCTGGTAAGCAGTGGCCTCATAAACATACATGAACTGATTGGTAGTATCCAGAAGGATGGATGGAAACGTTTCCAAATGGTCATTGGAAGAGGATTTTTAAAATGAAGATTATACAAATGGAAAGGATTGGTTACTTAAATAATCATAAGTTTTCAGCAGGCTGATTTATTCCAGTGACACTATGCAAGACCTGAGGTGAATTATTGACCAAGAGTTTTCAGAGGAAATTCAATGTGTTTTAATCTACATGCAGGTTACTCTGTCAGTTGGAGTTCGCCTACTCCATTTGATTCCAGAATACTAGATACTTGTGTTTTAACACTATATGATGAATCTCTGTCATTCTGTCTCCCACCAACCTCCTTCTTTTTGAGGATATAAAGGGTAGGTAGAAAGAAGAAATATGGAAATCCATGGATGAGTTTAATAAATAGGAAAAAAAACAGATGCTGAACCCAAGAGAACATGGAAAGTGAAACTTGAGACTGTTCAGGGTGATTTCTTTTCCTTTCGTCTTTACTTTTTATATACTTTTTCCCTCTTTTACTCCAGGAGTGGATATTAGCCAGTTAGGAAGACCATAAGCTCAAAATTCAGCATAATGTTAGGAAGGAAAGTTGGCCAGTCCGTACAGAGATTATATGGATTGGGATAGACTGAAGTTTCTTCCTCTCTAACCTGTTTGTGACATTTTTAAGTGAAACTCTGGTGACACAGGACAAGACAGAGCCCTTTGTCAATGTGATATTACTGCAAGCATGTAATATTCTTCTCATATATTGTTCTTCACCTTTTAAGTCTCCTAAGATTCAGTGATGTTTTTATTCTATCTTTCAAAGTGGCCTTTGCTCAGGATTTATCCCTCTCTTACTAATCAAAAACTGGCATTTATTAAGGGTAAGTATGGGAACAGGGTCTTGTTTGAAGTAACTGGTGATAAGTTGTGGTTTACAAATATGCTGACCTAATAGAAAGGGTTTGTGGGACAGAAGGAATCTATATACTCAACAAAAAGTTATGGGGGAAAAGCTCATGTCTTTTTTCTTCCCTTTGTGATTGGCACACACATACTCAACAGAATAATAATGAGGGAATTTCTAGTAATGTGCAGGAGAGAGTAACAGAGCGAGAGTCTGATAAGTCTAGTGGCTTCTCACATCAAAAAAAATGAATACAAATTAATGACAAAATTAACTTAAAAGTTGAACACAAAGAATGTAAAAGGTTTTCACAGAGACTCAGCTAGTGGACTTGATTAGACTACAGCAAGGTAGAGCCATCCTATTTATTAAAAAGAATAGGGTCAGGGATCTTATCCATCTATTTACTATGGTACATCTAATTCCTAGCTCTATACCTAGTACATAATAATAGTAATAAATATTTTTAAATTAATGAATTAATAAATGATCTTAGAAGCTGTTGTATAATCATTGGCACTGTATTCTTTCTCATTTGAATTTTATTTGTATTTTAATTTGATTTTTTATGCTTTCATTCTATTTGATGCTTCTAATACATAATTAAGTCATAAAACAAAAAAATCTAAACATTGAAAATGTTGGAAAACCTTAAGCAATAGAAATGATAAAATTCAATGTGCATATGTAAAAGACAATGCATATTTGTTGCATCTTTGGTCATGAACAGGAGTAAAAGAATCAGGAGTTAAGAGACTTTAGCCATCATCAAGACAATATAGGTTAGGGTATATCAAATACTTCATAAAACATGTCTCTCTCCATATAAACAAGAGCAAACAAAGGGGCATTACATATTTGTGAGAGATCACTTCAAAACTCAAGAGTTTTTAAAAATGCACTTTTACTTTTTTTTCCTTTATTTTTGCTTTTTACCTATGAGAAGGTATAGCAGAAAGAAGGAAGTCTGAGAGAGAAGGCTGGGCAGCTAAGTAAGGGGCAGATCATGAAAAGAATAAGCCTTTCTAAGAAACTTCAAATTCATTCTGAGGCATGGAAAAGAAATGTATTAATAACACGAGTGATATGTTGAAATATTATTTTGGAAATGTCACTCTAGCTGCAGATACATAATTAGGAGGTTGGATATTAACCTGGGAAAGACTGGTGGTCACAGGGCTGCTAAAAAGAATTTAGGTATCTCTTTCACATGAAAATAATAGGCCAAAATTGCTAAGATAGTCATAATATTCACCTTGCTGTTTTTTTCTGAATATTCTAATGGAATCTTACAAGGTAATAAAATCTACCTATTTGATGAGACTACTAATTTATTTAAATTATAATTAGTCTTAAATTGAATACAGATTTCAACATTTTCTTAACATTAATTTTTCCATTGGAATAAAAGCTGAATACATGAAATACAATGGAATGATCACAGTTATCAGGCAAGATTAACATTTACTGTGACTTTGTGACCCATGACCAGACTTCTTTAGATCAATGACCAATCAAGAAATTGGATGTGGGACTGTATATTTATTTGGTACATGGTGGACCCTGAAGTACTGTCCTGCTCCCTCTCACAATCTAATGGTTAAAAGTTTGCAAGCATGCAGCCCTAGGCTTCCTAGATGTTAGTCAGCTTTTCATCTCTGTAATCAAAATACCTGACAAAAAAAATTTAGAGGAGGAAAGATTTATTCTGGCTCATGGGTTCTGTGCCTGAGGTGAGGGAAAACATCATGGCGGAAGGGAATGGCGGAGGAAAGCTGCTCGGCTCATGGCAGTCAGAAAGCAGAAGTTGAGGGAGGGCCTGGGATAAGAAAGAACCTTCTAGGAAATGCCTCTAGTGACCTACTTCCTTCAACTAGGCCCCATCTCCTACAGCTTCTACCGCCTCCCAATAGTCCATCCAAATTATTAATCCATAAGAGGGATTAAAGCTCTGATTAGGTTAGAGCCCTCATGATCCAACCATTTCCTAAAACCTCCACCCATGAACACGGATGAATTGGGGACCAAGCTTTCAACACATGAATCTTTGGGGTTAATTCATATCACCATATGAAGCATAAACCATAACACCAAACCTAGTAGAGATCTCTCTTTGAACTAGTTTCATAAAAGATCAGCACATGCACTCAGGTGGCTTAGGCAGGCACTGGGGAGGAATATTGGCTATTACCAGTATTCCTGAACTCATTTTATCTTTTGCACAATTTGTTTGTTAATCTGGTTTATCATACTCTCCTAACTTTGAACTCAAGAACTAAGCATGATTTTTTTTTAAAAAATGAGGGTAACATACACCCCATTAGTAAATTACCCTCAGTTAATATTCTATTATTTAAGAATATAATTGATATTCAAAAATTACTTTTTAGAGAGTACCATATTTTCTTGTAATGCACATGCATGTCTATATTTACGTTTTAATATTTATGTTTAGAATTATGTGATGTCAGATATTTAGGTTCAACTGTTGTGAATAGTGATAGGTACAACATGTTGCATAGTAAAAATTTAAAAATGCATACATTATCTTTATTGGATCACAAATTAAATTTGCAGACAATGCATCATTAAAAAATAAACTTTACCCTTGGTAATTCTCTTTCTTTCTGTTCTTCTACTTCTTCTTCTTTATTGTGGTGCTGAAGATTGAACCCAGGCCATTGTACTCTATCACTCAGCTATATCCCAGTCATTTCTCCTTCATATTTCTTGAGATTAGTAACTGTACAGAACTACATTTTGAACTTTCTTTTCTCATTCTTATTTGATGTGGCAATTCCTAAATCCCAAGGAATGCAATAGTCACTTGAATCTCCCCAACAAGCTATTTTTCTTTCCTGCGTTTATAATGTGTAGCGTCTAAGACATATTATACAGAAGGAGTTCCCGTGTTCTTCCAGTGGAAGAAACCTGGAAAGCATATCTGTCTAATTGGCGGCACAAATCTGATACACTTCCTTCATTGAATGCTTATACTCTTTTATGCAACATTTGCAGTCTAAGATGATTCCTTTTTTAAACCACTTTTGAGCATTTCATATAGTTTCCCTATCTTAATCAGGTGAAAGCTTTTTCTTAGAATTGTATGTGTTAAACTCAGCACCATCATGTTATGATTAAATACTAATGCAAAATCAGATGACAGTTAACATAGAAAATCTTTAACTTTCAAGAAAAATATGAAGCATATTGTTGCTTTTAATTGAAATTTCAAATTTTGTTGTGTTTTTATCTTAATGTTTTATAAGATTAAACTCAAAATATTGGCAATTTTAGAAAATGCTAAACTAAATGCTGTATGTTTTAAACTCCTGGAAAAATGTAGTAACCACTTGAGCCTCTTAAACAGGGGACTTGCTTTTCCTGTATCTTGATCTGTGATATGAGGCATCGAAGATGTCTTCTTTATATAGTTTATAGTTCTCCCCACCAAAAGAAACCTGGAAAATTTTGAATCGTATAGAGTGAACCAACCCTTCTATGTTAGCATTACAGCTCTGAATTCATGAGTGGCAACCCTATGTCTCCTGAACACATTTAAGTAAATTCAAACTCTTAACTTATACAGAACACACAAAATAGATTTAAAAAATTATAAAACAAAATGTATAGTTGCCCAGTGACTGAAGCTATGACTAGATCTACATACTCAATATGACAGTATGCCATAATTATGGAGTTGATTTTCTGAAAAATCTACTATAAAAAAATAAAATGTGAAAATTATGCTCTCTGAAAAAATATGCTTTCTAAAGTATGTTTATTTTGGAATTGGTAAGACTGCATAATGAATTTATAAAGAATTTCTTTAGGTTTTAAGGGTGAAACAGCCCAGTCAGGGTTTCTGATTTTGGCAAATGCTTTCTGTATGTAGCACAAGCACATTTCCTTTGGCCAGGTTACAAGAATATTCATGTATAGAGAAATCATCTTCCTGTCCCCCACAGGAGTGTTACCTCCCCACAACATATGTAGCTCTGTTCTGCCAAAAAGGGGGCAGATTTTGAATCTTGGCTTTCAAGAGAGCTGTTCCATCTGTAGCTTATGATCTTTTCTATAAATTCTCTAACTTCTCTTAAAAGAATAGTATGAATCTTCAGGAGAAATGATGTGATTGCTGAATATTTAAATAATTCTGATAGATTTCATTTCAAGAACCTGATAGTCTCGTTAGTAATAGAAAAGAAAGAGTAGCAGTCTTGTATTTTACTGCATATCCTTTTCATGCTCTGAAAGGTAGTGGCGGAAAGCCAAGGGGATTGGCTCATTAACTACTGAGAAGATTCTGATTAGAGGGGAAGGCTCAGAGGTAAAGGGTGAGTGGAGGCCCTGATATGCAAAACACTGCCAGGACCCATGAGGTGCAGATAGTGTGTGTCAGTGAGAGAGATGTTATAGACATTATAAATCTCTTTAACTTATAAATTGATATTTTAAAGCAATCAGGTACAATGGAGTTTGGAAAAAAAAAACATGCAAAATTAAACTAGTGGCCAAAACTCGACTAATTAGTATAAATAGAAATTGCTTTACTTGGAATCACTCATGTGATTTGGATTGACATCCTTTCAGATTTTTTTTTTAACTCATGTAGAGGCTGATTTTATGGAACATTGTTTTCCAAACAAAATTTAATCTGCTGCTCTTCAGAATCAGTTATCTTGGAAATCTTATTTTTTTCATTTGTACAATTTAAGGAATAAAATAAAATTAATGAAAACACTATCCCTAACTTCCAACATTTAAAAAATTAATTGAGCAAACTATTTTAGCAACCAAAGAATAACATTGACTTAATTATAAATTACCATTTTACTTTAAGAGGAATATTTGTTTTTTTTTGTTTTTTACTGTGAACAACCCTACTGATATTAAAATCCATTGTGGGGCTAGATAAAACAAATAAGCAATCAAAAATGCATAGCAACACACTACATTAAGTGCTAAAAAGAGAATAAATGTAATGCACTTCAAAGAAAGGCATTTGGATATCCTAGTTTTGACTGGGGGAGTTGGATAGTGGTTTGGAGAATTTGACATGTGGAGAGAGGTCTCAAACAAGATTAGGAAATTGTTGAATGAAGAGTTTTAGGTGAAGGTGGGGAATTAAAACAGTATTGGAACAGATTCTAGAACCCTGTGGTGCAGAGACAATTTTGGAAAGAGGCCAGAATTGTTGGGGTAAATGAACGTAGAACACTAATAAGTTGGAGGAACAAATCAGAGACTAGTTCATACAGAAACTGATAGATTGGATTAAGATGGAGATTTTATTTTAGCAAAATAGTGGAAATCTTCCAAAAGGTTTAAGACAAGCAGTTGACACAATTTAGAACATTACATTTTATTAATCACAGAGCAGCAGAATTAAACAGTATTCCTGCTATCCAATCCAAATTAAGATTGGCAATTTTACGGAGAAAATGCAAACCCCAATGTTATTACTTATCTATAGTCTTCCCCAATAAGATATCATCTCACTAACACAGCAAGAGGGGTAGCATTTGAGGCTTATATTAGGGTATTTTTTCTTAAGAGATTCTCCCCAAGCTGGGTGTGATGACATAAGCCAAGTCCAGACCATCCAGGTCCCTTCAGCCTATATTATATGATACAGGGTGAGAGCCGGGTGCAGTGGCACACATCTGTAATCCCAGCACTTTGGGAGGCCGAGAGAGGAGAACCGTGAGTTCAAAGCCAGCACTAAGCAACTCAGTGGGACCTTGTCTCTAAAGAAAATAGAAAATAGGGCTGGGGATGTGACTCAGTGGTTGAGTGACCCTTAGTTCATTCCCCCCAAAAAGATTCCATCCAATCTTTTTGGTGGAGAATAAATTTGCGACAGTCAAGGTAAAACATGATGGTGAGCAGGACTAATGTAATGGCAGTGGGAATAAAGGATAGAAGAGTTCAAGCAATTTTGCTCATGAAACACAAAGGATTTGAAGATGAACTTTATATACTGTGAATGAGGGAAATAATATGCTAAGCATGGCTACCAGGCTTTGAGATTGAATCACTGAATGAATGGAGTTGGCATTTTAAAGAAATGGGGAAAACCAAAGAAGAATGCAATACAAATAAGAAGATATTGTATTTGTACATACTGTACATACTTGTACATACTGTATTTGGGATGTATTCAATACATCAAGTAGATTCTTGGTGATCAGTCTTGGTGATTTAACCATATCCTTGAAATTCA
>CM053403.1:127580229-127591955 GCA_028644305.1 Xerus rutilus
CTGAAACTAGAAAGAGCTGAGGGAGTACAACATTGTAAATACACTAAATATATTGAACTGTATGCTTTAAAGTTATTAAAATGGTGAATTTTGTGTGTATTTTACCTCAGCAAAAAAGATAAATTAATATTTTATTTGCTCTTGCTATTTTTTTGACTAAACTAACATTTCCAACATCATGTCCTAAAAGGTTGAATGGTTCTTGAGATTAAATCTGATATTGCTTCGTAAGAATGTTGATTATATTCTATTAAAATCAACAGTAATTCAGAATTTTTAAAACTGAAAACCTTTTACTGAAGGAAAAATACAAATTCCAACTAAGTTATTTTCTTTGGATAAATAGAAGGGGAAAAAAACTGCCCATCTCCTGATAATAGAAGAAAGATCTGATACTATAAGAAATCTATGTAATTAAAGTTTATCATTGGAACATGTAGAATGCACTATTTTGCACTGTTAAGTAAAGAGCCTATTATTAAATAGTCTGGGTTTATTCTGCATCATTGCATTTTATTCCCAAGAAAAACTACTTTGAATGAAGCAACATTACAAATGTCAGAGAATTTGACACATCATTAAGAGGAAAGTGAAATTGATTTTCATTGATCATTAAGCAAGTTCAAGCTGTATTTAATTAAAACTTCAAAAATTTAGTAAATTAGTCAAAATAATATGATTCTTAAAAATAGTATATCATTGAAAGAGAAAATACTTGCTGGAAATAACAGGAAGGAAACTGATTTAATGTAAGTCAATTGAGGTTTTTGAAAGGTTACTTTTGAAAACACATATTGGAAAAGTTATATATCTCTGAAATAAATTTCAAAAAAATTATAAAATGTACCTATAGCTTATTGATGAACAATTCTGTCAACATATATTTTAATAGATTTACTGAGATAAAATTCACATATAACATTCACTCACTTAATATTTATAGTCCAGTAGTTATTTGAATGTAGGAAACATTGTGAAGCCATTACCCAAATCTAAATCTGGAAGATTTTCATTCCACAGAAAGAAACCTCCCACCTATGAGCAGTGACTAACCATTTACCCTCCCTTTCTCTCAGTCATAGGCAACCACTGCTCAACCTTCTATCTCTGAACTTTGACAACATCTATTTTAAAGTGATAATCCATTTTGTTTCTTATATCTGGCATTAGTATTTGATTTTAGGTCTCTATGTGGTGCTTGTGATAAAGTAGAAGCAATCATTCGTCCTTGCTCTTGAGTTTATTGATTTGTGGTAAGTCTCAGGGATGCTCAAATGTTCTTTTTGGTTTTCCTCAGCTTGAGTCCCTTCCCCATAATATTTTTTAATTTAACAGTTTTTTACAATGTTACTCATTAATAATATTTTATCTGCCTAGAAATGTATACTTAGATTTGGATATATAAATCTTTATGATAATAGTAGTCCTATATTGTGTGATAATTGATTTAAGTCATATTTTAAATAATCCCACAGAGTTATAATGATTTTAGCAATAACTAAAAGAGTAACAATTTAACACTAGATATAATGAATGCATCCCTATGCCTTCAATAGTTTATTGACATATAGTGAATGCTAGTGCTAATCTAAATATTGACAAATAAATGGAAGTGAAATAATTTGAAGAAAAGAAAAGGAACAGAGTACAGGAAGTCAGAATGCAAATGCACAAAACATAGACTACAATTATCTAGACTAACTCATAAAGATGAAGGCTGAAGGACTTCAGTAGCATCAAGAAAGAATTGGAAGCACTGAGAAGAAAATGGAGAAAAATATCAATATTGACTGAATTAACTTAAGAATAAACAAATGAGTGAATAAAATGCAACAAACATGACCAATGCACAATATAGTAATATATTATTTAACAGCAATCATAGATTCTTTTGGCTGAAATTCTTTTGTAGTTGTTTGTAATATTACATGACATTTATGCACTGTTTTAAAGATTTAGTAAACTGGCATAAAATACATACTAGATGTCAAGTGAGGATAGGATGAATGAAGAAATTTAAATCACAGTAAGAGAAAATACTTATATTTGAAAAACCCATAATCTTTTCCAGACATTAAAAGCTTTTAGTAGATGAGAAATTGTTGATATTATTTATCATGTTCATAGACTAGAAATGGTAAATTAACTGAGATCATAAAATTTTTATCTCTAATTTCCTGTGGGAAGGGAAATATATTATTTGGATGAATTGTATTAGTTTTTAAAAATATTTTAAAATAACATATAGCATGTTATTAATTATTAACTTATACATTTCCAAATTATTGTATTATATTTCAAAATTTGCAATCTTATGCCTATTTTATTATGGCAGAATAGATATAAACAATTGAATAGCTTTTATGGATCAATGCTTACCTCAAATATTGGTAGAAATATTGGTTGCATTTTAATAGACATGTGGTATTAAATTATAGTGAAGTTAATTATCATCTCATTTAACACTATTGAGATGATGTCTGCACCACTAGAGGTTAAAATTGCAGCTCTAAGTAAGACTACTTAAGTTCTTAGCTCAGTGTAGGTCTCAAGTGCTAACTTTGAAAACATTTTTTTCCCAAACTGATACATGAGTTTCTGTATCAGTAAATTCAGATAACAATAGCACCTTCCTCAGAAATTTGTACAATGATTAAAGAAAGAATGCCTCTGCTTGGGAGGCTGAGGCCTGAGGATCGTGAGTTCAAAGCCAGCCTCAGCAAAAGCAAGGCACTAAGCAACCCAGTGAGACTCTGTCTCTAAATAAAAAATGCAAAATAGGGCTGGAGATGTGGATCAGTGGTCGAGTGCCCCTGAATTCAATTCCTAGTACCAAAAAAAAAAAAAAAGCTTTACGACAAGACTTGGTGTTAAATAAGCTTTCAAAAATTGTTCTTATGTCATACTCCCTCTGAGATTATCCAGTTGTCTTTGGATTTTCTGTCACTACCGCTTGCATTTCAGGCATGCCCAGATGAGCATTTCTCATTTGAAAGTTCTTTTTTTCTCTGTGTGTGTTTTTTAGCCTCTAAGTAGAAAGATTCTATCTATCTATCTATCTATCTATCTATCTATCTATCTATCTATCTATCTACCTACCTACCTACCTATTATCTCTGATTTCTTGTCTATCTGGATCCTTCCTGTTTATCTAATCTGCTATGTATCTCTTATTTCCTTTCTACCTACCTATCTACCTGCCTACTTATCTACTTGTCTTTAGTGACTGAATAATTCATTACTACTAGAGTCTAGTTTTATAAATATTCCCATAGTTTTCAATTCACATGAAAAAGTATTTAACCTTTTCCCATCATCTCCAGGGAATTTATAATCTGAATTTGAATTTAACCTTAAAGCTTTAAACGTACTCCATGAACCTCAGAGTCTTTTGAGTATATTTTTGTGAAATAACATAGGGTTGTATAATGTGAAGAGACATCATAGTTAAAAATAATCTCCAAAGCACGTTGTCTTGCTTGTCTCTCATGTGTCTGAGATGACTGCTTCTACATCTGTACATGGCTCTTCATTTTGAGTGTCACAGCCTGTTCTGTAACAACCACCCTGTCATGGGGAATCACTTGAGAACTATCAAAACTTTAAAAATGTGCATAAGTCAATTTGACTTGAGGAGAAAATGTTTTATATTTAGATTAAAAAAATTCTTTTTGGTAATAGTCTAAAGAATAAAATCCCTTTCTTAAAAAGATGAGCATTTCTATCTTCCCTTATTAAAATATAATTTCTTGCATTTTAGAGATACTGACATTTTTCTTATACAATAATGTACAATAATATTGTAAAACATCAAAAACTATGGTATGCTATAAAACAGAAATTAGCAGTCTGCATTTAGCTCACTACAAACCTCAGAGATCAAAACTGGGATAATCATCATTACTGTATTTTTCTCTTTCTACCCATTTTCAATTCAAATGTAAGACATAAGTTTAAACTCATAATCTATCAGTAAGTAAACTTGAGGTGTACATTTGAGTTGCATAGGCAGGCTGCTAAGATAATTTTGAAATCCTCTTCAAAATCCAGGAAAAGATGCTCAAAATTTCCAGGAAAAATTATTTAGAAAGCTATCTTCAAAAGGGAGAAAAATGATAGAGAAAGAGCATCGTGCACTTGTTATAAAAAGATACAATTTCTTATCAGCTTGATTTGTTATCTTTACTGCTACATTTTCTTGAATTATGTACATGTAAATTAAATCATTATTTTGACTTCTTGTCATCTTACATTACTCTAACTTCTGCCTACTTTGATTTCCATTTAACAAAGTTACCAAAAAATACTTCCTTCTCTGTAAGAAACCATCCTCATAAAGCAGATAATCCTTATGAAAAATTCATACATCTACAACTATCAGATAACTGAACATTTTTTTTTTTAATCAACCAACAGGCTGGCAAGTTGGTAGTGCCTGTTCATGGAAGCTTCAGTCCCTCTCCATGGGTATTTTTCTACAAGAATTCTAGTGGAAGAATTCTATAAGAATTCTTAAAGAGATGAACATTTCTATCTTCTCTTATTCTATAAGAATTCTTTCTCATGACTTGGCAGCTAGTATTTCTGAGAGTGATAGACAACAATCCATTGTATACGCTAACTTCAGAAGTGGCACGTCACATCTGTCCTTCTCTGTTGGTCACACAGAAAAGGTACCTTAGACTTTATGCATTAGACCTTATGTGAGAAGACTCCATCAAGCTGTATCACCAGGGGTGCAACTGGAGGCCATCTTGGAGGTTGGCCACTTTACATCCCTAGAGTGAGCCTCCTTTGTACTTTCCTAAGCCTTTCAGTTGTCTCATGTTCACCCTTTAGTACTTTGCTACTTTCTTAAAAATAAATAATATTTTTTATCCCCTAAGTCATCTGTGCTTAGAATCTCAAATGACTTTGAGATATTGTTATCTTGTCAAAGAGGCATTTTATTTTGCTTACTCTTTCATTGTTCATCATTCAAGGTATTTTTCAATACCAATTCAGCAGCATATGACTGTTAATCATTGAATGTATTATTTAGTGTGTTTCTTCCAATGTGTGCAGACATTTTACACAATCATGTATCTAGCTCTGAAGCTTTTTCTAGATTACAAGTTCCACTGCCTATTAGGTAGCTATGATTTTATATCTCAGTGAATATGAGATATAAATTTATGTCATTATGTCTTTTTTTTTCCCCTTCAACTGGCTCCATGTCCTATTGCATCAAACTCAGTGAATGGTCCCACCATATCCTAGTCTCACAAGACAAATACTCAACTACTTGAGATTCTTTTCTCTCTGTCATATACAATGTCTAACTAGTCACACTATTTCATGGAGTTCACCTTCTCAATATGGTTGAAGATTGCCATATCATCTCCTCTGCATTCCTATGACCATAATTAATATTTTGCGATCTTTTTATGGGGCTATGTCACCACTCTGAATGTTCACCATTATTTCCACCTGCCCATCACAAATCCAATTTTCAGAGTACTCCAAAATCATCCCAAAATGCAATGTGAAGATATTTCTCCTGTGTTTAGAATCCTCTGATGGCTTCTTTTTACCCTGCAACATAACCTTACACTGTTGCTTCCTTAACTACCTAAGTATTTTCACTACCATGTCCAGTACTATACTTCCTAGAACATGCTACATAGACAGACCCTAACTCCCTGAATACCATGAATTTTCCAACACTTCAGACTTTAGCTCCTGTGATGACATAATCATCCTTGAAAATGTCTCTCTCCATCATCTCTTTCACCTAGTAAACATTAGCTTAGCTTTTGGGGTTAAGTGCCAAGGTCACCTCTTCTAGAAATACTTTCCATAAACTAACTTTATAAGACCACTCAATCTTCAGTTTTCTCTTCTGATAGTGATCAAACCCTTGAATTTCAAAGATGAAGGGGTAGTTATAAAGGGGGGGTAGAACTTGTTTCTATATCTCCTGAGCTCATTGTAGTGATTGATGCACAGAAACTATCAAGTAAAATCCTAATGGATAGAAACAGAAATGTATTCATAAGACCTGGGTAGATGGGTTTCCAGACTATTTGACTCATCTCTAGGAGCACTACATAATTACCTACAAAACAATCAGTTGTGTGTCAATGGCATTTTCAAGAAAAACTCTGTTAAGTTTTCAGAAAAGTAAATACAACTAAGATTGAAAAGCCCCTGTCAATAAAATTTTGAAATAGAAACAAATTCACACTTTCTTTGCCACCAGATTAAATTTTTATGCTTAAGGAAAATGTAATTTATTTTTGATTATTTAATATTATAGGGTTAGAAAATAAGTAAACCTTTACCGTTATACTGAATCTCAGTCTTTCAAAATGATAATATTGTTTTTATGGTTCCAGAGTTTCATTTCAGAACTGAAAAATTGGTTTCTTGAAAATTGTAAGATAAATTTTATGGGTAGTCTTCCTGACTGCATTTAAAACCCCAGAATTTTGATTTTGTATTATTCATGTAATAACAGAGAAGAATATAAGAATTTAAATGTGGCTAAGAATGCCATATTTATTTTTTTTCATTTAAAATATATTTCAGTATATTTATCATGATGCCAACCAGGAATGTCACATTGTTTTCTACAGTATGATTACTCTCTTTTATGTCCTCATAACAACAGATTATATTCTTTTGTGTTTTTATGTTAATACAAGAGTGAAAGCATTTTTGTGAAAAAACTGTTGAATGCTGTGTTTTGTTCTTACAATATTATTAATATTTAAATTAAACCAAATATTTATTTAAGATTTTTCTTTTTCTTGAGACAGTTGAAAAATGCTTAAAACAAATAAAAATGTGTTTGCTTGCATATGTGTGTGTGTGTGTGAGAGAGGGAGAGAGAGAGAGAGAGACAGACAGACAGACAGACAGACACTTGTAGGGTACAAGAAGAGAAATACATAGTCAATAAATGTTTCACTTTGCTGCTGGAATAACACTGTTGGACACTAATAGTTGGAATAAATCATTGAGAAAGTAAAGAAATAATAGTTGTACACTTCATTTACAACTTTGTTCTTGCCTTTGTAACTGGATTATGTGTTCTATTTGTTAATAAAACAAATGGAAACATGTTTGGATATTGGCCTTTCATATAATTTCTTTCTCAGTTTGAATGTTATTATGTTGCTTTGAAGTAAATAACCATCAACCTTGAAAGAAAGTACACAGAAGCATGCAGATACTTACGAATCTTAAAATTTATCAGTAAGTTATTTTGGATTCCTTACTTAGGTTATAGCTTTGAAATTGAACAAAATTTGTTTAAATTATGTAAATAAAAATACAGGTTTAACCCGTTTATATTTTCTGTTTAGAGAGTCAGAAGTTTGATATGTTTGTTATCCTTAGATATTCCTTTATCTTTTTTTCTCTGCTTAGAAAATACTTTTGTAATTTGGCAATTACTATTATTAAAACAGAAGGTAGAAAATTCTGGTGATGATGTGGAGAAAAGGAATCTTTAGACAACATTGGTGGGCATATAAATTAGTCCTGCCATTATGGAAAATGGTAAGGAGTTCCCCTCCAAATCAAAACTAGAATCACCATATGATCCAGCATTCCCACTACTACATATATATCCATATAAAATCAGTTTATTGAGTTGACATCTGCATACCCATGTTGATTGTAGCAGCATTCACAATAGCCAAGAAAAAGACCACACCTATATGTCCATCAAGTGATGATAGGATACACAATGAAATACTATTCAGCCATAAAAAAATAACTCCTGTCATTTGCAACAACATAGATGGAATGGGAAGTTATGTTAAATAAAATAAGCGAGGCACAAAAAGACATGTTCTGCAAATTTCTCACTCATGGAATTTTACAAAACTGATCTTATTGAGGTTGAAAGTATAATAGTGGTTACCAGAGGCTGAGAGAATAGGAGGATCAGGTACGAAGTTATAGGTTGTTCTAGGGTTGATCATCAAGTACTATATTATAGGCTGTTCTAGTGTTCAGTTGCACACAGTAGAATGATTATAGATAATGATACTTTACTGTGTATTTCAAAAGTAAAGCTAGAAGAAAGGGTTTTTAATGCTTTCATCACAAAGAAGTGATAAATGTTTAAGGAGATAGTTATGTTTCCTCTTATTTGAATTATACATATAAACATGTATTGAAACATCATATGATATTTCTCCATTAATATCTACAATTTTATATTATTTTAGAATCTTAAAGAAGAAATTACTTTTATGAATGAAAGGATTGCATTTTCCATGAAGCTAATGTACACAATGATTTAGCCCCATCTCTTAAACCAAGAATCTTGTTAGTTTATTATTTTTGTCATTTTAGCCAAATAATTTAAGCACATCAAGGAGATTTTTGATTCAGCCAGCCAGGCACATCTGTAGTCAACATGCATTATTATACAACTACAGTTCTTCTAGTGTTCTAGTTGTAATTAGCAGTGGGTAGGAAAGGGATTAGGATTAAAAGAAATCAAAGAAATATCTACTTCTTAAAATACTTTGAGAAATGGTGAGCTTCTGATACTTTTAATAGGGACATTGGAAATGTGTAGTAGGATGGAACACAGCACAAATCCTCCTATCTGGAGTTATTAGTGTAAGCAAGATACTAAGAAAATAGACGTCTTTTTGTGAAGTTTGTACCTGGCTGGTATTTTTGTATATGATGAGGCATTTCCATGAAAAGAATGTCCACCAATGGAATGTCAATGAGCTGGCGTTGATGTTTGGTGCAGAAGGAACAACATGATTCAGTCACTGGCAAAGAATAAGCCCTTGCCAAGCAGTAGATACTTTAGCTGAGTGATTTCATGAAGGGCAAGGGTTCGATACTAATTGACTTCTTTCCCACTAAAAATGGAAATATAATATTTAGGAAATATATATCTGGAACTTTTACACATGGTGGGTTGGACAATAAAAACCAGAATTCTAGAAGACTATTTAGTAGGGTGTTAGTTTAAATATACAAAGTTTGAGGCAAAATAATGAAGATTTAGGGTTTCAATGTTAAAGAATGTACCAATGGAGTAGGATACTTAGGACCTTGAATAAGATGCTTTCTAAAGAGCTGGGGCAGTAACTCTGGTAGAATACTTGCCTGGTGTTGGGGAAGCCCTGGGTTCAACCCCAACAATGGAAAAATAAAAAGGAGTTCA
Source organism: Xerus rutilus (assembly GCA_028644305.1). NCBI lineage: Eukaryota > Metazoa > Chordata > Mammalia > Rodentia > Sciuridae > Xerus > Xerus rutilus. The sequence continues at coordinate 127,589,414 of CM053403.1, forward strand.
CAAGACTAAAAGCAAATTATTCCAGAGTTTATTAATTCATTTAAAACTCTCTACTAGTCAGCTATCCTTTTCTAAAACTCTTCCTGTTTTCATCCATAAAGCATAATTATTGGCCTGGGGATGTAGTTCAAGTTCATTTCACTTTCATATTTTTCATTTGCAATCCGAAGTAAAAAGTATTTCTATAGTTTCTCTACTTATATATGAATTTTGGTAACTTGGTTGTGTTATTAACTTTGTAATTGTTTTCAAATCACTTAAAACAGCTTTTTCATAGTAAATATAAAACATCACTGGATATCATATTTAGCATAGGTAGATATATAGTTCATGTTAAAGTCACTCTCCTTTTTCTAAAAATAACTTCAGGAGCTGAACATGGAGCATCAAATATTAATGATGTTGAAAATCTGTAACTGTTTAATGTAGCATAATAGAGGGACAAGATTGCAAATCTAACTCTGGAAATGATTTAATTTCTGTGGGTTTTATATCTGTCCCATATGGGAATTGTAGACACTATGTTTCAGTTCATGGGAATGTTCGTGAAATGGATTAAAAATACTTTCTAAAACTGGAGAACATTCTGTCTTTAGTTGTCAGCACATTGTCAAGCATGGTGCTATCCTTGCTAACCATTGGACGGAGGGGCAGTTCTCACTCTTCACAGATGGAGCCTTACCCAACCTGGCCTCATGTAGTAAAGCTGTTTCTTTGCCTTACTGGCAGATTAAGTCCCCAAGTCCTTTTAAAGAAAGGAAGTATTATAACCAACAGAAAGATGCTGCAGAACATGGTTTATAAAACAAGAGGTCTTTGCCTATGGACGTTTACTTTCATATAAATGATTTATGATCAAATCAGGGAGCCAGACATAGAGGTTCTTTTTTTCATTTGTAATGTGTCAGAAGTGAATATTCTTAGCAGACAAGAGCTTGAAACCAACTTCAAACTCTCAGGAATTTGTCTCCTGCCAGGCCCTTTCTTTGGCCTCATGCTTCCTAGTTGGAGCAGAGTTCATGACAGCATCAAGGCAGACTTTCCATATTTTGATGTAATTAGTAGACTACTTCTACCTGAATCCACTGTGGGAGAATTCCAAGCTGAGAGAACAGCATGCCCATAGGCATAGGCTGGTCAATAAACTCACCTAAACCAGGAAACTGTTCAGTGCACTGTGGACTCACAAGTTGATATTCTGTCCTCAGAGGAAATGGAAGGCCAGGCAGGACAATAGGGAAGGTCACAAAGTCAGGATTTGATGATATTTAATCGTATTTGATTTTTAATCCATTATTTTGAGCTAGTTATAAAGTAAGAAGCTATGCAAGAAATGATGAGATGAATGATTCCACTAAGCAAGAAACAACCTACATATATGGTAATGGGATAGAGAGAAAGAATCTGTTAGAAAGTATGACTAGGTAGAACTGACTCAATGTGCTATGTGGCCGTCTTGAAAGAAAGGGGGAGAACAGGAGTACTCTGTGGAATTTAGCAGCTGAATACTTCCTGGTGTCATGAAACAAGACTGGAATGTAGAATTTTTTAAATGCCAGGGAAGAAAGGGCTAAAATTAATTTGACCCTTGTTATCTCTTTACAATACCCTCTAAGATAATAGAAAAATCTGTTATGCATTATTTCTAAGCTTAACATATTCTACATTATATTCTTACTTTTAAGTGGAACCAGGACTTTGCTCTCTCAATTTTACTTTCTGCAATATTTCTAGAATTTCCTTTGTCCCTTCCCTGATAAGATACAAATCCATTTTTTTGAACTGTAAGAAATGAACACTATTGCCTCCTGTGACTATCGATCACCCTCTATTTATTGTCCATAATATAACTTGTGTAAAACTATATCACATCTCATCCTTCCATATCTATCTGTCCTACAGTTCACACGAAAGTGAAACAACCTGCATCCATCACGAAATGAACAGATAAAGACAATGTGGACATGTGTATAGAATACTACTCTTTCTTGGTAAAGAAAAAAATTCTGCCATTTTTTTAAAATTTATTTTTTCAAAGAACCTGCTTTTTGTTTTGTCAATTTTTAAAATTGTTTCCTTTGTTTCAATTTCATTGATTTCAGCCCTGATATTAATTATTTCCTGTCTTCTACTTCTTTTGCTGTGTTAAAATCACTCAGTATTATTTTGTTGTGTCATTTTCACGGGTGGAATTGGAGAACATAAGCCAGGCACACCAAGACTAATAAAGCACGTTCTCAGTTATACATGTCATTAAAGCAGTGGAACTCACTAAAGCAGAGTGGAATGATGGTCACAAAGGCTGGAGCGTGGAAGGAAATGGAAAGGTGATGGTCAATGGTTACAAAATTCCAGTTAGACAGGAGGAATATGCTTTGCTTTTGATTTCTATTGCCCCCTGTGGTGGATACAGTTAAAAGTAGAGGTTTATACAGTTCAAAATTGCTGAGAGTAAATTTCAAACGTTTTCACCACAAATATGTTTAAATATTTGAGGTGATGCACATGTTAACTAGCTTCATGTAGATTTAATATCATATTT
>CM053403.1:127592455-127643235 GCA_028644305.1 Xerus rutilus
TATAATTTTCATATAATTCTGATTCTGTCCAAATTTAAATGAGTACAAATTATCTTTCAATAATTTGTTTAGTGGCAGAGAAAATTTTAGGACTTATCTCCTCATGTCCACTCATTTTCACTACAGAACTGTGATTTTGTTGTTGTTTAAATATTAGGTGCCCCCCAAAAAACTCATGTGTAAGACAATGCAAGAGAATTTAGAGGTGAAATGATTGGGTTATGGGGGCCTTAATCTAAGCAGTCATTAATCCACTTATTAGGCTTAACTGGGTGGTAACATAGGCAAGTAGGATATGACGGGAGGAGGTGGCTCACTGGGAGCATGCCTTGGGAGCATGTGTTTTGTCCCTGGTGAGCCAAGCTTAGTCTCTCTCTGCTTCTTGACTGTCGTCCTGAGCTGTTTTCCTCTGTCGTGCCTTTCTGCCTTGATTTTCTGCCTCATCTCAGGCACAGAGTGATGGAGTCAGCCATCAGTGGACTGAGACCACTGTAACTGTGAGCCCCAAATAAACTTTACCGACTCTAAACTTGTTCTTATCAGGTGTTTATAGCCAAGGCAGTGAAAAAGCTGACCAAAACAGATTTTGATACAATTTATAGTTTAACATAATCTGGTTTCAGAAATCATTTGTAATTTTTGAGTGTGTGATTACAGCAGGTGGGTCAAAGTATGAATGATCTGGTAACCTAAATTTATTAACCTGTTTTCCTAACTCCCTTGTATTTAACTAAGTTAATTTGAAAAAAAAATAGCTGTTTCTGACACAATATCTCTATATATTTAACTTGATAAACAAATTGATCAAATGCTATTTACTATTTTGAAAGTCACTTTTGAAGTTGTTTCCTATATAGTTTTCGGGCATATTTTTATATACTTCTCAGATTTGTCTAAAGAATATAATTATCAGGAGTAAAATATTATGCAAAGAAAATGTGGATAACCTGATAATTTTTAAAAGTTTACTTCTTAGCTGAATTAATAAGTTCCAAGGAAATTTTTAAGAAATCATAACTGCTTAACACTCTGTGAAATACTAAATAACCCAAGCTTCTTTCTAATGGTTCACCATAATATTTTCAAAATATCCTCTCTTATCAATCTTAAGAATTAGAGGTTTAATATTTTTGGGTCATTTACTTATAAAAAAGGTAACTCATAAATGACAATACTTAGGAAAAGATTGTCATATTTTCTTATAGCTCATTTTGCCAACCTTTGCATTTCATATGTAGAGAATTTTTTCAATGCATATAGTCAGTAACTTCAATAATACTTCATTCTTAATTACAATTAGTTTTCAAATTGGGAGTTGTAGTATGTTATAGGTTTTAGTTATTTAGAGGCTTAGGAAAATACATTTGTTTTTAGGAACAGATCATTTTGTTTTGTTTTGTCTGTGTGAGAATATGGCAGATTTCATGCCTGAGATCCTTTGGAAGAAACCTTCATCTATAGGTATTTAATAAAGTTCATCTAATTTATTATTATTTATAATTGTTTTATATTTATTAAGTAAAAAAACCCCTCAATACCAGAAGATTAAATGATATAACATGAAATTTTGGAATAATATTGAGATAAAGAATAAAAATATACCAATTTTAATTTCAGGCAAAGAACATGGTGAGAATAATTAGGAACTTATGCTGGCAAATACAAATGAAAATAAAGTCTCTTCTATTCATCACCTTGTCAGCCACAGCTATAGTTATTTTTTTTAATGCTTGCTTTAGACTTATGCCAAATGCTCTCTAGTTTCTTAGAACAAGATATGACCACCTCCACAAATTACGTCAGATCTGTAGCTTAGTGGGTGTTTTTTTACTTGTTTGTTTGTTTGCTTTTTCATATGAAGCAAAGGCTACTAGACTTCAAAAATAAGCTGAGAGTTTTTAAAATTAAGGTTTAAAAAAAATCAATCTGATATCCACTTTACCTGTAACGTTGTATCTAAAACAAATAGCAGATGGTGTGTGGGGAGGGTAGGAGTGTAAAATGCATTTGAAATGAATTTAGTCACATTATCTGCACATTAAATTATTTACAATATGAGAACATTGCTCCTTTTCATATTGAGAATTACATTTTAAAATTTTCTTTGCATTCTATTTGTTTATCAACAAATAGATTATTTGTTTAGTGTAGAAAAAAGTTTAAAATATTCTCAGATCACAGCATATCATCTCTCAGTCCTCTATTTAGCTATTTATTTTTGCCTACATTTTGCCCATTTAACTGTCTATAATTAGCACACTCAGGGACACTGAGAAGAATAAAGAAGAGCTGGAGCCTTTCCTTCTGATCCTGTCTCTATTTAGTTTTGTTAGGATGATTTCAAGAAAAAGTCATTAGAATATTTTCTCAAATTTGTGCCACCAACCAAAGCAATATAGTAGTACTACCAATAGGACATAATTACATTTTCAGAAGATCTGTGATTGACAGTATTGATCAGTATAGAAAGGAGCTTTATTTAAAAGTTGCATGGCTGAGGTGCTTAGGTCTTTTAGTGTACAAAATTAGTGAACACCTCTTGCCTTATAACATGTTCTCTCTGTAGTGGGAGAGCTCTACCCTCCATACTACTAGCCTAGAGCCCTTTAAAAAATGGATGGTTTCAAAGTCTTTTAATTATTGGACCCCTTTTAAATAGGAATATATTGATAAATCCCCCATGTAAGTTCTCCTGGAGAGGTCAACATTATAAAATCAGATACTTGCACTATTATGAAGACTTATTTATTATTTTTCAATTAATTTTAAAATTTCACTGGCATAGAAATAAAAATATTTTTCATTAAATATCTCTTATTTTTTAATTTTCTATAGATGGACTTAATGACATATTTGAAAACTGATTTGTCTGTTATATAGCAGAATTTTCACAGAACAAGATGCCTGGTACTAAAGAAACACATGTTACTTGTTAAAAAGATTTTAAAACAAAACGTTTGAAAGTTCACAATTAAAGTGATTGGAATAGTTACCAAGCTGTCAGTAGAGAATATTATACCTGTAGATGAAATATTCAGCCATGACTTTTTAGCAATAGTTATTAGACTGCATAGAAAACAAATGGCATGAACTTTTAGCATTTTTCTAAAAGTGGAATCACTTAAATTTTAGATGTGAAAAGCGAAATCATTTAATACTTGCTAAGGCTTTCTTCCTCCCCACCCCAAACTGAACCAACAACAACAAAAATTGAAGTAAATTTATATCATTTATTTCTTAAATAATGTGATATCTGGAATTTGAATTTCAGTGCTATTCTTCTGTAGTTAAGTTTCATTTCTTTACATATATTTCATATGTATAATAAAATAAAACACTACTTTCTATTATTTTTATTCAGTTATGAATATCACAATTCTATTACTTTGTCTTAAAATACTAATGCTTTGTTTCTCAGAAAGGAATAATCTTGATTTATTTTAAAATGAAATATGGAATTGTATTTGACCTTAAATTTTTCACCACAAGTTGTTGATGAGCCTGCCTAATTAATTAAAAGATAAAAGTAATGGGTGCATTACTTTTAGATGGGTAGGTGTTATGTCTGTTCTCTGTGTCTGTGCTCAGAGACTACCTCAAGTTGTCCAGAAACCATAACTGAATTTTACTGAAGAAAAGAGTTGAAAATTAAGCTTTGGTGTATTTTTCATAGAATAGTTATTTTACCCTGACTCATGGATCCAAAGTACTTGTTCTAATCAGCCATTCTGAGGGTCCTAAAGAGAAATACTGATTCCTTGTTTACATTTAGCCTCTCACAAATTTCAAGGCACAGTACATTAATAATACAGGTATGCCAATTGTAAAAATGAATATCAATGTCAAAAGAGTAGAACAAATTAGTTATTGACACTTGTCAATTCTTTCTGGCTGGTCTACTTTGTGAAAGCCTGTTATTTTCGTTTGTTTGTTTTGTTTTTTTGGTACTGGGGATTGAACTTAGGGGTACGGGACCACTGAGCCACATCCCCAGCCTTATTTTGTGTTTTATGTAGAGACACAGTCTCACTGAGTTGCTTAACGCCTCACTGTTGCCGAGGCTGGCTTTGAACTTGTGATTCTCTTGTCTCAGCCTCCAAAAGTGCTGGGATTACAGGCATGAGCCATTGTACCTGGCTAGGCCTGGTTTACTTTTTAGTTGACTTATAGGTTTTTATTTTTATGCAGTTTTCAATGTTAAAAATATAAGTATAAAGATGGGAATGATAGTGTAAATTCAATTTAAAGTTAAATTTATTATAAATTAGTAACTTTACTACAAAGGCAAGGTTTATAAAATATATTAAAATACAGCAATGAGCATTGTTAATAGAAGTAAGACAAAACTATGCTAATAATTTATGGTAGCATCGTTTATTAACCATTAGCTAAATATGTAGAAGTTAGTTACTTAGTAATACAGAAAAATTCAATAGAATTAAAAATTACATGGGAAATAGGTTCAAATGTATGAAAATAATTAAAATTTTAGTTACCTATTAGAAATGAACATAGGGGCACATGCTTTTATGTCCCATTTCCTCTCCTTGCTACATTTTTCAGATGCTAATTATTCATGTTTACAAACCATTCAATTAGCTAATTCCTTCAATAAATAATGAGACTTTCTTGGTTTGTATTAATTATTCTTGGTTCAAATGACCTGTTGGCGAACACAAAGCATTGGAATGTATACGTTGGAATTCTAATAGGAAGTGGGAAGTGTTTGCAAAGAAGTTTGGTCTTCACCAGCAGTGTGAGTCCCTTTTCTCTGCATCCTCACCAGCATTCATTATATTTTGTCTTTTTGATTATAGCTTTTCTGACTGGAGACACAGGATATCTCATTATGATTTTAATTTGCATTTCCCTGATTCCCTGATGATCATTTATTATTATTTTTTCAGTCCTGGGATCAAACCCAGGGCCTCAATCATGTGAGGCAGTCATTCTTCCCCAGCCTTGATTAGTGATGTTGAACATTTTTTAATATATTTCTTGATCATTTGTATATCTTCTTTTCAGCAATGTCTGTTCAGATTATTTGCCCATTTTTTAATTGTTTTTATTATGTTGAGTTTTTAAGTTCATTGTATATTTTTGTTATTAACCCTTTATTATATGTATAATTTGCAAATATCTTCTCATTATGCAGTTTTTCTTCTGGCTGTGTTGATTGCTTCCATTGCTGTACAGAAACTTTTAATACCATCTCATTTCGTTCATTTTTCTTCTATTACTAATGCTTTTGGGGTCTTATCAAAAAAAAAAAAAAGCATGGCTAATATCAATGTCTTCAAATGTTTCCCTGTTTTATTCTAGTAGTTTCATAGTTTTATGTTGTACATTTGGATATTAGATGTTTTTGAGTGGATTTTTTATATAGTGAGAAAGAGAGAGGTTCTATTCTTTTGCATATGGACATACAGTTTTCCTAGAATGATTTATTGAAGCAACTGTCCTTTCTCCAATGTATATTATTGGCACCTTTGTCAAAAGCACATTGCCTGTAGATATGTGGATCTATTTCTAGATTCTCTACTCTGTTCCATTGATCTATGTGTCTGATTTTATGATAGTACCATGTTGTTTGGGTTACTATAGCTTTATAGTTTGTTTTGAATCAGATATTATGATGTTTCAAGCTTTCTTTTTTCGGTTCAAGATTGCTTTGGCTATTGGGATCTTTTGTGATTCAATATGAATTTTAGGTTTGCTTTTTTCTGTTTCTGAGAAGAATATCATTGGTATTTTGAGAAAAGAGCCATTAAGGAAAATTGTATGGAGTTTCCTTGAAAAACTAAAAATAGAACTGCCATATGATCTAGCAATCCCACTACTGGATATATATCCAAAGGAAATTAAATCATATACCAAAAAAAATCTGTACTTTCATGTTTATTGCAGAACTATTCACAATAGTCAAAAGATGATATGAACTAAGGTATTTATCTATGATATATTTATGGGTACTGAAGTATATCTGCATGTTACACACACATGATGGAATATTATCGAATCATAAAATTGAAATCTTATCATTTGCAGCAACATGGATGGAACTGGAGGACAATATGTTAAGAGAAACAAACCAGTGATAAGAAAAACAAATACCATATTTTCTTACTCATATGTAGAAGCTAAGAAAAATCTGATTTCATAGAAGTAGAGAATATAATAGCAGTCATTAGATGCTAAGAAGGGAAGGAGGTAAGGGAGAGAAAGGGAGGCTGGATCATAAGTATCAAAATACAGGTAGCTGGGAAGAAAAAGTTTCAGTGTTTCACAGCATAGTAAGGTGAGTATGGTTTACAGTAATGTATAAAAAACTAGAGAAGAGAAGTTCAGATGTTCCTAACAGAGAAATGATAAATGTTTAAATACATGAAAATGATAATTTTCTGGATTTTAGCAATACAAACTGTATAAATGTAACACAATCACAATGTATGCCATTATGTGCACATTTACTATATGACAGTTCAAAAGAAAAAAGGAAGGTTTGGTTCAGTTTTGCACACTTTTTCCTAGCTACCAATCAATAGACTTCTTTACAGTATTCCCAATTGCTATGGATTTCTGAAAGCCTCATCTTAATTCTAGGAAACATAAATAATGATTTCAGTTATTGAATGCTTCCCATGTGTCGGGTTTAGTGATAAGGACATTTACTTATCAAGTTATTCACTATGTAGCAATTTTTTAATTAATCAAACTTTCATCATACACCCAGTATTGGAAAGGCCAGATCACTTGATATGGGCCGAAAGTTCTCAGGACCAGTCCCTTTTAGGTTATGTGGTTCTATTCTTTCTATTCCTCCAAGGAAGCAGAGGAATTTCTTTATCTGAATATATGCAAGCCAAATTGTCATCAGTTTCTTTGTAGTGACAAATTTCCAAGGTATATTTTGAAGTCTGTCAAAATAGGAAGTTTTATGTCAAATGGCCTCTTTCCTTTGCTCAGGTTAAAATCCTTGGGGTTCTCACTTGACTGTCCTCATTTTCCATCCTTTCATCCATTCCATCATGAAGACATACAGCTCTACCTTCAAGCTGTATCCAGAATCTGACCTCCACACTGTCCCAATTGACACCAGCCTGATCTCAGGCATCCCCAGCAGCACAGTACTGCTGGATTATTGTCATCTGCTGCTAGCTACCTTCCATTCTCCATTCTCCCCCTGTCTTCCATTCTCTGCCTATTTATTGTAGAGTAAATCCCAAAGTTTCTGTAATGGCTTCAAGGCCCCACATTATCTGCCTCATCTCTCCTCTGGCTTTGTTTCCCATTCTTCTCTTTTTGCACTCAACTTTGGAAATAGTGACTACCCAGTGCTCCTTGAAAATACTACTTGAGTCTTTGCTGAAGCTATGTGGCCTGCTGTGGGCTTTCTTCCCCATACACACACACACACACACACACACACACACACACACACACACCTGATTCTCCTACCTCTTTCAAGTTTCAATTGGATTCTCACCTTCATAATGCAGCCTGCCCCCCTGCCACGACTTCCTGACTTAATACTTGTTCCCACCCACCTTCCTTGCACCATCCTACTTTGGATCCTGGCCTTATCTTGTTTTATTTTTCTTTGTGTCACGGATCTTGTCATATTTTTACATCCATGATGACTCTTTTATTATGTGTCCTTGCTTTTCTTTATTTTCTTTTTCCCACACTGCAGGATGCAGGATCTATGGAGGAGGGATCTCTGTATCATTTACTAGTGTATTCCAAGTGACTTGGACAAGACCACTTAACAGATACTTGATATGATTCAAAGAATATGAGAATGATTTATTTTTTATTTATTTTTAGTTTTAGTTTTTGGCATTTGCAACAGCTTCTTACACTCAGACTTTTCAGAAAGTAACGTCAGTGATATCTTGAGAATGTTTTTGGATGTGGTTAAAAATAGTCAATAGAAGGGTTTTCTAGGTTGCTTTAGGCAGTTTCAGAAACAGGAAAGTAGGTTGAATTCCATATTGTTTCTTCCCTAGAAAACTATCTCAGCCTTCTGCCACAGTGAGTTTTCCTCGAGGCTCAGTTAAAATATCACTTTCGGAAGGAAGGAAGGAGGGAGGGAGGAAGGAAGGAAAGAAGGAAGGAGGAGGGGAAGAAGGAAGGAAGGAAGGAAGGAAGGAAGGAAGGAAGGAAGGAAGGAAGGAAGGAAGGAAGGAAAAATCAAAAAATCCCTCTCCTTTTCTCACCAATCATATATTTTTCATTGCTACACTATAGCAAAAGAGACAAACATCCTTGCCTTATAAGGATTATTACATTTACATTGTACTGGTAAGAAAAAGACAAATGAAAAGAAGTAGAATATTTTTTAAAAGACCATTGTAATGTTAAAAAGTACTTAAGAATAGAAGGTAGATAGGGTATTACCAGGAGTATGGGGATTTGAAATTTTCAATGGGGGGACAGTGCTGTCAGTGAAACTGTCACGAGAAGATCACATTAAAATAATGACTTGAAGGATATAAGGAAATGACCCTTGTAGAGTTTGGGGTATTGCAGGGAGAAGGATGTCAACTGAAAAAGCCTAGTGAGGTGGAATGGAGAAAGTTATATGGGGGTCAGATGGCCTGAACCTGAGTGAGTGAGGGGGCAGATCAGAGATATAAGTAGCAGAAATTATTATGGCTTGTTTTCAGTGTTTGTCTTTATTGACTGTGAACAACTTGAAATAGTATCAACAGGTGAATATTCTTTTCCAATATGTTTTAATTAGTGACGGAAACATTTTTCCCTATTTTACTTCCCTTAACTGCAAATTTAAAAACTAAGACAGCATTTGCAATAAATAAGCTTTCAGCAGGCATACATTTCATCAATTATTCAAATATTTTCCTTGAAATCACAATTTCTTTCTTTTTGAATTTATAAAAAGAAAATGCAAAGGAATAAACATGTTTAAAAATTTGAATGGCATTGAAAATTTTAGTTTCTTGAAGTCATTCTCTGGATAATGTCATGTTAATAAATTTGTAACTATTTTTTCATATAACCATGCACTTGATAGTTTTTAGGAAAAGGTATTCTCATCCATCATATGAGAATTCTTTAAAGTTAACACTAAGCCCCATAAATGTCAGAACTTTCTTCTAACAAAAACAATATGTAAATTTACCTAGTAATTCATATAATTTGCATGTTTATGCTTATTTTCATTTTATGCTAAAATCAACAGCTTTTTATTAAAGCAATTTTACAAAGCTATGCCCATAAGCATCCTTTTATATTTTTATTTGTTCTTTTTAGTTATACATGACAGTGGAATGTATATTGACATATCATACCTACTTGGAGTATAGGTATACTTCCCATTCTTTCTTTTTTTTTCCTTTTTTTGGTACTGGAGATTAAACTCAGGGGCCCCTGACCACTGAGCCACATCCTCAGCCCTATTTTGCGTTTTATGTAGAGACAGGGTCTCACTGAGTTGCTTAGCACCTCGCCGTTGCTGAGGCTGGTTTTGAACTCGCGATTCTCCTTTCTCAGCCTCTCTAAGTGCTGGGATTACAGGCTTGCGCCACCGCGCCCGGCTATAACTTCCCATTCTTGTGGTTATATCTGATGTGGAGTTAAGCTGGACATGTATTCATTTATGAACATAGGAAAGTTATGTCCAATTCATTCTACAGTCTTTCCCATTCCCATCCCCACCTCATTTCAGTCCAATCCAGTGAACCTTCACTTCTCTCTCCTTCCCTCCCATCTCCCACTATTGTGAGTCAGCATATGGCCTTTGGGGTTTTGGCATTGGCTGATTTCACTGAGCATGATAACCTCCAGTTCCATCTATTTGCCTGAAAATGACATAATTTCATTCTTCTGTATAACTGAGTAATATTCCATTGGGTATATGTTCCACATTTTCTTTATCCATTCATCTGTTCAAGGACACCTAGCTTGGTTCCATAGCTTAGCTACTATGAATTGAGCTGCTATAAACATTGGTGTAGTCACATCACTATAGCATGCTGATTTTAAGTCCTTTGGGTATACACCCAGGAGTGGGTTAACTGAGTCAAATGGTGGTTCCATTGTAAGTTTTCTGAGGAAATTCCATACTGCTTTCCAGAGTGGGTGCACCAATTTGCCTTCCTACCAGCAATGTATGAGTGTACTTTTTCCCCCGCATCCTCACCAACATTTATTGTTACTTGTATTCTTGATCATTGACACTGACTGGAGTGAGAATGTAGTTTTGATTTGCATTTCCCCAATTGCTAATGATGTTGAATATTTTTTTCATATATTTATTAATCATTTGCATTTCTTCTTCTATAGACTGTCTTTTCAGTTCCTTTGCCCATTTAGTTATTGGGTTATTTGGGGTTTGGAGGGGGTTTTTTTTGAGTTCTTTATATATCCTAGTGATTAATGCTGTATCTGAGATGCAGGAGGTAAAGATTTTCTGCCATTCTGTAGCCTCTCTATATTCTTGGTTGTTTCCTTTGCTGTGAAGAAGCTTTTTAGTTTGATACAATTCCATTTATTGACTTTTGATTTTATTTCTTGTGCTTTTTGGAGCCTTGTTGAGGAAATTGGTTCCCAAGCTAACATGATGGAGATTTGAGCCTACTTTTCCTTCTAGTAGTATTGAGTCTCTGGTCTAATGCTTAGGTCCTTGATCCACTTAGAGTTGAGTTTTGGGCAGGATGAGACATAGAGGTCTAATTTCATTTTATTGCATATGGATTTTGAGTTTTCCAACACTATTTGTTAAAAAGGCTATCTTTTCTTCAATGTATGTTTAAGGTACCTTTGTCTAATATGAGGTAACTGTATATATATCTGTTCATCTCTGTCTTCTATTCTGTACCATTGGTCTTCATGTGTGTTTTGGTGCCAATACCATGCCATTTTTGTTAAGATCTGGTATTATGATGCCTCCTGCTTCACTTTTCTTGCTGAGGATTGCTTTGGCTATTCTGAACCTCTTATTTTTCCAAATGAATTTCTTGACGTTTTCTATTTTTATGAAGAACACCATCAATACCTTAATAGGAATTGTATTAAATCTGTATAGCACTTTTGGTAGTATGGCTCTTTTGACATATTAATTCTGCCTATCCAAGAACATGGGAAATCTTTCCATCTTCTACAGTCTTCTATAATTTCTTTCATTAGTATTCTGTAGTTCTCATTATAGACGTCTTTGCCTCTTTTAGACTGATTCTCAAATATTTTATTTTATTTGAGGCTGTTGTGAATGGGATAGTTTTCTCAATTTCTCTTTCAGTTGATTCATAACTGATGTAAGGAACATGTTTGATTTATGGGTGTTAATTTTATATCCTGTTACTTTGTTGAATTCATTTAAGAGTTCCACAAGTTTTCTGGTGGAGCTTTTTGGGTCTTCTAAATACAAAATCATGTCATCAGCAAATAGGGATAGTTTGAGTTCTTCTTTTTTAATGTGTATCCCTTTAATTACTTTATTCTGTCTAATTGCTATGGCTAGAGATTCCAGGACTATGTTGAATAGAAGTGGTGAAAGAAGGCATCCCTGTTTTGTTTCAGTTTTTAGAGGGAATGCTTTCAAATTTCTTCCATTTAGAATAATGTTGGCCTTGGGTTTAGCATAGATAGCTTTTATATTTTGAGATATGTTCCTACTATCCCTAGGTTTTTTTAGTGTTTTGAACATGAATTGATGCTGTATTTTGTCAAATGCTTTTTCTGCAACTTTTGAAATAATCTTGTGATTATTGTTTTTAAGTCTATTGGTGTGATGAATTACATATATTGATTTTTGTATGTCAAACCAATCTTGAATCCCTGGGATGAACCCCACTCGATCATGGTACACTATCTTTTTAATATGTTTTTGTATGTGAATTCTCAAAATTTTATTAATAATTTTTGGGTCTATGTTTATCAGGGATATTGGTCTAAAATTTTCTTTCCTGGATTTGTCTTTGTCTGGTTTTGGTATCAGAGTGATACTAGCTTCATAGAATTAGTTTGGAAGGGTTCCTTTCTTTTCTAATTCATGGAATAATTTGAGGAGGATTGGTGTTATTTCTTTTTAGGCTGGTAGAACTCAGCTGAGAATCCATCTGGTCCTGGGCTTTTCTTTCTTGGTAGGCTTTTGATGGTGTCTTCAATTTCATTGCTTGTAATTGATCTGTTTAAATTTTCTATGTCCTCCTGATTCAATTTGGGGAATTCATATGTCTCTAGAAAATTATTTATGTCTTTAATATTTTGTGTTTTATTAGAGTTTAAATTTTCAAAATACTTTCTGGCTATTGTCTGTATTTCAGTAGTATATGTTGTGATATTTCCTTTTTCATCATGAATTTTAGTAATTTGAGTTTTCTCTTTCTCTTTATTAGCTTGGCTAAGAGTTTATCAATTTTATTGATCTTCTCAAAGAACCAACTTTTTGTTTTGTTGATTCTTTTGCATTGTTTCTTTTATTTCAATTTCATTGAGTTAAGTTCTGATTTTAATTATTTCCTGTCTCCTACTTCTTTTGATGTTGATTTGTTCTTTTCTTTCTAGGGCTTTGAGATGTAGTGTTAGGTTATTTATTTTTTGACTTTCTATTCTTTTAATGAATGAGCTCAGTGCTATGAACTTTTCTCTTAGCACTGCCTTCATAGTGTCACAAAGATTTTGATATGTTATATTGCTGTTCTCACTTACCTCTAAGTATTTTTATTTCATCTTTGATTTCTTCTGCTATCCATTCGTCATTCAATAGCATATTTACTCTCCAGGTGTTAGAGTAGCTTTTATTTTTTATTTTATCATTGATTTCTAATTTTATTCCATCACAATCTGATGGGATACAAGATATTATTTCTATGTTTTGTATTTTATAAGCATCCTTTTAAAGATGTATGAAGACTATTTTGCTTAAATTTTCACTATGAAGGCTATTTTGCTTAAATTTTTACTTGGAAGTTTAGGTATTTGGGGAGATTATGTAAGGTTTATTTTTATTTTAACAACACAAAGTCAATGTTATAGAGAAAAAATATTACCCTTTATTAGGTCATTGTAATTGTTTTCAAAAAAAATTTTCAAAGACAATCACAACTTGGTATTGTTTTTACTATGTCATATAACAAGAAACCATCATTTTGGTAATAAGATGGTCAGTCTAAGAAAAAAAGTCGAATGGATCCCCACAAGTTGAGGCTCTTCCTTGGTTTATTTGTATTTTTTACAGACAGTTTCTTTTAGCAATCCTTCCTATAATAAAACATTCTTTTAGTCTCAGGACCTTGTGGGTGAAATCCATCAGATGGAGTTTCAAAGGGAGTGTAACTGCTTTTCTATTTTTAATGTGCATCTATTTTTAACTGATCATATGCACACTATGCTTATATTTTAGCTCCATTTGTGTTCTGATGGGTTATGTGTAACAGAGGCTCATAATTTGTACATTACTTTTAATAATTTTTATTTGTGAAAAATCAGTGATCTTATCTATGCATTCATCACATTCACAGCTTGATTATTGTATTTGCCTTTCTCAAGGAATGCAAATGGACCACTTAAAAATAATTAGGAATAAATGCTTCTTATTTTCCAGGTTAGATAGAATATAGGACCAAATCTGAACATAAGAGTAATCAGCCTTCTCTTTATGATCTCTAAGATTTCAAAGTCCTAAAACCTAGGCCCGTTGGTTTTCACATTTTCTGTTCAGCATCACATTCACTCCTTACCCTTGAAGAGTTTAGAAGATTTTTTTTTTTTGCTAGAAAATAAAGTACAGTTATTAATTCTAGAGTTTAAAATCCAATATAGGTTGAAGTAATGGAAAACTCCAGAAGAATGTGCCTTGAAAACAATTTATTTTAAGCTGTACTAAATGACAATGATAAAATAGAGAAAATAAAGCAATGTTCTAAACACAGAGAAATGTTATAGCATGACGTTTAGAAAGCAAGCATTTGATAGTTATTTATTAGTTTATTGGAAAGTATGTATAATATGAAAAGTTCTATAAATAAATCATTCTGAAAGGTGTAATTTGGCTTCAGAAATAAATAGTTTGGTGGCCAAAATTTGGAATTCCAAATACAAAAACAGAATAAGGGATAGTTTACCTAAAGTGAATATTATACCCTTTTCCATTTTTTTTAAAGTGAGGGATTGGCTACATGTGGAATAATTCAATGTAAATTCAGAAATCTTGGAAACTACAAAGACATAAAACAATAATATACAAACAGCTCCACTGCATGTTTTTATAGAGAGAATGATTAATATAAGGTGATGAAGTATATTAATTGATCATTATTTGGGTCTGAATTAGAAAAAATATATAGCTAGAGGGAAAGGGAAAGGAATGTTTTTTTTCTTTAAATTAATAATTTATTAGAATAATTCAAATATAGAGGTTTATTTTACATTCTTAAAATAGCTGTGTTTAAGTGTAATGGATATATAGTAAATTGCATATATTTACATTATATATTGGTAAGTTAAGGCATCTATATATGCCCATGAAACTATTAGCACCATCAATATATTTAGCATATCATTCATTTTGAAACATTTCTTCATTTCTTTGATAATCTTTCCTTTCTTCTCTGCACCTCTCCTCCCACTGTTAAGCAATCACTGATTTGTTTTCTTTTCCTTTTTTTAAATTTATTTTTCTAATTAGGTATACACAACAGCCAAATGCATTTTGATTCATTGTACACAAATGGAGCACAACTTTTCATTTCTCTGGTTGTATGTGATGTAGTCGACCATATGTGCAGTCATTCATGTACCTAGAGCAATGATGTTCATCTCATTCCACCATCTTTCCTGCCCCCACAGCCCCTCCACTGTCCTCTCTCCCCTTTGACCAAAGTTCCTCCATTCTTCCCATGCCCCCTGCCCCATTATGAATCAGCATCCACTTATCACAGAGAACATTTGGCCTTTGGGTTTTGGGGATGGGCGTACTTCCCTTAGCATGATATTCTCCAACTCCATCCATTTCAATGTAAGGTGGTGAAGTATGTTAATTGATAATTATTTGGGTCTGAATTTAAAAAAAAATACAGCTAGAGGGAAAGGGAAAGGAATATGATTCTGAGCCATAAACCCAAGTACAAACTGAAGAGTTACAGGTTAGAATGACAACTATGGCAATAGTTGGAGAGCTGAACTTGAAAAAAAAAAATTGGCAGAAAATCTGTCTTCAGATTGAAAATAGGCAATGATAGAGGGATCTAATCAAAACAGAGTTTCATTTTTAGGGTTTAAGTCAATGGACGTCAATTTGAAGGTGATGATTTAGAGTTCATTGTTGGAACCCTTAACTACGACAGAACATTAAGTTGAGCATGCTATATAGAAATTTAGATGTGTGGCATGAAAATTTAGATAAAAATCCCCCAAATGTCATGATATTTACACCAACATTTAAATCTAAATAAAATTATTTCTCAAATTGGTATAAATATGCCATTTTGTACATAATTTAAAGTTATTTTTGTAAGAAAAATGTATTATGTGCCATTACTCTTAAACACAATCAGACTGAAGAACTATGCAGATATCTGATTCATAGTCTTTGACCTGGATCTTTGTATTTTATTATTTTCATTTTCTCTCAGATAGAATGAATGAGTCAGGGGCACTTGCTGATTTGTGAGAAGCATTTGCTTTGTGGATGAAAGTTATAAAGATAATCAAATCTCCACTGAGCAGTTACTTTTTCCCCATGTAAGTAAAACAATAGCAGGAACAAAGGATAATTGAACTTACTTTTAAAAACAGTTTGAACTATTTAAATATGTTGACTTCTTCAGTTGGTTTGTTTTGCATCTTTCACAGCCAATATCTTTTTCACAAAGAAGGAACATTGTACAATAGGAACTATTTCACTACAGGGTTATAAGCTTCATAAAAGATGTAACATGTCAGTTTCATTCATCATTATATTGCCAGTCTCTAACATGAGCGTGACAGTGGATCTGGCCCATAGCTTAGTTCCACTCCTTTGATATGCATGGCCTTAGGCAAAGCAATTCCTATTTCCTTTGCTCAGTTTCATCAGGTTATAAAATTCAGATAATAGCACACAAGTTCTTACCTAACAGTTGCCTTAATAGCTATGAAATCTCTTCAAAATGAAAAATTCTATATAAATGTAATATCCTAGTATCATTTCATAATATTTCTCTGAGACACATGACAAATTGATGAGAACCTTTAATTCTGGGAGGAAATATTACATGGAGACTACAATAAGCTTTCCTGGTGTCTGCTCCTGCAAGGTAATCTTAAATTGCAATATCAAATATTTAAAATAGTTATAGAAAGGTGATATTTTTCACATCAAAGGATTCTCTTTATTTGTATATTTTTAAAGATATAAAATGGAAATTTTGCTGTCTAGCTTTAATATAGTTGTATTTCTTGAAACCAATGTGAACCCTCCAAAATTCCTTGCTTCTACAGATTATGTAGATATATTTAATGAAAAAATGTATACATAGAGATATATATGTACATACACACAGGCACACACAGACTCATGGAGAAATCCATCTTCTTTAAAAGTTAAAATGCTCATTGTAAAATTTGAAACCTATGTGATTAACTCAAAATTTGACAGTTTGTAGTAGGTAACTTGAATCTTTATAAATGAACATTTGTTGAACATATGATTGATGACAGATTTTTCCAAATGCATAATCTCATTTAATTGGAGTGACCAAATGTCCTAGTTTCTCCAGGCAATGTCAATTTATCCAGAAAAATCCCAATTATTTTTCATTCTTCAGGCTTAATATTATAGCACCCTATTTTATTTTCAAAGGTGTTGTGAAATTGGAAAATAAATTTTATTTTCAGATTTTATACTTATAAAAACTCTGAGGTGAATGTTATATATAGCAACATCAGCAACAAAACAAAACTGAGTTTCAAGTGAGGCGAGTGGATGGTTTAAAGCAATATAAGTAAGTGACTGATGGAGGATTCTACGCCAGGTGTATGAGTTTCCATTCCCACTCTCCTTTCAATTTTCTTATGCCTAATCCAGTCATATTCAATGTTCCACAAGATATTCTATTGTATCTGAAAGACAACTAGGGCAATTTGAGGTGTCCCTAGCTTTATGATATACAAAGACTCTGAAAGTGTATCCCAGTTAATAGAGTTCAGCTTTATATGCCCTCAATATGCACACTCTGACGTAGTTCTCTCTGTATTTTGATTGCTCTGTAAATGTGCCCATGGATTCTCACATCTCTATTTTCTTACCTTTATGTATGCACTTCAACTCTGTTGGTCAATAAAGTTTTAGCCCCTTTTTCTCTGGAGTCTTATGTTTGTTTCTTACTGTTACAAAGGGCACATAAACATTTTCTTACCTGGAGTTTGACAGGCTTGTAACAACAATGAGAAAACAAAAACATATTATTTTTCTGTCTTCTATATATATTTGTCCACATGATATTCACTAGTGAAGATGATTTATTTTAGGAACCAAGCAAAGAGAACTTAATCTAATGGTAATTATTTATTATCTTGCCCACAAAGATAATATTGAGTACATATTATAAGCCAGGTGCTGACCTTGATGCTGGGGATTCAGCACTAAACTAAGCAAGTAAGAAGTCCTTCTGGATCTTAGACTATAGAAACACACAAATATGGAATTTAAATACTATACATACTGGAAGGCAATAATTGCTATAGATATAAATAACTCAGAAACTGAGGAATAAGTAATATCAGGATGTTCTAGACAATGTAAAAAGATGGACACTACTGAAGAAATAGCACTTGAGCAAAGACTTGAGGAGGTGATGGAAGAAATTCTGGAGATATCTGAGAGAAAATCATTATAAGCATAAAGGAACAACAGTGCAAAGATCTTGAGACAAGAGCATACCTGTCATGTCTGAGGAGCAGTAAGGCTAATAGGGCTGGATCTGAGAGAGTGATCTTCACCTCACTGAGAGAGATGGTCAGAAGGGGAGCAAGTCTAAATGAAAAATCAGCCTGTCACTCTGATTTGCTGAAGAGCCATTGGGGGATTTAAGAAGAGGGATGATGTGATCTAATTTTTAAAATAATCATTCATACTGGTCTTTTGAGATCGTAGTTGATTTACTAACATTTAACATTTAGAGTGCTTTTCATATGGTTTAATTGTTCATTCAACAAATATTTGTTGAGCATATATATCCAGGTCTTGCACTGGAAAGTATTCATATGATATTGAGCAGAGATCTGTGCTTTACCCTTATGAGAGCAGTATTAAGAATTAAACACGTGCTTGAGATAATATTCTAGAGTGCTAAGGCCTTGTCAGGAAGCCAAGGAGAGCTGCCCTGTGCAGGAATTATTAAACGATAAGAAATATAGAAATTAAGCAAGTGAGAATGAAGATGTACAGTGTGTGGTTGGGAGTGAACTCCAGACAATGGAGGGAGGTATGCTATTTGGACAAGTTTTGTGTCAGAGAGGAACTCAGAGAAATCCAATATTGGCTGCAGCAAGGGACGTAGCACCAGTTAAGTGTGACCTGAGAATGATGAATTTTGAAAGCCAGGTAAGGATTTGTCTTTATTCTAACATCAAGAATATTCTGAAATAAGAATATGTCATTGGTGTACTATAAGTTGGAAAAATGATAAAACATTTATATTCAAAGTATGATGACTAAGATGAGTCAGTGAAGATGCAATAAGACTCATTAAGAATGCTGTTAGTAGTGTAAAAGAAAAGGAAAACAAACAGATTTCTAGAACCTTGGTAGAAGATAGAGATGAAGGGATAAGTGGGAGGGTGCCATACAGCAGGGAGAAAAACAAGAAACCTGCTGACTGTTGAAGATTTTGACCCCAATAAAAGCAGTGTCAAGAAAAAGGGAGGGGCAGTTAATGGTCAATATAAGTGAGAATAAATCATGTGTGTTGATGAGCATAGGAAATCATGGGAATAGTTGCAGTCCAGTTCAATTCAGTGATCATCCATCAGAAAGCCAAACTGGAGGAGTTTCTAGAATGAGATGGATATGTTGAAAAGATGTAAAAATGTAATCTGTGATCAGAAGCAGATTGGCTATGAGGAGGAGAGGTGGATTAAGACAGCAGTTATACTTTAGAAGCTAGTGGTACATATGGGACTAGGGAGGGCTTTTATTTATTTATTTTAAAACAAAAAAAATTATTTTAGAATATTTGAAAGCCAATGGGAAAATCCATTGAGAAGAAGTTGAGTATGCATAAAAGACAGGCTAGTTGACTATACAAGAATTCAGAAACCTTGAGGAGAGGAACTGACTTAAAATAGGCAGGGAGACCTATTGTCTTGTCCATAGTGGAGGGAATCTTATTTCTGAAATAGGAGAGACTTAGAACAGGTCAAAATTGTAGTTATTGGCAAGTCCTCATGCCTGTCTCCAGAAAGATGACATTCTACTCAGTTTCTATGTTCCTAAAAACAGGTTGACCGTAATAATATTTCATTCAAACTGGTAAACTTTGAGGAATGAGAGTAGGTACTATTGATAATTAATCTGGTATTACATGATTTTTGCAAACTGGAATATATTATCACTATTTTGTGTTCTCCCAGAAAATGACTCTTATACAGAGATTTGAGCTTTTGGTATTATATTTGAAGGTGAAGGAAATATCAGTAGGGGAATAAGAAATTGAAGCAGTTAATAAAATTGGGGGTATAAAGGAAACCAATGAAGCATACATTAACAAGCTGGGTAATACTTTGAGCAGTTGTGACCTTAACCAGGCAAGGAAACACTCAGAGCCAATGTAGATGGTGTATCTCAACATTTAACTCATCCTAGAAGAGAAGATGGGATGTTTGCACTCAATTCCTGTCGATGACTGAATGAAGGTTGTTCTTAGGTGGGCATCGTATTACCTTACAATTGCCTTGTTGACAGACAAAGCATTAGTGAGATTGAAGTTTAGACAAACATATGCATACCTCTATCCTGCACTGAGTGATATGCTAGGGGAAATGGAAAGGGAACTAATAGCTTTCAGCCTAACTATTGACCTAAATTACAATGTGAACCAAGGTGATCTCTTGAGAATTGCTAGATAGGTGGGAAGTTGAAAGAAACCAGAGCACTGAGAAAATATAAGCAATGGTAGGAGGAAACATGATTACTTGGGGGTGTTGAGGCTGCTGTACCCCAACTGGGAAACTTCTAGTGGTGGTTGAGATAATTGCTTCTTTTTCTAAATTTGACACAAGAGGAATTGTCACCATGGCAAAGTAAATATATATATATCAGACTTAAAAAGCCTAGAAAATAAAACCATGTACTGTGAGGTGAGATACGCCATTTTTTATCAAAATAATACCTGCCAAAGAGCTCTTCAGTTCTTCAGTGAAGGCTTTTAATATGTTTGCTTCATTTCAGATTGTTTGTTAGTGATAGATCATTTTAAATTTGTTTTTAAGAGCAAAGACTTCACACACACAAAAAAAAATCACAATCCATTTGCATGTGTTCAGATTCTTTTTTATACCAGGGACTGAATCCAGGGGTGCTGTACCACTGAGCTAAATCTCCAGTCCTTTTCATTTTTATTTTGAGACAAGGTCTTGCTAGTTGCTGAGGCTATCCTGGAACTGGTGAACCTCCTGCCTCAGCCTCCAGTCGCTGGGATAACAAGTATGTGCCATTTTGTCTAGCTGTGTTCATACATTTTTGGTGTAATTCTACCCAATAGTTTTTCCAAGTACCTACGTATAGTTTAATAATACAATTTCATTTCAATTAACAAAGAGTAAATCAGATAAGTGTATAGTTGCTCTATTATTATCTGATGTATTTAAAAAACAAGATGATCTGAAATTGATCTGGATATTAAAAAAAACTGTAACAAGTTTTTATAATTTATGGCATTACTAGAAGTGAGTGAATTGGTGATGTATAGGCAGGATATAACTGGGTGATGGGTTTCCTAATCTATTAATTATTGTGCACAATCCAGAGAAAACCAGGTCACATTAGTTAAGCGTTTCCCCATGGATTAGTCAGGACTCTGGTACATGAGGCATTTAATTTAAAAGATCAGAAATTATTCTGTCTTATGTTTCTCATGGATCCGTAACTAAAAGTTAAGGATATTGAATAAATACAGACAAGATGAGTTTGTTTTTTCCTGTTTTTGCCCCATTAAATTCATATGAATTCTTCCATGTACAAATTTATAAGATGATTAGCTTATTTATTATTTTCTTACACATTGCAGATATCGCAGCATGAGTGAATGTGTTTGTGAACTCATTTTTGTGTCTACTATAATGCTCTTTTGAAGCCTTGAATTACTTCTAGTATTATAAATAAGCAATTCTTTGAAAGTGTGTGTCACAAATTTCAAACAATCTGTCTTTCAGCTATACTCCTGACATAATGTCATTTTGTGCAACTTCCATTTTAGAAAAATATAGTGAGGAATTTTTGCAATTTGGCCATTTAAATTTTCTATATTTTGGGGAGGATTACTAAAAATTGGGGAATGATGAGAGTTTTTCTGACATAAAATTAAAGTAATATTTTTGCATTTTAGTATTGGGCCATCTCTCTCATCTACATTATGAACTAGAAATTCTAAAATCAATCCTAGAAAACAGGTCATCAACATAGAGTAAACAATAAAATATATAAAATTCCAAATAGTTACCTTAGTAAATCAATATCTCAATATGTAACATGCTTTTTAAGATGTCTCAGTTCCTACATACAAACACCTTAATTAGGATATATTTGTGTTGTATTTGTACCATATAGAGTCTACACTTCTGAGAAAAGAAAAATTTTAAGAGCTGTTAAGAGCCTTTAAGCAGAATTTTTATATGGATATGGATAAGTAAAAAAATTTGACTACATACACTCTATTGCTTTGAAAAATCAACTCTATTCTAGTTGGAATAGAGAAAATACAGGATATTTAGAAATCACGATATGATACAGAAAAATAAATTTAGTATTATTTCTGTGAACTATTTTCCGTAAAAGATAATTGCTTTTAATTACATTTTTCATGTTGAAAAACTGAATTATGATTTGGAGACTTACATTTATTCTAATGAATTGCAAAGCATTCATCTGATTTAGATAAAATGAATCTGGAAAATAACATATCAATTTATTTTGTGTATTGATTCAAGACTTTGGACTATTCTCTATAACAACACACAAATTGAAGCTTTTATTCATACTGTACTCATTAACAGTAATTTTATTGCTTTTTAGTTGTAAATTATCACTTAATTTTAAAATACGTCAATGAGATGGGGAACAAAAATATACTAATATAATACGCTTCATTTGAGAAATAAAAAATAAGCATTACAAGTTAAAAACTATATAAACAGTGCTTTCATCTAATAATAATAATAATAACATATTTATTAATCTTTGTTGTGTGCCAGATTCTCTTCCAAACACTATACATTTTTACAATGAAAGGCTAAATTTAAAATAAGACAAAAAAAGTTTTAAAATATCCTCCTCCAAAACAAACCTTTTAAAGTACAATTAACTGAATTGCAAAATGATATTGAGTATGTAGTTGATTATGCAATTTATTTATAAATCACAGGTTGCATTTTTCTACAGATTTAGAAAATAATTCCATTATATATCGTAGATTTGCTCTATAAACATAGCACTATTTGAAGTGTATACAGAGCAGGATATCATGTTATTAATGCTAATTTTAATTATTTTATTTTTATATTTGCCTTTCCCTTAACATCTCTAGATTTTTTCAAAGTTTTCATGAATCAAAATCCCTTAAACTGAAATTGCAGGTGACATTAACTTCTGGCACAGCTGGTGTTGACAGTATCAGCAGTGCTGAAGTCTAGGCAGACAGATGAGAACAGGCATGTCTGGTTTCCCACATTATAATTAAGAACAATGGCTGATGCTGACCAAATCAAACACTTTGATGAGCCAAATTATCCAAATTTAACTCCAGAAGTTCAGTTTTTTAAATTCTGCATATGAAGGATGCACTATTAATTTAAGGGAAAGAAAGCTATAATGTAAGATTCACAGTGATTGAAGCTCAATATTTTATATTAATCATTCCATTTCTCCTTTTTATACATTTTCTATTCTTGTCAATTTTACTACCATTTCCCCACAATTCAAGTCTGGGAGACAATTCTTATTCCTTCATTTCTCAGCATGACATTGTGTCCTCTCATTTTTCCCTCATTGTTCCCCCTAAGCATGCTTTATCATTTCTTCTTTTGTTTTCACATATTTAGAATAAGCCTTCATTACTCAGAAGTGTCTATGTCACAGTGCACACATTTAATAATGATATAATACTGTTATCTTTACTTTGACTCTTTTTTCTTCCAATACAGTTTGCACCAACCAACTCAACTAACAGCCTCATTTATGATGTACACTCAATAACCTGTAATGACTCCACATGGCCATTAAAAAATAAGGAAACTGTGTGGCACAAGACAATCATTCCACTCCTACAAGTCTCTCTTCCTTTACCCATGTTAGTGGATATAGGCTTAGGATATCTTAGGATATTCATGCAGAATATCATACAGTCATTTTCTTCATTTACCTAAACCCTGTCCATGCCTCTAAACCATGTTTAGTTCTAACTCTTAACCTTAAAATTTCCAGTATTTATATATCATATAAATGGAACGTATCTTCCAATTATTCCACAGGTGCTCTGAAGGAAGGCATATTATCTCCTTTTTAGGCTCTGTGTGTGTTGTATCTCTCGTTATGTGGCTTAAATCTTCTGTATAATTACTTATCTCTTTGAAAGAGACAGATGAATTAAAACATCCTGCCATTAATATCATTTTTTCTACTTCATTTTATGTCCCCTGCAACTTTGACTTCATGAATGTTATTGCTATTCCTTCTAAAGCATACAGTATTTATAACTGTTGTTTTTATTATGCACAGTCACATTTAGCATCATAAAGTGTACTTTTCCCCTACATGTAACAGCTTCTTTTTTCCTTTTTTTTCTGAATTTAATAACAATAATTACTTCCCTTGCTTTCACTTTTGCTCCATCCGGGGAAATGAGATACCTTGCAGAGAACCTTCCACTGGAAAACTTTACAAGTTGTTTTATGAGACAGTATTCACTTGAGCACAACTAGATTCAAAATATACATTATAGGCAAAAACTATTGTAGGTATGTAGAATGATTATTATATGTGAAATTATTAGGGAAATGTGTTCTGTATTCTTATCTTTTTAAATTCCTGTCAAGTTTAGAAATTGAGGGGAAAGGCAGGCCTTCAAAGACACAGGAGAAGACAAATAACAAACTGTCTACAAGTCTGGGGTGCCTGGAATCTCCAGCTTCACACATCTTTCAGTGATTTCCAACCTCATTCGTAGTTTAAAATAATTTCTATATTATAATTACTAAAAATGAATGAAACCAAGATTCAGCTATTGAATGAAATATTTAATAACTTGGACAAAAATTCAAGTTTTTGCTTATGCATTAGAAAATTCTTTGCAACCATTCATTGTATACATATCAAAAGATATTAATTAATATCTAAATTATTATTCATGAGCACAATCTGAGTAAAACCTAAAAAAATGGCAGAATATGTAAAACTACAATGTTTAAATATCAGGTGTCTGTAAAATCTGCATTATAGTTTACTATTCCATTACAAAATAATGTTACATTTCTAATACATTTAAAGGAAATTCTATACCAAATTATCCCTTGTACTTTTCAATGTAGATTTTCAAACCTCACTCTTTGGAAGACTTCTAGCATTCAAAATGTTGCACACTATTAAAATGATACACACTTCCTAAACCAGATCTGGTAAATGAACATGTGCAAAAATGGACCAGAATAATCTCATCCTCATCCTCCAAAAAGTATCTTAGAGTGACTCAAGGAACCATGGGTACCTCTTGAAGAGAGGTTATGAACAGACTTGAAGAGAGGGCTAATAAATACAAGAAGTGTGCAGCCAAATGCACATGAACATAGGATATTAGATATGAACTCAGCGTGGTTCAAGCAACTTCCTTCTGTTATTTTCCTTGTTTACTGAGAACTCTGGGTTTTTATTTGACAATAATAAGCATAGGATTTTCTCTGTGTGA
Organism: Xerus rutilus; assembly: GCA_028644305.1. NCBI lineage: Eukaryota > Metazoa > Chordata > Mammalia > Rodentia > Sciuridae > Xerus > Xerus rutilus. Next base: position 127,617,577 of record CM053403.1, read on the forward strand.
AAGATAATATTTAGTCAACAAATATTAATTAAGCAACAATGATGTATGAGTCACTTTTCTAATTTTCTAGGCACATATGATATATCAATGAAGGTAACAGAAAAAAAAAAAAGCCCTAAAAACTGAAACTTCTTGGCCCGGTGCAGTGGCACACGCCTGTAATCCCAGCAGCTCGGGAGGCTGAGGCAAGAGGATCGCAAGTTCAAAGTCAGCTTCAGTAAAACCAAGGCACTAAGCAACTCAGTGAGATCCTGTCTCTAAATAAAATACAAAACAGGGCTGAGGATGTGGCTCAGTGGCCAAGTGCCCCTGAGTTCAATTCCTGGTACCTCCCCAAAAAACAAAAACAAAACTAAACTAAAAAAACAAACCAAAAAAACCCCACCAAACACTGAAACTTCTGTTAGTTATTGAGAAGAGCAGAAATTCCACACTTTCTGCCTTTTCGACACTACTCTCCTGGATTCACAGTTTATACTCCAATGGGGAAAACAGATAAACAATAGATAATACAGATGAGTCAATGTAATGTTAGAGTTGCTGTATGATATGGGATTTAAAAAAGAATTTGGGCAGAGCAGGATGCAATTTGGATAGGATAGTCAGGGTAAAATCTGAGCAAAATCTTGTAGGAAGTGAAAAAATTAGTTCAACAGATATCTAAAGAATGAACCAGTGCACAACCAATAGGAATGCTTACAACGTGCTGGGTGTGAGCTATAAATCAAGGAGGAGAATGGGGCAGTGTGGGAAAGAAGGAGCAAGCGGAAGATGAGATCAGGGAGGTGATGAGGGAGAACATCCTGCTGGGTCTCTGAAGACCATTGTAAGACTTTTGACTGCATGGAAAATGAGGAGCTAGTTCAAGTTATTGAGCAAAGCACCCACTCTTAAGGCCTTTTTTCTTCCTACCTTTCCTCCCTCCTTCCCTCTCTTTTTTCTTTTCTTCCCTCCCTCCCTACCTCCTTCTTCCTTCTTTCCTTCCTTCCTTCCTTCCTTCCTTCCTTCCTTCCTTCCTTCCTTCCTTCCTTCCTTCCTTCCTTTCTTCCTTCCTTTTCTCTTTTTCCTTTGCTGTACTGGGGATTGGACCTAGGGTTGCTTTGCCACTGATCTACTCAGACTTGCACTTCTCCTGCTCCTATGTCCTGAGGAACTAGGATTATAGGTATGCACCACTGCTTCTGACAAGGCAGAGCCTGTTTCTAATCTCATTTGACTCTCAATCTATCTCAAATTTATTTCTATGAACATTTATTATTTATAATTAATCAATGCATATTAAGCACAGTACCTTTTTAATATGTCTCTTTTTCAACATTAGAATTCCAAATGTATTGAGGTTAATGTCTGCACTCATGCTGATATTCTGTTTATCCAGTAATGGATTCAACATTTAGAATAATTTAATATGCCTTTATAAATAACAAGGCCAACTCTCTTTCTTACTATTTCTTTTCAAAAATAACCAGCATATTAGATAGACATTGTGTGCTTTATTTTAATTTGGTTAATGAATGATTAAAATATAGTAAGTTCAAATTCAGAAACTTGTTAGTAAAAACACAGCATTGTAGCCAAATTCCCCAGTAATATCTTTTTTGTCTGCCCTTTAGCACATCAACATCTGTTAAAGTTTCAAAAAATATACCTATTGATTAGTCAGTTACGCCTAGCTAGTTTACTGAATAGATAATTGAAATCAGCTATGCTAATACTAAGAAAAGAGGTAAAAAATTCTGGCAATGGCTTTTGTTATAATTTGTCAGGGATAAAACACTGATAAAGTTCATATTCTTTAGGATCTTTGCTTTCTAGTCATGTAATGGTCAAGATTGCTTGTGATATATTTCCCTGAATTTTTATTCTGTACTGGTTGTGAACTACCTCAGGTCTTTAACCTCTTGAGTGAAGGGAAAATAATCTTGGACATATATATTCTCTTTGTGTAACTGAACAGCAGCAAGAATAAATCTTATTTACAATTTCATTATTACAGTAAACCTTTAGAGTTACCATGAACCTATTCCCCCAGAACATTATGTATAGTGAAAGGAATTTTTAAAAATAATGCTATTGTTAATAGTAGAGAAAGATTTTTACACATCATTCTTTGTGCATTATGTAATTGTATAAATTACTGTATAGAATGTTGTTATATTTGAGAATTTGTAAAAAAAACAGTAAAGTTATCAGACTATTGGAATACATTTTCACTGTCAAATGTCCTTCAATTCAGTTAACTTTCCTTTACTTCTAAGTTCAGTCTTAACAGGAACATTGTTAGATGTGCTGGACAAAAATAATCCATTTAATTATTTAAATATCTTAATTAGATCATATATGCTTATGGAAACTTATGGAAGATGCATTGTGTCAACAGCTTTTCATTTAGAAAACAGAACTTTATGTTCCATGTTTTAATTCCAAGTTCTGTTATTTATGTGGTAAGCATCCTCTTTAAGAATTATAATTTATTAGTCATTTATAATTGCTAAAGATTTACAACATGTTAATAGTTTGCACAGCAACTATAAGAATAATAAAACTAGTCCTACACCACTAACAACCTCCAAATGTTTTTAATTAGATTTTTCTGTTCTACAAACAGAAATAAGAAATGCTAGAAAAACTTAAACAACCCCTAGCTATTGAAAAAAGCAGAAATACAACACATCTTTTCATTACTTTCTGCAGGGTCTTTTCATCTTCAGCAATAATTGTTCATGAACTAATGCAGAAATCACTGCCTTTTTTTATACTATGAAATTATACTTTTAAGGTTTCCTTTGGTTAGGCTGCATCTTTTGATTCTATTATTATGGGTCTAATATATGTTTTCCCGATGTAATTTAAAGTGACAACATGCTGAAACTGAAGGATGGACATTTTGGTGGATGAAGATGATTTGTCCTTCCTGTACATAAGATAACCAAACAACAGTAACAACAAAACCCAAACAAAACGGTATTCAGTGCTTTCTGTGTTCATGAGCCAAACTCTGTGAAATGCAGGATATACAAATATGTATAAAACATTGTCCCTGATCTCAGGAACTGATTATTGATCACATGTAAACCACAACACAGTAGTGCTTTACCCAAGATTATGTGTTAGATATTATAAAGATTAACTTTTATTTAATATTTCTGCTTTTTCACATATACCGTAGACATTCTTCTATGAGATTTGCAGCAATTCTTATTTTTATTTCACAGCCACCAGAGGTGACTGGCAGGAACTGAAAATGAGCTTTGTGTGTATTCATGAAATTCTGGGGATTAGTAACATGAAATAAAAAGATTTATGTGAAGTGCAGGTTTTCATACATAGGCTGAGCTCTTAAGGATATGCCCTGTGGTGAACAGAATACAAAAAGAGCTAACAGGCGTACTCTGATGTAACATGTCCCTAGGCTGCTTTGTAGGCCTCTTATCTCTCTCTAAACCTTGATGTTTCAGTCCCCATCATCCAAGGGTCATATGAGAGATGATCAAAAGAAGCAGAGGACATCAAGTATTTGGGGTATAGGACAAATTAGTCAGGGGTTAAAATTTCTGTAATAAAAACCAGTACCTCTGAATTTTGCAATCATGGTGCTCATTGGGACTGTAATAGAAGCAACAAAGTAACAGACTTATGCTTGGCTCGAATAAAATCAACACTGAAAAAGATACTGTACTGGAGACTCAACCAGTATTTCCCTGGCCTGTAGGGAACAAAGCATAGCACAACAGCTCCTCTAATGAGAAGGAGGGAGAGGATGGTGGGGAGAAAGAGAATAAATAATATTATCATTCTGTTGATTTAAAAATACAGTTTAGCTTTTTAGAGTCTCTGATGCCTGAGAAAAGATAATGCTTGCAGCAGTGATATTTTTGCTTTGAAATGCTGCCATTTTGCCTGTTTCCAAACTTTCATTAGACAATTCAGATTCTTAAACAGCACTTCAGACCTATGGAAGAGAGTTTTCCTCTTAAATTGTGGCAGTTCTTTTCTGATTGTGACCAACTAATCTTTACATACCCATTTTGAATATCCCACTAATGTTTATGATAAAATAACTATATGACTATCATGAGACTATTTGTTTTGTACTCTAGTTCATACATAATATGTATTCTCTATCTATTGATGATGTTTCTATTTAAGATACATGCACTTTTGTTTTTACTTTTTATTTTGAGACAGAGTCTTGCTAAGTTGCTTAGGACCTCGCTAAATTTCTGAGGCTGGCTTTGAACTTGTAATTCTCCTGCCTTAGCCTCCTGAGCCAATGGGATTACAGGAGTGTGCCACCACACTCAACAGAAATATTTCAAATTATAGATTTAAAGTTTACCTTATACTCACTTTTGGTATGTTATAGTAACTCTGAAATAGAATTTAGCTATCCACTTCAAATAAAAATGATCTTTTGAATTTTTATAAATGTATGAGTTCAAAAAATGCCAAAGTGCATTAAAAACCCATTATTATATTTGAGTAAAATATTTGTATCTGCAAATGTCGTAATGAATTTCCAAGAACTAAATTAAACAATTTTTATAAGTAATTAATGCTATCTTTTTAAAGATAATTCACATTTTAAAATTTTTTTCATACTTTAATTCATAATCACAAGATATTCTTAAATTTATCTAAATAATGAGGTATTAAATTTATATTTTTTAAGAGTGGCTTCGAATTCCTCAGTTGTATTTTAAATATGCTCCAATTCTATTGAAATGATTTGTAGTTGATTATCTGCTGGAATGTGCTAATGTATGATCCTCTCTTTGCCTTTTAAAACACTTGAATTTTGAAAAACTGTGATCCATACATTTAGGTTTTTTTCTTTGTGTGTGTGTCTATGTGAGAGAGAGAGAGAGAAAAAGAGAGGTGAGAGAGATGAGAAAGAGAGAGAGGTTTAAACCATGACCAATACAGGTTAGACCAATTTAGTTTTAATAATGCAAATGTTCTTTTTCCAAGATCAGTTTTTAAATTTGTTTTTTTAATTGTTTTAAAGTAACAATATAATAAAATATGTATCAAGACAATATTTGTTGATATGTTAAAGTTTTGTGAGGAATTTATTGATAAAAGCCTGATGAATTCATTTGATTATAGGAACCAAAGTTATATTTTATACGAACACTAATTTTGGAAAAAGAAATCCACTCAATATCCATTGCAGTTTACATAGTTACTATTTTTAAAAAATATTTCTCAGTGACAACAAAGATTTTTAAAACATTAAAATTGCCTTGGTCATCAGGTTTAAATATAACACCAGATCAGAAGTTCAAACTGGTATATTTAGTGAAACTTTATAAAGTTTTATATACTGGTTATAGTTACAAAGTAACTTTATGAGCCATTTTATTTCATTCTATAACATATAATGCTGATTTAACAGCACAGAAGGACTTACCACACTGAAAATTCTTAGCAATTATAGCAGTTCCTTTGTGATGTACAAAAGATATTTGTTAATCTTTTTAAATTAATACATCCAATAGGCAATAACTATATGGTATTTTTATTTAAAGAAGCATATCCCAAAGTTTTCCTAGGGGATCAATTTTATCAACAGATCTCCTCTTCTTTCTAGTTGCCTTTAAAAGGCTGTGTGTTTTAGAAAAATCTTAAGTGATGATTAATAATTTTTATTACTCATTTTTATGTACATAAGTGGAAATGGCATTCAATATCACTACTACCACACATTAGAAAATTCCAACTAAAACAAATGTTTTTTGCAGTCTGTGGAGTCTCACTATTAGTGACTAGATTATTCAGAAAAATGCGTAAAAATTAACTTTAATAAATAATGAGCTTTAAGACATGTTATAATAACATTATTATAAATGAATACAAGATTTCCACTGGACTTTTATGAAATAGGATCCTCTTTTCTGAACAATAAAGGAAATTCTTTCTAAGGAAGAAGCATTTGAAGTGCAAGGAGGATGCAGCCTAGCATGGGAAGAGCGTCAGAAGTGGAGCTGAGAAGAGCATGAGTTCAAAGCTTGGATCTGGGTATCTAAAGGTGGCCAGTGTAGCTGGTGTGCAGTGGGGCAAGTGGGCCGTGGCGCACAAACATTCTTCTAGCCTTCTAGTGTATAAGGAGTGAATAGAAAGGATAATAGTGTGATCTAAACGTAATGAGGGGTTTTAAGCGCACGCCTGTAATCCCAGCACTTTGGGAGGCTGAGACAGGAGAATCGCAAGTCCAAAGCCAGCCTCAGCAACGGGGAGTCACTAAGCAATTCATTGAAACCCTGTCTCTATATAAAACACAAAATAGGGCTGAGGATGTGGTTCAGTGGTCGAGTGCCCCTGAGTTCAATCCCTGGTACCAAAAAAAAAAAATATGTTTAAGACAGAGAGTGACATACTCCCTTTCACATTTTGAAATGAGTCTTCTTCCAACTGTTGAATTGGTGATACTGTGAGGATAAGGTAAAGCGTAGACAGGTCCAGACAGGCACATCTGTGCTAAGAGAGATATAACCCAGACACTACATTATTTTGAAGGAAATGATTTTCAAAACCATGTAAATTTTTATTGAACACTTCTCAATAACTTATGACAATTAATTCCATTCAGAGAAATATTCTGCATTTCTTGTTAGTTTGCCTACAAGGTCAGTGATTTTGATTTTTATTGCCAATGTGTTCCTGTGGTTCTAAAGTTCTTACGTTCCTTTTAGACTCTTTGTTGTTTTGGGTGTGAAAGTGTGTGTGTGTGTGTGTGTGTGTGTGTGTGTGTATGTGTTTATTATTAGTTTAGTGAAGTGTCATATTAATATTGCTCAGTATTGTATAATTGTCAAAGAAGAATTTTAGAGATAAATGCATCCAAGTATGGCCAGTCACTGGCTTGTATTATATTGTATGATAAATGACTAATCCCAGCTCCTTCTTTTATACATTTAAAATAATATATTACATGATGGCTTTTGAATTATCTCCCTGGCCCATCTGCGTAAACACTCTTTGCTAGTTGCTCTGAAAGAAAATAATCATTTTTGAAAGAGAGTTATAAGAAGAAAACAAAGGGAAAATAGTGTTTTAACCAATTACCCTTCCCCCAAGTTTCTCATCTTTGGTCCTCAAATTAGAAAAATGTCATGACTCTGAAGTTTGTCTTCAGGGTGGAATTGGTAGAAAGTGCGAGACTAATGACCTCTTTTGGGACTGTTCACCTTATTTGTTGAGACAAATTTTCCATTTAATTAATTAATTCAACAAATATAATTGAATACCTACCCTGTGTCTGATACTGTTCTAGGAACTGGGCATAGAGAAATTAAAACAAAATCTTGACCTCATGGTTTTTACAAATCAACATACAAAGTCAACAAGTAACATAAACAATATATTGGATGAGTGTCATGGAGATAAAGAAAGCAATTCTTGATGTCCAGGGTTCAAATTTAAACTGAATAGACTAGTCATGCATTATATGTAGCTGTGAATTCTACCCTCTCTTCTATCCAGAGTAGGAATCAACTCCTGAAACTCTCCACTCCCAATCTGGGTTTCCTGTGTTTGCTTAGACAATAGAATGTGGCCCAGTTATGCCCTGCCACCCCCGAGCTTAGACTTTAAGAAGATTGGCAACTTCTGCTTTCTATCTCTTGGGACTCCTACTCTGATGGAATCCATCTATTATTTCTCACTGCACTGAGAGAGCTCGTACCAGCCACTTGAAAAGGCCACATGAAGGGACATATTTCTACCTAGTCCTCAGATGTTTCAGATGGACTGGCTGAGGATCATACATGCGGTGAATACCCTGCCTTGGGCACCCAGCTCTATCTCTAGCATTCAGATGATCCCAGGGCATTTACTTTCTAAATGAAACTGTATGAATGATCCTAAGAGAAAACTGCCCTGTTGAACTCAGTAAAACCCCCAAAATGTGAAAAATTGTAATACATTTTTATTTTGAGCTAATGAAATTTTAGGATAGTTTGTTAGGTGCAGTGGGTAACAACAAACAAATGAACTTACAAACACATGAACAAAGAAATGAATGAAATGAATGAGGAATATTTTGAACTGAGGCCTAAAAGCTGTGAGGGAGAAAATCATAAGACGTCTAGGGATTTATACCCTGGAGTACTCATGGCAGGGGGAGATCAGGACTTTAACTGCAGCTCCTGACACCATCTGAACAAGCAAGCGGTGGTCTACAAAAGCCTTTTGAGCATTTGGAATTCAGACCAGTTATGGTGTTCCATGTTTTTCCCTTCCAAGAATTGCTTTTGTACACTAGAAACATGTCTCTACCTGATTGCTCCTTTACCCTCAGGGCTTATTTATCACAGTCAGAAGAATATGGTTTTTAATCATTATTGAAGCAATTAAATTTTCTGCCTTAGGGAAACAAGTTTAATTAATCAGACCATTCTTGCTAAGTCATGTTGACCAGTACAGAATGCTCTGTAATTAGTTATATAATTCTAAACCATATCTGTATCTTAAATATTAATAAATATTTATATGATGGAAGCATACTTAAAAGAAAAAAAATCATTTTCCTGAAAAATTCACAGTAAATAGATTTCTACATACTTTTCATTATCCACTCTACATAATTATTTGAGAAATTGTCTGTACATAATTATAACTTGCTCAGAGGAACTGTGAAGATCACACCAGTCAATGCATTAAGAGTCTTGGCATTGTTCCTGAAACACGTTAAGTGTTCAGAAAATTCATAGTGGCTTCATTAGCTGTAAGCTGTATATTCCATTTAACGACTTGTTCAAATTTTTTACAGTAATGTGTCTTCATCCCTGTATTACGTGTACATCCCAGTTTATAAATTAGTTTCAAAGCATCTTAGGCAGTTAATACAATTTTATATGCTATCATATGGTTTCCATATACTGTTTCATCTGTATGTCAGAATCAACTGAAGTACCTGATAAAAAGAGGATTCTTCATAGAGTGCATCCGGAATCTCTATTTTTGACACAATTCCTGGTGATTTTGATAGAGAGCCAAACAATTAGGAGCATATAAAAAATGCTTCCATATTCTGCAAATCCTTTCTCGTTTGAAAGATATTCCTTTTAAAATTAGAAACTGGTTGGTTTAAGCACTACGTTTTGGAAATGATGAAAATATTTAAGATAAAAACCCGTCATTCAAGTTTATTATCTTGGTAATGCATTTTTTATTGAATTCTTCAAATGTTTATCTTAATTTTGTATTTTGCTTACTCCATAAAATTTTTAAATAAGATTTTAATAAAAATATAATATTATTTGATCATTATTTGAATTATATTCTAGAATTATTTAAAAACATAGGTTATAATCTCATTAAAGGGTTATATATTACAAAGTGTCTTTGCTAAGCACTTTGCAGTGTAAAGTATTGTTCATAGGTGCAATTTTTTAAAATTTATTTTTTATTATTAGCTCTAATCAATTATACATGAAGGCAGAAAGCTTTTTTGATTCATAGCTACAATTTTGAACTACTGTTATTCATATTTCTGAAATGTGATACTTTACAAAAGGGACTTTTAGATCAACTATTTGGATAATTTTTAAACTCTAAGCCCACTGTCACTAGTTCTGATTTGCTGAGAGACACAGGGGACATGTTGATCATGCTACTAAAATTGGATACTCAGTTTACCATAATAATATTAAATGTTTTCATAAGATGTTTTTGGAAAAGTTTCTGAAAAAGTACTTGACATTTCTGATTCTATCCCTCAATAGTATGTAGGCTTAAGTAGTATGGGATTCCTATTTTTTCATCACTTCTGTATATACTCTGTAGAACTAATAGGTGCTCAACAAACATTCTCTGAACATTGATACACCGATTCAGTAACCATGCTGTTAGAACAACATAGGAAAAAGGAGTGAGCATATAAAATAAACACAGCACAGTCAGGTGATCTAATTGTTCTTTTATTTCTATCCGAAGGCATGTTTCCCTGCATAAGAGAATAAGAGAAAATCAGGTTGGCTCTACTCCATTGAAATATCCATAGACACTTAAAGAACCTAAGGTTAACTTTGAATTGTTATAAATTCAGAAATAGTTTTCTGAAAAAAATGGCTTTAATTTTAGCTGATAACTTCTCATTTCCCTTATCTAAAAATGACTTTAAGACAACTTGTCCATGACCACACTTGCTGGAGTCTTCCTTTCTTGGAAGGCTCCTAACACAACGTAGCCAGCATTAGGTACTGGCCTTCTGAGGTGCTGGCATGGCTGCAGAGCAGCAGTAGGTGGAAGACACCTGGACTTTGGGCAGGGACTCACTGGAGGGAAACGTGGTGAGTCCTATGGATCTGGAGGCTGTGGTTTTCAATTCTAGGAATCTGAATCTGTTTTTATGTTAATTATTTGATGATTTGTTAATCTTCATTTTCATTATTTTTATGATGTTTAGCTATGGACATTTCTTTCAATCTTCTGATGATCTAATTTGTTAACCTCTTCCCTTCAATTTTCTTCTTTGCCTTTTTGTTCTACCTTGTCATAGGTTTTCTTTGTTTTTAGCCTTCCATTAAAATGTGAATTTCAACTATTTGACTTTTGTTTAATAAGTCTTGGATGGCTCTTTTAACACCTTCAGATCTTTTTAAAATGTCATCTCAGTTATTCTTTTTCTGACCTTTTGATCAAAACCTGACACCACTATCTCATTATTCCCTATCCTCCTTCTCTGTTTAGGTTTTCTTCTTGTCACTTTTCATGACCTCACATATATTACTTCAGCCTCTTGCTTTCATCTGCCTCCTACCTTTATAGGATTTTTGTTGATTTTGTTGATAATTGTTTCCAGCAATTAGCATAGTGCCTCATAATGCTATGAGGACTCAATAATTATATGTTGAACACATTTATAAAAGTAAAATTATTGAACAAAATATTACCATGACAAATATAGCATAACTCCTGTGTTTTAGGAATACAAATCTAACTTAGAAAAATTTATTGCAATGGAAAATTGGGGGAAACCATAAAATTATTTCACCAGATGATGTAAAAGTATGTTATAGAATTCAAAACCAGAAATCCTCTTCAAACAACAAATCAACAAGTTAATGGTAAACAGGGCAAGCGTTTCCTTTAATATCAGGAACACAAACTGATGCCTTTTCTCATCACTTCTCACTGCATTTTATCTAACAGAGTAAGACTTTACATAAGTATGAAAGCACAGATTTTGAAAAGATAAAAATAAAGCTCAAATTTTTTCATATTTGTATGATTACCAACATAAATACTAAATAATCCACAAACAAAATAATTCATATAATCAAATAAAAAGTTTTAAGTTTACAGATTAAAAAATCAACATAAGATTACCAATCAAGGGGCTGGGGGTTATGGCGCAGTGGTAGCGTGCTCGCCTAGCACGCGTGAGACACTGGGTTCGATCCTCAGCACCACATAAAAATAAAATAAAGATATTCTGTCCACCTACAACTAAAAAATAAATAAATAAATATTTTAAAAAAAAGATACCAATCAAAATCCATGAATTCATTTGTGTAACAAGATGACTGTTTCTAAAATTTATATGCTCAGTGGCACTGAATAGCCATGACACACAGGAGGAAATGAACAAGTTGGAAGATTTTCTTTACTGTTAAGCAAGACAGTTATATGGTATATGGTATGGTATGATATGATGTAATGGGAGCTGATGTAGGCAGAGCAACAGACAAATAGATGATTGGGACAAAATAGATGGCCCACAAACAGATGCATACCTCTCTTCTCTCTGGATACTTGATAATGCCAAAGGTGACATTTGCCAGTGGAGAAGGAAGTAATTTGCTGGAACATGTACCAAGAAATATTTACCAGTGAATAAATTGTTAGTCTCTTTTTAATCTCACTTGGAAATTTCTTTTCTAGAACCTATAGTTGTGTTGGTCTCTCTGTTGTCTATCTTCTTTTTTTTTTTTTCCTTGTTGGGTTAAGTTCTTTTCCTTGTTTTTATTTTGCTGTAGTTTGAGAAGTGAGCAAGGGCAATGGCAAAGGCTGAGTTTACTTCATACTATTTAGATAGAGGCAAATTAATCACATATTTCATAAAAAGGTAATCATTGCAAAAGGTAGTGTATCTCAAGAGCTTCTATTTTTGAAAGTTTTATATAAGTTAATCTCTAAACTCACTAAATATTGGGATAATGTTAATGTTTCAGAGCATGTCGAAAAAAATGACTCATAATTCTTTTAATATTTGTTTCCATCTGAAAGCTGAAGGCATCATGTTATTCCATTTGGGACACTGTAACCAGAAACAATATAAGAAATGCTGCTTTGCATACATGTGGATATAAAAAATATACAAATTTTGTGCCAATATTTGAATCTCAGCTTTATTTGAAGATTAATAGGCTTGTTTTTATAACATGTACTATTGAAAATGTTTCTTGTGCAAAGAAATCTGTATTGTTTTTATGCAGATTTTCTCAAGAAAGCTATTTTCTCCAGTTCCACACTCATTTACTATGCCTTCATTAATATTCATTTAAGAGAATGTTTTTTCACTTTGGTTCAGTAGAAACCCAGGGATAGGGGCAGCAGAATGCTCAGCTGTAAAGGGTGATTGTCGGGAGTGTATCCTGGCCCAGGGGGCATGGTTGCCATGGTTTCTCTGCTGCTCTGCCAAGACTGTTTCTCACTGTGGGTGGAAAGAAGCTCCCCTGCCAGCAACTACGTGGGATTCTGGCAGCTGGGAGAATTCTGAAATGATGTGCTGCTTCACCATATGGGAGTTCTGAGAGTCTTCTTTTAAATCCAATAGGCAACTCAACTCAGACTCATAGGAGGAATGGGAGTGATTAGGAAGCAGTCCATTACAAGTGCAATATGGGCCCCTTGAGACACATGGAGTTTCTTCTTTGAATGCAAGTTTTGAGGAGGCTCACCTCTTAAATTGAAATATTTCAGCCTAACCTTACAGTAATGGCTGTTCACAGGGATTTGTATTTGTCAATAAAGATAACATAATTCTGAAGAATTTAAATGGAATTTAAATAATTTAAATAGAAATAAAAGAAAGGGTTCCATTTCATTTGGAGACCTTAAGCTCATTTGAAAATGAGAATTAACTCAGGCTTGTCAAATTGAGTTTGCCCAACCACACACTTTTTGAACTTAGAAAGCTACTGCTTATATAGTTAATGCTCCAGTGTGATGAATTCATGATCCCTCTAGCAGATCTAGAGTCTAGCATGGAGGCTAATATGAGTCATTTAAAGCATAGTGGAAAGAAAGTGAACTAAGTACACACTGACTCTGAATTAGTAATCGAATTAGCCAGCAGTCCTCAGGGGCGATTTGGGTAACCATTGGTAGGATAGCCATTTTATCTGCCCCTTAGCTATTCTCATTCTGATTTCATCCTGGCCCAGTTGTAAGCTTTAGGGAGTATGGGACAACAAAGGTAATTGCTACTTTTGCAATTGGTGTTACATATTTTTCTTTGTATTTGAACTTCTATTCTTAGTGTTTTGTTGAACATGCTCATCTGGCTTTAATATCTCAGGTTGTCTGTAGTAGGAACCTCCCACACAGTATGCAATGTTTTGAGAATAGTAAAGAAAGAAATAAGAGAAGAATGGGATTTGAAATGGTGGGACTATTAGTTGTACTTGCCAAAATTAGAGGGAGCTCTACTTTGGATAGGTACCAGTTTTACTCCATTTTTTAAAGACAAATTTTGTTATTGTATTTTTATACCTTTATTTTGTTTATTTATTTTTATGTAGTGCTGAGGATTGAACCCAGTGTCTCACACATGCCAGGCAAGCACTCTACCACTGAGCTATAACCACAACTTCCTTAATCCATTTCTAAATCTCATTTTTTATTTATTTCTGTAGAATAAGGAAAAGTCATTAGTTATATGGGAGCCTTTAATGTTTCAAATGAAATTTCATCAAAAATGTTGAAAATGAGAAAAAGATGGAGGAAATCTATGAAATGAGGATGAGCGTGCAGGAGGGGTGGGTACATATAAAACAGGTCATCTGCAGAGACATGCCTAGCCTGTCAAATCCCTCACCTAGATTTTCCTTTATCAACAGTGACTAGAACATAGTATCTCATCAATATTTCCTACAGCAAAACATATGTACTTAATTATGTCTTAGAAGTCATACAGCAATAACCTAGAAAATTTTGACATTTATTTTTAAACATGAATAACAATGGTTTTCTGTTGTCTCAAGCTAGATGCTGAATGCTATCTTTCAATAAAGATTTAAGCAATGAACATCAAAAAGCAAAACAGACTGCTGCAGTCAAAGAATTTTTGACAACCCAAGGGGGAGGGAAGGAAAGGGATGTGACATGGGGGCAGGAAAGATGGTGGGATGAGATGGATAACAATGCCCTAGGTACATGTATGACTGCACATATGGTGTAACTCTATATTGTGTACAACCACAGAAATGAAAAGTTGTACTCCATTTGTGTACAATGAATCAAAATGCATTCTGCTATCATGTATACCTAATTTGAATAAATTTAAAAAAGAGGAAAAAAGAATTTTTGACAACCATATGACAGCATAATAATAATTAAGATTAATAATAGTTAAAATAGATCTAATAATGCCAACTAACATCTATTGATGTTAAAATAGTGCCTACATTAGGCACTATTTTATATATTAATTCAACAGGAGTCATGTGAAGAAAATTCTCTTATTTTCACCCTTTTATAGATGATAAGATCAAAAGAATAAATTTACTAAAAAATCACAGAGATGAGACCAGGATTCTATCCTGCCTATTGTCTCTTTTCTGCTCTGCCAGTGTCTTTCTCATTTTCTTAAAGCCATGAACCATAGAAAAAAATAGATTATGCATGATGAGTCACCATACTAAGAATATGTATTAATGATCTGAACTCAAAATTCATTGAACTTACTACATGCAATGAATTTGGATACCATCTATTATATTGTCTTCCATTTTAAAAATTTGCTGGCCAAAATTCAACAACTTCAGTTTGCAATGCACTAACTGGTTTCAACTCACTGAAAAATATAGCCACAGAGTTTGAAAGATGAACTATCATTAAAATAAAAGAGTGAGCATATAAAATTTGAGAGCAATAAATTCAAAATAGAATGATATACATGGAGGCATGGTGAAGATTATCAAAATAAGCCTGAACTAGAAAGGAAGAGCTTCTGTGAATTTGGGGCATAGAAGGAGTCATCAGAAGTAATAAGCATTTTCTGTCTCTGCAGGATGAAATATAAAAAGCGGCTTGATCTTTATATTGTCCAGGACATCCTAGGACTTGATTTATATGGTTGACCTGATAGCGTTTATCAATACAAATAAATTTCAAATAATGTTGAAGCTGTATATATATTTTTTACTTAAATAAACAAAACATGAATTTTTCACATTTTTCCTGTTGATCTCTCTCTACAGGGTGTTTTGAGTGCTGTATTAAATGCCTAGGAGGGATTCCCTATGCGTCTCTGATTGCCACCATCCTGCTTTATGCGGGCGTGGCCCTGTTCTGTGGCTGTGGTCATGAAGCACTTTCTGGGACTGTCAACATTCTGCAAACCTACTTTGAGATGGCAAGAACTGCTGGAGACACGCTGGATGTTTTTACCATGTGAGTCAATCTAGTCTCGCATCTTAAATGGAATGTATTATGTTGTTTACATTCCTGTGTACTGAATAAATGGGCATCTAGAGTTAGGGAGGTGATAACATGTATGAAAAAAATACTGTTAGGGTGTACTTGGTTCAGGAGAACATTGGCATTTCCATCAACAGAAGGCTCTTGGCATAGAATCACAGGCCTAATTAATTCAGGTTTGCTCTAGGCTTTGATTCTGGTTTTATCCAAATTTCAGTCATCATTAGGTAAAATATTTGCTTTTCTCTTGCTCTTTTAATTTGAGCAAAGCCTCAACATAACAGAATAAAGAACAGATCAAGATATACATCTAAACTCTGCTGCTAATTCAAGGAAAAATTTTTTTTAAAACCTTCCAAGGTACTCCTATTTTTTTTTAAAAAAAATCTAATTCAGCCAAAGATATGATATCTTCTACTTTCCCTGCCTCTCAGAAAATTTATGTCAACATTGTAAAAGATTCTTACGGTTTTCTGTAAAAGGATGAGAAATGAGCAAGAAGAAACTGAGTATTTTTTTCCTCCAAATATCAATTATGCTTTTTCTTCTAAAATGGAAACTCCTGGGATTACTAAATTATGATGATATTAAAATAATAGATTTTTAGAAAAATAAATAGTCTGGAAGTGAAAAATTGTTATTCAAATTTCAGGCTTTTATTGCTTAATTTTATAGCAAACAGGAGTTTGAGAATTAATTACAGAAGACTTTATTTCCAAATAAGTTGTTGATTGAATCTATTCAGTGAGTTCATAACCACAAAAAAGAAAATAACTTGTTTATTACAAGATTGTTTTTTGAAATCCTAACCACAATTTGTCCCAAGATCCATTAGTTTTCGTTACCCTTGCAACTTCCTGCATTTATTTCATGCTACTCAATACTGTGTGTTTGTATTGTGCTTCATGTCCTTTATGTTGTCATTCTAAATAAATTAAAATACTCTTAATGTATATTCACTTTTTCTGGAATAAGATGCATTTAGACTTATAAGCCTTTATGGTTATCTAGATAGCTAGAGAAGCTTTGTCTTTTATTTCTGCAATTCCATCTAAAAGAAGTTGGTCAAAACTCTGACTAATGCAGAGCAGTTCCTGTTCTCCTGGTGTAATTTTAACCTAAAACCCTAATCTGAGATAAGAGTTGGTCAACTTGGACAATTTTCTAGGTAGAAGACAACTGTTCTCCAACTACATCATCAAAAATATATTGCTTTGGGAGGCTGAGACAGGAGAATCGCAAGTTCAAAGCCAACCTCAGCAATCGTGAGGTGCTAAGCAACTCAGTGAGACCCTGTCTCTACATAAAACACAAAATAGGGCTGGGGATGTGGCTCAGTGGTCGAGTACCCCTGAGTTCAATCCCCAATACCAAATATATATATTTGTTTCTTTATATATATATAAGTTTCTTTATACTCTCATCATGTAGAAGAAAGTTGTTTTGAACAAGATATTTTTATCAATTATATTCATTATTTTGTTCATTCAGGTAATTTTCCATGTAAATGAAAAGAGAATAGATTTGCACATTCATAAATAAAGCAAGAATTCTCTACTTTGGAATGTTAAGAGTATGTACCTCCAGACACAATGCATAGCAAAATTTTTAGGAAAAGAAAAGTTAGAATATTTATTATTGATCTAAAATATCTTAGAAGTTAAAGCATCGGTAAAAAAAGAAACAAAATTTGAAGAATATTGTAAGACTAGGGAAACTGCCAACCACCCACACATAGTGATTAGAGGGAGGAGGGAGATTGATTAGTTAAGAAATGAAGCTACTGTAAAAATATAGTCCCTAACTGTGGCATATCAAGAGTAGAGAATCACCACTGTCACTGACAAATGACAATGAAATTTTAATAGCAAGCTAAAAGTTATATATTTCCCATTACAGCTTTATTTTGCAAATTCATTCTAGAAAGTTAACATTATCTATCCACTAAATCAAATTCTTTAAGCTTGTAGCAGTAGACAGTTTATCAGTTTCCATCAGATTAAATGCAAACGTACACATAAAACCAAAATTCAGTGGCTATCAGTGACTTAGATTCAAATATGCATGAATCAGTTTTTGAGTTTATAAATGATATTCATCATTTGGAATATAATTAAACTATTTGAAAATGCACTGAATTACTGCAAGTTAGTTTGCAGAAAGTTTTAAGGAGATGATTGCATGGATATATTTTAATGTGATAAAACTGACATTTTCTTTTTAGTTGTATCTCAGCCTACCCTGGACAGAATATGTTCTCACTGTTCATTATTTTAAGCTACCACAGATGTCCTTAAAAATCTACAGATTCTCTATATTTAGGCTACATCCAAACTGCTAAATTTAGTTATAGAATGAGAAGCTTGTTAGGAATCATAAGCCTAATAAATGGCATGCTTATATACATATTAGCAACCAATTGTCAAGATATGTTTGATATTTAGACAACAAACCTTAATATACCTCAAAGCTCAACTAAAGCTCTGAAAGTGTGAGAGTTTAGAAGAGAGATTTGAGGTAGTAGACTTTATTTAGTACTTTTACTTTTGGTCTGTTATATGAGAAAGTACACACCATCAATAACACATTTGGAATGGAAAAACCTCATTTTGGTTGGGAAAAATTAATGCCAACATTTTCTCTCTTTTGTTTGTTCAAATTACTTGAATTTCTTGTACAGGTCCTGTGGAGCTGCCAAATGGATTAAGACTCTCCCTGCCAAAAAAATAGTTCATGAAAACACAGAGGGCAGATGCGTTCTGTAAACTTCTCAGTGTAATCAGTGCCAATTGATAAGGTCAAAATTTGCATAAAGGTTCAGAGGAAGTAGAGATGACCCTGTGAGGGGCTGCAGTCAGGGGTGTCAGAGAAATGGAAAAGGTAAAATATAAGGCAGTGGAGAATGAGTAATGTGCTTGCAGGAGATACATCTTGCTTGGTAATAAATTGTTTGAAAAATAAAATTAAGAGGATGATTGTGAAGAAAGGACTTATAGATGATTTTAGTAATATACCAAGATTCTTATTATTTTTCTCCATAGTTTTCATGCTTAATTCAACCAAAGTAAGCACTCTTACATCTTATACTTAGAAAGGAAAAGCCTGTTTACTGGATGGATGAATTAAAAGATACAATTTCCCAGACTTGAGACATCAACCCATGGTTCTCAGAATCTGAGAATTAATCCCTCTTTTATCTCAAGGACCGATAAGTCTCTCTCGTTTTCCATCTATCATAATCTCACCCTTCTTCTCCCAACATTCTCCTCCATTCTTCCCTCTTTTCAAATACTTTACAAGTATCCCAACATAGTCACTATTTCCTGAAGGGAAATATACGAAGGGCAGGCATGCTGAAATAGGACTATTCTGATTCATAATCATATGTCCAGCATGCAGAATATACTTATAAATAAGTGTTCAAATAATCTCCATTCTTATGCAATGTATATTTGCATAAGATTGATCTATATATTGCATAGATTGATCTGAAATCTGGGTCTTATCTTTCCAGTTGATGTTATCCATTAAATCATTTTGTCATATTACATTTTTGATGTGTGGAGACCTTCAGAAAGGGGGGGAAAAGAGTGAATTTCTCAAAAACTTTGTGAACTATTGATGTGAATTTTAGTATTTCTCTGTCTCTCCTCACCTACTCCATTTCCCAGAAGCTTTTTATCTTTTAATCTGTCAGTTTAGTTCCTCAAATCTAGGTCATTTGTTGGCTCTAAATTTGTGATCGTAAGTGTGGAACTCAACCCACTGCTCCTATCAGTGCTTCTACACACCAACAACTTCTGTGTGTTCAGCAGAGCCACTTGGGCTCACTCAACACTGGAAACAGCTCTCTGCTCAGTCACTTTCTTTTGTGATGAAGAGGAAATGTTCTAAGTTGCTATTCAGACTTTCTTATATTGAAAGATTTTGGGAAGGTGTTATTGCTGTGATCTATTAGTGTCACTTGATAGTGAATGAGAAGGAGGGTAAGTATTTTACTTTGGAAAGCAGATTCATATAAGTCAATGAAATACCAAAACTTTTAGAAAATTAGCTATCAAAATGATTAATCACTGATTTTGCTAGGTGAGTTAACTTCTTGAATAACTCTCCTGAACTGGGAAAAGATCAGCCTTACTCACAAATAATACTCACCCATCAATTATTTAGTAAGGACTGTGGTTGGGCTTTGGAAAATTATAGTGAGTATCCAGGATTTGACATCATATATTTCTAGAGTGAATACATTTTGTTTTCAAAACTGTGATTTCAATTCCATGGATCAAAAACTGAGTTCACGAGATAATGGATTCTTCAATATTCCAAAGCAAAAGCAAGTGGTAAGTTTGGACAAAATAGATTAACTGGTTTCGCTCTCAGTTAACTTCATATGAGTATATATTTCTAACTTTGCTTATAGTTTATATACCCTACCTGGAAATTAATGAAATAGGACACAGTTATCAGTTGCTTCATGGGTGAGAATAAGAAGGGAAAATAACCATGGATTCAAGAAAAATGACGTTTTATAGGTTGACAAGAACCATGGCAGTGTGCAAACTACCTGTACAGATCTAGAGTGCTGATATTTCCACCAGACTGCTGAAGTCTTCACTTATCACAGTGTCTGAATATCAGAAAAATTAGTATTAATGTGAGATTCTTGATTAGTCTTAAAGAGTCAAACATAATTTAAATCATAGCTAGCACTTAGGTTAGAAAAATATTCTGAGTTCAGAACTTCTGAAAGAATAATAAAATACTGTGCATTTCATTAGCTAATATTTAGCCAGCCTAGTATTCTACAACTGAGTGTCCCGAAATTAATTAATTAATTAATTTTTAAAATACTGATATGAAGTAATGTTTTAGTCAGCTTTTTGCTGCTGTAACTAAAAGAATCTAACCAGAACAATTTTAGAGGAGGAAAAGTTTAGTTGAGGGCTCACAGCTTCAGAGGTCTTAGTCCATAGAAGGCTGGCTCCATTCCTCAGGACCCGAAGTGAGGCTGAACATTATGGTGGCAGAGGGATGCAGCTCACATCATGATCAGCAAGCAGAGACTCTACTGGCAAAATACAAATATATACCCAAAACCACACCCAATTCCCACCTCTTCCAGCCACATCCTACCACTTCAGTTACCATGCAATTAATTGCTATCGGAGGATTAAATCATTGATTAAGACTCTTACAACTCAATCATTTCTCTTGTGAACCTTCTTGTTTGTCTGATAAGTGAGCCTTTGGGAGATACCTCACATCCAAACCATAACAGCAAAAACAAAACCAAATATCTAAATGTGAAGAATTTAGATAAGTAGGCAACATACTCTCTGGGTTTTATCCAGTTTGGCTCTTTGCCATTTTAGATATCTTAACTTGCACAAGTTACTTAACCTCTCTACCTCAGTCCCTCATCAGTAAAAGGAACAAACTAATGCTACCTACTTCCTAATGCTTTGATGAATATAAAATTTGTTGATATTTTAAAACAGTTATATATGGTACATAATAAGCACTATACAGCTATTTATTGTGATGGGGATAGTGATGATAATGATGATAATGATGGTTATGTTAATGATAATGCTGTATTCTATGAGGTCCTATTTCAATTTTAATACCCGCTGCCATGCTTCCTAACATCTGGTTGTTCCTGGACATGGCCCACTTACCATAGCACTGCTATTGCTTTACTATTCCATTAAGGTAGAGATTACAACATAGGCAAACATTTAAGCAAGGTTCATACTGAATTTGAATTTAAAGATCTAACTGCTATTCTCTCAACATTCAAAAATGCAAGAATACAGTCATTTTAGGAAAAATATGTATAAATAAGAACATAATTTTGTTTAAGTGATATCTTAAAAGTTATCAAAGGTTATCCTTTGTTCTTCATGGTGAAAAGAAGGACACAGACTGAGGATTCCAATTTACAGGGATGGACTGTCTTAGAATGGATTTGTTGGTCCGTGAAGGTGTTTAGACAAAGCTGGTAATTAATTTTCAGTCCTGAGATGCTTACATTCTGTGATTTACTTAGTCTACTTTATTTTTAAGAACAGCTGTCTTAGTAATAGCACCCATTTCACTAATTGAGTTATTGTGAATATTGAGTATGTGAATATATGTTAAACTCCTAGAATTAATTTTTTTTATAATACTTTTCTATAAGACTTCAAAAGTCTGGATACCTTTTCTAGGCTAATCTCTTATCTGATTACTCTTTCAACATATTCTTTCACTGAGCTATCCTATGTGCCAATCACTGTGCTAGTCCCTAGGGATGAATAACAGAGCCAGACAAATTCCTTGTCCTCAAGACTGACATCAAAGACAGGAGAGTGAAGTGTCATCCACATCAGACTGAGCAGACACGGATTACAGAATGGTGGAGTCACTAAGTTCTGTGATTTGTTGGGCTAACCAAATGGAGTGAAGAAACTACAACAGTTCGTGCTATGTGCTATTTATATAGACATAAAATTATATCCAATGAGACAGAATACAATGTAAAAAGAGACCCAAGAACATTTGCATACTGACAAGTACAAATAAAATTGTTTCTACCTTATACTTTCACTAAAATATTTCAAGTGGATTGAAAGTTGAAATTGAAGACTATAGAAGCTACAATAAAATATAAATTAAAATTTTGCTTATTGTAGAATACCAACAGCATACCAGCAATACAAGAAATCACAAAGGATTTGTGGATTTGACCTAATAAAATTTTTAATTTTACTCTTTAAATGTCATTAAAACATTGAATTTACATAAAAAGTGATTAAAATATAACTATATGACAAGAGTTTCTAATGATAATAAATGAAAATCTAAGTCAACAAAAATATTCTAATGAAACAAAGGTAAAATACAAATCAGCAATGCCAATAAAAAGACAATAGATTAATAGCCAATAAATATATGTTTATCATCACTTAAAAAAGTCAGAAACATTATCTAAAATGATAACATTAGAAAATTATAATACCTGGTATTGGGAAACAGAGAAGCCCTTTTTCTCTTTATGAATAAATTTTTATTTTAGTAAACTTCCTGGACATCATTTTGATACACATACCTTAATCTTTCTAGAAATTTATCATTGGAAAATAATTTAGGCTATGAATGAAGAGTATAAATGCGTAACTGCCATGCTGTTTGCAATATTGATGCACTGGCTTCCCACTGTCCCTGTAAAACAAATGGCCACACATTTAGTGACTTAATAGCACAAAATTTATTTTTATAGTTCTGGAGATCAGAAATCTGAAAGGGGTCTTACTGGGTTTACTGAAATGGGCAAAAATCATGGTATTGGCACAACTCTGTCCCATCTGGAGTCTCTAGGGGAGAATCCATATTCTTGCTTGTTCCAACTTCCAAAACCACCTGCGTTCTTTGGCTCTTTGTCCCCTTCTGTCTTCAAAGCCAACAGTGTGGCATCTTCAATTCCATCTCGGTTTTGACCTTGCCCCTTTTACCTCTTTCACTTTTGAAAACGCTCATAATTATATGGATCCACCCAGATCATGCAGGATAATCTTCCCCTCTTGAGATCATTACTCTCATCCCCAAGTCCCTGTTACCATGTAACATGACATGTTCACAGGTTCTGGGGATTAGACTCTTGGCATCTTTTGGGAACATTAGTCTTCCTACCACTGATCAAAAGTAGGGAATTGGTAAAGTATCTCTTCAAATGGTAGAATGTACCATAATCTTTTAAAAATGTTGAAAAATTATGTAATAGTTTAAAATATATTTACTAAAAAGGAAGTTTGCAAATAGTCTATAATAATCATAACTTTGTGGAATTCAATTTATGTAAAAGCTGGGAAGATAAAGAATGAATAGTTTTTTGTTTGTTTGTTTTGATTTTTCATTTACTTTCTCCCAATAAACCTACATTGTTTCATGATTAGTAAAATAGTTATATACACAAATATTGAAAATTTGAAAGTTTGCATTTAGAAAGTAAGTAAAGTGCTTTAGAATAGGATAACATTAATTACAACTTTGAAAAGCTAAAGTAGTGGAAGGAAAGAAACACATGATTATTTAATCCTTCTATGGATATTAAATCAATGACTTCATATCAGAGGATTGTCAATGCATTATCAATGATATATCATTTACAGAAACTTATATTTATGTAAGTAAGAAGAGTTTAATTTTCCGAATACAAATTTGAAGTTATTTGTTATATTAAGGTATAGGTAGCATGTTAATAAGAGTGCTTTTATGATAAAGTAGAAGGAATCAAGTCAATAAGATCAGGTTTATTATAATTTAAATATTTTGATGATTTAAAATCTTGAAATGGATTTTGGAATGTAACATTAGGAAATTTTCATCTTTAAGTTGTTTGAAGAAAAAATTTACCTAAGAATATTTGAACATGCAGAAATTAACATGCAACTTAAAGTTTATAGTTTGCAGTCATCTGAATAATGGCTCCTAAAGATATCTAGATTCTAATGTCTGTGATCTGAGTATATATCTTGATATAGCAAAAGTGAATTAAAGAGTATGATTAAGCTCAGGATCTGGAGGTGGGAGATCCTTCTGGATTATCCAGGTGGGCCCTCACTCCAAATACAAGCATCATGAGAGGGAAGAAGAGAGATATTTGACCAGAGAAGAAGCCAGTGTGACTACTAAAATGAAGTGTTGCCTATATCTTTGAAGATGGAAAAGGGGCCACTAGTCAAGGAATGCTGGGAATATAGCTCTAGAAGCTGCAAAGTGCAAAGAAACATTCTCTAGAGTTTCTAGAGGAAGTGAAGCTCTGCCAGCACCCTGGATTCAGCCCAGTGAAACTGGTTTCAAATTCCTCACATCCATAACTATAAGAAAGTGTGTATTGTATTCAACCATGAGTTTGTTTGTTAGAGCAGCCATAGGAAATTAATATATAGCCAGATTATTTTATTGCTTACTACAAATTATATTATTACTTATAAATAGTACTTAATATAAATTTTAGTTAATTCCACAAAGTCATGATTATTATTACCAGGTATTCTTACAGAGTGTTTGAGTTAAATTTCAAAAAGGCAAAACCAAAAGGCAAATGATTGCTACAATTGTTATCAATGATTTGGTAATATAATTCCAGCAAAATGCCAGACTGGATGTACACACACACTTTAATTAAATAAACATGACTTTGGAAACAAAGATGATGAAATAGTAAGCAGCAGCACTTTTTGCTAAACAGTCATATTGAAATAGATACAAAGAGCAATGTGAAATAGCCCATATCAGCCCCTACCTCAAGCCAACACAGCTCAGCACTGAGCAAGAATGTCCCAACTCATGATTTTCCCTTGTGGGTAAAGAGAGAAGTGGAGCATGCATTCAGTGTACCGACTCTTCAGAGAGCTGCCCAAACACTGGTTTCTGTCTCAATTCATTCTTCTAATTAACAGAACAAGTATAGTTTGTGTGACAGGGGTCCTTTGAGAAAAATTTAGTGAAGACAGGGATGACTCACAGCTAGAGATGGAGGAAAACATTCAGCAAACATTGACAGAACCAAATAGACTGTAACACAATCATAGTGGTGGACTTTAACACCCGAGTTTCAGTAATGGATCAAATATCTAGAGAGATCAATAAAGAAAACAGAACTTCTAACCAAGTTCTAGACCAAATGGCCATGAAAGACAAATATCATAACATTCTAACTAACACCAATAGAAATACACATTTTTCTAAAGTGCACATAGAATATTAACCAGTACATATATTAATGCCCAAAACAAGATTTAATAAGAGTGGGATGATTGGATTCATGCCAATATAATTCCATACATGATAGCATCAAAGAGGGGGAAAATTGCTTAGGAATAAATGAACCAAAGAGGCAAAAGATTTGCACAAGGAAAACTACAAAACATTTCTGAAAGAAATCAAAGACAAATAAATGGAAAGATATCCCATAATCATGAATTAGAAGAGTTTTTATTGCTACTATGTCCATACAATCCAAAG
>CM053403.1:127643735-127665982 GCA_028644305.1 Xerus rutilus
TTCATTAAATCCTGAAGATTTGATGAAACTACCTCAGCATTGGCCATAAAAGTGATCCAAAGTAGGTGGACCTCCTTTTAGACTTAGCCAGCACCACCTATTGTCTAGCACATCTTCCCATGTTAACCAGATAGCTTGTGTTTAGTCTGATTCCCTACAGCTGTGCTCGATAAGATTTCACATACTTACTCACACATTTGTCAACAGTCTTTTACGAGTACCTATTATGATTTAGCAGGCTCACTTTTGAAAGAGAAAAATTCTCCAAGACCAAAAAGTAAAGTATGGCAGACATGCAGCCATGACTTAGAAATATTACATGGGTTGTCTCAGGTATAATAGAGAATAAGTTGAGATTATAAATATCATCAGCACTTTTGACCTCAGTCCACTCCACTCAAAAGGATATTTTATGTCTTCATGGAAGCTTGATACATATGATATTAATAAGATATCTTTTATGTGTTTACCTATTTGTTATGGCTAATTACAGTCACTTCTACATAATTCAATAATTTATTTGGCAAAATCTTGGCTATATTCTTCTTGTTCAGGCTATTCCTCTATGTAAGTATTCCTTTGTTAGGGGCCTTAGAGTTACAGATGAAATTAAGATTGATAATCAACTGAGAGATAAGGTCATTAGCCTGAATTATGCAAGTAGCCCCAATGAAATCACAAGCATCCTTGAAAATGGAAGAGTCAGAAGAGAAGAATCAGTTAAAGGGAGATGAACTATGGAAGATAGGCATGGAAGAATTCATTGTTGTTGTCTTCAAGGATGGAATAAAAGGACCACGAGCTAAAGAATACAGACAGTCTCTAGGAGCTACAAAACGATATTCCAGAAGTCCTGTCATTTTTGAAAAGCATTGTAAATGGTAAATTATTTAAAATGTAAGCATCTATATTTCACAGTAGAGAGTCAATTTTATATCATTTTCTGACCCCTTTCAGAGTATTGTGTCTATTCACTTGTACCAACTCTCAGAACTTCCTTGATAAGAATTTATACCCTGAGAGATGGCACTTCAGCTGTCCAGTAATCACCAAAAGGTTTTATTGCTTTAGTAGTAAAAGTTATAATAAGTTTATAGACACATAATGCATGACTCTCTGAAGTTTTTCATATTGCAGGCACACCTAACTCTTTTCATATTTCAGGCACACCTAATTCTTACAATGCTGGAAACACATTGCTTCTCTTTAGTCAGCTAGAAAAAACATAACATAGTACAGAAAAAACTGTGACTGCAACCCAAGCCACCAGATTCTCACTGTCACCTCTTCTAACTCTCGCTGCAGTGAGTTCTTGCTTCACTTTGTTCCCTGCCCTTTCTCCTAATTGCTTTTTAAAAACTGGAAATGTCAGTTTGTACATTTTAGCAAAAAACTTTCCCGAAGCTAGTAACTATAGAGATAAATACAATATGTAGAAAATTTTATATGAATCTGAGTTAATTTACTTAATTTTTAGTTAGAACAGCTTGGTCATTCATAGATACATAAGAATCAAAATAATCGGGTTTTCAGATTTGCACCATGGCTCACATGTGATCACTTGCATTGCTTCATATTATGCATAAGCTCTTTCATAAATTACAATCAATTTGGAACATGTATATCTGTAGTATATGGTTTGCATATCACAGAAACCTCACACACATACAAATGCATATAGCATCAGGAGTTCTAAGTGGGAAAGTTGGTTAAAAATATTTAAAAGAATCATGGAGGGGGGGCTGGGATTATGGCGCAGTGGTAGCGTGCTCGCCTAGCACGCAGGGGGCACTGGGTTCGATCCTCAGCACCACATAAAAAAAAAGAATCATGGAGGAATGCTTCATTAAGTAGTCATTTAAAGCACAGAGGACTTAGCTATGGGAATATTTTTATTAGAGAGATAATACAGTATAAAGTTTGCAAGGCAATACTTATACTGTGTCTGGTATCTCTAGGAAACAGCAGGAAGTCCAGTATAGATGAAACAGAATAAGAGAACAGGAAAGAGCAGGTTGAGATGAAATCTCACTTCATGGAACATAAAATCATGAGTGTGCTGCAGGACACTAAGTTGGGACTTTTACTTTGAGGGAAGTAGAGAGTCATTGGAAGATTTTGGCAGGAGAGGACATGACCTAATTTACAGAAGGATCATTCTGGCTGCTGGATGGAGAAAAACTGGAGAGGGGCAGAAGCTGGGACGCCATTAGCAAACTATTGTAGGAATCCAGTTGCAAGATATTGGTAGTTTAGACTGGGAGAGTAACCAAGGAGGTGGGGTACAGTGGTCTGATTGTGGATAAATTTGGAAGATAAGGATGGCAGAATATCCTAATAGATTGCATGTTGAGTTTGAGAGAAAATCAGAATTCAAAGAAGGATTTATTTTTTGACTGAGCAATTGGGAAGATTGATTTACTATCAGAGAGATGGAAAAGGCTATTGAAAGTTTGCTTGGCCATGAATGGGAAAGGCTAAGGAGAAGTTCAAGTCTGAAAATGTCAATTTTTTGATGTTTATTAGAAATCCAAATAGAGTTGTCAAGTAATAAATTAGATATTTGAGTCTTGATTTTGGGGGAGAGATATGAGTTGACTAAAAATATTTAGGAGTCACTAATATTTCAATCTCTGAGGCTAGATGAGATCAAAGAGAGAGACAGATAAGAGATCATAGAGAACACAAGGAACCCAACAGGATTCTGAGAAGGAGCCACTGAAATTAGAAAAAGAAGAGTAGATCATTAGAAACAAAGGAAGAGAGCATGAAGGAAGAGGGAGTGATCAACTGTCTTCAATAATGATAATTGCAAGAAAACAAGAAATGAAAATTAATCCTTGGGGATTGTTAGTGAACTCTAGAAAAATTTCTAGAAAGAATTGGACAAAATCTGACTTGAGAGGATGTAAATGGGAAGGAAAGAAAGGAAATGCTTAGTGAGCATAGGCAACACTTTCTAAGAGTTCTGCTGTAAATGTGAATGGAGAAATGAGGGCAATGTTTGCATGGCATATCTATTTTGCGTGAAAGATGATATCTGGAATGGGTCAATATGGAGATAGATAGCCTTGACCGGGAAACTTTCTCAATTATGATAATCCATTATACAAACTCATAGGGGAGTACTATATATATATATATATTTTTTTTTTTTTTCCTCTTAGACCTATCTTGATATAAAGTAAAGATCTCTGCATTGGTTATACTGCAAGTAGAATCTTTTTTTTTTTTTACAATGAAATAGATTCCATAAATTATTGGCAAAGCAGAAATCAATGACAGATGACAGCAGTTCTGAAAGAGAGACAGAGTTGATGATACACCTAAAAGCTGCAAATGCATAAATGGATATACATACTAACACTAAATAAAAGAGTAGCACATACTAAAAGATTAGATATTAGGATTCCCAGTACTTGTGGGTTTTTTTTCTTTTGAGCATTTCTGTGTTTAGCATTTCAGTAGTTCTCAAAGCAAAATTAAAGATCCATTGTAAGGTGAACTACACTACTTTTGTCTTCTAAAGTAAGTTCTAGAGCCACCACAGTTAGCCACCTCTGTGTGTATTTTAAAATCACAATACTACAGAACTAACATTCATAATTTCCACCTAACAGCTCTGAACTGCTGTCTGGAAACACATAGATTTGACAATTCCTGGGTGATTCTGCTGTAGTTGGTTCATGAGCCAACTCAGTAATGGTCAATATGAGTGAAATGGCACCTTTTATTTTCTATTTGTAATAGCAATTTTTTTTAATATTAGCGGAAGAAACAGTACCCCTTTGAGCAATATGCCTTTAGAGACTAACAGAAGCATTGTAGCAGCTGAACAAATTTAGATCCTGACTTCAGCACAGTCTAGGGCATAGTTACCAAAATAATTGTGATGCTTGCACCATCACATTAATGGGTGAAACCAATGAACTAGCTATAATTGAATCTGATAATTCTAGTAGCTAGATTCAATTGACTTCAGATTGAAAATGTTTTAAACTGCTTGAGGGTGAGACAGTATTGCAATAAAAGCCCAGTCCAGGAAGAATTTTTCATTATAATCTAACACAACCTAAAATGGAATTCGCTGAAATTTGATCAGCCATAAGATTTTCTGTCTGGGATCTTAAAAACATTTATAATGCTAACCTGTGATTTATTATTTGTTGTAGGGATTGTGACAATTGGAGAAGAAAAGAAAATATGCACTGTCTCTGAGAATTTCTTAAGGATGTGTGAATCTACTGAGGTGAGTGTTTTCAGAATTTTAGAATTCATTTTGGTATTTGAAGAATGTAATGAAATATATGCTGAATTTTCCTCTTGTTTTTTTTTTTCAGTGATAATTTTCCTTGCACTGGTGTTATGCAGGGAGAGTTCAGGATAAATATGAATGAAATGCATTACATATGTCAGTAAAAATCATAATCAATATTTCAGATGGTCTAGAAACTCATTTTAATAAAGGCCAAAAACTTACAAAGAGATAGCATAGCTTTATATTGTTAAATATTACAGAAAACTACCATTATCAATCACCATTTCACTTTTATAATGAAATTATATTAAAATGATGTAGTTGCAAAGATTCATACAACTTGCAGGACAAAAGATAATGTTTTTGTGCTCTGGCACAAGATGTAACAAAAATTCACTTTTGTTAGGATGTGCTATGTTGTTCCTAAGACAGTCACAGTCCTGATTTCTCTTCTGTGTGTAATTCTGATATGCTTTGTGGGTTTTGTTGCAGCTGAACATGACCTTTCACTTGTTTATTGTGGCACTTGCTGGAGCTGGGGCAGCAGTAATCGCTATGGTAAGACCTCAAAGCCTAATGCTTGGCATTGCAATTTAAATTTCTAAGCTATCTGCTTGTAGAAATGATAATTCATCTTCTATCTGAAGTCCGTATTAAATACAGTTATTTTGACACCCAAAAAAGAGGTGAGGGAACAATGGACAGATAAACAAGTGAAAAACAAAGCTTAAACAAAATAAATATTTTCTCTGTAATAGAAAAAATATTTGATAAAACTATACAGATAAAAAACAAGGTTGATAATATTAACAAAATAATTCATTAGGATTATAAATTCTGAGTACTATTGATATAAAAATGATTTTTACAGCATATATGTATATCAGTTTACTTTGAGTTTTAAAACTAATTCATTATCAATAGTATTCTTTTTCCCTTTTAATTAAGAATATCAAAACCTTTCTTGAGTCATATAAAGAAAAAGGATAAATTCATTTATCTTAAGATAAACTTCAGGAGTTTTAAGTTATCAGAAATATTAGCAAAACGTTCTTAAGTTCCTCTTTCAACCCATCAGTCTTTTACTGAGTTTTGAGGACCTACTACTATATACCAGATCCTATCTCTTCCTTTATAACTTACCATGAATTCCAGTGGGCTCAGTGATCAAGAATTTGGAGCATCAGTAATCATTTCTCAGCCAAGAATTTCAGTCTTAATTTTTGTATACTGTAAAGTAAATAGTATAGAATTCGTAAAGGTTGCCATGTATTAAAATATTAAATGTACTAGGGGAAGGAATACTTGAAAAAAATGTTTTCATCTGTTGTCAAAGACTAAAAGCAGAAATGATGAGACAATATCAATGGGCTAATGAGCCATATCAGGCCAGTTACAAACACTTTTGAATTAAAATTAAATATTTTTATTGTAAAATAATTTAAAAATATATAAGAATGCTTACTATGATAACGCTAAGGTGAGTTTTCAGATGTTTCTCTAATTTAAACACTGGTCAGCATTTTAAGTATAGTGACTATAAATCTCTACACAAGAATTCTTTTTCACCTGTGAGATGCTTAATATGATCATGCTAACTAATTAATTGGAGGAATCAAAGTAGAGCAATAAGCAAAAGTTTTATATTCTTAATTTAAACTCAATGCTAAGATATGTTCTGGAGAAACATCAATGTATTCTGGCCATTGACGTAACAAACACTCATGGTCCCATGAGGTCCCATGTGGTCCGGCTGTGAGATTAGAAGAAACCAATGTAAATTTGTACTTATGCACACATTCCCATACAGTGGAAAAATGTCACAACTATTACTGACCTCGGATGGACTCGTTCAGTGCTCACCATATAGCCACCATTGTTATCTCCATAGTGTAGAGGAGAAAATTAGATGAATTTTACTCTATCAAAATATTTAAAGCCTCATCTATAACTCAAAGTAAGGGTTATAAGACTGTATATTATAACTAGTAAGTGTTCTCCATTATTTTGTAGAGACCTTAGAAATTCTTACATGTTAACAAAATTAGTTACCTTAGCATTACATGAGATGATCACTGGGCTGTGGTTGTGGCTCAGTGTTAGATCGTTTGCCTAGCATGTGTGAGGCACTGGGTTAAATTCTCAATACCACATATTAATAAATTAATTAAATAAAGGTCCATCAACAACCAAAAAATTACAAAAAATAAAAATAAAAAGATGATCACTATTCACCTAGTGTTGGACAGCAACAAGGCTGACAGCTTGTGTTCCCCATTAGGCAGACGAAAGCTCTGTAAGACCCACTAGAACTCATTGGCTAGAGGGACTTTAAATTTCTTTTCAGTATTTCACTTGTATATATTTAATGATAATTTAGGGACCATGATTTCTCAGACAATAATGGCAATATCTAAAATATATCCATTTATCTTGCAAACATTTTTAGTACTTACTGTTTATTAAGTACTGTCCATAACACTTGAGATTTTAATAACTGACACATAAATTTGAGTATCTTATTTGATCCACATATATGTGTATCTATGGAGAGATGAAGCTCTCACTAACTTTATAAAGTCCAAAGTGTACAAGAAAAACTCACAACTCTTGCTTTCAAGTGGCTTACAATTTCCATTAAACAAAATGTGAAAATTTGAGAAAATAGAACATTCTGAAAATAACTTACAGTGTCATGATCATTTTCCTATATCCTTGTGTCAAAAAAAATTGAATATCTATTGATTATCTGAATATGCCATAATATTCACTACTTAAAATTTACTTTATATTCTTTATGTACCTCTGTTTTTTCCTAGAACCAGTTAGCCTCCTGTCTTTCAATGTACCCTTGACTAGTTCTCAAAATATTTAGTGTTCCTTTTTCTAAATACTGGATAAAGACTGCCCACCTTTTAAAATTCATAGAAAAGAGATTACTGCCAACCTAGCTTCTCTTCCTTATTCATCCTTTAAACTCTGTGGAAAAGTACTTTTTCTTTCCTGTGAACCAGGAGAGAAGAAAAGGAAGAAAAACAAATAAGTGGTCTCATTGCTGAGTCAATTCAGGTCAAAACAGGAGCTTCAATGCTTGATTAACTTCATTACTCAAGACAAATCAGAAGCTTTTTGACCATGGTATCTTTATGGTTATTATGAATATATATACATATAAAAAATCCATATGACATAATAATTTCTCTCCTATAGTTTATAATGTCATCTGAAAGAAACTGTAAAATTCATTGCATAGAAAATTAACTTGATAATTAAATCCACAGTTAATTTTGGGTTTTCATGATCTCAATTTATATTACACAGTAAGGCAATATATACTCCTGTCAATTCAAGTAAATTGTATATAAAATTTACATGCAAATATTTGTTTCATAATCATGAAACAGGTACATGAACTTGAAATGTATATACAGTCTTACCGTTTGACTCAGTGAGGGCAGATTAGGTAGGAAACACATAAAGGAATTGAGTCTTGAATTACTTCAGAATTGAAAAAGATGAGATACTGAAAGAAGTGTTAGGAGTATGGTATAGTTGGAGGAGATAGGAATATATTTTGTTTATATTGTTCCTATTACCACACAAATTCTGGTTCCATGTTCTATGTGAACATTTACTACATAATTTGAATATTTCTTCCTGATAACATGAAGACAGTGAATAGCCCAGTATAAATTATCTTTGTCTTTGCTTAGGTTCACTACCTTATGGTTCTGTCTGCCAACTGGGCCTATGTGAAAGATGCCTGCCGGATGCAGAAGTATGAGGACATCAAGTCGAAGGAGGAGCAGGAGCTTCATGACATCCATTCTACTCGCTCCAAAGAGCGGCTCAATGCATACACATAAATTTTTCTGTTCTTTCTACCATTTGAATGCATTGGTGTTGAATTAAGGGCCATCCAACCATCCAACCTTTGAAAAACAAAATGACAGTGCTTCTCATCAATGATATGTAGGGTGACTTACCAATCACCTAAAATGCAATTCTTTGTTGTTTAGCACTTAATTTCCTAATTTGTTAAATTGGTAGAATCAGATCTCTTCTACAAGCTCCTATCCAGTCTTCTTTTGACATTTCTCAAACTCATTTGATAGTTCTGTACAATCAAAGATACTAACATTGTCAATGCAGAGATTTGTTTGATTTTTAACCACTTCCCATGTGTTATACATAACACTTTTTGCATTATTTCTTATGTTTTGAGAAGAAAATAGCTTTTTATACTTTTTAGTTTTGATTTCAGTAACTAGTTTAACTACAGGTAACCTTCAAAGGGACCATTGTACATTATGAACAATAGGCAGAGATGACATCATGATGACTCTTCTTAAAATATGGAAATCTTGTCTGGAGATCAGTGGCCACATTATTATAGGCCCTGATTAACATTGTCAACAATCTAAGGTGCAATTTCTAAATTTATAAGAGTAGGTTAAAAAAAAGTGCTTCTTATCTTTGTTAACATTGTAATTTTTCTTGATGTACTTCAAAGGTATTTCTCTCTGATTACTTCTATTTATGTTGTGAGCATGTAGAAACAGTGATGCTAATGCATGGCTAGTTGCCTTTTTAAGATTGTGACACCAGGCTTACCTTTTAAAGTTTAGTGTAGAGACAATTTTAATGGAAATAACTACTGTGGACTATTGGAGAATGATCTCTTTGTGATTTACACCGTGGCTGGATTGGAACTTTTAATATGCTAATGTGGAAAATTAATTACCTTTATGAAGGTGGTCTATTAAAAATAAGCACAGTAACCCCTCAAAACTTGTTATACCTACTTTAACAGTTTTAATGGATTGCACCTCTGTAAACTATTCCTCGAATGTGTATGATATATTTGAAAAGGCTTCCATTAATATAATAGCTTTGCTTGCAGCCTTCCGATCTATGTTGGCTTACCTGTAGTGTTTTCTCAAGTGTGGTCAGAGGCCACTATAGAATGTATTGTTTGGAAGTGTAGTGATACATTTGTGTTTTTATTTCAAGTAAGTCATTTTAACCGAATGTTCATTCATATTCATTTATAAGAAGTACCTGTATCAAAGGAATTTTAAAGAAAAAAACAATCAGTATTACTGGACCAAATTTGGTGTTTGTTTTAACCTTGACTCTCTTCTTTTGATTATTTCTAATGCTACAAGAATGCTGTAAAGTGTCTTTTAAAATGATGTAGCCTGACAAGACATTTTTGTCAGTGTATAAAACTAGATAGTATTGTGCACTGATTTGACCATTGTGAAATCCTTTCTCAGTGTAAGTGCATTTCTAATAAAATTTATTGAGTGAAACAATCTTTGTACAACTACTAGTCATGCATCATCAGTAATTTTACAAGTTCTTGTAGTAGGTAGGGGGGTAATTACTAGGATTATCTGTGGCATGATTAAGCATTCTGTAGAATTAATTTGGGGTTCGTTTTGCTTTTTTTTACACTTAGATTATCTTACTGGTTCAACATTTTTCTGATATATGCAGTATTAAAGATATTCAGCTAAAGTATTAATGGGCTTCTTTAAATTCTATATTATAGTGTTTCAGTTCTGTGTCTTTACAGTTTGTGATGATTTTTAAAACTGTCTTTTAAATTTATGTAACGATGTTGACACTTTTGGCTTTTATTTCTGGTATTAGAGTTTGTATTTTCACAGAGTGCTTTGTAGCAGGCATTACAAATAATCTGTTTTGTACATAAATGTGCCAACAGCTTGATGGTGGCGTTTTTGAAATGTAGAACAAAGTGCTTGCAAAATGTAATAAATACACTTGTGTACTTTGTGTACTTATTATTAGTTTCTGCAGTGTTCTTTTTGTTTTGTTTTGTTAATCCCTCTTTCTTATGTGTGTGCATTCTTTTCAAATGCAATAGAGGTTATCTCCTTAAGATTTTTATTTTGAAGGGGACCTAATGCTTCAAAATTCAGTGCAAATTCTATATGTTGACGTTTAGTTCAAGAACATAAACAAGTCAGTAGAAGGTGAAGGAATAAAAAGTTTGGGTGTCATTTTATTTAGGAAATAATAACTTTTTCCAATTTGTTCTATTTTATTGCCTGATTTCCATTGTTTTGTGCTTCCTTTAGTACTTCAAAATCTCACAGAAAAACACAGAAGACTAATGCAATTCAGAAAGAAAAATGATTTTTTGGTTTGCTTCAAAATATTAAGGTCAGAGGAATGAGATGAAAAATATATTTTCTAGTCTCTTTGTTTTTTGAATTTAATTTATTCCGGTCACACTAGAAATAATGGCAATTTCAAAGTAGTTATCAATAAAAATATTCTTATAAGTTTACAAGGAATTGTATTAGTCTTTAGTTACACATTGTTGTGAATGATAACATGAAAATTTCATGACTTCTATTAGAAATCTCTATAATTATTAAAAGTATTTCTGGACAAAATATGTTAGTTATGCTTTAAAAGTCATTTTTTATAGTAAGAAAATTGTTCCCTAAACAGTAGTTAAATGATACTTCTTATTCTTTCCAGTGTTTATTAAGTTTTTAGCATGGCAACAAGGTAAGAATGAATTATATGCTGAAGGATATCAACATGAACAGGATTTCTTAACACAGTAGCCTTGCCTTATCCAAGGGGGATATGTTCCAAGATTCCCAACGAAAGCCTGAAACTTCAGATAATACTAAATCCTATGTAAATTATGGTTTTCTTATGCATGCATGCCTATTATATTTAATTTATATTAGGCACAATAAAAATTTATCAATAATAACTAATCATAGAACCATTATAACAATATACTATATAAGTTATGTGAAAATCTCTCCCTTGCTCGCCCTCTCTGTCAACTGCCATGATGTGGTTAGGACCTATAGTGTAGACAAAAGGTCAATTCATGTCCCAGGAGGGGCAGAGCAGGATGGCACAAGACCATCACATGACTTAGAAGAATGCTTTAAAAATTATTTCTGGAATTTTCCATTAATACTTTTGGATCACAGTTGAGTTTGAGTAAGTAAGACTATGGAGAGTAAAACCACAGAAAAGGAAGGATTCCTGTATATACCTTTCAAAAATCTGATGATTGAGATGCTATTATAATTTTTGGAAACTGAAAAGCCCATTTGTGTATGTGAAAATACACATTTTACCTTAAAGCAAATAATTACCATATGGGAATTATAAACTTAATACTAAGGAAATTACCAACTTTGAGAATAAATTGAGGTAGGCCACTCTAACTTCAGGGTATATTCAATTTATTTCTTCATGTTAAAACTTATACTTAGCAGATTTTCTCAAAGAACAAGTGAATCAGACTTTTGTTATTTGTTTTATTTCTGCCTTAGACAAACTAGAAAGTTATAATTTTAAAGTATGTTTCATTTAGGTAACTTGGTAGTTGAAATGTTCTGACCATTATGAAATTTGAATTAATCTATAATGCCTCACCAGAACACTCTTATGTTTGCTACAAGTCATCCAGATAACAAATCATTTGAAGTCAGTGGAGGTAAGCCTGTGTAAAATTCTACTAACTCATATGTAAACATCTTTCCATCAGCGTATATAAGCTCACGACCTTGAATTTCTTCTTACAAGAATAAATTTTACTTTTTCATAATTTTCAATCATTCGCAATCATGGTTAAAAATTTAAAAGCATTTAAAAATTGAATGAATAATTAAATGTATTATTAATTAAAGTAATGAAGTATTTAATGAAATGGTATCCTGACCACTATATTTCTAAGCCCTGAAATTGTCTATACGTGGCATTTGGAAATACCAAACAAAATATGAGAAGTAATGGAGAAATTTTAAAAAATAGTAAAGTTAGTAGCTGACAGGTATAAATTCAAGGATTCTTCTGTTAAAGTAGAGTGAGAAAGAAAAGAGTAGTGTTCCTGGAAGATATGTTTTATTGGGAGTGCAGAATTTTTTATAAAGTAAAAGTACAAAAAAACAAAGATTAGACCAAGAAATAATAGCTTATTAAATAATAAGTAGGAAAAAACCAATTGAAATTGTCTACTTAGCGTACTTGAGCAAATGCTCAATTTCCAGGTGCGGATGAAAAGAACATACTTCAGTTTCCTAGAGGCTGAGGATAGAACAGCATGCCCATCCTGTTTAACCACCCTACAATTCCACTCTGCTCAGAAAACGCGAACTTTCGTTTTTACCTTTAGAGAAGTAGTACAGGGTTAGCTTTTTCACTTGTTTCAACAAATATTTTTGTATCTTGAGGACTATCTGAATGGGAATGTGGTACTCAAGATAAATCCAATTATGTGAGTCAACCTCTCTGAGCCATTTTTAAAAGAGGTAGTAATAGAAGCAAAGCACTGAAAGATGGACCAGAGGCACTTTTTTGGATATTGATTATGAGTATGTGAGCATTATGTATTTCTTTTTTTAAAATATATATATATATATATATATATATTTTTAGTTGTGGACCTTTATTTTATTTTATTTATTTATATGTGGTGCTGACACTTGAACCCAGTGCTTCACACATGCTAGGCAAGAGCTCTACGACTGAGCCACAACCTCAGCCCCCAGCATCACATATTTCTTTTCTTTTCTCTTTTGTTTTCCTTTTTCTTCTCCTCTCTCTTCTCTTCCTTGCTTTGTTTTGTTTTGTTTTTGTTTGATACGTTCAGAAAGTACGTGTGCTTTTTTCTTGGAAAAATTTATATGAATTATCATATGTAAGTTAATATTCCCATTTTGACTGATTTATTCATTGACATACCTGTACAGTCTCACCCATATGATCCACTAAAAATACACAGGAAGTACTTCTGTGCTTTCTACTAAATGAACATTTGGAATTGACAAATTTCTATTTTTTTGTCTTTTAAAAACAATTTTAAATGCTGACACTTATTAATCTTTATATAAATTTGTTTATTCATATATATGCTATATATGTATGAATTATCGATTATACTGAGAAAATATCAACCTAGCTTTTCAATATATAAAGGGATCCCAGAGAGGTGACACATAACTGCAATCCCAGCAACTCATTAGGCTGAGACCTGGAGGATCACAAATTCAAGACGAGCCTCAGCAACTTACTGAGAACCTGTCTCAAAATAAAAAACATATTAAGGGCTGGGCATGTAGCTCAATGGTAAAATGCTCCTGGGTTCAATCCCCAGTACCAAAAACAAAACAAAATAACCCCCCTCCTCAATATTGAAAAGGAGAGGATTCCCAGTAACAATAAATGTATATTGAAGAATACTGTTATTCATAGAAAAATTTTAAAAATCCAGCAGATTTCTTTAATACAGATTGGAAGTACTATCTCTTTACATTCCCATTTGTGTCTACTCTGAATTATCTGGCAAATACAACAGAGAGTTCCCATGGCTTTGAGATTATAAACTACATTTGCTTTTCTTTATACATACAATGTTCACAATGATTACTATATTTGTCCTCATTCTCAGTATTTTTTAAAATGGGAAGAGACCATGTTTTAGAGAGAAAATGCAATTAAATCCTGAGTGAGAACTGAATGTTCTTAGCATGTGAATGAAGCTTAACAAGACAAAAACTTTCCTGAAAAACACCTTCATGCTTTTAAAATAATTATGCTTTCCAAGCCAACTAGATCTCACCTAAGAAACTGTATACAAAGTAGATGAAAGATGAAGCAGATTGTGTAAAAATTACATCTTTTGTGTAAAAATTACATCTTAAACATTTTAGCTATACTATTTAGTCAAATTGACACAAATTAATGTTCAGGAAAAAATGCCTATTGATTTATATAAGTATAAATTTCATGCTTAAAGTAACCATAAAATCATGTTTCTTCTAAGCCAAGTGGAAACTTCCTTCCTATATTGAGACCCTTTATCTATCAGTCTCTCACTTTCCCCAGTTATCCCTTTATACTCAGGAGGAGTAACTAGCTTGGATTGCCTAGTCCATTATTGTAATCATTCCCTTGGCAAATCCTCAGCTCCTTTGACTCTTACTCTTTCTAGAATGTGCATGGTAAGATACTAAGCCTAGTTTAAGTCATCTGTCTACTTCTGCCTAGGAAAACATGGCTGGAGAAAAACATATACCCAGACTGACCAAGAACGCCAAAATTAAAGTGTACCTCCAAGCTGCCAATAAATCTACTCTGTGTTTCTATAACAGGGATTGTCAAACTTATTCTGTAAATAATCAGATTGCAAATATTTTAGGTTTTATGTGCTATGAAGCCTCTGTCACAACTACCTGGCTCTACTCTGCAGTGTAGAAGCAACATTAGAAAATAGGCATCTCTCCTTATCTGAGAGGTTTTGGTTCCAGGACTCCTTGAAGATACCAAAATTCGCATATGCTCATGTTGCTTATATAAAGTAGTTTAGTGTCTGCATAAAACCTATATACATCCTCTCAACTTTTAAATCATCTCTAGATTACTTGAAATACCTAATACAATATAAATACTATGTAAGTAGCTATTACACTGTATCATTTAAGGAATGATCATAAGAAAAGGAGTCCATACATGTTCAGTACAGAAATATTTTTCTTAATATTTTTGAATATAGAATAAATAGAGTATAAGGCATTTTGGGGGGAGAAATGTTATGACAATACTGAGACTGTTGCAACTTCGGGCTGTGAACTTTCAGAGGAAATATTAATAAGAAAGAAGCAATTTGGACTTGAAAGAGTTGAGAGAGTAAGTAAATTCATTATCTGTGGAAAGAATATTCTGAGAAAATGGAACAGTAAGAAAAAATTCTATCAGAAATAGAAATTGAAGTAGTGTGGATGAAAAAAGGAAAAGTAATTAAATGCAGTAATAGAAACAAGTCATTAGCCTTTCAATTTCTGTTGTTTGGGTTTTTGTTGGTTTGGTTTTTTTTTTGTTGTTTGTTTATTTGTTTTGTATTGGGGGTTGAAGCCAGGGGGACTTTGCCACTGAGCTACATCCCCAGCTCTTTTTTTAAAATTTTTTATTTTAAAGACATTTTCTCTCTAAGTTGCATAAGGCTTCACTAATTTGCTGAGGCTGACCTCAAACTTGCAGTCCTCCTGCCTCAGCCACCTGAGCTGCTGGGATTACAGGTGTGCACCACCACACCCAGGTAGCCTCTCAGTTTCTGAGTAGCAATTAATATATTTGGTCATTTCCTCCTCTTCAATACATACTCCTCTTTCATGGTTTTCCTATCAAAACTCTTTGCTCTGCCTTTATAAATATTATTTCCTCATTATTCCTCAGCAAAGCAATGTTTTAGCTTTGTAAACCTTTGTCCTCATTCTCATAGTAAATAATATCCAATCTTATGGAGCTAAATACCATCTATAAACCTATGCCTTCTCCTCTTTCAGGGCCTTTGACCCTTGCCATTCTTTCTTCCTGGAATGCTTCTCCTCAAGATATCTGTATGCTTCATCACTTTTCTCCTTGTTCAAAATGTTTTCTTAATTTCCCTTTACACTTGGTGTATGAACCTTATGTCTTTCTTGTTTTATTTTTTATGATTTTTAATTTTTTATTGTGGCATTATAATTATGCAACATAGTGGGTATGTTAATCAGTGTTTTGTCATTGTGTCCAAAATACACAACGAAAACAACTTAGAGGAAGAAAAGTTTATTTGGGCTCATGATTCAAGAGATTTAGTCCCTGGTCAGCCAAGTCCATTGCTCTGGACCATGGTGAGGCAGAACATTGGGTGGAAAGGTGTGTTGGAGGAGTATGCTCCATTCATGGCAGCCAGGAAGCAGACAGAGGAAGGGGAAGAGGCCATAGGGAAGATGAACCTTTCTAGGGCATGCTGCCAATGACCCACCTCCTCCATCCATGCCCCACCTGCCTATAGTTAATGCCCAGTTAGTCAACTCAAACTAGGATGGACTGATTAGGTAATAGCTCTCACAATCCAGTCATTCTACCTCTGAACATTCCTGCATTAACACAGTAGCTTTTGGGTGACACCTCATGTCCAAATAATTCCTCCCTGGCCCCCAAAAGCTTATGTCCATCTCACAATGCAAAAAGTATTCAGTTCCTGTCCCATAGTCTTGGAAGTTACAGCATTGCCCAAATATTCAAGTCTGGTCTCCTCTGAGACTTGAAGCAAACTCTTGACTGTGAGACCCTGTAAAATTTACATATATTCAATATATAAATGCACAGAGTAGATAGACATTTCCATTTCAAAAGGTAGAAATAGAGACATAGGAAGAAAGGATAGGACCAAAATAAGAAGGAAACCCAATCAGGTAAATACCATATGGATAACTCCAACGTCTGCTACTAGCTTGTGCAATAGCTGGCCATCTGAAATTATAGCTTCAGTGGCTTCTGAATGCTTCTGCAGCTGAACATGGTGAAACAAATTTCTAGCACAATCCCTGTGCAAGCAGGGAACCCCCGTGGTTTCTTCTTAATTTTTCTTTCCAAACTATTGAGCCTGTGATGGAAGTGATCTTGAATATTCCTAAGATGCCCTCAAGCCATCTTTCCTAATGCCTCTGTGCAAAGTACACAGGATTTTTTTAGTGGCTGTAATCTCTTTAACACCACATCTTCTTTGGCTCCGGTTTTACATGCATTTTTTTTCTGATCAAATTGCAAGTTTTTAAAATCCTTAAGCTCTGCTTTGTGCTCCTGATTGTTACAGTAAACCTGGCTAAAAGCTGCCAGCAAAATCCACGCCACTGATTGAATGCTGTGCTGCTTTGAAATTTCCTCTGCCAGATTGTTCATCTTTAAGTTCAATTTCAGACAATGTCTAAGAACATGGACAAAATGTAGACATATGCTTTGCCAAAATTTAACATTAGTGGCCTCTAATCCAATAAAATCCTCATTTTCTTAATAGACCTCATTGGCATAGTCTTGGTTGTGTGTGTTCCTATTAGCAATCTGGTCGTCTGAGCTCCCACTAGAATCATCCATTAAGCTCCACTTATAATATTCTAAAACTTCTCCTGCCTGCACACCTCCAAACTTTTCCAAACTCCTCCCACAAATCAGCTCCAAAAAATTTTGAACCACATAGTCAGGTTAGTCACAGCAATAACCCCTCTTCTTGGTACTAATTTTTGTGTTAGCCAGCATTTCTTCACTGTGACCAAGATACCTATCAAGACCAATTAAGGGGAGGAAAATTTTATTTTGGTTCTTGATTCCAGAGGTTTAATCTCAGGTCAGTCAAGTCCATTGCTCTAGGCCCACGGTGAGGTAGAACATCATGATAGAAAGGTATGGTGGAGAAGTGCTTCTCCACTTATGGCAGCCAGAAAGCAGAGGGAGGTAGGGGAAGGGGCCACAGGCAATATAAACCTTTCCGAGGCATGCCCTTTGTGATCCACTTCCTGTACCCATGCCCCACCTACCTATGTACATATTTGAATATGGAATGTACTACAGTGAACCTAATTATCATGTACATCCATAAGATATTTATTTAAAAAACAAACTATGGTAAGTGCTAGAAACATCAATAGAGGGAAGAGATGAGGGGAAGGAGAAAGGGAGGGAAAAGTACAGGAACAGTCTGAATTAGTGTAAGATATATTCCATGATTATATTATTATATCAAAATGAATTCCACTGTCATGTGTAAGTAAAAAGAATTTTAAAAGGTAACATCATACATCTCATTAAACACAAAATATTTATTCATTTATTTAAAATGTTTTATTTAATAATTGAAGTAGAATTGTTAATTTTGTCATTGGTAAGAGAAATAGTCTTTTATATTGTTTTTTATATAGACAGTTTAGATACAGATGTTTTAATATAAAACTTATTAAGAAAGATTTCTATAATATCTTGAGGGTTAGTTTTCATATATTTGAACTTTTTTATTTAAGGATAACATATATGCAATGACATACAGGTCATAAGTAGATACTGTATGATTTTCACAAACTGAGCACACCAAGAAATAAAACCATTATCATTATCTCAGAAGTCCCTTTGTACCCATTCAGGCATTAACTCTCAAGGTGGCCACTATCCTGAACTCTAAACCATCCTTAGACTGTAGAAATAAAATTATATTTCCTCTTTTG
Organism: Xerus rutilus; assembly: GCA_028644305.1. Taxonomy (NCBI): domain Eukaryota; kingdom Metazoa; phylum Chordata; class Mammalia; order Rodentia; family Sciuridae; genus Xerus; species Xerus rutilus. Next base: position 127,662,039 of record CM053403.1, read on the forward strand.
TTTGGCTTTATTTTTATAAAAATCTTCACACTGTTACAGATATTTATGGATTGTTTTCTTCATTAATATGCAGACTCCCATTGTGCAATAATTATGCTTTTTTATGAGATTATTGATCATGTCACTTCATCTATGTTACAGTTTGGATCTAGTAATATCCCTCCAAAAGCTCATATTTTGGAAGCATGGTCCCCAATATAGCAATATAGTAAGATTCAGAAGTGGGACTTTGAGGCAATGATGAGATTTATAACCTCATTAGTGGATTAATGCATTTGATAGATTAATAATTTAAATGGATTACTGAGTGGTAACTGTAGGTAGGTGGCAGATGGTTTGACAAAGTAGGTCACTGAGGACATACCCTTGGTGATTATATTTTGTCCATTGTTCTTATCTCTCTACTTCCTAGGGGCCGTGAGCTGAGCGAGCAGCTTTCCTCTGCTATGCCCTTCCACCATGATGCTTTGCCTCACGTCAGGTCCAAAGCAAAGGAGTTGACTGAACAAGGACTGAGATTTCTGAAACTGTGAGTTCAAAATAACCTTTTCCTCCTGTAAGTTGTTCTTGTTAGGTATTGTGGTCACAGTGTTGAAAAGCTGACTAATCTAATCTACAAGATGGGAGTGATAACAGTACCAACTCACAGGATTTTAGTGAGGAGCAAATTTACACACACACATACACACACACACACAAATACATCATCTTTTGCTTGATTCATTTACTTAAATTAGCACAGCATGTTTTAGCTAACAAACATGATTTCAAAATTTGTGTTAGTTACTAAGCATGCATTCATTTATAAAATATTTATACATCATTTTCTATGTATAAAATACTGTTTTAATTACTTGGATTTATCATAAAAAAGAGTGATAGCATTCTGTCACTTTTTAGATTAAAATTAATATGGACATAGGTTAAGGAATTCATTTAGGCAGGAGATAATGTGAGTTGTGATCAGTGCAATAACAATAGACAAAATGTGAAGTAGCCAGGTTTTGGATATGTTGCAAAGTAGAGTCAGGATTTCCTGAAAATCTGTTAAGAATCTGAAAGAAAAAGAGAAGAGGCAAAATCGATTTCAGACTCTCTGACTTGAGAAATGTAAAGGAAGCATTTCTCAAATTAGATGCTAAAATCTGCCAGAGAAATAGTTGTGGGAAGGAAAATTAAGATTTCAATACTGGATCTACATTTCAAATGCTTGTTACATCTCTAATTGCAATTTATGAATAGGTAATTATATATAAAATCAGGCATGTTTGGACTGGTGGTAAAAAAAATTGTTATTGATATTTGAAACCCTGAGACTGAATGACATTACTAGAGAAATGAGAGTAAGAAAAGCAGATCAAAGATTGAATCTTTAGTACTTCAACATTAAAAGAGTAGGGAAAAACTCCAGTTTGAGTAAAATGGTGTAAACACACTTTACAAAGTCTCACCTGTTAGCCAGGTACAGTGTCACATTCCTGTAACCCCAGCAACTCCTGAGGCTGAGGCAGTGGGACTGAAAGTTCGAGACCAGCCTCAGCAACTTAGTGAGAACCTGTCTCAACATGAAAAAAATAAAAAGGGATGGGGATGTAGCTCAGTGGTAAGGTGCTTCTGGGTTCAATCCCCAGTACTAAAAAAATAAATAAAAAATAAAAAAGTCTCACCTGTTGAATGTAGCTCTTTAAATCTGGAGGGAATGTAAAAACAAGTATTTGAACAACTAATATAAATAGGAATGGGGTGTTTAGCACTTTTAAAAATCAGGATTTGAAATGATCCTAAAGTAACAGTGGGTTTGCCATTCTTGACCTCAACTAAATACAGTCCAAAATCTCTAAGTGGACATTAGAGTGAAAGCACTAGGAGAAGCCCTTTTACTCTAGCTTGACAAGCTTGAGTCTTCTGCTCCTCAGAGAGTGGGGGAAATAGCCTGTATATTTTTTTCCTCTGTTGTCCCATTCTCCAGCTCCCTGGCACTCCTGTGATAATGGTGATGGCAGTGACAGGAGTGACAAGGGCATCATTTTTTCACAGCTGTTGTCTCAAGAGGATAGCAGAGTTCTCTATGGTATTTAAGTTTTTCTCCTTTTCTGCTGCTTGGCACAAATACCGGTGCCTTGATCTTGGACTTTTTAGCTTCCAGATCTGTGAGAAATAAATGTATATTGTTTGTAAATCTGTTATACTTTTATAGCAGCATAGATTGACAATATCAATTATTTTAGAGATTATAGAGTCATAAAACTCTTTTTCCTCAGAGAATGTATATTAAATTAGATTATCATTTTCTTCATAAAATAGTACCCTGTTAAATTACAGCCTATTATTTTTTTCTGATAAGTTTCTCAGGAATAATTTGCATCCAGATGACAATATATTTCATGATTAAATTCTATATTTATGTCCACTAATGAGCCAGATTTCACAAGTATACTTCTTCTGCTATGATGTTCCCTAATAAATTCAGTTGCCATGATTCTCAAAAAGCATTTTATATGTATTTAAGGATCCAAACAGGAGTAAAACAAAAATCAATTGTGAGTCAGATTTTATATTCTACTACGGCCTAAAATATCAGAGGTGTTTTATAACATCCAGGTAACTAGATTTACATTTGACATATATGCATGTAGCTCTCTCTAAAAATAGAAAATGCACAGATTTTATTAAGAAAGAAATTTTTAAAATAAGCCTAAAGTTTACATAATAAAGAAAGTGAACAAAACAAAATGTAATTTATTCAGTTATGCATGCTAATAGTGACAGTCATCCCTAAATACAAGTTCTAGAGCAGTCAGTAGGCATGTTATTTAAGAGTCAATAGCCACTGCACTTCAAGCAATAGAGTTAGAGGGGGATACAAACAAGAGGGCTGCCACGTAGTACCAAGAATGGTTCTTAACTTCTCATCACTCACACCCTTAATGAACTGTTTAAGCTTTTTACCCCAATCCTTCCATCCATTCATTTGATTTCCCTACTGGTTTTCTCACATTTTCCTCTTCCTTCTTTTCATTCTCAGGAAGGAAAATGCCTGAAAAGCAAAGGAATATGGGTCAGAGTTAGCATGACTAACTTTAATAAATGTTATATCTTTAACAAATTTTATCTTTAATAAATGTTGAGATGAATTCAAAATTGTATGAAGAAAATAATCACGTTCTCATAGATGCTCTAATAAACTGATCTATTCAAGTGTATTGATTTATTCAACATATATTTACTGGAAACATTTTTTTAAAAACAGAATTTACTTCCTAAACACAATGAGAAACAGAGGTAAATAAAACCTGGTCCTGCCATAGAAAAGCTAAGAATTTACTGAGGAAAACGATCTATGTATCAGTATAGTTGAAGTGTGGCAGAAAACATGCTATAGAGTCAATGTCCCAGGTGCAGGGTAAAGTGGTTCAAAGGGGTAGAAATGATTTACAACGTTGAGCTGAGTTTAATGAGTAGAATGTAGACCTGGAGTCTACACAAGCAGAAGTGAAATCAAATTATAAAAGAGATATTGGGCCTATTCAGTGAGTTTTCAAGAATCGGTATAGCTGAATATGATAAAAGTCATATAATATATTTAGACAAATAATGGGAATTAGCTTAGAATTTTCTATACCATATTTAGAAAATCTACTTTCAAATGAGCAAAAGGAAATCATGTATGTTCTTAAACAATATCCAAAATATTAAAAACAAATTTAAGAGAGAGCAAGTATACTACTGAAATATTGTTTAGAGTAAATCAAACAAAAATGGATCTGAAATTGCAATGAAATTAAAATAATTAAACTAGTTCAGGAATGAGTCACTGGAAATTTGAACCAAAGAGAAATATTAAGGATGGAAAAGTAACTAATTCCAGTGAAAATGTGAAAATATAAAATATTAAAAAAAATGCAGAGTCAGGTGACAAGTTGAATGTTACAGGAAAAAAAAAA
>CM053403.1:127666082-127693302 GCA_028644305.1 Xerus rutilus
TTAAAGAAAATTGATATCAACCAAAATATAGGATATGTAGACCTAAAAAAGGGTCTCTAAAGAAATACGTATTGAAAAGAGTTCTGCTGAGTATATTTCATGTATAAGACATATTTTTACAAAATTATTTCTGGTACTTTTTGGTATTAGAAGTAAGGTACTTGAGTAGCCACTTACACATGATCTTAATGAGGACAGAGGGTTTTAAGGCTGGGTCTTTGTTAAAATCCATTTCCTACATCTTCCACAATGTAGCTAATACAACACTATTTAAATGTTAAATGTCAATATCTTGAAAATCAAGCATACATTTTCCATCTATGAATTTCTGGTTGAGAAAGTTATAAATATAAAATAGCGCCTATTCCATTGCACAAAATTAGAAAGCAAATATGCTTAAGATATAATGAAAGAACATAACAGAACAAGTAATGTAAGAATGTACAGAATTAAAATGTAGTGGAGATCCAGGCTTATTATAAAATTAATTTCCCTAGAGTCATATTAAATTTTTTTATTGATTTAAGAAAATGCTCCTTAAGAGAAGTTTGTGGTTAAATGGAGATTAGAAAGAGAGTGGGACATCATGAGACCTTGAAATGTTATAAGCAAGATCTGAAGCGGTAGTCCAGACCTTTGTTGGCTTAACCTGGAAAGTGACACCACAAAAATGAGATGTTCTGTGGTTTAAAATCTCCAAATAAATGCAAACTCACCATTTGTGGTTAATACTTACTATGCAATATAGCAGTACAATACAGTCAAAACTATAACCTGGCCTTTCAAACCATCACAAAAACAAATAAACAAAAAATAAAACAAACAAAACACCCAACAAAATAAATTTGACCAAAAATTTTGCTATTAAGTAAAAAATGATCAAACTTGTATCTACTAATATTCAATCAGTGGTAAATCACAAATCTGGAATTCTTGTTTAAAATCAATATTTTCCTTAAATCTGATTTTTGTATTCATTTTTAATAACAAGATAATTTATTTTATTAGGGAGATAGCAGTCTATAATTTTAAAACAATATTATACCAGTAGTTGGACTAGATCTTCTACAAAACAATATATAAAATTAAAAAAGGTAATGTTTTGCTGAAACCCTTTAGGCCTCAGTTTTCTTGTCTACAAAATAGAATTAGAACAGATATATAAGGACCCTTACATCTATGAATGACTTTAAATTTAGGAATATGCTAATAAAACTTTCTGTTTAGAAATTATTAATATCATCAAATCAGTTCAGAGTTTTATTTTTAAAAAAATAAAATACTGCTTTCTATTCATGGTTGATAAAAAGATCAAATAGCGTAAGATTTTTAAGAAAATACTTGATACATGAAGTGAAAAACAGATTGAAAGCTAGTTTATTAACTTTTAATATGTGGCCAAAAACTGTTAAACTTCACAAATTTAAAAATAGATTTATTCAAATAATTTTATATGGCATTCCAAAAAACACTCTGTGACCTAGCGGACTTAAAATATTGGTATACATCAATACAAGATGGGATTTAAGGATTAGAAAAGTCTTGGATGTTATGCTATATTTTAGTCATATTTTCATTGTTGTGACTGAAAGATCAGACAAAAATAACTTAAATGAGAAAAAGGGGTGTTTTATGGCTTATGTTTCAGAGGTTTTAGTCCACAGATGGCAGACTCAATTACTCGGGGAACAGAGGAGAAGCGAGGCAGAACATCATGGAGAAAGGGCTGGTGGAGGAGGAACGCAGCTGAGGACATGGTACACAGGAAGGGGCGGGGCGGGGAGAACTCTGCACTCCAGGGACAAAACATAAACTCCAAAGGCATACTTATAGTGACCTACTTCCTCTGGACACACCCTACCTGTCTACAGTTACCACCCAGTTAATCTATATCAGTAGTTAATCCACTGATTATGTTATACCTCTCTTAGTCTAGTCATTTCACCTCTGAAAATTCTTGCCTTATCCCACACATGAGCTTTTGGGGAACACTTCATATTTAAACCATAACGTGGCAATTTCACTAGTATCTAAACCTGTTTCAGTGGCTTGAATCCAGAGTGCCTTTGGTCACTGCATTTAAATCACTTCTCATTTTGTATCTACATTTGTACCCTGGTGAAGTCATTATACCTCCTGGCTTCCATGATCATCCGGGTGCCAATAACCTCAATTTAGTTCAGAACTCTCCATGAATTCCAGCTTCCTATATCTATTAGAAACCATGAGTTGTAGCCAGAAGATGTCTTATAATGACATGTTTCAGTTGAATTGTTAATCCGGTTTCACCACCAGTGCCCTGTCACCAACACACACACACACAAACACACACACATACATACACACACCTGCTCCTCTCTCTTTCTCCCTTCCCGATTTCGTGGCTGTATGCTACCTCTTTCTCAGATTATTTCAAGTCTCCTAATATTTCTTGTTCTCTCTCTCCTCTATCTACTCTTAAAATAGCAGCCATAACACACCTATTAGAACAAAAGTAAACTTTCTTACAACCTTGCTTGTGACCTATAATGTCATTTTGCTGAGAATCACCACCAACCAAACATTAAAATATGACATATGGCCCTGAAACATCTGGCTCCCTATTTCTCGCAGACCTTGTGTTTTGCTAATCCCACCTCTGCTCAATCTGTGGCTGCTCAAACCTGCCTGACATGCTCCTGAGGCCTTTCCACTTGCCGTTCCCATTATCTGAAGTGACCCTTCCCCTGAGGTCTGCATCATTTACTCCTCCATCACATCGATATCTGTGTGTCCAGGCCCTCGATGACCGTACTGTTTACAATGGTCATACTCTCCAATACTCAGCATTTGACCTCAGTTTTTCTTCATAGCATTGTTACTATCTGATGTATTATATATTTCATACCTATTAACTTTGTTTAGTTTCTCTCTTCCCCCTGGTCTATAAACTTCAGTAGGGTCTAGAATGGTGCCCTTTTTTTTTTCTTTTTCACTGCTATTCCCAATGAATAGAATAATGCCTGGGACATGGAAGGTGCTCAACAGATCTTTACTTAAACAGTACATGGGCTTTAGTTACTGTGCAAGACAGAAAAATGCCCCACAAATATGTCCACATCCTAAACCACAAACCTAAGCAAATGGCAAAAGGACTTTAAAGGTTTTGAGGTAGGTAAGAGTGCACTTCATTGTCCAATTGGGCCCAATTTAATCACATTGGGGGTCATTATGAGAAAAGGCAGAGGTTCAGAAGCAGAGGAGATGCAGCTACAGAAGCAGAGAGTTTGGGAGAACCACAGCAGGGCTTGTGATGGAGGAGAAATGGATCAAAAGCCTAGGAAAGCTGGTGGCTTCTAGAAGCTGGAAAAGAAAAAGGAATAGGCTCTTGCATAGAACTTCCAGGGACAATGTGGCCTTTGATTTCAGCCCAGTGAAATTCACTTAGTACTCCTGACCTCTAGAATTGTAAAATAGCAAATTTGTGCTGTAAGTCACTAAATTTGTAATAATTTGTTACATAAAAATAGGAACTTAGTATAATTACAGGTTCTGATATTTTTAACTAATGAAGGCCAGGAGTATAGATTTTTCTGAAAATGGTGGAATTTGTAGATAATCAGTTATACATGAATTTATATACATACATAATCCAAATAATTGCCAGTTCTTCCTGATTCAAGGATCCACAGAATTTTTTAAAATTTTTTTGATATATGTACAAAAATATCTAATAATTTTATCCATCTAGTTAGGATTACCTGATTAAGAAGAGAATTTAGGTATTTAATTTATAGAAATTTTAGAATTTGAAAAATAGGAGAAAACTTCTTTATTTTTATTTGGAAATACAACAACTTAGATAACCACAATAGTATATGAATCAGAAAAGTCATTAGATTACAAAATTTTCTCAGCTTCCTTTAATCATTCAATTTACTATATTTTTATATATTATTTAATTGGAATTTAACAGGTTGAATTACATTACATTTTTTCCTAAACATTAAAGATTTTATATGTATTTCTGTTACAAATGAGCCTGTGTTATTATTAATATTGAGCTTAATTGTACTTTGTTTCTTAATAGATTGATAACACTTCATGTAACCATTGTGTTACATTCATGTTACACTCATGTTACATTCATGGTTACACTTCATGTAACCATTGTGTATGCTACTTACTAGCAGTTCAGAGCTGGGTAGATCAATTGTGTCTGTATCTTAGTTTTCTCATCTGTAGAATGTGACCACCTCTAAGAACTCTAAAAATATTTTCTATTTGTGAAGTATAAAACATAACCTCGTTATAAATACCTAATAATTATCAGTGATTATTATTTCTAATATTAAAGTCCATATGTCTCCATTCTTCTCTATGTGACATTAATCTAAGAATTTACTGTATTTGAGTCTAAAACCAAACTCAATTATAATTCTCAGATTTTGTTTTGTTTTCTGCATTTTTTCTTCATCAACTGAGTAAGTTTACAGAGGCATTAAAGTTATTAAAGTAATTATTGTCTTTCCTCATTAGTGAAGTCCAAGGATGTATTTTAAAAGTGGTTTTTTAAGGAAAAATTATTTATTTTATTTTTAAATTTTATTTTCAAAAAATAATGAATATTTTTCATCAGTGCATATTAATCCATTAATTCCCAAGTTCTCAATTCTGCAGGTGGTTCAGTAAAATTGAAAGATGGATTAAAATAGACTAGAAATAATAATCTAGAGTTTATATATTATTATGTTAATATTCATTCAATAATAAAGTAAAACTGAGTCAAACCACATTGAGCTAGCCTAGCTGGCTACTTTGCTTCCTTCCTTTCCCACTTTCACAAAGACTTGATAACTGTATTAAGACTTGGTTACTCCAAAGACAGTTACTTTTTAGGGAAGAGGAGGAGAAAATACAAATGGAAGATAGTACCAACTGTTACTATAATTGCTTATCATTCTCTGGATGGAAGGGCCATTACTAAAATGATAATCCAGTAGCAGAACACAAAGAGGAAGAAACAGATGCCCTTCCATCACCCTCTTCCATTATCTTTTTAGCATGTCTGCGTAGCAAAAAGCACTCTCACAAAGGACAAGTTCCATTGTCAGAGTACTGATACTGTATTGGTAACACAATAGTAGAAAAGTCTAGCCCTAGAGCTTGACACAATAGTTCATTAACCATGCCATTATTTTATAAAATTTTAAGCCTATATTAGGAAATTGAATTTGTGAATGCCTATAATAATTTCAAATACACATTTATTATTAAATCTAAAACAGTCATGCAATCAGTTGGACATATAGAGAAGGATTCTTCCAGTTTTCAAGTCCAAATGAAATATAATTTGTTACTTTATTAGAAATCTAGCTAGCAACAAGGAAATATAATGTATTTTTTATGATACTTTAAATGACCTACCAAAATTGAGGTGTAGTTTGAAATAATCTTGAGAAGATAAACTCAATTACCTACATGCTTAAAATTTAATTGGACTGTTATTTCATTCTCAAGATTTATGCTCCTTCTCTTCCTTTATTCTTTATTTTTGTTGCCGTTTTAAAAATGCCTAAGCACAATTGGAATATTATACCATATATGTTCAGTAAAGGGGACTACATTGGTGCCCTCCTCAGGTTTCCTAAATGGGGATGGGTCAACCATCACACAGTTGACTGTACCCACACTTTTAAGCTGACATAATGTTAGGCTCTGTCAGGTTCTCAGAGAAGGACCATTCCCTTGAGATTTCTCCTTGGTTGAAGCTGAGTAAGCAAACTATACTGTTGAATTTTGCAACCTTTTATTCCCTTCTCAATGCACTGTATGCCCAGACAGACTGCACCAAATGACTGACTGATCTAGGGGTACTTATTGGAGGTCCTAATTCTTGTCTCAACATTAGAATTACTTAATGGTAAAGTAATACTCCAGGAGTCCCTGCATGATTGGGCTCAAGCTACATTCTCATAAAAGCACACCTTTTCTCAGATCTTACCCCTTCTCTATCCCACTTCCTTTCTTTCATAACAATTTTCTCTCAGAAGTTCATCTCAATAAAGCACTCGAAGGAGAATCCCCATCTCAAGTTCTGATTCTAGGGAGCCAGATTTATGATAGGAGATAAGATATTAGGACATAAGAAATGTGATATTGTAGCATTTCCTCCAAAGCTCCTTTATTTTGAGAAGTTAATGACAACCTACATGGCCTGGAAGTTTCTATCACCCAGTTGAGACCCTTTCTTCCGGTTTAGTGGGAAGTTAAATGATTTAGAATTGGTTATGATATAGCTTGCAGAATTTACCATGAAAATTGCAATCACAGTGTCTGTTACACTTTAAGTATTTTATCCTTTGTAATTATATATACCAAGATTCTCATCCTAAACTAGCCATTGCTAAAACATATTTTAAACAAGAATCCTAATGAATCATACATAATTAAGTGTTATTAGCCAGGACTATAATAAATAAGAAGTATTTATCACAAAATAATAAAAGTCACCAAAATGACCAAAAATACAAAACATATATTCCAATTTTTTTTAAAAAAAGTACCTCACAGTACAGATTTTTCCACTTGAGATTAAAGTATTTAGCTAAGAAGATATAGAATATTAAAAGGCTACCTTGTCAGTTTTCATGTTTGGAAGAGGGACAATCTCATTACATCTGAGTCAAAGGACTTTAGATATATGAACTCAAATTCAATTGTAGTAGAAAATAAAATTGTATTCGTATTTGATTATATCTGGTACGTGATGTCAGCCTTCTTGGTAAAATTCTGACTGACTAATCTGGGGTACTTATTGGAGGTAAGTATCTATTCTAAAGAATAGACCTGATTGCATATTTTTATAATAATATGCTAGAGATCTCACTAGATGAATTATGATCTATGAGAAGTGAACACATATTAAAAACTCATAAAATCCAAAAATCATCATCAAAGACTTTTCAAAGAAAATTTATATGAAATTAAACACTCTGCACTTCAAATATTGCCAATTGAAAATCATTTCATACAAATGTGTAAATTTAATATAAAATGGTTGGAAAATACTTTTCTTATATTTTATTTAAGTGACAAATAAAAATTAAATATACTTATAATGTAAAAATGTTTGAAACATTATGAAACTCAAATTTAATATACATTTAACAACATCTACTGAGTCCTCTCACTCTAGCCCCTGATAACTACCAATATAGTATCTGCTTCTACAAGCTCATCTTTTGTAGAATCCAAATATAAGTCATTTGTCATTTTGAGTCTGGCTCTTTTAATTAAGCATGATGGCCTCTAGATTCATCTATATTGTCCAAATGACAGAGTCTCCTTTTTTTAAAACAAATGATTAATATTTAATTGCATGTGTGTTTATGTGAGATTGATCTATCTAGAGATTTTGCCCCCCCATACAATTTCTTTATCCATTCATCTGTTGATAGATAATTAGATGGATTCCATATCATGTCTATTGTGAATAATGCTGTAATGAACATGAGAGTGCAGGTATTTCTTTGACATCCTGATTTCATTTTCTTTTCAGTATATACTCAGAAAAGAGATTGATCGATTCATATAATTTTTTGAGGAACCTCCACTCTATTCTCCATGGCTATAGTAATTCTCATTCCTGCCCGCAGTGCTCAAGGATTCCTTTTTCTCTACATCCTTACCAACACTGATATTTTATCTTTTCAATAATATCTATTCTAACTTGTAGAAGTAAAATCTCATCATACTTTGAATTTGCATTTCATTGATTTTGAGAGATATTGAACATATTTTCATATGCATTTTGATCATTTGTATATCTTTTGAAAAGTGTCTCCTCAATCCCTTTGCTCATTTTTAATCTAGTTATTTTTCTATTGAGATTAGTTCCTTAAATATTTTGAATATTAAACCCTTATCAAATGTATGCTTTGCAAGTATCTTCTTCCATTTCATAGGTTAGACAATCTATTCAGTGTGTGTATGTGTGTGTGTGTGTGTGTGTATTTCCCCCCTTGACTGGCAGAAACCTTGCAACTTAATATAATCATATTTGTCTATTTTTGCTTTTGTAGTTATATCCAGACAATTTTTCAGACCAATATCATGTAACTTTTGTCATGTTTTCTTCTAATAGTTTTACAGTCTCAGATTTTATGTTTAAATCTTTAATCCATTTTGAGTTGACTTATTTCTTTTCTTTTTTCATTACTGGGAATTGAACTCAGAGTATTGCATATACTAGGCAAGCACCCATCAGTGAGCTATACATCTTGCCCCCAAGTCGATTTTTCTATAATGTGGGATTAGGGTCTTCTTTCATATGGATATTGAGTTTTCCTAACCTATTTATTATTAAAACAACTGTACTTTCCCTATTGTGTATACCTGGCACTTTTGTTTAAAATCATTTGACCATAAATGAGTGGATTTCCTTCTGATTCTCTCTTCTATTTCATTGGATTATGTGTTTGTTTATAAGTCAGTACTGTACTATTTTAATTACTCTGGATATTTTATTACTTAGACTTCTCATCTTAAATTCTGATAATGTGATACCTCTAGCTTTGTACTTTACTCAAGATTGTTTTGGCTATTTGGGGTCTTTTTGTGGTTCAATACAAATTTTAATTTTTTAAATATTTTTTATGAAAATGCCATAGGAATTTTGATATACACTGACTGTAGATTGCTTGGGGCAGTATAAATACTTTAACGATATTAATTTTTCTATTTCATGAACATAGGCTATCTACCCACTTACTTGCATCTTTTATCAATGTTTTATAATATTCCATGTACAAATCTTTCAGCTTTTTGGTTAAATTTATTCATAAGTAGTTTTTAAAGTTACTTTAGCTATTATAAATGGAATTGTTTCCTTGATCTTTCTTCAGACAATTCATTGTTAGTGTATGAAAATGCTCGGGATTTTTGTACATTGATTTTATATCTTGAAAATTGTATGTAAAATCATTTATTGGGCTCAGGGGTTTTGTGTGTGTGTGTGTGTGGTCTTAGTGTTTCCTATATATAAGATTATATCGTCTGTAAAGGAAGATTATTTTGCTTCATCATTTTCATTTCAGATGGATTATATTTCTTTTTCTTATCTAAAATTGCTGGCTATAACATCTAGGTACTAGGTTGAATAAAAGTGGAGAAAGTGCATATCTTTTTCTCTTCTCTAATCCTAGAGAAAAAGCCCTCAATTTCTCACCACTGAATATAATGTTAGTTGTGGGTTTGTCATACATACCCTTAATTGTCTTGGGGTACATTCCTTCTGTAACAATTTTATAGAGTGCTTTCATCATAAATGAATGTTGAATTTTGTCAAATGCTTTATTAAAAGTATGTATCAAGATAATTTTATGTTTTTAAATGATTTGTTCTGTTAATATGTTATATCACATTTATAGATTTGTATTATTGGGTCATCTTTACATCTCTGGGTTAAATAACAGTTGATCTCAGGGAATTATCCTTTTAATATATGATTAGATCTGTTTTGCTAACTATTTTGTTGAGTTTTGCATCTATATCCATCAAGAATATTGACCTATAATTTTCTTTTCTTGTGGTGTTCGTGTCTGGCTTTGGTATCAAAATATTATGGTGTTCTGAAGAGTTTGAAAGTACCTCTTTAATCTTTCAGAAGAGTTTGAGAAAGATTGATATTAATTCTTCTTAACGTATTTGTTATATATTCAGCAGTGAAACCAGCAGGTCTTAGTTTGTTTGGGAGCTTTTATTATTGATAGCATTTCTTTACTCACATTTGATATATTTAGATTTTTTTATTTATGATTTAGTTTTTGTAGGTTGCATGTTCAGGTTTAGTTTTTATATCCAACTTGCTGGTGCTCACAGTGGTTTCCTATGATCCTTCATATTTCTGTGGTAGCAATTTTAATGTCTTCTTTTTCATTTCTGATTTTATTTATTTGAGCTGTCTGTCTTTTTTTGAAGTTACTGTAGCTAAAGTCAATTTTGTTTATTTTTCCAAAATTGATTATCAATTTTGTTAATGTTTTCTATTATTTTTCAACTATCTCATTTGTTTCTGCTCTGATCTTTATTTCCTTACTTGTACTAACTTTGGGAACAGTTTACTCTTTTTCTAATTCTTTGAAGTGTAATATCCAGTTGTTTATTTGAAATCTTCTTTATTTGAAATCATTTTTTATTCAAATAATTTATTGTTATATTTATTGTTCAATAAATTTATTGTTATGAACTTCTTTCTAGAACGGTTTTATTACATACTGTAAATTTTGATATCATGTCTATCCATTTTGTTCATCTCAAGATATTCTTATAATTTTCCTTTTCTTTCTTCTTTGACCCATTGGTTACCCAGGAGCATTTAATTTAAGCTCCATATATTTGTGAATTTTCTAAAATTCCTGTTACTGATTTCTAATTTCGTATCACTGTGGTTGGAAAAGGTATTTGATACAATTTCAATCTCTGTATATATATTGACTTGTTTTGTGACCTAACATAAGATATATCCTGGAATATTTATCAAGAATACTTAAAAACAATATATATTCTGTGGCAGTTAGATGGGATGTACTTTTAGGTCCTTTAGTCCATGGTGTAGTTCAAGTCTAATGCTTCCTTATTGATTTTCTCTATGGATGATCTGTCTATTGTTGAAGGTGGTATTGTGTCCCCTACAATTATTATATTGCAGTCTATCTCTCCCTTCATATCTTTTAATATTTGCCTTATGTATGTATTTTGGTGCTCCAATGTTGATTGTTGCTTATATTTGCAATTGTTTTGTTCTTTGATGAATTGACCTCTTTAAAATTAAATAAAAACAAAATAGGTCATTTTTTTGTAATTTTTGACTTGTTTATTTTATCTAATACAGACAACTACCTATCTGGCTCTAGATTCCATTTACATGGTATATATTCTTCAGCTCTTCATTTTCCATCTATGTGTTCCTTTGAAGATGTAATGAGTCTTTTATAAGAAGTATATAGATGACTCTTATCTTTTTAAATCCATTATGCTCTTCTGTATTTTGATTGGAAAATTTAATTCATTTACAATCAAGTTTTTTATTAATAGTTGTAGACTTCCTAAAAACATTTTTGGGGGTTGGAAGTACCAGGGATTAAACTCAGGGACACTCGACCACTGAGCCACATCCCCAGCCCTATTGTATTTTATTTAGAGACAGGGTCTCATTGAGTAGCTTAGCACTTCATTTTTTGCTGAGGCTGGCTTTGAACTCATGATCCTCCTGCTTCAGCCTCCCAAGCCACTGGAATTACAGGCATGTGCCACCGTGCCCCGCAGGACATTATTTTAAAGTATATTTTTTAGGTGTAGATGGACACAATACCTTTATTTTATCTATTTATTTTTATGTGATGCTGAGGATGGAACACAGTGTCTCACACATGCTAGGCAAGCACTCTACCACTGAGCTACAACCTCAGCCCTTACTGAAGACATTTTGTTTTCTGTTTTTAAATTTTCTTTTCAGACCCTTTGTTGCTTTCTTCCTCTCTTGCTGTTTTCCTTTATGAATAATTACAGTTTTATATTTTTTCTAATGGGATTCTATGATTCCTTACTTTTAATCTTTTTGCTATCCACTGTATGTTTTTACTTTGTGATTCTTATAAGTATTTCATAAAATAACTTATTGTCCTAAAGGCTATCTGAAGGTGATAAACAACATAAGTTTGATTGTATATAAATATTCTATACTGTACTCCAATCCTTCCCAATCTTTTGTTTCTCATGTCACAATTGATGTCTTTTTATATTGTGTATCCCTTAACAAATCATTCTGGCTATTATTATTTAAATACTTCTCTTTTAAATTCCATTCTTAATATATATTTTATTCACTGGTATTATAGCATTAGAATGGTCTAAATTTAACTTTGTAATCATTTTTACCAGTGATTTTTTTTTTTTTGGTACCAGGGATTGAACTCAGGGCTATTCAACCACTGAGCCACATCCTCAGCCCTATTTTGTGTTTTATGTAGAGACAGGGTCTCACTGAGTCACATAGTGCCTCACCGTTGCTGAGGCTAACTTTGAACTTGTGATTTTCTTGTCTCAGCCTCCTAAAGTGCTGGGATTACAAGCGTGAGCCATGGTGTCTGGCTACAAGTGAGTTTTATATTTTTAAATGTTTTATTATAATTAGCATCCTTTAACTTCAGCTTGAGGAACTCCCTGCATTTTTTCTTATAAGCCAGGTGTAATGGTAATGAACACCCTCATCTTTCGTGTCTCTGGAAAAGTATTTCTCTCTCTCTCTCTCTTTTTTTTTTTTTTTTGGTACCAGGGATTGAACTCAGGGGCCCTTGACCACCACGCCACTTTCCAGCCCTATTTTGTGTTTTTATTTAGAGACAGGGTCTCACTGAGTTGCTTAGAGCCTCTCCGTTGCTGAGGCTGGTTTTGAACTTGCGATTCTCCTGTCTCAGCCTCCCAAAGTGCAGGGATTACAGGCGAGCACCACCGTGCCCGGCTCCTATTTATCTCTCTTTTACTTTATTTTTAAATTTTTTCTGGGGGGATACCAGGTATTGAACTCAGGGCACTCGACCACTGAGCCACATCCCAGCCCTTTTTAAAAACTTTTATTTAGAGACAAGGTCTCGTTGAGTTGCTGCAACTGGCTTTGAACTTGCCATCCTCCTGCCTCAGCCTCCCAAGCAGCTAAGATTACAGGTGTGAGCCACTGTGCCCGGCTCTCTTTTATTTTTGAAGGATCTTGCTAAAACAAGATATTCTTGACTACAACTTTTATTCTTTTAGCATTTTGAATGTGTCATTCCATTCTCTCATGCTTGTAAAATTTTTGCCAATGAATCTACTGATAGCCACATTGAAATTTTCTTCTAAGTTCTATGCTTCTTTCTGCCTGCTGCTTTCAGGATCCTTTTTTTGACTTTGATTTTTGACTGATTATACTATGTCTTGGTGTATTATGGTTTGGACTAAATTTTATTGATCTTTGACCTACCTGTTTCTCAATATTTATCTTTCCACGGATTTGGGAAGTTTTTGGAAATTATTTCTTTAAGCAAGATTTCTGTGTCCTTCTCTTTCTTTTTCTTCTAATATGACAAAATTTGATCTGTTGTTGCTATCTTATAGGTCTCAAGACATTCTTCATCCCTTTTCATTGTTTTTATTTATTTCAAGCCTGCATATGTTATTTTAAAAAATAACATATTTAAATTCATAGATTATTTCTTCTGCTTGATCATTCTACTGTTAATATCCCCTACTATGTTTTTCATTTCACTCATAGTATATTTGTTTTCCAGTGGAGGATAAAATCTGCTATCTCCTATTCCATCATTGAGTACATCACTGTTCTGCAAAATAATTATTAATAATTGTAAGTATAGGCATGTTGTGGACAACAAAAGTATAGCCCTCTACCTATTGAAAATTAAATTGTCCCACTTTTTTTTTTTTTTTTTTTTGGTATCAGGGATTGAACTCAGGGGCACTCGACCACTGAGCCACATCCCCAGCCCTATTTTGTGTTTTATGTAGAGACAGGGTCTCACTGAGTTGCTTAGTGCCTCGCCCTTGCTGAGGCTGTCTTTGAACTCACGATTCTCCTGTTTCAGCCTCCCAAAGTGCTGGGATTACAAGCGTGAGCCACCGCGCCCTGCTAAATTGTCCCACTTTTTTGTGTGGTATCACTTTCTGTGGTTTCCACTACCCATGGTCAACCATGTTCCAAAAATATTTAAGTGGAGAATTTCAGAAATAATCCATACAAAGTTTGTGTGTGTGTGTGTGTGTGTGTGTGTGTGCATACACTAGAGATTGAACACAGGATACTTCATACATGCTAGACAGGCACTCTACCACTGAGTCACATATTTAGCCTACAACTGATGAGTTTTAAATTGTGCATTACTTTGAGTAGAATTATGAAATCTCATGTAATTCCCATTAATGCATCCTTGCTAAATGTCAGTAGCCATCTCAGTCACAGTGTTTCAGGGCTTGTGTTCCATAAACCTTTATTTTACTCAATAATGCCCTCAGAGTGCAAGAGTAGTAATACTGGCAATCCATGTGTGCCAAAGAGGCAATAAGGTGCTTCCTTTAAGTGAAGAGGTAAATGTTCTTGACTTAATAAGAAATTAAAAAATCATACCTGAGGTTGATTAGATCTGTGGTAAGAATGGAT
This sequence comes from Xerus rutilus, assembly GCA_028644305.1. Lineage (NCBI taxonomy): Eukaryota > Metazoa > Chordata > Mammalia > Rodentia > Sciuridae > Xerus > Xerus rutilus. The sequence continues at coordinate 127,680,274 of CM053403.1, forward strand.
TTTTCTATCTGTAAAATTATAAAATAGAAAAAGAAATTACTGATTTTCTGTGGCACCCCAATTTGCAAAGGTTATAGTGATGGTGCATGTTAATTACTTAGTTAAGACTGGAAAGACATTGCTTTTGGGTTTAAAAACATGGACTGAAAATGTGTCTCAATGTCAACAGTGTGTTATCCCACAAAGCATTGGGCCTACAAAGGGATTTTCACATTATGTTTCAGGAATTCACTGGGGGTGAATTTATGCCCCATGTATAAAGAGGAACTATTACAATGATCAGCCTGAATATTTTGTGCAGTTGCCTTTTTCAATAGAGCAGAGAGCAGACTTAGAGAAAGGTTTGATTAGTACTTCATATTTCACTCCTAGGTAGACAGAAATTGTTGTAACAGCCAAGTTCTTTACAAAGTGAATGTTTCCACAGCAGTAAGCTAGAAGGCATTTTAACGAAAATGTAGGAGAGGGAATACAATGCACCATGAAAATCTAGGGGGCATTTTATTCAACACAGTGCAGGTTCATGCATGAATAGATATAAATAATAGACTAATGTAATAAGATAAAACTAACAGGAAGTTACTACATAGTAGACCATTACTTGTATTAAATATTACCTAGGGTTATGCTTATAACAGAGTAGTTTCAATAAATGATGATTAAGTACCTATCAAAAGACAGGTGAATGCAAATTGTAAAGAAAGTGTTTTCTGTTGAACTGTTTGTTCAGAAGATTTGAGAAGGTCGCCTTATCTGTCAGAGTGCAGTTCATCAGGGGATAATTCAGTTTTCACATGTGGTATCCTTATGTTCATAATATATTTCATTATTACTGATCCAAAAGAGAAAACAGCTTAAATGTTACTTGTGTATGTGTTTTTGTGAAGAAAGGAGAGAATAACTTTACTAACATAGAAATATAGATCAGTCTTTCCTGTTTGGCACACTCAGTCTGTAAAACATTATGTTACATGTATGAAATGAGAAATTTTAGAAAATATGTGATTCACAAATAATTTATATACAGAAGTTTACCTAAAGAATTAGTTTAATTGAATGTATACTTTATGGGGAGCTAATAGTGTGATAAGAGGGTAATCTAGGGCCTAATTTTCTAGGCTAATGACCTAATTTCCATACACAGCAGCATTTTCCTCTGTAGCAGAGATCTTAATTAACAGTTAATACACAAGTCATGCTTGATACAGTGTAGAGTACAAGTTAGTGCTGTTGATGGTCCCTGCTGCTCTCACTAGTCTCAGCACCACCCTAGGCAAAACCCTGAGCTTACGAGCACAAAGCCATGGAATTATAAGTGGAATGAGTCTACACTCTAACATGTTTCCATCACTCCCTTTTAAAAATATTGATTTGAAGAGTATGTGTACATGGGTATTTTCCTGAGTGGATCTATATGATAGACATGCACACACATATAATAAAAAGATTTCTTTAGATATTTGGAGTGAATATTTACACAAATAAAAATACAAGTAAATAGACATTAATGAAATCAAAGTATTGACTAAGAGAAATGTCTATAGATGTTAAGGAAACAAGAGACAGTGTGGATGCAGAAAAGTTCATGGAGAGGAAAGAGCTGTGCTGGACTTTGAGAGAACATCCTTTGCAGAAGGAGTCCTCATTGACCATCCAAAGAGAGGGGCTGGGGGGGGCATGAGGGTAAAGGGAGGAGTGAAACACAAAGGAGGGAGCGAGGGGAAGGCTGATGGCTGCTCAGAGATCAGCACTGCACTGCATGGCCTAGGGCTGGATTTCCATGCATCCTGCCTCCTGCTTCTTCACTCCATCCTGACCAAGTATGTGAGAACTTAGTGTTTCTAATAGAAAACATCAGAAGGAAAATGCCCCTATAAAAGCTGGGCTGGCTGAAGCATTGAGTTTCTGTTGCAGAGTTGAAGATGGAGAGAAGTTGACCAATAAAGATGAGGACGGAATAATCAATAAATGAGGTACAAGTTTGTTTTCTTCTCTGGTTGTTGTTAAAGGCAACTGAGACTTGACAGGCTAAAAGGGAAGAACTTGGATTCCTCTGACCTTTCTGATTTGAACCTGTGTACTTGATATTTAAACCAATCATTCTGTTCACAATGTAGGGAGGGAGGATAGAATAGGTCAATTTGAATTTCATATCAAATTTTGAGGGTTGTTCTATTATGTGTTCATTTCTGAATCTAGCAGTAATTGGCTTGTGTTTATATGTTTCTCCTAATATTTTTTAAAACGCTTGTAGATTTTTTAATTTAATCAGAACAGTTGTTTTTTAACATCTCAATATGCTGATGATAACTGCAAAGCTGATTTCTATTGGAGGCAGGAATCAATCTACAAGCAGGCATAAAGAAAATATAGGATCATTTTTCCATTTATGTATTTAACTCTGTACTATAAAATCATCTTGTATTCAAATAAGAGTCAAGTCTTGTTATTTGTTTGTTTTCTTCATCCCTTCTCTCCTGAAATACAGCATGTAAGTTATTTAAGGTCAGAAGGAGGGGTAGATTTTCCTTCTTTCCAGATTAAACAGGTCATGATTTGATGAGCCAGAGATTTGACACATCTAGTTCAAAGGAAACATCATGTCATACCACTTTATACCTTGTTTCTGGGATCACTGTTCACACAAAACATCAGGAATTTCCCTGTAAGGAAGATAATTTGGCTACATTATTGAAGACACCTGGGACATCACATTTTGAGAGAGATGCCTGCACTACTGTTCTTTACATATATTTTGTTAGCTTTATCTTCTTTCATTTTTCTTTTCTATTTTTTCCCAGTAGGTACTCTATTAATGTTTAATGATTCATGAAGAAAATCTAAGGTAAATGGATAAAATAGAAAATACAAGGTGCCCATCCATTGACATATGTAAAATGATAAAGTTTTAGATGAAAATAGAATAATTTTTAAAATTTTGGCAATATACGTAAATACATAAAATGTGTACGTATGTTCTTTAATGAACATATGTAAAAAGAAACTTACTAATAGCATCGTTTGCAAGTCTGCTGATTCATATATTTAAATGTGAATTCAAGATAGATGACTATCACAGTTTTATAGGTATACTGAGTGCAATCTTAATTATTAAACCCTACTAATTCGAACAAGCTTCAATTTATTCAACAAATCTGTTGATCATTAGTTTGGTGGCAAGTAAATAGTAATTTATTTGTTAGGAAAAAATATTTTATTTTTGCAGTGATTTTTCTCCCACTGTAAGCAGTGGTTCTTTAGCTCTTATTTTTTAACCATAAATTTACTTAAATTCATCTTCTCTTCTTACCAAATGTATTTATCCATTAATTTTAATTTATTTTACTGTTAATGTCTTGTCCCTAAAGGACTAAACATAAAAGAACATTCAGGAACTATATGGCAATATCCAAAGAGTAACATGTGTAATGGAGATACTGGAGGAAAAGAACAAGAGAAGTGATATTGGCCAAGAATGAGCCAAAATGAATGATAGAAACTAATTCACAGATCAGGAGACTCAAAAAAACTACAACTATAGTAAATGTCAAACACATACACACACACATACACCACACACACACACACACTTAAGAACACTATATTCAAAGCGGAGAAAGAAAGACAAATGGAAAATCTGGAAAGAAACTGCCTGGAGTTACTCTGATCTTAGAGAAAAAGTCAGATGAGAGTTGCAATGAACTTACTCCCCAAGTGAGGCAAACAAAAAGTACAGTCCAATCTTCAAAGTGTTGAAAGAAAAAAAATCCTGCTAACATAAAATTTTATATCAAAAATTATCAGAAAAATGGAGGAGAAAAGATGCCATTCTTAAACCAAAACTGAGGACATTCACGGAAAACAAACCTACCATGCAAGAAATATTAAAAGGTTTTTAGATAGAAGGAAAGGAATATAAGTTTGGATTTTGGATCTATATTTAAAAAGAAAAAGTGTCAAAGAAATATTTTAAAGTAAAATAAAATTTTGTATTTTCCTTTCTCTTGAGTACTAGCTGTTTGTTTAGAACAATAACAATATAATGAGTGATTATAGAATATGGATAAGTAAGGTAACAAAAGAAATATCATGAAATAGAAGAGAGGATATTGAACATCGCTATAAGGTACCTGCACTATATGTAAAATATACAATAGAGTGCTATTTGAAAGCATACTAACTTTATTAAACAATATATAAAGCAAAACATATTTAATGACTAAATATCTATAAATTGAAGTTTAACAGATATACCAAATAAAATAGAATCACAAAATTCTAAATTAAAACCAGACAAGGTTGAAAAGAGTTAGAAATAAGTAATGAGAAAATATATTGACACCTAAGAAAATGTTTAATTACTAAATTAGGTGGAATAAGAGATTAACAATAAACTAATAATAAAATAGAACAATTATAACAATGTGCTCTAAAATATTGTGTAAATTTAGTGCTGCTCTCTCTGTATCTCTTTCATTTCTCCTCTCTTTCTCAAGATAAGAACTAACTGAACAAAATCATGCAGAACCATAACAGCTGTTCTGGTAACCAAGATGGCTACTACAAGACTAATGGGAGGGTAGCATATACTGTGTGGTTATGCTGGACCAAGAAGGGTATTTTACATCTTGGGAGGGACAGAGCAGGATGGTGAAAGCTTCCATGAACTCCTGTACTAAATATATGTAGTGTTAAATTAAATTTTTCCTATTATATGCATATGCCTATAATCCTAGCAATGGAGTAGGCTGAGGCAGGAGAATCACAAGTTTGTGGTCTGCCTTCGCAACTTAGTGAGACCCTTAGCTACTTAGTATGACCCTGTCTCAAAATAAAATAAAAAAAAATACAAAGGACTGAGGATATACCTCAGTGGTAAATCGTTCTGGGTTCAATCTTTAGTACCCAAAATAAATTAATTGATTAAAAAGTAAATCCAGACAAAAGCTGCCTCTGTACTTTAAATCCCAAAGTAGCAAACTAAAACCTAAGAAACCACAACCTAAATTAACATATAAACTATCAGCAACCTAATTTAAGGGTTTATTGTTGTAACAACTGAGTCCTAGCTGCCACAACAGCCAAGATCCAACCAATATCAAGATGACAACTCTTCAGAATGCATCCATATGAGGCAAATACCTCATTACAACATGCTCAAATAAGGCAAATGCCAGCTGTCACCAATCCAGTTAATTCTGCACCATCCCATTTTCTGTCTGCTCACTGTTGCTAGGTGAAGATGTCTGAACCTTTTCTGGTTCTGACTGGTACTCAATATATAAATTAATCTTTTTTCAAATAAAATTGACTAGATTTGATTTGTCTAAAGATGTTATTTTACCAAGAATAATAATATGCAGACTTAAAACAACAGCTGCTGCCAATGTGAAAGCTGACACTGACATACACAGCTCTCAAATAGTTACCTCAGGTTTCCAGTTCCCATCTTGCTCAAGAGGGGGAAACCAAGAGGAGGGAATGACAACAGAAGAAATGGTCCTTGTCTTCATGAATTGGAGACAACAAATTACACACACACACACACACACCAGCTATGAGTTGTGCTTCTGCTAAGAAAACACAGAGAGATTAATCCAACTAAAAATAAACCACTAAGATTTCCTAAAATACTGTCATGCAGGAATATGTTAGGAATTACCTTTACTCATGGTATTTATTACCTTTACTCATGCTAGTATTTATGATCTTGAAATATAATAAATATCTGGGGTTTTCTTTCAGTGGTCTGTGACATATATTGTAATATTTCTACCAAAGGAACACTAAAAATCAATTCATGGGACATTTCATTACATTTTATTTTATTTTCTGAAACTGTATATTTTTGGTATCAATTTTTAGGTGAGGTTTGAACATTTTGCTCTTCTTTCACACTTGATGGTTTCTCCATTATGCTGCAAGTTTGTGTGAAGCTGAAGTTGTCCTTTTCATTGATGAGGAAAGTTTAACATTTTATTCCTTTTTCATAAATGTAGTTTGACTCTTTTTTGAAATGATGATGAAAGTGTAGCTTCAACCTTTTGACCCTTTATACTAGGTGTAACTTCAACCCTTTGATCCTCTTTACTAGATGTGGCTTCAACCTTTTGATCCTCTTTCTGAAGGATAGGTTCAAAAGTTTTCATTACTTCTTCACGTTGCTTATGAAGCACACTCAAAAATGAAATCAAAATAGTGGGGAACACAAGAAAACTAATTACCCAAATGACTATGAACTGGAAAATCGGCACTGCTTCAATCTCAGGGGATGGACCACTGTCAACACTACCTCCACTGCCTACCTTCAGGCAGTTAGCTGGGGGGCCCACCTGGAATTGCAATGGTAGTGATGTTTATTGTTGCAGATCCCTCTCAGATTGCAGGCATGGGGTGGACAAGCATCTTCCCAAAGATGGACACACTTCTGATGATGACATATCTGGTCTTCACCGCACACTGTACCATTCTTCACCAAAATCAGGTATAACCATCCCAAGAGGGTAGTCAGTACTCCAGCAACTGCTATCGTTGACTTGAGTCCAGTGCACAGTGTTATGGTCTTTCAAAGAGGGAATTTGTGTCACATTCTCACACAGAACTTGTCCACACAAGATATCTGAGATATCGCATGGTACATATCTAGTGTCTTCCATACCACAGTGACCAAAACGGTCACCTCGGGTGTTAATTTCCTTGTAACAAATCTGATTTGCATTCTTGGCTTCTTTGCCAAAAATTTTTTTACACTGCTCATCATGACTGTTGCATCTCTTTTCATAGCAGAAGCTATTATTCTGGCAAGCGATCCCGTCCTTCATGTACACATCATCTGGATGCTCAGGTGAAGTGCCATTGCACCACTCTGGCAGATCACACTCATGTTCCTGTGCTCTACACACTGTGCCGGATGGCCTGAGCTTGCAGTCTTTGCAACAAAGCCCTGAAGCACAGTCAGCCCCAGGCTTCAAAGTACAGTTTTGCAAACAACATGAATCATTTGTACACGATTTTGTGGAGCCGCAGTCACACTGCTCTTCTTCTTCAACCACACCGTTCCCACAGCGCTTCATTGTGATGATGTGCTCTGGATTTGGTGTATTTCTCAAGCAACTCCTTTTGGTAGTGGCATCCCAAAATATGGAATAACTGCAGTTGCTGAATACGTTGGAGGCACTTAGTGCAGCATTCATTATGCATACTTTTCTCCCACATGTACAAGTCGTATTATCATCATGTATTATCCCCAATATATGACCTATCTCATGTGCCAAAGTTGCTCTAAAATAAAATAGACTTTCATCCATTAAGTATGCCAATACACAATTATAATCCATCATACATACTCCAAAATAGTATGTTGCAGAAGGAACTCTCAAACAAAATTGTTGTTTTATGATCATCTGTGCAGCATCATGAGGCACATGAGAATTAAAGCTAGTTTTCTTCCAATTGAAAAATTTTGTCACCATTGTATATGTGTTATCTGCTTCAAAAGGGTTCCCCTCATTCCAGAACTCAAGTCCAATGAGAACCACAGCAAGATCCATTGAATTATTAAGGGAATCTACTAAATTGACACTGATGATTATATCCATCTCTATATTTGTGACATTACTTTCCCGATAAACGAATTGTCCATGATCTACCACAATTGCCAGTTCAAGAAACCATTTGCATCAGAACTTTGCATCAGAGTAGTACTAACATTTTCTTGAAACTTCAATTGCCGTGCTGTTTCTTCTGTCAATCCACATCTGGGTAGGGATCGTGTCTCCTCGCTGTCAATCTTATATATCAAATGTTCAAATGTGGCAGAGAGCGTTTTGGGCTTGATATCATAAACAATGCCATTTATCTGTAGCATTCCTTGAAAGCCTCCAGAACAAGTACTAAGGGCAACCAGGGATTCTGGGTCCCCTTCCACATAGCCACGATAGTAGCAGTCATTTTGGACAAAAGGCTGGTCCTCAACCAGAGCACCCTGGTCAGTGTAGGTGAACACAGAGAAGTCTTTGGACACCAAAACCTTCTTGGCCTTCATGTGGACAATATGTCTCTGGCCCCCAAAGTGCAGGCTGTAGGAGAGCCACCCTGGAGTCCTTATGTGTCTGCCAGGGCCATTTACCCTCACAGGTATCACCACTTCTGGGGGGTTGTGGTATTGAGAGTGCCCAATCAGAGACCAACCAAAAAGGAACAGAGTCACCAATGGCCAGAATAGGAGAGTGTTCTTCATATGCACCAAGGCCTCACCCACAGCCATTATGAAGGTGAGGGTGAGAGCAAAGGAGGGGAAGGCAGGAGTCACTCCTTGTCAGTCTCCACCCTTGGAGCTGTTTGCACATAACACAGATATTTAATGGCCTTTCTTCTGGCAGAGTCAATCCATAAGAGCAGCAACTAAAAATAAAAACAAAAAAGGGCAGAGACATGGTTTAGATGTGAGCAGGCCAGGATGGAGGTGAAAGAACAGATCACAGGTTAAACTGGATTAATATTTAGATCAAGATGATCCTCAATAAAGTACATAATTTGCTCTCAAGTACTCATGAGGCACTGTTGGACTGTAGATGTGGAAAAGACTGGCAGTTGGCCACAGGTCAATAATTATTGAATCTAGATATACAGCCACACAGATTCATTATATGATCATCTAAATGTACACTTACGTGTGAGCATTGCCACAGTAAATTTTTAGAAGTATATTAATGAAAAGGTAAACATATATCTTGTTCTCTTGAGAGAATCTTGATTGATGTGCAATGACTTAGAAAAATATCAATAGCTCTTCCTTTCAATTTCAAAAGATCCATCACTTAGTCACATTAATCAGAAGGAGTATTTAAGAACTACTCACATATTTATTTTTTTTCTCATGGTCCTTAATATATATTTCCATGCAGCAAATCACTACTTGTCCTATCTTCATCTAATTCTTTCAGGTGATAAAGATTACTTTTAAAATGCTGCTATTTACTCGAAAGGATACCTTAGTTCAATAAAACAAAACACAATAAGTGGAACTGGAGAAGCGATTGATTATGGTTGATTGATGGTTTTCAAAGATGTTTGTATCTGATGCCACTCTTAAGAAAGGAAACATTATTCAAAGTCTTTGGATAGAATAAATGAAAAGAAAATCAAGCTCCCTGGGAAAGGGAGAGTTGGAGATGGGATAATGCTGATGGCAAAACAAAGTGCCTTCAGAAATAAAAAAGAAATCAATAAACCCCCTCAAGAGGAAGGAAAAAAAGTTCAGTAAATGTTACATTGTTATTCCAGGGCAAAGCCATTAATCTATTGGCATGTTTAGGATTATATGTTCCTAATTCTTGAGATTAACATTCATATGTATTTATCTCATAAATAAAAATGCATACACATATATGCCTATATCTCATATAAAAATAGCAAATATCAAAAACTTCAATAATATAGGCATGAAAATGAGAAATATGCAATGCAGTTGGATGGCAATTCTAACTTGTTTCTGTCCTCTCTGAAAAAAAAAACCCATTAATAAAATCATATAGTAAGCACACATTGGGCTGCCCACTGCAGAAAACACAAGTGAATGATACAGACTTAAGTAAGTTAGTGGTCTGGACCATACATGTAGGAACAGTGTTTGAGGCAAACTTATGCCTTATAAATCTATAAAATTGGATTCAATGTTTTACATAAAATGCCTAATTTTATTTAGTGAGAGTATCTACAGGCTTTAACACATACATCATTCATGAGATAATTGTAGCAAGGAGATTAAGAACTGCTAGTTTAGTAAAAAATAAAATAAACAAGAGCAAAATCTGCAATGAGGGATCTAAAACATATGAATGAAATACCACATTACCTGATAAATAAAATTAAAATGAAAGTTTTCAGAATCAAATGACAGTTGCCTGCATCTGTCATACCATATTCCCAGGACACTTCTTCATTTTTCTTGTTTTGATTCTAAATTCTATGACTTGTTCCCTTCAGAATCATTTTGCTCTCAGCCACAGAATCATCCTTTCACAGAAAGAGCAATAATATCTTCTCTATCTATACTTCTTTATGGAAAGATTTTTATAAATGTATCAATGTGAATCTTAGCTAGGGGAAGATTTCCATTCTCAGAATCCCCAATACCAAATATACCAGATGTTCCATTATAATCTACTTTGATTACCAAAGTCACTTCCAAATCACCAAACTGGCAGCCATCTCATAATAACATTAAATACCTTTCTTCATTATTCATAAACCAACATCCCAAATACTCCTACACAAATTATAGTTCACTGAGCAGCTGATTTACCACTTTCTTATCTGCTGAGCATATTATCCTCACAGTGTTTGCTAAGCATGTGGGCAACCCACACAGCATCCTGTATTGTGCATTTCCATCTTTACAACTCATTTTAAACTATATTTGCCATCAACCTATGTCCACGACCTGCATTGTATTTGTACCCTTGAGCTTTTGTATATTAAAAAATTAACCACATATTTTATTTTTAATTGGAACTTACTTCTCAAGTTTATGGGGAACTCGACATTTTTTCCATGTCTTCTCATTTCTTAAGTTCCCATCATTGTACCTCTTATTCCCATATGTGGTTCTAGAAAAATGTAGTAAGGAGATTAAGAAATGTTAGCTTAGTAAAAAAATAAAATAAGATAAACAAGAGCAAAATCTGCAATGAGGGGTCTAAAACATATGAATGAAATGCCACATTCCCTGATAAATAAAATTAAAATGAAAGTTGTAGAATCAGATGACAGATGCCTGAGTCTTTCATACCATAGTCTCAGGACACTTCTTCATTTTACTTGTTTTGATTCTAAATTCTATAACTTGTTCCCTTCAGAATCATTTTGCTCTCAGCAAAAGAATCATCCTTTCACAGAAAGGACCAAAATCCTCAACCCCACATACATTAAAGCTTTTGCCTGAATTTGCTCTTCATGCAACATCTTGCCAACACTACTTGAAAAATAAATCACTCTCTATTTAGGTTAACTGCTGAAAAGGAGGAAATACACAAGAATAGGATAAGATAGCCTTGTACTTTAGTCTAAAGTGAAGTCATGAACACATATTTATTTTAAATATTCCTGTTTTCAATAATCTGTACTTTATTCTCCACGTTGATTCGACTTTCTGATTTTATAAATTTCCTCATCAGTACACAGGATCCTATATTGAAAATTAACATGATCTTTGTTTCTATGAGTGGCTATTATCACATTTCAGTAATGATAGTTTGAGTAGCAAAGCCAAATATTCTTCATTTAATCCTTGATTAATAAAGAAGTATTCCAATTAGTACTTGCTTTGTCTCAGCTAGGTGGCAGGGATTCATGTCAGACTGTTCATCATCCTCATCATTAAAGCTACAGGAACGTCTTGGTTGTCTGGGTAAAGTAAGCAAGAAAAATAAAGGTGAGACACACAGTGTAAAATGCCAAGAGCCCCCTAGAAGCAAGCAGACCACTGGAAGAAATCTTTGACAACACCTCTAACTTGCGAATAAAATGCTGACATGTGGATTTATTCTCCGTGGCTCTCTTGGTGGTATATTTGGTTATTATTTTGGCAAGTAAAGTTTTGTTTCGATGGAAAATATCATGTCCTACTAATGTAGTAATGATGAAAGTCAACTGAAGAATATAAGTATTAGAAATAAGCAATAGGAAAAGTAATTTGAAAAGGAGTTGGATTGAGACTCTCTTCACACTTATCACATTATTTTATACTGTGGCTCCAGAGACCAACACCACCTGAGAGAATACAAAATTGTCAATTATTCCGTGTAGAATGTCATACTGTTACAGAGACTTCAAAGTAGATGGTCATACTTCATCTTTGAGAAATTCTGGTATCTTCTCTCCATGAAGAAGTTCTATGAAATTCATTAATTCCTTTAATTACTACCTCCCTCTCACTTTTATTTATAGCCAATTCAGTGTTCTTAAATCTATTATTTAACAATATAAAAATAAAACAATTTAGAAGCTGTGAACAAAATAGGAGTACAATAGGAAGTAATTAAGACCATAGATCATCTTAAATATCTTAATATTTGGCAAAGAATCATGGTGTGTGTGTGTGTGTGCGCGTGTGTGTGTGTGTGTGTGTGTGTGTGTGTTCATGCATGTATAAATGTCTCCTGCAGAACTTGGAACTAAGCTCTTGAATAACTTACCAAGAGATGAATTGTTGGAGCCCATGATCTTTCTAGCTATAGCTCTATTTATGGATCATTTGTAGCACCTGTATACAAACATTTTTTGGAGACCTTCCCCCATGACAAATAGAAAAATAAACCCCCTTCTTCAATTGTTCTCACTTAAGTTCCAGAATTAGCTGCCTAGCAATAAGTGTCTCTCAGTTCAAGTAAATGTAGCCATATTTATTTCCTATTCTGGCTCCACTGTCTCTACCACGTATTATCTTTAACTAATTTTTCATATGAATAGATCTGATTTCTTTATTTCCATTCAATGTACATCAGTAACTCCCCAATATGAATAAATTTGACTTTCTTACCCTGGTTTATATGCTCCTTTATATAGTATAATCATTTATTTCTGTACTTTTTCTCATGCTGTTATCATGGCTCCAGATTCTTTCCAGAATATTGAACCATATTAATGAGAAATTTAATTTTATCACCAAAAAGAGAGAGAGAGAGAGATCAACCCCATTAACAACATTTTCTAAGGAAACCAGATGTGTAATCATCTGTATCTTTTTAAGATCAATGAATAACAGAGAAACATTTCAGATCTACACATAAATAAGCTTCACAGAACTGTTAAACAGAACTTTGTCAGTAACAAAAGGCAAAAATAGATGTTAGAACAAAGAGATGAAAAGAGCAATAACTGGGGAATAAATTTCACAGATAAATTGACCAGGTGATAATCTAAAAATACTGATCTGAAATACTGATAACATTAAGCAAGGTACCTGTGGGGGAAAAAAAGAAGTTATTTATTAACTTAGTTATTTATTATTTATCTTTTTTTTTTTTT
>CM053403.1:127693802-127710652 GCA_028644305.1 Xerus rutilus
AAGAGATTGATATCCAAAAAATACAAGGCAATCACAAAACTCAATAGAAAACTCACAACCTGATTTTAAAAAGTGCAAAGAATTTGAAAAGACATTTCTCCAAAGCAGATATACAAAAGTCCAATAGATATACAAAACAATGTTAAACTTCAGAAATAATCAGGGTATTCTAAATCAAAATGGCAATGAATTATTACACCTCACATCTGTCAGAATGGCTATTATAAAATATTAAGAAAATGATTTAAAAATGTGTCAATGGCGTAGAGAAATAGAATGTTTGTACAGTGTTAGTATGTGTATAAATTGTGCAGCAGCTATGAAAAATAGGATGAAGTTTCCTTAAAATGTTAAAAATTGAATTGAATTGATTAATTGAACTGATCCAGAAATCTCAATTCTAGGTATTTAGTCAAAAGAATTGAAATAAGGACATCAAAGAGATATAAACATTCACAGGTCCCTTGTAGCACTGTGCATAATAACTAAGATGTATATATAATTTAAATGTCAATTAATAGATGAATGGATAAAGAAAATGTAGTACATACATGCAGTGGAATATTATTTGGCCTTAAAAAAGGACACTTTGCAATCTGCAACAACACAAATGAATCTTGAGAACATTGTGCTTGGCAAAATCAACCAGTCTCAGAACAAATACTGCACAATCCCCTTTGTATGAGTTATTAAAATTGCTCAAATTAGTAGTCACAGATTGTGGATTGGTAGTTGTCTAGTTGTCAGGGGCTAGAGGAAAGGCAAAACAGAAAGTTGCTGTTCAAATATTATAAAATTTTATATATACAATATGAAAACCTGTCTGAGAATGAAGTCAAAATTTGGAAAGCAGAGACAAAAGATGGAGAGAGAAGGTGTCTTTTTATTTTGTTTTGCTTTTAGCTCCTAATTCCAATCTGAAGTCATCTGTATCATTGCATTCCCATGGTATAAAAGGTAACAAATTTTGTTTGTGCTGAGTCAATTTGACCATGCCTATCACTTCCAGAGCATTTTTCCCAGTCCTGTTGCTTTTTCTGTAGCCTTTCTCCAAAATCCTTTCCCTGGACTCACTTGTCAAATCACCCTATCACACACACATATCCTCATGTTTCAAGGGTCATCTTTCTCCCTGTGACCTTAATTTTTCACCATATCCTAGACTAATGATTGATCCATTTATTGTACTTCCAAGAACTGCAGTCTTGCTGAACCAAATGTGTTCTTTAAATAACAACAACAAAAAAGATCTAGAGATTTGCTATAAACATTGTGCAAAGTCATATTGTACACTTAAAAACTTTTGAAGTGGATAGATATAATATTAAGTGTTCTTATGGCAATAACAAAAAGCAATTTAAAAGTTCTTTTGTAAATAAGAAAATATTTTTTTTATTTTAAAATAAAAAGAATCAAACCCAAAATTTGAACTAAAATATTAACTCCATTAACAAGTGCTAACTAAATGAGGGTGAATGTGTTTTTTTAAACTTTAGATATTTGATTTTTTTATTTGTTTGAATTAGTTATAAATATAAATAAAACTAGAAAGCATTTTGACACATCACACATAAATGGAGTATAACTTCTCATTCTTCTGGTTGTACATGATGTAACTATTCATGTAATCATACGTGCACATAGGGTAACAATGTCCGATTGATTCTACTATCCTTCTTACCCTCAGACCCCCTCCCCACCTTTCACTCCCATCTGTCTATTCCAAAGTACCTCTATTCTTCCCTAGTCCCCCACCTTATTTTGAATTAGCAGCTGTGTGTGAGAGAAAACATTTGGCCTTTGGTTCTTGGGGATTGGCTTATTTTGCTTAGAATAATATTCTCCAGTTCCACTCATTTACCAGGAAATGCAATAATTTCATTCATCTTTAAGGCTGAGTAATATTCCATTGTGTATATATACCACAGTTTCTTTATCCATTCATCTGTTGAAGGGCACCTAGGTTGGTTCCAAGTTTAGCTATTGTGAATTGAGCTGCTATAAACATTGAAGTGGCTGCAACATTATAGTATGCTGATTTTAAGTCCTTTGGGAATAGACCAAGGAGTCGCATGACTGGGTCAAACACTGGTTCCATACCAAATTTTCTTAGGAATCTCCATAATGCTTTTCCATAGTGGTTGTACCAATTTGGAGTCCCACCAGCAATGTATGAGTATACCTTTTCCCCAACATCCTCGTCAGCATTTATTGTTGCTAGTATTCTTGATAATTGCCATTTTGACTGGAGTGAGATGAAATATCAGTGTAGTTTTGATTTGCATTTCTCTAATCGCTAGAGATGTTGAACATTTTTTCATATATTTGTTGATAAATTGTACTTCATCTGTGAAGTGTCTGTTCGGTTCCTTAGCCCATTTATTGAATGGTATATCTGAGGTGCAGGTGATAAAGATTTTCTCCCATTCTGCAGACTCACTTCACAATTTTGATTGTTTCCTTTGCTGCAAAGAAGCTTTTTAGTTTGATTTCTTCCTGTTCATTGATTCTTGATTTTACTTTTTGTGCTTTAGGAATCTTGTTAAGGAAGTCAGTTCCAAATACAACATGGTGGAGATTTGGGTCTAATTTTTCTTCTATTAGGTGCAGGGTCTCTGTTCTAGTGTCTAAGTCCTTGATCCACTTTGAGTTGATGCAGGGTGAGAGATAGGGGATTGATTTTGCTACATATGGATTTCCTGTTTTCCCAGCACCATTTGTTGAAGAGGCTATCTTCTCTCCATTGTATGTTTTTGGTGCCTTTGTCTAGTATGAGATAACTGTATTTACGTGGGCTTGTCTCTGTGTCTTCTATTCTGTCCTCTTCCTTGGTCTACATGTCTGTTTTAGTTCCAATACCATGCTGGGTTTTTTTGTTTTGTTGCTTTTTTTGTTTTGTTTTTTAAAATTTTTCCAGCTGGTAAATAAGTAATAAAGTTGCTAATTCCTATAATATTTAAAATTTATGTCCATTTGGTTCTATTATTTTAGATGAACATAATACTTTTATTTTATTTTATTTTATTTGTTTTTAAAATTTATTTATTCTAATTAGGTATACATGACAGTAGAATGTATTTTGATTCATTGCACACAAATGAGGCACAACTTTTTATTTCTCTGGTTGTACACAATATAGAGTTACCCCATATGTGCAGTCATACATGTACCTAAGGCATTGTTGTTCATCTCATTCCACCATCTTTCCTGCCCCCATGTCCCATCCCCTCTTAGTCTTCCCCTTTGACCAAAGTTTCTCCATTCTTCCTATGCTCTCTCCCCCATTATGGATCAGCATCCCCTTATCAGAGTGATTTAAAAATGTGTCAATGGAAAATTTGATGTGTGGTTTGATGTGTGGTTTTTTGGGATTGACTTACTTTGCTTAGCATGATATTCTCCAACACTATCCATTTACCTGCAACTGTAATTTTATTCTCTTTTTATTGCTGAGTAATACTCCATTGTGTATATATATCACAGTTTCTTTATTCATTCATGTATTGAAGGGCATCTAGGTTGGTTACACAGTTTAGCTATTGTGAATTGAGCTACTATAAACATTGAAGTGGCTGCATCACTGTAGTATGCTGTTTTTAAGTCCTTTGGGTATAGACTGAGGAGTGGGATTGCTGAGTCAATGATGGTTCCATTCCAAGTGTTCTAAGGAATCTTCATACTGCTTTCCGGATTGGTTGCACGAATTTGCAGTCCCACCAGCAG
The DNA here is from genome assembly GCA_028644305.1 of Xerus rutilus. Classification (NCBI taxonomy): domain Eukaryota; kingdom Metazoa; phylum Chordata; class Mammalia; order Rodentia; family Sciuridae; genus Xerus; species Xerus rutilus. The sequence goes on from CM053403.1 coordinate 127,697,526, forward strand.
TGCATGAGTGTGCCTTTTCCCCCACATCCTCGCCAACACTTGTTGTTTCTATTCTTGATAACTGCCATTCTGACTGGCATGAGATGAAATCTTAGAGTAGTTTTGATTTGCATTTCTCTAATGGCTAGAGATGTTGAACATTTTTCATATGTCTGTGATTGATTGTATATCTTCTTCTAAGAAGTGTCCGTTTAGCTCCTCAGCCCATTTATTGATTGGGTTGTTTGTTTGTTTGTTTTTGGTGTTAAGTTTTTTTGAGTTCTTTAAATATGTATCCTGGAGATCAGTGCTCTATCTGATGTGCATGTGGCAACAATTTGCTCCCAGAATTTAGGCTCTCTGTTCACTACATTGATTGTTTCTTGTGATGAGAAGAAGCTTTGTAGTTTGAATCCATCCCATTTCTTGATTCTTGATTTTATTTCTTGTGCTATAGGAGTCTTGTTAAGGAAGTAAGGTCCTAATCTGACATGATGAAGATTTGGGCTTATTTTTTCTTCTATTAGGCATTGGGTCTCTGGTCTGATTCCCAGGTCCTTGATCCACTTTGAGTAAAATTTTGTGCATGGTGAGAGATAGGGGTTTAGTTTCATTTTGCTGCATATGGATTTCCTGTTTCCCAGCACCATTTTTTGAAGAGGCTATCTTTTCTCCTATGTATGTTTTTGGCATCTTTGTCTAGTATGAGATAACTGTACTTATGTGGATTTGTCTCTGTGCTTTCTATTCCATACCATTGGTCTACATATTTATTTCAGTGCCAACACTATGCCATTTTTGTCATTATAGCTTTATAATATAGTTTAAGATCTGGTATTGTGATGCCTCCTGCTTCATTATTCTTCTTAAGGATTGCTTTGGCTATTCTAGGTCTTTTATTTTTTCCAGATGAATTTCATGATTGCTTTTTTATTTTTATAAGGAATGATGTTGAGATTTTAATTGGAATCACATTGAATCTGTATAGCACTTTGGATAGTATGGCCATTTTGACAATATTCATTGTATTCCATTATGGTCAGATAAAATGCAGGGTAGTATCACTATTTTTTGTATTTACTAATACTTGCTTTGTGTCATAACATGATATATTTTGGAGAAGGATCCATGTGCTGCTGAGAAAAAAAGTGTATTTGCTTGTTGATGGATTGAATATTCTATATATGTCTATTAATTCTAAATTAGTGATTGTTTTATTGATTTCTATGGTTTTTTTGTTTAGTTTTTGTTTGGAAGATTTATCCAGCAGTGAGAGTGGTGTGTTAAAGTCACCCAATATTGTGTTGTGGTTATTTTATGCTTGTAGTTGAGAAGGGTTTGTTTGATATATATAGATGCCCCATTTTGAGAGGCATAGATATTTACAATTTTTATGTCTTGTTGATATATGATTCCCTTAAGCAGTATGAAATGTCGTTCTTTGTCCCTTTCCAGTAACTCTGGTTTGAAGTCCGCTTTATCTGATATGAGGATGGAAACCCCTGCTTATTTATGTGGCCCATGTGAGTGATACGTTTTTTCCCACCATTTTACTTTCAGTCTGTGGATGTCTTTTCTTGTGAGATACATCTCTTGAAGGCAGCATATTGTTGGGTCTTTTGGGTCTTTTTTTTTTGATCCAGTCTGTCAGTCTTTGTCTTTTCATTGATGAGTTTAAGCCATTCACATTCAATGTTATTATTGAAATATGATTTGTAATCCTGGTCATTTGGGTTTATTTTTTGTTTTTACCTTGACTTGGTTTCTCTTTTGATTGACCTTTCCTGTAGTGTAGTTCCTCTCTTTGCAGATTTTCATTGTTGGTTATCTTTTCTTCCTCATGAAATATTTTGCCAAGAAAGCTGTAAAGTGCAGGCTTTCTTGTTGTAAATTCTTTTAACTTTTTTTTTATCATTGAAGGCTTTTATTTCATCATCAAATCTGAAGCTTAATTTTGCTGTATATAAGATTTTTGGTTGGCATTCATTTTTTTTCAGAGCTTGGTATATATTGGTCCATGATTTCCTGGTTTTTAGGGTCTGGTTAAAAAAATCTGTTGAGATCCGAGTTGGTCTCCCCTATATGTAATCTGATTTCTCTCTCTTGTGGCCTTTAAAATACTATCCTTATTCTGTATGCTGGGCATTTTTATTATAATGTGCCTTGATGTAGATCTGTTGTAATTTTGTACATTTGGTGTCCTGTAAGCCTCTTATATTTGATTTTCCAATTTATTCTTCATGTTTGGGACATTTCTGATATTATTTCTTTGAAGAGACTGTACATTCCTTTGGTTTGAAACTCTGTGTCTCTTTCTATCCCAATAAATCTTGGATTTGGTTTTTAATGCTATCCCATAATTCTGGGATGTTCTGTTCATGGTTTCTTACCATCTTCACTGTGTGGTCAACTTTATTTTTAAGATTGTATATTTTTAAGATTGTATATTTTGTCTTCATTATCTAAGGTTCTGTCTTCCAAGTGATCTAGTCTGTTGGTCAAGCTTTCTATCAATTTTTTTATTTGGTTTATTGTTTCCTTCATTTTGAGAATTTCTGATGTTTTTCCCACAGTCTCTAGCTCTTTCTTGAAGTAATGTTTTGCTACCTGTATTTGCTCCCTTATCACTGTGATCAGTGATTACCTTTATTTGCTCTCTTATCTCTTTGTTGGAGTGATCAATTTTTGCCTGTATTTGCTCACTTAAGTCATTCTTTAATTCACAAATCATTTTAATTACGTACATTCTGAATTCTTTCTCTGACATTTCATCAACTGTGCTGTCAAGAGATTCTATTATTGTAGTATTTTGGTTTGTTTGGGGGACTTTCTTCCCTTGTTTGCTCATGTTGATTATGTCTTCCTTTCTTGCAGTGGTGATCTGAGGTATTGCGTTTTCTATCTTATACTCTTGTAGTTACCCTACAGATTACCTGTATCTCACCTTGGAGTTCATTTCCAGTCCCCAGCAGGTGTCCCCAGATGGATACTACTGTAACTAAAGACGGTGGCGATGGTAGTGGAGGTAACTTAAGATAGCAGTTAGGATAGCCCAAGATGGATGCACTTTCAGAGATGGGCCTGAAATTGTGGAACTTATAATGGCTTTGGGTTGATTGATCAGAGATACAGTGCTGTATCATGCTGAGCTATGGTAGACTGCTGCCTCCAGGCACTGTCTGTTGTCCCAAGGTGGAGGCTACTACATGGGTACAGCTATGGCAATGGCTGCAGTGTCCCAAGATGGATATAGGAAGGAAGCAACATTATAGACCTTGACTCTGTGCAGGGGTGATCCTGGGCCTGGGCTGTCCCACAGGCCTGCAAGGGTAATCCTAGGCCTGATCTTGGCCTGGGCTCCCACAGAGATCCCAGGTGGTAGGCCTAGACCTGGGCTCCCAGGGGTTGGCAGGGACTCTGGTGCAGAATGGGGGATGATCCTGGGCCTCAGTTAGGCCCAGCTTCCTGCAGGGGTCCCTGGAGGCACTCCTTGGCCTGAGTCTAGGTTTCTGTGTGGATTGGTGGATTGGTGGGTAGCAATCTTGGGCCTGACCTTGGCTGGGCTTATAGAGGTCCCTGGAGGCAGTTCTGGGCCTTGGCCCGTGCTCCTGCCTGTTGGCAGGGGCTCTGGCACTGAACTGGGGGTGGTTCTAGTTCATTGTTGGTATATAGAAAAGCAATTGACATTTTAGTATTAACCTACCCATAACTATTATAGTTTGTTTCAAAAGGTTTTTTTCTTTAGTATTTTCTACATAGATAATCATATAATCTGCAAATAAAGACAGTTTCACTTCCTCCTTCCTAATCCATGTATACCTTTAAAGAAAGGTTTGTCTTCATTTATCTCACAAGAAAAGGTTTGATTTTATTATCACTAAGTATGATGTTAACTGTTACTTTAGGGTTAGATATTCTTTATGATTGCCAATGTATGAAATTCTTAAGAATTCCCAAGTGAGCTTTGTTAATCAGGGCTATTCAGAAAAATTATATCATTAGGATTAGTCTGTATGTAATAGGTAAAAAAAATTATCATGGGAAATTGTTTTATGAAGTTATGAAGCTAGCAATTCCCAAGATCTACAGAGTTAGTCATCAAGCTAGAGAGCCAGAGCTCATAGCTTAGTTCTATCCTGAGTCTGAATGCCCTAGAACCAGGAGAGCCAATGGTATAGTACCTTAGTACCTGACAAAATGCTGGCAAACTCAGGACCCAGGAACAGACACCGTTGTAGTTCAAGCCTGAAGGCAGGAAAAAAATTCAAAATCCATTTTACTCACCTTTTTTTTTTTTTAAATTTTATTGCTGTAACCAAAAGATCTGACAAGAACAATTAGAGGAGGAAAAATTTATTCAGCCCTCATGGTTTCTGAGTTATCAGACCATAAATGCCCATTGCTCTGGGCCTGAGATGAGACAGAACATCATGGTAGAATAGCATGGCAGAGGAAAGCATCTCAGGACATGGCTACTAGGAAGCAGAAAGAAAGCTCTCCTGACCAGGGACAATATATATGAACCCCAAAGGCATGCCCTCAGTGACATACCTCTTCCAATAACACTCTACCAAGGTACTACCCACTTAATACCTATCAGTGGATTAACACATCTAATTATTCCACTTCTGAATCTTTTTGCATTGTTTCACATGAGCTTTCAGGGACCATCTTATATCTAAAGCATAACAATATTCCAGCTAGAAGTCCTTAAGTAGCAGGCAGGAAGTATTCTCTTTTTTAAGGGAAAGAAGGCAGCATTTTTGTCCTATTCAAGCCTCCATTGACTGAATAAGACCATCACACATTAGGGAGATAATATTTACTCCATCTACTTATTTAAATGTTTATGTCATCTAGAAACACCCTTATAGAAACATCTAGAATAATATTTAACCAAATAATCTGACCACTTTTTTGGCCCAGTCAATTTGGCACATAAAATTAAAGACCCCATAAGTTAATAGAATCAATAATTATTTAGTAAGATTATAAGATTCAAGGTACATATCAAAAAAAGTAATGGATTTGTATATACCAGGAATAAGCAATAAGGAATTGAAATTGCAGTAAAATTTATAAAGCATCTTCATAGTTAGGAAAATTCAATATTCTTGAATATCAACCTCCATAAACTGATTTGTAATGAAGTAAAATCTTAACATTTTCTCTTAGAAATTGACATGTTGATTCAAAGATTTAAATGAAATGTCAAATGACTTTTTGACCTTTAGGAAAAGCAAAAAATTGATCGAAGATATTTCACTACTTGATTTCATGATTTACTATATAGCTTCATAAATTAGAGTAATACAGTTTCTAGTATATAACTAAATGAAACAATATAAAGCCCAGTGATACATTAGTATTTATAGATCAATTGATTTTTGACAAAGATGTTAATGTAATTCAATGAGGAAAGTGTAATCCTCTGAACAAATTTCTTATTATAATTGGTTATCATATGCAAAAAGTACAAAAAATTTAAAAAAATTATAAAACCTTGACTCTTACTGCACATGTCCTAAAATTAGCTGAATTAATTAAAAATTCATCATGCACTACACTGGGTGTGGTGGCACACACCTGTAATCCTAGAAAACTCAGAAAACTGAGGCAGAAGGACTTCAAAGCCAGCCTCAGTAACTCAGCAAGACCCTGTCTCCAAATATATAAAAAAGGACCTGGGAATGTTGCTTAGTGGTTAAGCTACTTGGGTTCAGTCTCTGGTAACTCCCCTGCCCCCCCAAAAATCATGCACTTAAATTTAGGAATTACAACTATAAAAATTCTAGAAAAAAAATTAAAATTCTACATAAATATATTAACATGAACACCAGCACCAATTTTTTATTAGTGCCAAAAATTGGAAATAACAAATATGCCCATTAACTGCAGGATGGAGAAACTACTGTAGTATATCCACTCAATGGAATCCTACTTAAGATTATAAAGAACAAATTCCTAATGTAGGCAATAACATAGACAGATCTGAAAACCATTATATAAGTAAAATAGAATAATCACAAAAACTACGTACTCCATGATCTCATTTCTAAGAAATTCTATAGTGATAGAAATAAATTATTGTTTGCAGGACCAGAGAAAGAACAGTAATTGATCATGAAGAATACTATAATCTTTCATTCATTCTTACTTTGATCATTATTTACAAACAAAGTTTTATTCAGAAATATGTGTAGTAATGCCTAGTTGATAGTTTGCTTATAGAATGGGCACTTAAATGTACTAGTTTCCTAAGGCTGATATAACATGTTTCCCCAAACTTGGTGGTTTAAAACAGTAATTTATTCTCTCATAGTTCTGGAGGCCAGAAGTCTCAATGCAAGGTATCAGCAGAGTTACTTTTGGAGACCCTGAAGGAGAATTCATTACATTTCTCTCTGATAGCTTCTGGTGTTCCTTGATCTGCACAAATGTTATTGCAGTCTCTATTTCTATCTTCCATTAACTTCTCCTCTGAGTCTTCTGTTTTTTCCTGTCTGAGAACACTTATTATTTGCCTTAGGTCACAATCTAATCCAGGGTGATCTCCTCTTAAGATTCTTAATTACATTTGTCAAGACTTTATTTTCAAATAAGATCACATTCACAGAGTCTGGGTAATTGTACTGTTATGATTTGGATCTGAAGTATCCCTCAAAAGTCATGTGTTCAAGGAATTTTCCCCAATACAGAAATGTTCAGAGTTGGGAATTTTAGGCAATGATTGGATTATGTGGCTGTTACCTCATCAGTGGATTAAACCGTTTGACATATTAATAATTTTGTGGGAGGTATACTGGAGATTGAATTTAGCCACATCCCCAGACCTATTTTTAAATTTTATTTAGAGGCAGTTTTCTTAAAAGACTAGGAATGAAACCACCATTTTACTCAGTTATATCAGTCTTTTATCAGTCTTTCTTAATTCCTAAAGAATTAAGGTCAGCATATTATAGTGATACATGCATACCCATGTTTATATTAACACAATTCACAACAGCCAACCTATGGAAATAGTCTTGATGTCTTTCAATGGATAGAGAAAATGCAATACACATACATATACTCACACAATGCACAATGGAGTTTTATTTATCCATAAAGAAGAATTAAATTACATTATTTGCAGGAAAATGGATGGAACTTGAGAACATTATGTTAAGCAAGATAAGTCAAACTCAGAGAGTTAAGGGTTGTATGTTTTCTCTGTTATGTGGTAGCTAAAGGGAAAAAAAGAAAAGAGAAAGTGAGGGCAAGTGTCTTGTGAAAAAAAATCTATGGGCATCATACATCAGTACATCAGTGGAGTAGAGGAAAGGAAACAGGAGACAGAAGAGAGGGAAAGGGAAGTTATGGGGAATAATATTGGACAAATTATATTGTTATGTTGTGTGCATGTACAAACATATAACAACAAACCCCACTGTTATGTACAGCTATGATGCACCAATTAAAATATTCGGGGGAAAAAGACTTTAAGAAGTAACCATGGGAACACCCCTTGCACAGGGGGTGCCTAGAAAGTTCTTCCCCACAATTCATTTCACTATGCTCAGCTGGCCAGGCACTCCAAGACTGCTGCAGCCCTGGAGTAATGGAGCCCAGCTATTACTTGAGCTTGGTGTCATCCACATGGTGCTGGTTTTGTAGGAATGCAAAATGCTGGAGGTACAGGATCATGGATATTTCCACTGAGATTTCAAAGAAAGATTTGGGAACTTGGGGAATGTGTGGCAGGGTTGGAATTCCTACAGGCAGCCCTTGAAAGGCCAATGTATGAAAAAGTAAAAAGGAAATTGAAGCTGCAATGGAGACCACAGAAATTAAGAAATGTCAGTAATGTGGAACATCTGCTGAGGAAAGCTGCAGGAAGCCAGCAGAGTCAGGCCAAGTTAGAGGCCATGTGGGCTACAATTGGCAAGGCCATAGGGCAGAGCTTCCCAAGCCCTTTGGAGCCAACATCCCACCACCAAGTGACCTGGATGCCAGATATGGAATTATAGGACTTATTGTTTGCCCTTCTGGGTTTCTTTCTTTGTTCCCATTCTTTATTTATGTGTCCTATTATTTCCTTTTGGAATGGGAATGTTTAGTCTGTACCATTGTTTATTGGAAGCATGTAGTTTAGAGGATGTAATTTAACTAATAATTCACTTTGAGTCTCAGAGAAGATTTGGACTTGAGCAATGCTGAAACTGTTACGACTACGGGGAGTCTTGGAGACAGACTGAATGCATTTTGCATCATGAGATAGGCATGAGCTTTAAGGGGCCAGGGAAAGAATGTTATGATATCAATCTGGAATGTCACTCAAAACTCATGTGTGTTCAAATTGTGGTGCCAGGTGCATCAAGGTTCAGAGTTGGAGCTTTAATGCAATGATTGATCATGTGGGCTATAACCTCATGAATGGATTAATCCATTTGATGGATTAATAATTTGATTGGACTATTAGGCAGCAGCTACTAGGCAGGTGGGCATGACTGGAGGGAAAAGGTCACTGAAGGCATGCTGTTTGGGACTATATCCTCACCTTTTCTCCTCTTTTCTCATTTATTTCTTCTCTCTTCTCTCTTATCCTCTACTCACTCTTCTTCCTGGCTACCATGTAGATTTTTGCAACATCGCTTTTTTACCACACCATGGACCCAGAACACCAGAGTAGGCCAACCATGGACTGAGACCTCTAAAACCTTCTCTAAGTTGTTCTTGTCAGGAATTTAGCAGCCCTCAAAAGCTGACCAACACACATACATTGTGTTTACTCCAGCTGCCGTAACAAAATGCCACAGACTAGATCACTTAAGCCACAGAAATTTGCTTTCTCGTAGCTCTGGAGATGGAAGTTGGGATCAGTGTGTTAGCATATTTGGATTCTGATGTGGGCTCTGTTCCTGGGTATGAAGATGGTCCTCTTCTTGCTGAATTCTCAATGGCAGAAAGAGGGCTCAGATGTCTCTTCCTCTTCAGATAAAGACACCAGTTCTTTAGAATTAGGGTTCCATCTTTATGACTTCATGTGACCTAATTCACCTTCTTAACAGTCTGTCTCTAATACAGTCACCTGGGAGGTTAAGGCTTCAACACATAAATTTGGGGGAATATGGTTCATTCCACTGTCACTATTAAACACACTCTAGTACATTTCCCCCATTCTTCCTCATTATCCTAGCCAGAGGCTAGACAATCACCTGGCAAAAAGGAACAGAAAAGCAACAATGAAGACAAGTGTGATTTCATATTTTTCTTTGTAGATTTCATTACCTACATTTTCCTCTAAAACAAAGGACTCTGATCATTATGTGCAAATTATTACAATGTAATACAGTCACATTGGAAATCATTTGTTTTATTTGCTTATTTTTCTTTCTGGCAAAGTCCATCTATGATATGAACTTATAAAAGTCACTGATTTCATTTGGTAAATTGGTAGACTTATTCCTCTGAATTGCTGTGCCCTACTTCTGTGGGAGCCCTATAATGAAACTGGAGGTCAATGAGTTAAAATATTTATTTGAAATGTTTTTACTTTAGGAAACCAAATTATTTATACATGTCAAGGGTATTTTTCTACAAATACATCTATTTTCCTATAAATATTACTTCTTTCAATTTTCTAAGAGTTTTTGAACCACATGAGTAAATAAATGGTGTCATATGATCTTCCATCTTCAAATGAATTCCTGCTCAATGTAGTTGGTTATTCAAGCTCAGTAAATAATTGGTTCATTTGTTACTTATCTTCAAATTTATAACGTTATTTTTCTAAAAGTTTTATTTTGTTTAATTTTTATTAAATATTGGACATATAATATACACATACACACACTTTCATTATATTGCTGATCAGTTTTATCCTACATGTTTTCAACACCATGCCCCAAAGTATGCAAAAATTAAATATAAAATTCAAGTTGCAAATTCTGTTGTTAAATTTTCATGTGCAAACCCTAGAAGTATGTGATTTTTTCCCTATGTTGCCCAAAGAGATATTGTTTGATTAGAATGAAAGTTTATGAGGTAATTCAATTCAACATTCAGTTAAAGAAACTAGACATTTTCACAAAACCATAAATACAATGTGAAGACAGATTGAGAATGAGATGTCTGCTGAATATGTTCTCTGCACAGCTCCTCAGAGTAGTCTGTACATAGAAATATTCTCACTCCATCTGTTTCCTCTGCCTGAGTGACAGATCTGCTACTGTCAGCATTATATTCATCAGCAAGAGGAAGAAAATGTCCAGGTGCACGTGGATACATCTGATCTCTTGCCTCATCATCTCTTTAATGTATTTACTAAAAAGTCGATAGATCAAGACAGGAAGTAGCTAAAAATGGGGGAAATACTTCAATTTAATAGATTTGAAGTAAAAGGAGAAATAAATCCTACATATTCTTCTAAGATAAGATGAAATAAAATCTCTGTTAATTAGTTTGGGTCCCAGAGTCATCATGTTGCATTAACATGTTAGCAGTGATGCTGAAGGAAAACATTCCCACGAATTCCCATTTACTGTTGCACCCATTGTATGGCAAATTGTTTTCAATCGAGATTTTTATAGGAGTCAGAAAAGAATACCAGTAGCATACTAGTGAAAACGGTTATAGAATCTCAGCTCACTCGATAGCCTTAAGTGAACTGTTTCTTCTAAGAATTTCAATTACTTTGTCAAAAAAAAAAAAGTCAGAGAGATTTGATTTCTCTGTATGTCAAATGTACCAGTGAGAATTTTTTGCAAGGTAATTCAATGTCCTATTACTAATTGTGCTATATGGGTTTTGAATACTAATAAATTATGGAACATTATGTCTATAAAATGTTGCAATTTATTTGGATGATTCATTTTAAGCTCTTGGAACAGGAACTGTTTTGAATACATCTTTGTATCCCCCCCACAGAACCTGGCACAGTGCCTCAGAGAGAGTTGTGATGAATAGATTTTTTTGAAGTGAATAGATTTTACAGTCTCAGTCTATAGTTAACAATTTCCCAGAGTAATGAAGAGACCTTATTTTAGAACTGGAATTGAAAGAATGATCTCACACGAAAGACCTGAAAGATAAATGTACCCGAACTGTAGCCAGTTCACAACAGGAAATCATTGCATAACTAATCTTGAGGATCTTAATGGCAAGCGTCCCCAGTTCCATCTGTGTCCTTTACTCACATATAGACTGTGTATTTCATTGTTAACTGCAGGCAGAAGGCATTGGTAGGTCTCATCTAAATGTATATATCATGATTGAGATGAAGACTGAATCTCTCTCACTGAAGCCAGAATTAAAAGAGGCAGTCAATACAGATAGGTAAATCAGATTGGATCAAGGAAGCTACTTGTAGTCTGGGAAGTTGGAGAGGGATTGAAATGTTAATGCCTTCTGAGCCCCATCTCCACCCTTATTGAGAAAACCTGCCCCTGCTCCAACATGTTACTAAGGTAACCTGTGCCAGGGATTGTCCCTCCCTACAGGGACTTATAAAAGTTGTGAATGCACCCTGGACCTCCCTTCCTGCCTGGATCACTCTACCTTGGCTCCTGCAGCCCATCTGTTTCTCACCTCTTGGCCATCTCATGGGAGTATCCCCTGGGCCTAATCACCTAGTACCCAGGAAGGAGAGAGATAAAGGCAAAGAGAGCAGGGGAACAAAGAAAATCTAGGATGTATAAAAGAGGCAAAATGCTCTCACTTCTTGGGACACAAGGATACAAGCTATGGCCTCCTTCTCCCTCCCAGGAGAAGTCTGTTACCTCTTTTTAAATAAATCTTGCATTATATGCTTGCCTTGATGTGCTTCTCTAATGTTATACTTCAATAGGTAAAGAAACAGGACTCCTCACAGATAACCAGTGATGTCATCAGTCTCCATCAACGTTTCCCTCTCTCCCTTTCCAAAATCAGGTACTGGAGGAAAGTGATATTAGAACAAACAGAACCGCAATTTTCCAGATTGTTACTTGAACACACTAAGTTATCAGTAGAATGAGGAAATTTAATGATATAGACTCTCTGGCACAACTTTTTCAAAACTCATGGGCAATTTAAATGACAAGACTTACTTTAAAAATTATTTCCTTATGCTGAATTAATTCAGACACTAATTCATTCAGAAAGTTACTGATTTGAGCCTGCACACAGGGTGGACAAAGTACTCTTCTAGCCCTCAAAGAAATAATAGAACTGCAGAGATCTGGAAGTATTAAAAATATCCACACAACAGTTAGGAAGGATCAAATTCACAATAGAGTAAGAACAGGAAAGGAAACTTTAGTAAAAGTTTTCATTCTTTTCCATGAAGCAGCATATGAAATACTCTGGCAAACTTGTTGAGGTCTTTAGGAGGTCAAAATATGTTTTAAGCAGTTCCTTCTCATATCTTGGTGATTTGCATTGTGCATATATACGTGTACATGTTATGTGTGCATAATACACATTGGACACACACAGACTAATATTTTTATTCATATCTCTGTTTAACATACCATTAAATCAGGATTGGAAAAATAATTACAACTATTTTTTCTGATCCTTTTACCTGTGATATGATTATTTTAAACAGCATACAATTTCATAATCTCTTTTTTAACATGCAGAGAAAATGGCTGAACAGAAAGTCTGTCGCAGAAAGAAATAAGAAGGAAGTCTTAAGTCCTTTCAGAAAACTATCAGATGCTGGCATCTAGTGGCTCTCAGAAGCCACTGTTACATTTAACAATATATGTTGCATGCTTCCAAGTGCAATGCACACATTTGCACGGACAGATATATTTTATTTATTTGTTCTATTATAGTTATCTATATGTAACCCTTCTGATATTTAGAAAAAATGAAAAGCCGCAGTGAAACTTTTTTTTATCAATTGCCCTATACATTTTGCAAAAAGCTGAAAAAATTCTTTTCTTCCTTTCCTCTTTTTTTTTCCCTTTTCCTTTTCCCATCTTTTTTGTTATTATGTAGGCTAATGTCTTTGTAACTAGCTTGCCACCTCCTGGACTTTAGACTTTTTGTAATTTGAAATAAGTTTCTTGTGCATTAAATTCTGACATTTTAACCATCAAAATAGAGGAAGGGAACCAGGGAGAGGGAGGAATGGAGGGAAAGGGAAGTACTAGAGAATGAATCTAACCACAGAATGTCAG
>CM053403.1:127711152-127727459 GCA_028644305.1 Xerus rutilus
ATAAAATAAAATAAAATAAAATAAAATAAAATAAAATAAGAAAAAGAGTTCCACTCACTAGGGACAAAATATAAACACTAAAAGCATGCCCATAGTGATCCACCTTCTTCAGCCATACTCTACCTGCCTACAGTCATTATCCAGTTAATCCCCATCAGTGGATTAATGTAGGGATTAGTTTAAGCCTCTCACAACCCAATTATTTCACCTCTGACCTTTCCCGCATTATCTTACACATGAGCTTTTGGGGGACATCACCTATCTAAACCATAACAATTCCTTCAAATACTTTACATTTGTATATTTATAAAAAAATAAAACTAGAAAGTTTACTGTTTCATTTGATGTAGTAGGATAGGTTACTCAGCTTTTTGTCATTGAGACAAAAATACCTGAGAAAACAACTTAAAGGAGAAAAGATTTCTTTTGGCTCCCAGTTTCACTCCATGGTTGGTTGGCTCCAAGGCAGAAACATCATGCAGGAAGAGTGTAGTAGAGCAAAGCTGCTCAGCTTATGACAACCAGGAAGCAGAGAGAAAAGAAGGGGCTGGCCACAAGATATATCCCCCAAAGCCACACCCCAAGGGTTCACTACTTTACCTAGTCCCGTTGCCTATAGTTTTCACACCCTTCCACCAATGCCATCAAATCATTGATCCACTGATAAATTCAGAGCCTTCATGATCCAGTGACTTCCCCAAAGGTCTACCTTTGGACATTACTACATTAGAGACCAAGCCTTCAATACATGAGCTTTTGGGGGACATTCAAGATTCAAACTATAGAATAGTACGTTATAAAGGATTTTATATTATACATTTGAAAAACGTGTAAAATTTGAAAATGAAGCAAATGAGTACAAATTCTTTTATGTCATTTGAGGAATTTGTTTCACAATTTCACTCAGGGTTCATTGTATTATATTGAAGAAGGCATCTATGTGTGTTTTTTTCTATAAACAGTTTAAGCAGAGTTCAGATACTGTGAAGCTCATAACGTCTTCCATCTGTTCTGTTCATTATAAAAGGTGACTAGAAAGATCACTATATTATTGCCACATAGGGTACTAAGCACTATAAGCCTATTAGTAAGTTCATTGCATCAACCATTTTACTTTGTAAGAATTCTTGAATTCTTCTGAGAGAGTTTTCAAATCTTACTGATACCTCATCACTTTATAGATTAAATAAAGTCTTTGGCATGTGTTCACTCTATATTTGCATGAGTGTCATGTTTCAAAATTTTTGGAAAATAAGCTTTGGCTTGCTAAATATTCAGCAAACATATTTTAGCAAACATAGAATCTGATAATGCCAGACTAAACTAAAAACAACATCTATTTCTGTTACTCAAATGTTTCCAAACTTGTTATATACCCTGATGAGTGAAGCTAATTCTTACAATAGCCAATTTATTTAATGAAAAGTAGAAATACATTCATCAAGTGGATTCTGAGTTGCATCTCAAAATCACTAGTGTACCCTGTAATTTAGTTAATTTAACCATTGAAACTTCAGATTCCTCAAAATGAAGTAACTAGATTAGATAATATCTAATCCCTTTTCTCTTTGAAAATTATATTTTAAATATAATACTATTAGATAACATTTTGGATTACCATCTAGAATTTTTGATGGATTTTCAACAAATAAAATCATAAATGAGTTCAAACAAGTAGGGGAATATGTAAAGACTATGAAACAGAGATAGAGAGTTGCAGCAATTCCAAAACTCCAATTTACTAAGAAAAGACATTTTGCTTGAGTATAAATGGACCTAGGAAAATAAAAAAAGAAGCTTATCCTATGAAAATGCACATTGTGAATGCTAGAACATACCATTCTCAATGCCTGGCAATCATAAACTCTGCAATCTCATAGTTTAACTATCTGAACCAACAAAGAAAATTTTGGTAATATTATTGGAAGAATTTAGATTTGTACCTCCCAATTTATCCCAGGGGGTCTCTCTCAAAGAATGCTATTTCTCATAAATATTCTGGGTTCTTATTTATGTTGAATAAATATTATAACATGATACCTATAAGCTAAATATTCAGACCTGAATAGGTTGTGGTTTCATCCTCAGAGAGCTAGAGTATATTGAGAAAAAAGAAACAAGTAACCAGTAGAAGTAAAATGAAATATGTTTTGATGGAAAGAGTAAGAGTAGAGGAAGAAATCTGGCATCAACCCAAAGAACATTTTTGAAGATGGAAAGAAACTAAAAATTGAGTAAGAATTGTAAAGAGAAAAGAAAGGGAGGGAAAGCAGCTGTAGTTGAAGGAGATTGTTGTTTAGATGGCAGACACTGGAGTACATTTATGGGTCTGGTGTAAATGTATCATTAGAAGACTCTATACAAGGAGACAAAAGTATTCCATCCAGAGAAAACAGCAGGGATGATAATAAAGAATGTAACAACATTATAAATTTGAAGAGCTGCTAGTATTTGTTTACAGTTTGTGATGGTTTAGATATGAGATGTCCTCTAAAAGCTCACATCTGAGATACTGCAAGAAAGTTTCAAGGGGAAATGATTGGGTAATGAGCAACTTAATCTAATCAGTATATTAATCTCCTGATAGACACTGACTGGGTGGTAACTGTAGGCAGATAGGGTGTGGGAGGAGGAAGTGGGTCATCAGAGGTGTGCCTTTGGGATACATATTTTTTTCCCTGGTGAGGGGAGTCTCTCTCTGTTTTTTGGTGCAATGTCCTAAAACCCTTTCCTCAGCCATGCCCTCTGCCACAACATTCCTCCTCATCTTGGACCCAGAGCAATGGAACCATCCATCTATGAACTGAGGCCTCTGAGACCATGAGCCCCAAATAAACTTTTTCTTCTATAAAATTGTTCTTGCCAGGTCTTTTTGGTTGCAACAATAAAAAATCTGGCTAAAACAAAACAGTTGTGGAAATAACAGAAACTGAGGCCTCAGAAATAGGAAAGGAGTGATAATGAACACCTCAAATGATAAACTTGATTACTTTTAGATATATCTGATATAAACGAGGGTGCCTAACATTCTAATTAGAAAAGTTACATGATCTATA
This sequence comes from Xerus rutilus, assembly GCA_028644305.1. Taxonomy (NCBI): domain Eukaryota; kingdom Metazoa; phylum Chordata; class Mammalia; order Rodentia; family Sciuridae; genus Xerus; species Xerus rutilus. The sequence continues at coordinate 127,714,209 of CM053403.1, forward strand.
TTGTTGTTTAAAAAGTTGACTACAGCAGCATTAAAAAATCTGATGGTAGAGATAACATTTTTGCTGTAATTTAATTTAAAATAATGACAATAATAATGTTCATAAAGGTCCAAAGTAACAGTATTGAGAATAGATAGAAAAACTATAAATAAAACTTGAACAACAAAAAGAAGAAACGATGAGGGGACAGCATGATGAGGAAGAGGGATTCAAGTCAACACTGGTCACTAGATTCTGTCCTAGGAAATTGTTTGGATAGAACTGGCATTTTTTAAGATGATAAATGCTGGGAGTTAAGCCAATGTGCTATGTAGAATGATGGAGGAATGTTATAAATGAGTTTTTCATAATTGGTTTAAGGTGTTGTATATATAGATAGAAAACAGAATTTAGGATTGCAAATATATATCTGGGATATAATCACTAGCAAAGTACATAGATTTAGATGAGATTATCCTGAAAAAACTAATGGTAGGAAAAGAACATAAAGTTAAATATACAGCCCGAATCATCAGTTATAACTGTGAGTAAAGCAAAGGAGCGGCACTCAGAAAAGGACTACAGAGACCCCAGAGAGTAAGAGAGAAAACTAAGATTTCTTTATATGTGTCCAAGTTAAGGGAAAGTTTGAAGACATAGAAAGTGGCCCAATGCATCATAATCTACAGAAGGATTTATCTAAAGAAAACAACATGTTTCACCTTGGCCATGTGGAAGTGAATGTTGATATTTTACAAAGAATGATTTAGATAGAAATTGAAGCCAAGTGATGGGAAATGGTCATCAAGAAGGTAGAGGAAGCTTGGATGACTGGTTCTTTCAAGAAGCTTCTCTGAAAGGGAAGGGAAAGCAACTGCAGTTGAAGGGGGTTGTTGTTTAGATGGCAGCTACAGGAGTACATTTATGGGTCAGGTATAAAGGATCATTAGAAGACTTTAGGGTAGTAATGCAAGAGCAAGTGTGTGCAGTTCTGGGACGCAGGAGAAGATAAGGCCCACATCAGTGGAAGGCACCTTTTCAAGAGGAGGAGGAGCAGGTCTTCCATGGCTAAGAGGAAACATGCAAATTATCGTGTGGGATTATTAGAGTACAACTTAGAATTTGAAGTTATTAAACAATCAATATTATTGATAAGTTTATGAAATGGATCTGATGCCTTGATATTACTTTGATCGAAGGTTTTATACATCGTACAAGACATTTGTGAAACATCAGACATTTAGAAGAGATTTGAGGACTAAAGCATCATTATGTATGGTGCACCTTATGCCAGGTGATTTGTATGTGGTATATTCTTCAATATTCACACTAATCTTATTCCAGATTAAGAACAAAAGCATCTAAACCATGGAAATGTATAGTATTTCATCTGAAAAAGATGACTTGAAAGTAGAAGAGGGACGATTAGAGAATAGAAGGGAATGGAGGAGAGGAGAGGACAGAAGAGGGTAGTGGGAAGACTGGCTATGATCAAAGTAGGACATACACATGGATGGAAGTGACCCACTGGAGCTTCTTAATATGTGCAATTAATATGCATTAGTAGTTGCAAAATATAGATAAAATCTTCCTTTCTAACTTAAAAGAATGGATAAATATTCTTGCTCAATTACTGTTGTGTCTTACTGATTTCGGAGTCCATTCTCCTTTCACCTTCAAATATATCAATTATCTCTTAAATTATCCCATTAAAAAGTCAGTTATTGTCTTCACTTACAAATGACACCACTCGTGAATCTTTCATTGTAAATTTGGCTTGGATATTTCTAAAATAGTAGTGTCATTCAGGCACAGGGAAAGAAGTCTAGAACTCAGCAGTGGTTTTGTTTGTTTGCCTTAAATAATTCACTCTATTTAGTAAGTGATAGAAAAATTTGATTAATATCAATATTATTAATGTAAACGTGTAAGAAAAAATATTTTAATTTCCTTTTCTATTTGTAATTTTCATATGAAAACAAATCAAAAAAATCTGCTATTGATATCTAACATTCAAACTCATATCAGGTTCTACATGAGTTTGTGGACTTTTGAAATTCAGTCATTCAAATTTGCTTATTATTGACTTGAAAGATCCTGAAAAGAGATTTTATCCTGTGAAATCCTTTTAACTCTTAAGAAGCATCTGAACTCTTCTTAAGAGTTCATCTGACAGTGAGTAGATGGACATCTACTCACTGTCAGCACAGGGGCTATATAAAACTACAGCCTGAGGCAACACCAGGTACACCCAGGATTGTAGTACCATTCCTTGCAGGTTTGAAGTCAGAGTTCCTCACTAGTGGCCTCAAGCTTCATACTTCAGGCACCCTGTGCTCAGCAACACAGGCCTGTGACCATCCAAGTACTATGAGTTCACAAAGGAGTCTACTCTTGGTGAGATCTTTGATTTACTCACTTTGTTGTTAAGATTTTTTAAAAACATAAGTTGATGGTGGAGACATCACATTAAACTCCATTAATTCACCACGATCATTTATTTCTTTGACCTTTCTTCCAAAACAGTGTACTTCTGAATCCTTTCCTAAAAATATATATATTTGTTACTGTTTTACTTCAGAATTTATTTTGTTTTCCCTGTGTGTAAGGAGGTTAAAACACAAGATATAACATTGGGTTTTTATAAACTGAGCATTGCTTTTTATTGTGGGTACTTTTACTATTTTATACTTTCATTTTTTGCTTCCAATTGTCACTTTACTAACCATTTGTTCTTAATTATCTTCCTCATTTCTCAGATTGAGAGGAACTGCCTGAAAAAAATACCTGTGGTCTCCTCATTCTTTCCTTCGATAGTGTTTTCAGAGTTTATTTCATGTCACTGGAAGCCTTTGAAAAGCCATCTGACAGTCACTAGAGGTTCAAGGCAAAACTAGTACCAATCAGCCAGGGTTATTTGGCAAGCAATACCAACAGAACAAGGCTTTATTGGGGTTTATGCTCTAGCACAAGAGAGACTGTACATGAGATGGGGTTCCCAGCCTGGCTCTCTGAAGGAGGTTTTAGGAGAAGCTCTTATAAGCCTGGAATAAGTACACTTGGTGGTTGTTGCACACAGCTAGGGATTACTACACATGATCCATGTCTTCTGCTCCTGGCACCAGGATTTGCACTTGGCATGTTTATCTGACTATGTACATTGTGTTTGTCTGTACTCAGCTTGCAAAAAATGGCAGAGTTGCTCATCACCACCCAAGGAGGGTTATATAGTGGTCAGAGTTGGATGTTCTGTGCACACAGAGATTGCAGAAAAGTCCCTTGGAAGATTTGGAGGAAGTAAGTCGTTCTTGAACCTAGTCATTGGTGGAAACATTTTTAAAAATAGGTTATGGCATGGATAAAAACCCAGGGAGTGTGTTCAGGGCCTCTCTATTCTGTCCAAAACCACAAAATATAATATCAATACCAATGAGTGAGAGAGATTTTTTTTGTTTTGTTTTGTTTTCTGCAGATGGCTTCTGAATTCATATCAGTAACTTTCTTGTACCCTATATATCTTTCTAATGTACAAATAAAAATGATATGAATTGAATTAGTATTATTGAGGAGAAAAAAATTCAAGAATATATGAGAGCTATTCATTAGGTGTGTACATCCAAAGGCAAAATTATCAAAAATGATTTAGTTGCCTAACCATTCATTGCTTTTGTCTTGGCTCCTGGGTAGAACATAGTGATAAATCTGGTTATTCCTTTGGAGGTTTTAAGTTTTATTCCAATGTGTTCAAGACTCTTGTACCATGGCTAAATGGGTTAAGTTATGGGTCAGGAGATTTAAAGTAAAGGTCTGTGGTGATTGAATAAAATAATTCCTCTGTTGCCTCCCCTCAGTTTTGTCTACCTAAACAAATCCAGTTACCCATTGATGTCTTGCTCATATGGATTTTACTTCAGATTTGGGATAGTTCTTGGCCTGTCACCTCTGGAAATTCAAACAGAGCATTTGAATGGGAAATATGAATAAATCAATTAACATTTCAGCTTTATTAAGGTATTATTGACTAAGAAGGTGTATATTGAAGGAGTAAAATAGGATTTTTTGATATACATTGTGAAATGATTACCAAAAGCCAATAAATTAGCATATAGAGCACCTCACAGTTTTTTTGATGATGAGGAAGAGGATAAGAGGGTGATGATGGTGATGATGATGATGATTTGTAGTGAGGATACCTAAGATCTACTCCTTTACCAAATTTTAGGTTTATAATATGTTATTGTTAACTACAGTGTTTTCATGTTGTACATTAGTTCTTCAGAACTTATTGAAAATGGTTAGTGTGTACCCTTTGTCTGATCTCCCCATTTTCCCCAATCTCAATCCCTAACCAACTTTTGTTTCTCTGTGGCTATGAATTTGACTTTTTTATATTCTACATATGAGATTATACAGTATTTGTCTTTCTGTGTCTGGCTTATTCCACTTAGTATTTTAGTCTCCAGGTTCATCTATGTCATTGAAATTGACAGGATTGTTTCAGCCTTCCTTTTTAAGGATGAATAGTATTCCTGTGTGTATGCATATGTGTTTCTGTGTGTGTGTATGTGTTTGTGTGTGTGTGTCAGATTTTTTTCCATTCCTCTATCAATGAACATACATATACTGTGTTTCTAGATCTAGGATATTCTGAATAATGAACAATAACATGGGCACACAGATCAATTTTCTTTTCTTTTTTAGAGAAAAAATAAAGAAGCATAATTTTATGTTCATTACTTACCCAATAGAACTCTGGAGAAAATATTTTCATGTTAATGAATGATTAGCTTTCTAAGGAAAGGACACTGCAACTGGAGTTAAAGAACAAATCTTGGAAGTTGAAATATGATTCAGTAGTCAAAGACCCTAAGAGAGATACAGAAACTGCTCTTTTATAATTTGAAAAGGAAGAAGATATTGATTTGAAGATTTACCTTCCAAAGGTTGTAAAAGAACAAAGAACAATGTTTTCTCTCCATCCCTCAGGAGGAAAAAGGGGCAGCACACAACTCATATAAACCAACAGATTTACAACTTTGAGGTTCTTCTACATACATCCAGGTGTACATATTTTCTTAAATAATATATTTCTTATCTTTAGAACCTTACCTTTACTTTGGAACAATATACATATTCAAAACTCATAGGGTCTATGGAAAGTTATCTTTTTACTTATGATTCATTTTGAGTCAAATGTGTTCAGACTCAGTTTAATTTTAAGGGGAGAAAATATGGTACAAATTTTCAGAATAAGAAAATTTGGATGCAAAGATAATTACCCTCTTTATTTTTTGATGTATGCTTTAACGTAAAAAATCACAGAGAAATTTGAGAATATTCTCTTTCATTTTCCAGTTCTATAGAAAAGTAGAAAAAAATGGCGATATGCTCTACTAGAAGCTCACAGATTAAAAATAAATTATTTTGTACTTATTAGAAAGGTCAAAATTTTTTAAAAAATGACATCACCAAATTCCTGACAAGTATGTTGAACAACATGAACTTCCATTCATTGTTGGATTTCAAGTGATACAACTATCCTGGAAGAGTTTTTTGTGTTTGGTTTTTAACCAAATATACTTGTACCATACCACTCAACAACTGCACTCCTTGTTTTTTACCCAAATAAGTTTAAAATCTATGTCTGCACAAAAGCACCTGCACCCAGATGTCTCTAACAGTGTTGTTCTCAATTGCTAAGCTAAAATTCAGAAGCAACTAAGACTTCTTCAATGAGTAAATGGATAAACCAACAGTGGTATTCCATACAATAGAATATTACCAATTATTAAAAAAAGTTTTCAAGCCATGAAATGACATGGAAGAAACACATATTTAACACTAAGTAAATGAAACCAATCTGAAAAGACTATATGGCATGATTTCAACAATATGATATTCTAGAGAAGAGAAAGTATGGAGATAGTGAAAAGATCAGTGGCTGTCAGGGATTTGGAAGGAGGGAGGTAGAATAGATTGACTACAGAAGATTTTTGGAGCAGTGAAACTATTCTGTGTAATACCATACATGTGAACACATGTTCTTATACTGTTGACAAAACCCATAGAATATACAACACAAGGAGAGAAAACTGTTGCAGTATAGACTTTGGGTGATAATGATGTACCAACATAGGCTTTCAACTATAACAAATGTGCCACTTAGAGTACAGGTGTTGATAATGTGAAAGACTTCAATGTATAGGGATAGATGATACATAGGAAATCTGTGTACCTTGTACTCAATATTGCTATGAATCTAAAATTGCCATAAAATAAAGTCTATTTAAAAAAATATTGTCTGAAATCTGATTCATTTAGTTATTCAATAAATAAGCCTTTATGAAACCACTCCATGCCAAGTACAATGACCCTTGCTTCAGAGGAATTGATCCTCTATAGCAAGGAAAAAATATTAAATCAAGTGTAATACATTGTGGTAGATTTTTTTTTACAGAAAAAAAGAGAAATTTTTAGGCATACAACAATCTTGGAAGCTCAAGACCAGGAAGATAAAAAGTTATGTGGTTGCATCCAGAAATATCATTTTTTTCTATTTATTCAGTAGTCCTTTGAAATTATCCCTCTCCAAGAATGGAGAAATATTGTATCAGAGGTATAAATCTAGTATGGAGTGTATAAGCTGAAATATTTCTTGCATTCAAACATTGTAGTTTTTTACTCAACAGAAGTGGCAATGATGTATGTGGGGAAAAATAGAATACCTCTGTTGCAGATTAAAATCTTAAACTACGAGACCCTCAGAAAAGGGAAATTTTAGTCACATAACTTATTTGCTTATAATCTGATTTGGGATTTACACTGCCCATAGCTTCTGGGCAATTAATTCTTCTTCCTTTTGTGTTGTAAAATCTACACATGCATAAATAATATAATTTAAGATTTGCCAATATTGGGAAATGTAACAGTCAATAATTTCAAAAGGATGAATTTCCACTGCTCAAATGCTAGTTTAACTTGTATATAAAATAATGGAGAAAACAGTGGGTAGTAATTATATAACTAGAAATACTTTGAAATTCAAGTAGAAAGTCCAAATAGTCAGCAGTTTAAGTAAATGCTTATATTTTTTCCGATAAAGTGAAGTCTGTTGTTAAGAATGGATGGACATCATAGCCCTAACTTTATGTATGACTGCATATATGTTGTGATTCTATACAACTTACAACTAGAGAATTGATATGTTATCCTCTATCTATGTACAATGAATCATTTACACTGTTAACATGTAAGCCTAAATAAAATTAAAAAATAAATTAAAAAAAAAAAAAAGAATGGATGTAGTTTGGTAGTCAAAATGCCAGTTAGACCCAAGGCTGGGAGATTTTTATGTTTCTGGCTATGCTTTCCATTTTGTCCTCAGATCTGTTGCCTCACAGCCATGAGAAGGCTGCAGTAACAGTATCAGACATGTTCAAAGCAAAAAGATCAGAGAAACAAGATGTGCCAGTCACATTTTTCTCTTAACATTTATGTTTCTGTTGCTAAATCTGGAAATAGTTCCCCTATGTTTCTGAACTTAATGTATGAAAATTAATACAATTTAATATTAGAGATGTCAACTATATTTAGTATCTCCATTTTCCCAATTTTTGTTTTGACTTTCCTGAAAACTTGTAGTCAATTGAGCTTTAGAAATGCACTTTTCAGTATTGTGAGTAATATTCAGTTGTATACCAATTAAGTAGTAGTAGGAGGGATTGGGTAGAAGAAAGCTTCAGATAATGAATAGAACCTTTATTGTAATTATGTTTTGCAAACATATTTCATATTTCAATATATTACATTTCTTAAAATGTTAACAGACACATCCATCTTGTTTAATATGGTGAGTACATATCACCTTTTTAGATAAAGGCATACCTCTTTTTATTGTGCTTTGCTTGACTGTGCTTTGCAGAATGTTATGTCAACAAATTTCAGGTCCACCACAACCCTGCCCCAAGCAAGAATAGTGGTGCCATTTTCCCACAGAATGTGCTCATTTCATGTGTCTGTCACATTTCGGTAATTCTCACATTTCAAATGTTTTCATTAATATTATATCCACCATGTGATCTGTAATCAGTCGCCTTTGATATTACTATTGTAATTGTTCTGTGTTGCTATGAACAACACCTATATAAGAGAGAAAATATCTGAATGTTATGTGTGTTAAAACTGTTCCACTAACTGGCTGTTACCCTGAATCTCTCCCTCTCTTTGAGAATACCTATTCCCTGAGACACAACAACATGAAAATTAAATCTAAAGATTGAAATTATTAAGCTTAGTGAGAAAGGTGTGTTAAAGCTGAGATAGGTCCAAGACTAGGCCCCTTAGCTCACTAAGTTGTGAATGTAAAGGCAAAGTCCTTGGAAGAAAGTAAAAATGCTACCTCAATGAACATATGAATAATAAGAATTTGAAGCAGCCTTCTTACTGAGATAGAGAAAATTTGAGTGAATCTGGATAGAAGATGAAACTAGCCACCACAGTCACTTAAGCCAAAGCATGAATCAGAGCAAGGCACTAACTCTCTCTAATTCTGTGATTTTAAGTTGAAGCTAAAGTTCGTTTACCATTCCAAGGTTCTAGGACCCTTAAGAACTATACTAACTCGCTTTGCCTGTGCTTCATTAATGGAACAAGGCCTAGATGGCAGCACATCTGTTTACAATATGACATTTGAATAATCTAGGCCCAATATAGAGACCTACTTATTAGAGAAAGTGCTGTGACCAGCACCACTGTTAATTAAGAAACTGGAGGGGCGATGGGTGATGAAGAAGAGACAAACAGATATGCATAGAGAAAAAACTGGGGCCAGGTAGGCAAGCAAGCCCTGATGAGGCTTAACTGACACCAGAACTAGCTCAGCACCTTTATTATATAGATTTCATCAAAAGGTTATTTGTGGAAAAGTGTCAGCAAAGCAGGCAATCTGAAGGACGCAACAAAACTTGTGAGACATTGAGGTCATCTTGTTATGACCAGAATTCTCTACCCTGAGGGGTGGGGGTGCCTTAGCTCAATGTTTGGACTCATATAGCTGCACACCTTCACAGGTAGCTTCCTCTGGCTGGGCATTACTATAGCAATTGGGCTATCTTGACTTGCACCTTGGCACAAGAAATTCCAGGGCAAACACAGCCATGAGGGAATCAGAAGCCATGGCTCAAGTTACTGCTCTCCACAAGAAAGATTTCTTTCAATCTTTCAATGAGCTAAAGATCATTGGAATGTACCTGGTCACTCGAGTGATCTGATGGAAAAGTACAATGGGATTAGCAATGCTTTTATGCCGGCTAACAAAACATTCACTTTGCAGCCCACAGATCAAGGAATAATTTTGACTTTCAGGTGTTATTATTTAAGAAATATATTTCATGAGGCTATAGCTGCCATAAGTAGTGAAACTTCTGGTGAATCTGGGCAAAGTAGTTTAAAATTCTGACTGAACACTAACAGATGCTAAACTTACTTTCTTTGAGTTGAACTACTTTATTTCCAAACTATCTTTGAACTCTGTTATTGTATTATTTTAAAGTCAGTTCTATAATAGCCTATGTGCCTCTCATTTAGCATGTTAAATTCTTATTAACAACCTGGGCAATTTAATATGTTATGGAGATAAGCATAGCAAAATTCTGTAGCTGGAATTTAATTCTTTCATAGAGAATTTAAAATGTTGAATACCTTTAAATAGCCTGTGAGATTGTTGCCGCAGAATTATTCAGTATAACATTGTCAGCCAAAAATAATAATTCAATAAGCAATTTTAAAACTTGATAAGTGCTCAAGTTTGTCTCTGTACTTGCCTGTTATTGAACAGACAGAGATTCAATTATAGCTGTCAAAAAATTCATAGCTCATCATGTTATAGTCATAATGCATTATCCCTAAAAGCCAAGGCCAAATATTTATTGTAACTTATCAGCTTCTTATTGATTTTTCAAAATTATTTATGTAGATCAAAACACCTCAAAATCATGGTGCTTTTTGATAAATTTGAGAGGCATTGTGACATTTAATTCTATATTACATTAAAATGTTTAAATAGGTTAAAATAATAATATATGTATGTTTTCACTATGCAGTCATAATGCTAAGCATGTATCCCAAAAACAGGCTAATAGAATAATTATTTTTTTCCTTGAATTTTCTAACTTGCATTTGCTTCTTGTTTATTACTTTCATCATCTTTAGACAAGTGATAATTGGCTTTGAAGTTTTAAGAAAAAATACTTACTGATGATAAATATCAAATTGATGATAAGTAAAAAGTTGTTGATGAGTGTATGCAATCTACCCTACTTCAAGAAAAACCATATAACATGTAATATTGTATGAAAGATTAAAACCAAAAAAGAAAGAGTGAAAGAATAAAAATCAAAGTAGAAGTGAGATAATGAGAAAACACTAATAAATGTGAAATGTATCCCAGCATTGGTGTATGTGTGCATAGTATGGTCCTGAATATACATTCATGCCACATTGATATGTAACCATGTCAGTGACAGGTATTTTTCCTAATCATTACTTTTTTAAAGTTAGTTTTCAATGTTTGAAATCTAATATGTGGATATTCTTTGTGATTTAATTAATTTATGTGTAGTTTCAATTTTCTTCTTATCTAGTTTCAGAGAAATAACCATTTTCTTTTCCTTCCAGTTTGAGAAGTTTTCTTTTTACTTTTGTCATTAATCTATCCTAATAAAAGCAAGTAATGAAAACAAACTAAAAGTTTACAATTATGGGGAGATGACCAGAGTCACCTTTAGGGGGGTTCTTCTTCCTCCTGAGGAGGGTATAAACCACCTGAGAAATTGAAGTTAACCAATTAATGAAGAACAGAAGACAAAGTCAGAATTGTAGTTGTAAAAGGTTTGGAGCTCCTGATAGTTCTGGTCCATGCAGGAGCTGAGCTAGACAAGAGAAAATGGATCCCATAGTTTATTTAAGGGTGTACATCAAAGGCAGGAATAAGGTTTCAAGGGCAGAGGCTTGCTTCATGATGTCTTGTAGTCAGCAGGTTGATTGGCATCTTGACAGGTCACACTCATTTCAGAGGGGCTGTGTGGCTACAGCAGGTTACCCCATCTCTGGTGCTGTGTGGGACCTTTGGCAGAGCTTGAGTGGGGCTCAGAATATCAGGGCAGTTAACAAGATGAAGTGTCATTCTCAGACACCAGATTCTCCTATTCAATAGGCTACAATGCTTGGTAGTCAACACAGAGCCCAAGGATGGCTTGTGACATCTCCATTTTTAATTTATAAATGCAGATGATGTTTAATTACTTCAAGTCACTGGATCCTTGAACTGAGGGTGTCATAATCTGTTATTATGATATAAAAAGAATTAGTAGCAAACATATCATTTTAATAACATACCATGTAAAATGTTTTAACATGTTCTTATAATGGGTGCCAATTAATTTATAAAGTATTTGATCAGCTAGAAGTGCAGGGCCCATGATATTGGTCCTGCTTTTTAAAGTATCCTGGGTGCTCTGTTGTATCCGCATGAGGTTTAAGCCTTTATTATTGTTATGTCAAACATCCATCAGATGGTCTTTCAATTTTTTCAAATTTCATTTGGAAATATACTATTGGCTGCAGTAATACAGACATACTTACATTTAGCATGGCATTTAAGTCTTTGAGTTTCAGAGCAGAAAGCTCATTATTGACATTTGCTTTTGGAATATTTAACTTAGTCTTAAACTCTTATGAATACTTACCTAATTGCATAGGACTGTAGAAATATTTTCAGTCAAATTATTAAGAAAATGGACTTAGTTAGATTACATTTTTTATAATTTATAGTATATTATCCATTTTTTTCTTATATCTCCAATAATTAAAACATAAGAGAATTGAATATAGGCTTTCAGGCTATAGCAGGAACCCACTTGTGGTTCCTACCCATAAAGTTAGTTATGGGGCCATTTGTAAGATGGAGAAAAATCTGAGGTTGCCATTAAATGCCAGAGATCTTTTTGAATATCATTCTCTCTGAAAGTTAGAATGTTACCAATGAAATTTTCAGGGGTCATAGCATAATGAGAGAATGGATTATGTTCATAAGTATGGTGAATATGGAGGCAGATAGAAATCTGAAAGAATACATTAAAACATATAGGACCCAAAGCCAGGCGTGGTGGCACAAGCCTGTGTCTTGGTCTGGATCTCAGACTAATTTATATAGGCAGATTCATGGAGTGAATCACCAGCCTCACAACAGGATGGGTTTTATAAGCTTTAATATGAGATAATATAACAATAAACAAGCAACAGTTATACTTTACAATATTGAGTAGTGTATATAATGAATCAATAATATAGAAGAAAAGAAAGAAAGAGGGGCTCCAGCCCAGTAAGCACTCACAATCAACACCGGATAATACAACACAGGTTTGCAGGTACACTCAAAGCATCATCATCACCTTCAACACCTATCCTCGGGTAAAAGGAGCAACACTGAGGGTAGGGTAAAAACATAGGTGAGATTCAGATTCTTTCTTCACAAATCAGGTTCCTTCTTCTCATCATCAGGTTCCTTCTTCTACACTCCTAGCATCAGATTCCTTCTTCCCCAGTTGGATTCCTTCTCCAGTTAGATTCCTTCTTCTACAGTTGGATTCCTTCTTCTCTTCTCATTCCCCTTTGGAGGACTTAAAAAGGCACGGCAACCCCTCCCAATATGCAGTCTGGCATTATACAACCGGCCTTAGGTTGTTTATTCTCTGCAAGGTGGGAACTGGCCAGGTTCCAAGCTCACAGGGTCGAAAGTTGAAAGTTCTGATGCACCAAGAGCTCATTAGTGTGCCAGATGGCCCCAAACAATAACATTGAGAGTGTTTACTGTCTTCAAAGTCTCTCCAAATTCCTCACTAATGGACCTCCCTTTCCTAAGTCACTTAAGGACGGGCCCATATTATTAACTATCTATACAGCCTGTAATCCCAGCACTTAGGGAGGCTGAGACAGGAGAATCGCGAGTTCAAAGCCATCCTCAGCAATGGCGAGGCACTAAGCAACTCAGTGAGACCCTGTCTCTACATAAAACACAAAATAGGGCTGGGGATGTGGCTCAGTGGTCAAGAGCCCCTGAGTTCAATCCACAGTACCAAAAAACAAAAAAACAAAACAAAACAAAACAAAACCCAAAAAACAAAAAACATATAGGACCCGAATTATCATCAAATAAGGAATAACTGTTATAAATCCAATGTAAAATATTGATCTTTCTAGTGTAACATCAATCAG
>CM053403.1:127727959-127738292 GCA_028644305.1 Xerus rutilus
GATCAACACCAAGTAATTAAATTGAAGTACCTACCAAAATCCTTCCAATAAAGAAAAGCCCAGGACTAGATTGATTCTTAGCCATATTATGTCAGATCCTTAAAGAACTAATCTAAGTACTGCTCAAATTATTCTATAGATGTCTAAGTCCTCCTGTGAACTATAAAAAGAGGGAACATTGCCAAGCTCATTCTATGGAGCCAGTATTACCCAGACATCAAAAGCAGAAAAAGACACATTAAGGAAAGAAAATTTCAGACCAATATTCTTGATGAACATAGATGCACAAATTCTTAATAAAATTGGAAAACTGCATTAAAAAACACATTTAAAAGATAATACACCATGATCAAATGGGCTTTATTCCAAGGATGCAAGGTTGGTTCACCATATGGAAATCAATAAGTGCAATTCACTACAAAAGTAGACTTAAGGACAAGAATCACATGATTATCTCAATAGATGCAGAAAAAGCATTTGAAAAATTAAAGCACATGTTTATGTATAAAACACTAGAGAAACTAGGGATTGATGAACTTACCTCAACATTGTAATGACTATATGTGACAAACTCATTATACTGAATGGAGAAAAACAAAAAGTATTCCCTCTAAAAACAGGAATAAGAAAAGAATGCCCAGTTTTACCACACCTTGACTCCTTTAAGATAGTCCTTGAAACTCTAGACAGATGAATCGGTCAGAAGGAAATAAAAGGGATACAAATAGGAAAAAAAGAGCTCAAAATTTTATGTTGGCTGATGACATGACCCTATACTTAGAAGACCCAAAAACTCCACCAGAAGACTTTTAGAGTGATAAATGAATTCAGGAAAATAGCAGGATACAAGAACAACTCATATAAGTCAATAACATTTCAATACTCCAATGATAAATCTGCCCAAAAAGAAATTAGAAAAACTATCCTATTCACAATAGCCTCAAAAAACAAACAAAAAAATCTTGGGAATAAATCTATCAAAAGAAGTAAAGGACCTCTACAACAAAAATGATAAAACACTAAAGAAATAAATTGAAGAAGACCTTAGAAAATGGAAAGAACTCCCATGATTTTGGATAGACAGAATGAATACTGTCAAAATGGCCGTACTACCAAAAGCACTATAGAGACTCAATGCAATTCCTATCAAAATTCCAATGACATTCTTCACAGAAATATAAAAATCAGTTATGAAATTCATTTGGAAAAACAAGAGACCCAAAACAGCCAAATCAATACTTAGTGTGAAAAGACAAGCAGGAGCATCACAATACTGGACCTCAAATTGTATTACAGAGCTATAGAAACAAAACAGCAGGGTAGTGGCACCAAAACAGGTGTGAAGACCACCAGAATAGAATAGAAGACACAGAGACAAACCCATATAAATACAATCATCTCATATTAGACAAAGGCACCAAAAACATCTATTGGAGAAAAGATAGCCTCTTCAACATATGGTGCTGGAAAAACTGGAAATCCATCTGTAGCAAAATAATCTAACCCTGCACAAAAGTCAACACAAAGTGGATCGAAGACCTACACATTAGACCAGAAATCCTGCAAGAAGAAAATGGAGGTCCAACATGTTAGCACAGGAACTGACTCCTTAACAAGACTCCTCAAGCACAAGAAATAAAATTAAAACATCAATAACTGGGATGGCATCAAATTAAAAAGCTTCTGCACAACAAAGGAAACTATTAAGAGTGTGAAGAGAGGGACTACAGAATGGGAGAAAATCTTCGCCACCTGCTCCTCAGTTAAGGCATTAATATCCAGACTATATAAAGAACTAAAAAACTTAGTACATACATACAAAAAATCCTCAATCAATAAATGGGCAAAGGAACTAAAGAGACACTTCTCAAAAGAAGAAATACAAATATTCAACAAATATTTGAACTATATCTCCACCAATTAGGAAAACTCAAATTAAAATTACATTGAAATTTTATCTCACTTCAGTCAGAATGGTAATTATCAAGAATAGAAGTAACAATAAATGTTGATGAGGAGATGGATCGACAACACTCATACATTGTTGGTGGAACTGCAAATTAGTGCAATCACTCTGGAAAGCACTATGTAAATTTCTCAAAAAACTAGGAATAGAACCACTATATGATCCAGATATTCCACTCCTTGGCATATATTTAAAATCAGCATGCTACATTGACACAGCCACATCAACACTTATAGCAGCACAATTCACAATAACTAAGCCAGGGAACTAATCTACATACCTTTGAAAGATGAACGGATAAAGAAAATATGATATATATATATATTAAATATATTACAGAGTATATAAATATATATATAGGAGTATCAGCCATAAAGATGAATGAAACTATGGCATTTGCCAGTAAATGGATGGATCTGAAGACTATCATGCTAAGTGAAATAAGTCAATCCCCAAAAGTCAAAGGTCGAATGTTTTCTCTCACATTTGAAAGCTAATGCAGAATAATAAAGGGGTTAAAAATATATATCAGTGGAGTAAAGAAGGGGATTGAAGCAGAGGGAGGAGGGAGGGGATAAGGAAAGACAATGGAATGAATCTGACCTGACTTTCCTATGCCCATATGTGAATATACCACAGTGACTCTCGCCATCATGTACATTCACATGAAACTAATTTAAAAACAAACTATAACTAAATAGCAGAAAGATCAGTAGATTAGAGGGAAGGGAACAGGTAGAGAGAGGAGAGAAGTCCTAGGGCTAAATTAGAACAAATTAAAATCCATGCTTTTATAATTTTGTCAAAATGAACCCAAACATATGTATTACTAAAAAGAACCAATAAAAAGAAAAAAGAGAAAAAAGAAATGTTACCCTATAGATTTTTCTGCCTACAGTCTGGATTTCAATCTCCTGTGTATTTAACCAAGTATAAGAGAGTCTCACAGAAATTTTTTTATTATTATTACTTAATGGCCAGAGTGGCAGAGAAGTCATTTGGAGCATCTTAGATTCTCTAGTTTTATTACATTATTGCTGGGATTTTTTTTTCTCTTTCAGAATGAAGCAAAATCTCCTTTCATCTTCATCCACCGATCCTGACTGCATTATTAGAAAACTTATATATGGCCTGTGTCATCTGACAGCTGTACAATTTTTGTGATTCACTAGCTTCTGTGTAAATAAGTATACATAATAACAGGTGATTGTTAATTGTGACAGTTTTGAACTTCGTTTTAATAAAATATAATGAATTTTGAAATGCATTTGCTTTCCCCTTGTGCTTGCAATCACAATTATTGTGAGAATACCTGGGTTTGAATACAGGCTCCAAAGTGCCTGGGGAAGTTTATTATATGCTCTGTCCCTCAGTTTCCTCAACTATGAAATAGGGATGATGATAGTATATATCACATAGTGTGTTTTTAAGAAGTACTTATAATAATGCCAGCCACATGGTAAATATTTTTAAATATTAGCAGTTATAATTACCAAGCATTTTCAAGTCACTTTGGGGAGACAGTTTGGTCTTTCTGAGCTCACTCTCATGTACTGCAGAGCCAGAATGCACTATGCCCATGATGATCTTAGCATGGGACTCTCTTTGCTTGGTATGGAGTGTTTTGTGCATGTTTGAACCTGCTCCTTGTTATAAATGCCAGCAAGTTTCACTAAAGAGGTACATGAGTAGATACTCATTAACACTAGAACATACATGATGTCTGGTGAATCTCCAAAGGATGGACTTGCAGCCAATGTTTAGACTGCGTAGCCTAAGTAACAATAACTTTAAAATACTGTTAATTCTCTCTTTTGAATTTAAGTCTTTGAAAAATTTAAGACTTTTGAATTTAAATCTTAAAATCAGTGAATTTTTAATGAATGCCCCTTCAGTGATCACAAAAGCTGTCCAGATATAGAGTGATATTAAATTATAATATATTTTTAAAAGATCAGGATCATCAATGACACACAACAGGGTCCTTGATGTAACTATTAGTTTTCCTGGACTTAAAGATTCCCTGTACAGGTATCTCAGGAACCAGCTGCCTCTCATTCAGTGATTTTTTACCTATTTCTGCTACTCTATTATTGAGATAATAACTGAAGGGATTATTGTTTATATTTTATTTTCAGTGGTGTATTTTTCAGATCTGAAAACTACACTTTGTTCTTCTTTAATTCTTCTGTATTTTCCCTGAGTCTGTTTCAAGCATGATGGTAATTCTTGCAAAACGATTTTGGTGACATTGCTTTAAAATTTTTGTAACATATTTCTAACATTCTGATATCTGTGTCTGATATAAGAAGATCAGAATAATGCTCTG
The DNA here is from genome assembly GCA_028644305.1 of Xerus rutilus. NCBI lineage: Eukaryota > Metazoa > Chordata > Mammalia > Rodentia > Sciuridae > Xerus > Xerus rutilus. The sequence goes on from CM053403.1 coordinate 127,732,255, forward strand.
AGATTGTGTCCTTTTTCATTCAGCTATATTTCCTATTGGTTCTTATTATAACTTGTGATTTTTGTTTTCAGTTTGGGCATTTCGTGGACTTTGGTGTCGTCACTAGGCCTTATTTGAATCTTCTTTTTCATTTTGATGTAGTGAAAGTTCTGACCCTCCACTGGGCCTCCTCCAGCACCACCAGGACACAAAGGGTGAAACAGTTGCTTACTGCTGGGTGAAGCAGAAATACAGGTTCTCCACATGGTCTCCACTGACACTTAGGTGGGAGAATCTTATTATCCTCCCAGTAGACCTAAAAATAGCAGCTACATACTTGACCCTGGGTAAGGACTCTCCGGGTGCTGGCAGAGATGGGAGGAAGGAACCTGGGGCTGCTTACTACATCCTGACCAAGGTGAAATCATAGCTACCCATTGACTTTTTTTTTTTTTAATTTTTCTTCTCTGCTTTTTAATTGGAGTAGAATTCTGTCCCATCACTATCCTCATGTTTTACCACTAATGTTTCAGGAAAGTAGCCTAGAATTCACCAAAACAAATTATAGTTTGTTTAAAATGAAAAATGAATATAAGAAGCAAAAGAATGGTGGATAGAGCTCTAGATCCAAGTTAGGGACCAGCAGGAAACTGTGAAAGGAGCTTGATGAAACCTGCAGATATGGAATAAAAAAATTCCTTGTGCATTCAGTGACATTTACTTTTTGACTAGCTTGTGGTTGACTGCTCATGACGTCACTCCATACAACACAGAGGCCATCGGGATCAGATTATACTTCCCAGCATAGTAACCATTGGAACCACTCAGAGTCATCTTTAATATGAAGACTGATCAGGCTAACACTGGTAACCAGGGCAACTCTGTCACTAGTTCATGCACAGAACTGAAAGACAGCAGCTCAGACTAACCAACTAATCCAGAGATTAACAACCTTCCACAACTGTCCTCCACACCCCTTTGACTGCTGATTTGCCTGAAGAAGTCTCCATAGCCCAAAACAATTAATGTAAAAATTCTCATCTGTTAAAAAAGATGAAGAAAAGGAAACTATGTCTTGTAATCTGCATGAATGGTTCTGGCATGTGTGTACAGAGCCTCAGAACAGTACATGTTGAAGCCCTATATAGAAGACCCTGTAGAGAGCAGTCATGTGCCACTGTGCTTGACAATTGCTACAACAGGTATTGATTTTTTACAATTTCCCTTGTTAAAAAGGTGTCTACACAAAATGTGAACAAAAGACTAAAAATCTGTGATGTTGTTTCCTACTAGGTTTCTGTAACTATTAATTCACTAATAAAAACATTTTAGAAATCTGAGAGCTTATCATTCCTTTTTCTATATTTTAAAATCATTTTTTAAATCTACTTTGAGAGAATGTTTCTTTTATGATCCAAATTTATCCATAACCTGTATAAGGTTAAAAAAGTAAAAGACAGGGGCTGGGATTGTGGCTTGGTGGTAGAGTGCTTGCCTAGCATGTGTGAGGCCTCAGCACCACATAAAAATAAATAAATAAAATAAAGATATTGTGTCCATCTACAACTAAAAAGAAATCTTTTTTAAAAAGTAAAAGACAAAGATGTAACTAACTTCTTTGCTCTTGAAATATCCTCCTTCTTCATTGAATTTATTAATTTTTACTTCTTCACTTTCCTTGCCCCATTCCTTGGAATTTTTTCGTCATACCTGAAAAGAGAAAAGAGAAGATTTCTGGTGTTTCTATTGGGGTTTTTTCTTCTCGTTTAGGAGACTTGATTGAAATTATTTTGACTTTGTAAAACCTTTAAGGTACAATGAAATCAAAGGAAAGGAAGGGACAAACAATCCTCTGCTTTCACAAAACAAAACAGAAAACACAACCAATGAAGAGAAGGGAGCCCAAATGTTATATAAAAATTCTGCCTATACTGTCACATAATGTTGATCATTGTGTCATTCCAGTCCGGCCATAGCCTGCCTGGACTTGCCCTCCAGTGACCACCTCTAGAAAGCAAACCAGTAGAGCTTGCCAACCCTAGAGCCCTATTCATTCGTGTCTGAGATTCTTGGCAAAGATCTTCAAGCCAAATCCTGGCTATTTCCTCTACAGCCAGTTTGATGAGCTGCGTTTTCTTTCTGTTGAGCTGATTGTTCAGAAGATTCAGGAAGGTTGTCCTCCATGTGGTAAGAATGCATAATTCGGGGCTGGGATTATGGCGCAGTGGTAGCGTGCTCGCCTAGCACGCATAAGGCACTGGGTTCGATCCTCAGCACCACATAAAAATAAAATAAAGATATTCTCTCACCTACAACTAAAAAATAAACATTTAAAAAAAAAGAATGCATAATTCATTTATCATATATGAAGACTTTGTTATCATTTATCCTTTGTTATTTATCCAAAAGAGAAAACAGCTGAAAAATTATTTGTGTGTATATATGTATGACAAAGGGAAATAGCTTTATTAACATGAGACTACGAATCAGTCATATTTGGCTCTGATGATTCTTAAGGCATTATGTTATATATATGAAACAAAGAAGTTCAGAAAATGCACAATTCATTTTCAAAAGAGTTTAGATAAAGAGGTTTAACTAAATAATTAATGAAACTGAAAGTGTACTTTATAGAGATCTGAAAGTGTGGTAAAAATGCAATCTAGAATTCGATTTCCTGAGCTGATTACCCAATATTCATATGTGTAATTCTCATCTTGTGAAAATAACCAGTTGACACATAAATCATGCTCCATACAATGGAGAGTACAAATATTGTCTGTGATCTTTAGTATTGTCCTCATTCCTATAACCATCATGTGCACAGCACCAAGTGTATCAAGTGCAAAGCACGCTCATACAAGTGGAGGGAGTCTACACCCCAACATATTTCTATCAGCCCTCTTTAAAAATAGGGATTTGAAGAATTTATATATGGTATTATCCTAGTTGGAACGTAAATGCCAAAAAAGCATAAAACGTTTCTTTAGAGATTTAAATATTTACACAAATCAAAGACATAAGTAAATATACATCAACAAGATCAATGTTTTGACTAAAATATTTGTATACAGATGTTAAGGTGGATGCAGAAAAGTTCATAGAGGGGGAAAAGCTGTGCTTGACATTGAGGGAACATCCCTTGCAGAAGGAGTCCTCATTGACCATCCACAGAGAGAGGTGGGGGAAGTCTCTGGGTAAAGGGAGGACTGAAACACAAAGAAGGGGGTGAGGGGAAGGCGGTTGGCCATTCAGAGATCAGCACTGAGTAGGTACGAACTTAATGTTTCTAAATAGGAAACATCAGAGGGAAAATGCCCTTAAAAGAAGCTCTTATGGCTGAAGCATTGAGTTTCTGTTGCAGAGTGTTGAAAATGGAGAGAAGTTGACCAATAAAGATGATATCAGAATAATCAGTAAGTGAGGAGGTACAAGCTTGTTTGCTTCTCTGGTTGTTGTTAAAGGAAACAAAGACTGGACAGGCTGAAAGGGAAGAACTTGGATACCTGTGATCTTTCTGATTTGAACCTGTACACTTGATATACACAACGAATCATTGAGTTCGAAATGTGAGGGTGGGGGAATGAATTAAGATGAATTTTTTAAATGAATGTGATTGTAAAATAGGCCAATTTGCAGTTCATATCAAATTTTGAGCTTTTTTAAATATTTGTTAATTTCTTTAGCTGTAATTGATAAGTGGCTTCTGCTTACATATTTCTCCTAGTATTTTAAAAATGCTTAAAGGTTTTAGAAGAAATCAGACACGTTCAATAAGTTGATGTTTCCACTGTAAACAGGAATAAATCTTTCTCCAAGTTTGCATAAAGGAATTGAGAATAATTTTTTATTAATTTAGTTAATTGTACCAAAGCATCCTCTGTATTCAAATAAGAGTTCAGTCTTGTTCTTTGTTTATGTTTTCTTCATCTTCCTCACAAAACAAAAAAGATAAGTTATTCTAGGTCAGAAGGAGGGATGTTCTTTCTCCTTCTTTCTTGATTAGACAGGTCATGGTTTGAAGAGCCAGAGATGTGACACATCTAGTTCAAAGGAAATACCATGTCACACCACTTTATACTTTGTTTCAGGGTCATGTTTATACCGTGTACCAGAGATTTCCCTGATAAGCAAGGGAATTTGGCTACATTATTGAAGACATTTCCAATGTCACAATTTGAATGAGTCTATCCTTCACATGTCTTGTTAGCTTTCTTTTCTTTTTTTTTCCAACAAGTATTTATGTTAATAAAGTTTAATGCTTTATGAAAGAAATATAAGATACATGTGTGTACAAATGATATAGAAAATACAAAGTATTTAGTGACATAAAATGATTATAAAATGACAAAAGATTAAATTTAAAAAAAAAGAATAACTTTAAAAGTATTAGAATTGTGGTTCTGATATGAGATGTTCCCCAAATTTTCTGAGTACAAGAATATTCAGAGATTAAATAAGTAGATTATGAGGGATGTAACCTAATCAGTCCAAATGGACTGACTGTGTGGTAACTGTGGGTAGGGCGAGTGTGGCTGGAGGAGGTGAGTCATCGTAAGTGTGCCCTGGAAGGATTCATCTTGCCTTTGGCCCCTTCCCCTCTCTGTCTGTCTCCTGGCTGCGTGAAGTGAATAGCACCCCTCTACCACTTCCTTCCACCATGATGTTCTGCCTCACCTTGGGCCTAGAGCAAGGGTGTCAGCTGAACTCATCTAAAGCCATGACAAACCAAATAAACTTCTCCTCTAAATTGCTATTATTGGGTATTTTGGTCATGGTGACCAAAAGCTAACAGAGTTAGCTATATAGCATTCTTTAATAGACATATGTAAGAAGGAATTTAACCATAGCGTTCTTTCTATGCCTCCTAATTCATATATTTAAATGTGTGAGCTATTCAAGACAGATGATTAATCCAATTTTTCCAGCCATACCCAATGTAGTATTAATTATTAAACCGTGATTACACCTACAGGCTTCAATTTAGCCTACAAATTTGTTGATTTTTAGTTTGGAGGCAATTTGAATATTTATACAGTTGTTTGGTTTTTGGTTTTGTTGTAGGAAGAATTACCTTGATTTTTCAGTGACTTTCTTCTACCTATTAAAAGCAGTGGTTCTTTTATTTAAATATTTTTATTTGTTTTAATTAGTTACACATGACAATAGAATTCACTTTGACACATCATACATAAATGGGGTTTAATTTCTTATTTGTCTGGTTGTACATGATATAGAGTTACACAGGTCATACAATCATATATGCACATAGGGTAATAACATCCGATTTATTCTGCTATCATTCCTTCTTCCATTCACCTTCCCCTCTCTTCACTCCCCTCTGTCTATTCCAAAATACCTCTATTCTTCACCTCCCCATTTTGAATTAGCATCGGCATATCAAAGAAAGCCCTTGGTTCTTTGGGAGTGGCCCATTTTGCTTAGAATAATATTCTCCAGTTCCACTCATTTACTGGAAAATGCGATAATTTCAATCACCTTTAAGGCTGAGTAATATTCCATTGTGTATATATACCATAGTTTTTTTAAATCCACTTATTTGTTGAAGGGCATTTAAGTTGGTTCCATTGTTTAATTATTGTGAATTGAGCTGCTATAAACATTGATGTGGCTGTGTCACTGTAGTATGCTGATTTTAAGTCCTTTGGGTATAAACCTAGGAGTGGGATGACTGGGTCAAATGGTGGTTCCATTCCAAGTTTTTGAGGAATCTCCATACTGCTTTCCAGAGTAGTTGCACCAATGTGCAGGCCCACCAACAATGTATAAATATTACCTCTTTCCCCACATCCTTGCCAACATTTATTGTTGTTTGTATTCTTGATGATTGCCATTCTGACTGGAGTGAGATGGAATCTCAGTGTAGTTTTGATTCGTATTTCTCTAATTCCTAGTGATGTTGAACATTTTTTCATGTACTTGTTGATCAGATGTATTTCTTCTGTGAAGTGTCTGTTCAGTTCCTTTGCCCATTTATTGATTGGGTTATTTGATTTTTTTTTTTTTAACTTTTTTGAGTTCATTGTATACCATGAAGA
>CM053403.1:127738392-127755619 GCA_028644305.1 Xerus rutilus
AACAGTGTGTACAGCTTCTGAAAATTTGTTTTTTTCTGTTATGTTTGATAAAATGCAACTTTTATGTTTGTATTAAAATGCAACTTTTGAGAAAAATAAAAAAATAAAAAAAAGATTAATGCTCTATCTGAGGTGTGAGTGGTATAGAATTATTTTCCCTATTCTGTAGAATCTCTCTTCATATTATTTCTTTTGCTGTGAAGAAGCTTTGTAATTTGACTCCATTCCATGTGTTTGTTCTTACTTTTATCTCTTGTGCTTTAGGAGTCTTATTAAGGAAATCAGTTCCTAAGCTGGCATGATTAGGCCTACTTTTTCTTCTATTAGGTGCAGGGTCTCTGTTCTATTGCTTAAGTCTTTGGTCACTTTGAGTTGATTTTTGTGGAGGGTGAAAGATAGGGATTTAATTTCATTTTGCTACATATGGATTTTCAGTTTTCCCACCACCATTTGTTGAAGAGGCTATCTTTTCTCCAATGTATGTTTTTGGTGCCTTTCTCTAGTATGAGATAACTGTATTTATGTGTGTTTTTCTGTGTCTTCTATTCTTTACCATTGGTCTATGTATTTGTTTTGGTGCCAATACCATGCCATTTTTGTTACTATGACTCTGTAGTATAATTTAGGGTCCAGTATTGTGATGCCTTCTGCTCCATTTTTCTTGCTAAGGATTGCTTTGGCTATTCTGGATCTCTTATTTTTCTAAATAAATTTCAGGATTGCTTTTTCTATTTCTATGAAGAATGTCATTGGGTATTTAATAGGCATTGCATTAAATCTGTATATCACTTTTGGTAGTATGGCCATTTTGGGAGGGAGTATTAGGGATTGAACTCAAGAGCACTAAACCATTAAGCCAAATATTCAGCATTATTTTGTATTTTATGTAGAGACAGGGTCTCACTGAGTTTATTAGTGCCTTGCTGTTGCTGAGGCTGGCTCTAAACTCTCAGTCCCCCTGTCTCAGCCTCCTGAACCACTGGGATTACAGGTGTGCACCACCACACCCAGCTAGTATAGCCATTTTGACAATGTTAATTCTGCCTATCCAAAAGCATAGAAAAGTTTTCCATCTTGTAAGGTCTTCTTAAATTTCTTTTTTAAGTGTTCTGTAGTTTTCATTATAGAGGTCTTTTACTTCTTGTTTTAGATTGATTCCCAAATATTTTATTTTTTGAGGCTATTGTAAATGGGGTAGTTTCTCTTTCAGTGGATTCATCACTGATGTATAGGAATGCATTTGATTTGTGGGTGTTACTTTTCTATTCTGCTACTTTGCTGAATTCATTTATTAGTTCTAGAACATTTCTGGTGGATTTGTTTGGGATCTTTTAATATAAAATCATGTCATCAGTAACTTCTTTTGAGCAGTGGTTCTTTACCACTTACTTTTTAAATATTAATGTATTTCAATCCATTTTCTGTAATTTTGAAATTTACTTATTCATTAATTTTAATTTTTGTGTCTTTTAATAGTCTTTTTTTTTTCCTGTCAGGGCTTTAATGGAGTGTGTGAGCTTTAATGGGGAAATAATCTTAGATGTTATTCATAAAAGTCAAAATAATAAACGGGGGTTCATCAAAATGAACCTGTGCTTTAAAAGAAACCATGAAAAAGACAAAAACATACAGAATGAGAGAAGATACTTGCAAATAATATACCTGTAAAAGACTTTCAGAAAAGTAATACATTCTTATAACCTGTCAACAGCAAAATCCAGTAAATATAGAGAAAAGATTTGTCCACACATATAAAGAAGATATATGAATGGCCTATAAGTGCATAGAAAGGTACTCATAATTAAGTAATGCAAATTTAAACCATAAAGACATGCCACTAATGATCAAGTTATAACAAGAAAAGACAAAACTGACTTTTGGTGAGGATAAGAAGAAAAAAACTATTATACATTGCTTAGGGAAATGGAATATGTTGTAGTGTGATGGTTTTTGTAAACCATCAGTATATGGCCATACAGCTTAGGAGGAGTAAAAACGTAGGTCCACACAAGAACATCTACTTGATAATTGGGCAGACATTATGTGTAATAGCCACTTCTGAAAAAAATGTGATGAATGGATAACCAAAATATGATACATGTATAGAATGTAGCAATATATATTATTTAAACTATACATTTAAAATTATTTTTGTTTCAATTGTAAGACAATTATCATTCAGTATAACCATTAAATATTTGTAAAAAAAATAGAGTTTAAAAATGTGAAGTGTTCATACCCACAAAGAGGCCATATATAAATTTTTAAAAATGTCTAAAATGTATTTAAAAGGATTAAATATTGTTTAAATACATTGGTACTAATAAATTAAATTTAAAATAGTAATATGACATTTTGAGACCCTAAAACCTGTATATTAAAAAATTCTGAATTATCCAGAGGTAAAAAATAAACACAATAGAAATTATTGAATATTTCACACTGTAGGAAAATGAAAAACTGGTAACTAGTTATTCTTTCAAATTGCTGGAAAATTAGTAAACCAATTTTAAAAGGTATGTGAATGCAATTTTCCAATTTCATGAATAGAAGAGGAATTATCACTGTAGATTCTATACATACTTAAGTTTATCAAGAAAATATTATCAACAGTTGATATAACAGACTGATGATATCTTAGATGTAAAAAGTCAATTTCTTTCAAAATACTATGAAAAAGCGACCCAAAATGAAACAGAAAATACAAATAGTTCTATATAGTTGTCAACAACTTTTCTGCAAAAACTACTCAGCCCCGCATTCACATACCTTTTTAAAATTGGTTTATTAATTTTCCCACAATTTAAAAGAATAACCATTTTTCTGTTCAGTTTTGTAAAGTATGTACAATAGATCGTTTCAATAGTGAGTTCTGTAAAACTCTCCCAATTCTGAAAAAGAAACTTGCTTCTATATCAAGTAGTCCAGAATGTAGAGATGAAAAAACTTGTAAGTTTTAGAAAGATAGAAAATTTCTTCAAAAATCCCCACATATATTAATAGAAGTTAAAATGTTTAAAGTCACTGAGGACAGAATAAGAGAATTTGAAGGTCCATAGAGACTTTCAAGATGAAACATAAAGAAAAAATTCATAAAGAACTAAAAGTAAGATAACACTTGGGAACTATAGGACAATACCTAAACAGGACCATATGTGTAATAGAAACACTAGAGAAAAAGTACAAGAGAAGTAACAATGACCAAAAATTAGCCAAAATTAATGACAGACTACATCCACAGACAAGGAGGTTCAGAAAACTGAAGTATACATTCAAATATTACATTCAAACTAGTGAAAAAAAGACATAGAAAATCTAGAAGGAAGTTGCTAGATGAGTTAAACCAAATTACGCTATAAAAAAGGATAAGAGCCAGGCGTGGTGGCTCAAGCCTGTAATCCCAGCACTTAGGGAGGCTGAGACAGGAGAATCGCGAGTTCAAAGCCAGCCTCAGCAATGGCGAGGTGCTAAGCAACTCAGTGAGACCCTGTCTCTACATAAAAAAACACAAAAAATGGGGCTGGGGATGTGGCTCAGTGGTTGAGTGCCCCTGAGTTCAATCCCCGGTACCAAAAAAAAAAAAAAAAAAAAAAAGGATAAGAATTGTAGCCAACTTATCTCCTGAAATTATGTTTACAACATGACCAAATCTTGCTAACCTGGAATTCTATGCCCACAAATTTTTCTTTAAAAAATGAAAAGGAAATGATATCACTCTTTAAACAAAACTGAGGATATTTTCTGACAACAGACTTGCCATGCAAGGAGAATTAAATAGGGTGCTCAGGAATAAAGAAAATGATATGAGAATCTTAAACCCACCTTGAAATAAGAATACAAAAGAAAGAATAATTGAAAGTAAAATAAATTCTTGTATTTTTCTTTTTCTTAATTTACTTAGAAGTTAGTCGTTTGTGTAAGACAATAACAATATGTTGGGTGATAAGAGAATATGAAAAAATAAGGCAGTGAAAGTAACATTAGAATAGATAGAAGAGAGGATATTGAACACTGTCAAAAGGCACCTAACCAACACAAAAATACAGTACTATTTGAAGGTATACATACATTATTAAATAATATGTACTGAAAAGCTATATGACCACAAAAATTGAAAAAAATCAAAGCGTAACTGATAAACCAAATACAATGAAATTATAAAATATTCTCAGATAAACTAGACAAAGTAGAATAGAGGTATAAAAAGTAACAAAGAACAAAAGTAATGTGTGCCTAATTTAATGTTTAATTAATAAATTAGTCCATGTAAATATTAACAATAACCAATGACAAAATAAAACAATTATATACTATAATAAAAGTTATGTGAACATAGTCTCTTTATCTTCCTTCCTTTCTCTCTTCCTCAAAATATTTTATTAAACTATTATTATTTTGATAGGGTTAATTAAAAACAAGTACTGCAATATCAGAGCAGTCATTCTAATAACCAAATGGCTGCTGAGACTGACATGCAGGTTACTTATACATCATGGATACCTTGGACAAAAGGATAATTCTCATCTCAGGAGGGTCAGAGGAGGGTGATGAGAGATTTCCCCCTGCTGTTTAGAACAAAAAGCAATTTGAAGCACATGATATTTTCTGGATTTTTCCATTTAATGATTTCAGAATGGTTCACCATAGTTAACTAAACACACAGAAAGTTAGACTGCATCAAAGAGAGAATAACTGTACTAAATATGTGTATATAAGTTGCATTAAATTTGACCTAAAATTCTCTCATAATTTGAATCCCTATGTAGCAAACAATAGTCTTAGTTAATATATAAACAATCAACAACTTCATTCAAGAGTATGTTCTTGAAACAAATACCTGAGTAACAGCCAATCCTAGCACCTAAGATCCAACCAACCTCAAGCTGCCAAATGATCAAAATATGTCCACATGAGGCATACACCACATCACCCCTTATCACATTGTCTTCACAGTTGCTGGGTGAGCTCTGCGCCTGACCTAATTCTGAGTGATGCTTCATATATGAATTGTTCATTGCTCAAATAAACTTCACTATATTTAATTTGTCTAAAGATTCTCTATTAACCATAGTAATAATGTGGAGACTTAAAACTGTAGCTGCTACCAAGGTGAAAGCTGTTACTGAGGCAGTGATATTGACATGAACAGCTTTCCACCCCCACCCCTAGGTTTCCAGTCCCCTCTTTCTCCCCTATTGGTGGTAACTAATGGGAGGGAGGGTCAAAGAAGAAGTGTTATTTTTAGAGTTCTTGTCTCCATGTGACTAAGCAATGTAAAAAGGGCAAGAAGGTTTGGCTTGTGGTATAGCAAATTAAAAATATGCACATATGCACAAATATACAAACACACACACATATATCTATGAATTGTGCTTTTTTGGAGGAGGGTACTAGGAGTTGAATTCAGGGGCACTCGACCACTGAGCCACATCCTCTGCCCTATTTTGTGTTTTATGTAGAGACAGGGTCTCACTGAGTTGCTTAGCACCTCGTCGTTGCTGAGGCTGGCTTTGAACTCACAATTCTCCTGTCTCAGCCTCCCAAAGTGCTGGGATTACGCCTAGCTTGAACTGTGCTTTTGCTAAGTAAATCAAAAGAGATTAATTCAATGAAAAGCAAAGTGCTAAAATTTCTTAAAATATCGAAAAGTAGTAATATGCTAGGAAATGCTTTTACTCATGAACTAACATTTATGATCTTGAAATATAATGGGTCTCTGGTATTTTCTGTCAGTGGTCTCTGAAAAACACCCACAATATTTCCACTCCGAGAATACTCAAAATTAATACATGGGAACTTTCATTAGAATTGACTTTATTTTCTGAAACTGAAAGTTTTTTTTATTAATTCTGAGGTGTAGTATCAATGGTTTGCTTTTCTTTCACACTTGCAGTTTGTTCTTTTATATTTTCTTTCATACTTGGAGTCTGCTTTTTTGTCACAGTTGAAGTTCGAAAACTTTTCTTTTCTTTCTTACTTGAAGTTCCAAAACTTTTCTTTTCTTTCTTACTTGAAGTTCCAAAACTTTTCTTTTCTTTCTTAGTTGAAGTTTTCAAACTTTCCTTTTCTTTCTCAATCAAAACTTTAACACTTCGCGTTGCCTTCACGGGTGAAACATCTTCCTCTTTCATGGGTGAAGTTTTAATGATTGGCTCTTTTGCTTTATCTGATTTATCAGATTTTTTCCGGATTAACAAAAAGAAAAGAAAGCAAAGGCAAAGCAAACTTGCAAGAATAATATATATCAGTACTAACAGGTAAGTCCACCACCACGGTGGCGGAGTCCTCTTTTTCTGAGGGGGTGGGCCACTGTCAACACTACCTCCACTGCCTACCTTCAGGCAGTTGGGTGGGGCCCAATCATAGTCACAATGGCAGTGATGTTTATTATTGCAGATCCCTCTCATATTGCAGGTGTCAGGCAAGCAAGCATCTTTCCAAATAGGAATAGGGACACACTTCCTGTGGAGACACATATATTCTGTGCCACACACTGTACCATCTTTCACATTACCCATATCAGTTATGCTCATGCCAAAATGATAGTCTGTTCCCCAGCAGGTGACCCTATTGACTTGAGTCCAATGCACAGTAGTATGTTCTTCTAATAAAGGAATTTCAATCACATTCTCACACTGAACTCGCCCACACAAAACATCTGAGATATTGCATGGTACATACCCAGTATCTTCCATACCACAGTGACCAAAACGGTCACCTCGGGTATTAATTTCCTTGTAACAAATCTGATTTGCATTCTTGGCTTCTTTGCCAAAAATTTTCTTACACTGCTCTTCATGGCTGTTGCATCTCTTTTCATAGCAGAAGCTGTTGTTCTGGCAAGGGATCCCGTCCTCCACGTACACATCATCTGGACATTCAGGTGAAGTGCCATTGCACCACTCTGGCAGATCACACTCATGTTCCTGTGCTCTACACACTGTGCCTGATGGCCTGAGCTTGCAGTCTTTGCAACAAAGCCCTGAAGCACAGTCAGCCCCAGGCTTCAAAGTGCAGTTTTGCAAACAACATAAATCTTTTGTACACGATTTTGTGGAGCCACAGTCACACTGCTCTTCTTCTTCAACCACACCGTTCCCACAGCGCTTCTTTGTGAAGATCTGCTCTGGATTTGGTGCATTGCGCATACAAGTACTATTATTAATGATGTTAAAAAATGCAAAATAACTGCAGTTGCTGAATGCTTCTGCAGGCTTCACGTCTGCATTCATGATGCATATGCTTCTCATACACGAGCAAGTGCTATCGTCGTCTCGCATCCACAAATTATGGCCAAGCTCATGTGCCACAGCTGTTGCAAATGGAAGCAGTTGGTCACTTAAAATACACTCTAATCCACAATTTCTATTTATGTCACATATTCCTTTATAATACGATATGAAAGGCTTGACATCACAATAATCTTGTTTTATGACAATATGTGCAGCATCATGACTCACACGAGAATTAAAGCTACTTGTTTTCCAACTGCAAAATTCATACATCATTTTACGTGTGGTAGTTGCTTTATAGGGATTTCTTTCATTCCAAATCTCAAGTCCAGTGAGAATCACATTGAGACCCATTGTGTTATAAAAGGCATCTACTAAATCGATAGCCATGATTACTTCCAACTCCACTTTTGAAATATTACTTCCCCGGAAAATGAATTGTCCGTGCTCTATCACAATGGCCAGTTCAAGAAACCATTGGTGGATCCATATACCCTGAAGGGAACTTTGCATCAGAGTAGTACTAACATTCTCTTGTAACTTCAATTGCCGTGCTATTTCTTCTTCTGTTAATCCACATCTGGGTAGGGATTGTGTCTCCTCGCTGTCAATCTTATATACCAAATGTTCAAATGTGGCAGAGAACATTTTGGGCTTGATATCATAAGCAATGCCATTTATCTGTAGCATTCCTTGAAAGCCTCCAGAACAAGTACTAAGGGCAACCAGGGATTCTGGGTCCCCTTCCACATAGCCACGATAGTAGCAGTCATTTTGGACAAAAGGCTGGTCCTCAACCAGAGCACCCTGGTCAGTGTAGGTGAACACAGAGAAGTCTTTGGACACCAAAACCTTCTTGGCCTTCATGTGGACAATATGTCTCTGGCCCCCAAAGTGCAGGCTGTAGGAGAGCCACCCTGGAGTCCTTATGTGTCTGCCAGGGCCATTTACCCTCACAGGTATCACCACTTCTGGGGGGTTGTGGTATTGAGAGTGCCCAATCAGAGACCAACCAAAAAGGAACAGAGTCACCAATGGCCAGAATAGAAGGAGAGTGTTCTTCATATGCACCAAGGCCTCACCCACAGCCATTATGAAGGTGAGGGTGAGAGCAAAGGAGGGGAAGGCAGGGGTCACTCCTTTTCAGTCTCCACCCCTGGAGCTGGTTGCACATAGCACAGACATTTAATGCCCTTTCTTCTGGCAGAGTCAATCCATAAGAGCAGCAACTAAAAATAAGAACAAAAAGAAGTGCAGAGATGGGGGTTTTTGTCTGAACCGGCCAGCGTGAAGGAGAAAGAATAGATACGAATTAAAATGGAACAGTGTTTGGTTCCAGGTAGTGCATTAACTTTGCACTTGAATATCTTAGGCAGAGTCAGACTCTGATGTACAAAATAACAGCAATTGGCCACAGGTGGATGATTACTGAACTTCAGTGAAGGCCACATGATTCATTATACATGCATGTTTATATGCAAACATTTCCTCCATAAATTTTTAAATCAGAAGTGTGTTTATTGAAAGGAAAGTATATCTTCTTTTGATGAGGGAATCCTGATTTACACATAATGATCTGAAAAAATATCATTCCTCCTTTATTTGTATTTCATATGATCAATTAGTCATGTTAATCAGGAGAAATATAATCTACAAAAGTGCTCACATGTTATTTTTTCTCATGGTCCTTAATATGTAAAGGATTATGTTCATGCCACAAATCAGCACTTGTCGTATCTTCATTAAAGCTTGTTAAACCACAAAGTATCTAAATATCACCTTTACTCTAAAAATACTGGTATCTACTGTAAAGGATACTACAGTTGAATAAACAAAACAAGACAGTAGAATTAGAGGAGGGATTACTTTGAGTTGATGACTTTCACAGATGTTTATATTTGATTCTGCTGTTAGGAAATAAAACATTTTTCAAATCTCTGCACAGATTAAATGGGAAACAAACCAAACTTGCTGGAAAAGCAACAATTGGAAGTGGAAGAAGGCTGAGGGTAAAACGAAGTGACTTCGAAATGAAAGGCAATCAATGAACCCCAAGAGGAGGCAAGAAAGTGTGGTGAATGTGTTTTTCCAGAACAAAGGGATCAATCTCCAGGCATATTTAGGATTACAGGCCAACTAACTCCCCAAATCAACAAATATATACATGTATATGTATATGTATATCTATGTATATTTCTTAAATTAAATAAATATATACATAGATATACATATAAATACAAATACCAGAAATCTTAGTAATAACATGTGGAAATGAGAAATCTGCTAATAACACAGAGTTGGTGGGCAATTCTGACTTCTTGCTTTGTACCTTGGATAAGATATTAATAATCATAGTATGCAGACACTGGACTACCCACTGGGGAAAACATCAGTGAATGATATAGACCTAAGTAAGTTAATGGTCTGGATCATACATTTAGGCACAGTGTTTGAGGCAAAGGTGAACCTTATGAATATGTAAAATTGCATTCAATATTTTGCATAAAATATCTATTTGAAAAGTAGAGTATCCAGTCTTTATCTAATCATTGAAGTAATGAGATTATAGAAGTAACAAGATTAAGAATTGCTAGCTTAGGCCAAGCATGGTGATGCATTCCTGTGGTCCCAGAAGCTTAGGAGGTTGAGGTAAGAGGATTGCAAATTCAAGGTCAGCCTCAGCAACTTAGGATCTAAGCAACTTAGTGAGATCCTATCTTAAAATAAAAAGCAAAAAAGGGATGATGATATAGCTCAGTGGTAAACTGCCCCTGGGTTAAATCTCCTGTCTCCACCCCTTAAAACAATTTAGTAGAAAAAAAATGTTCTTCAAGGAGAGTAAGATCTGCTCTGAGGAGTTTAAAACATATGAATGAAGTATCACATCCCAGAGTATATAACATAAAATGAAAGTTGCCAGATTCTGTACCTACCATCTCCTAGACCCAGGACCCATTTCTTTTTAAGTTTTCTTTTATCTGAATTCTAAGTTCTTTGACTTATTCCATTGAGAATCATTTTGATGTCACTTATGGAATCTTCCTTTCATAAAATACAGCGACAACCTCTTCTCTATTCACATTTCTTTATGAAGACAGCCTTATTCTTACTTAATGTTACAAAAATTTTATATCATCAATATGAAACCTAGCAGAGGGGAAGCTTTTCATTCTTGGAATTGCCATATGCCATACACACTAGATGTTAAGTTTTAATTTACCTTGATCACTAAAGCTACTTCTAAACCACTGCACTGGCAGCCACTATATAACATTAGATACTTTTTTCCTTATGCATAAACCAATCTCCAAAATATGCCTACACAAAGATGTAAGGGCCATCTGGTTGCAACATGTCACCCCATTGACCACCAGGGTTGATTCAGCTAATCTGGCGGCTAGGCCGGGTGTCCCCTTCCTCCCTCACCGCTCTATGTGCATCCCTCCCAAAGCGCGCTGGAAGAGTCCTTCCTGGTTAAAGGAGGACTGTTCTTCGGTCAAGGGTATACACAGTAGCTGTGCTCCCCCGCAAACAAGATAGTCCTACACAAACTACAAAGAATCAGACAGCTGATTTACCACTTTCTTCTCTGCCATATCCTCCTCTTGTTTGCTAAGTATGTGGGCAACCCACACACAGCCTGGTATTGTGTTTCTTTTTACCTTTACACTAATCTTCAAACACATTTTGCCATCAGCCTATGATGATATGCATCAGCACCCTTGAGCGTTCCTAAACGTACATATTAAAATTTTAAAAACTTCTATTCCTAGTTAAAACTTACTCATTAAATTTATAGAAGACTCAACTTTTCTTTCCATGTTTTACTGCTATTGAAGTTCACACCATCGTATCTTTCATCCCTAGATGTTAAGTTGTAATTTACCTTGATCACTAAAGCTACTTCTAAACCACAGCCTTACTGTAGTCTGTATCAGTTCAACCACATTTGACCCAAATCCTCCACCCAATGTAGAGTAATGCTTTTGCCTGATTTTTCTCCTCCTACAACATGCTACCAACATAACTGGAAAAATAAATCATAGTCTATCCAGGGTAATGTTTAAAAGGTAGAAACATAAAATTAGGATAAAATACCCACATACTTCAATCTCAAGGATGAAATAATAAACATGTTTATTTCAAACATGCTGATGTTTTTTATAATCTGTGTTTTACTTATTGTCCACACTAATTTTTAACTGCCTGATTTTTTAATTTCTCCACTAATACATAAGAGCCTAAATAAAAGTGAACATTGCTTTTGTTTTTACAAGTTTTTATTATGGAATTTAAATGCTAGCTTGAGTTGGCAAGCCAAGAATTCTTCATTTAATGCATAGTTAATGAAAAATCAGATATTTTAGTTAGTCTTTGCTTTGTGTGTGCACATATGTGACAGGGGACTCATTTTATCATCATTAAAGCCACAGAGTACCTGGGTTGCTTGGGTAAAATAATCAAGTAGCATAAAGGGAGGTTTACTTCACAAAGTTCCAAGCTCCACAAAAGAAAGCAAAATCCCCAGAAGTAATCCCTAGTAACAACACCTCTAGCTTGTGAATAAAATTCTAATATTCTGATTTGCTCTCCAGTTTTCTCTTGCTAACATATTGGGTAGTTGTGAATGAGAGTGAATTTTTGTTGAATCATCTATTAGTGATACCACACTGCTGAAATGAACTTAGATAATGAACTTGATAGAAAATGAACTTAGATAATCAGAAGCAAGCAATAGGGAGTTAGCCAACTTGTATACTATTTGAGCCAGAATGTCTTTGCACTTATAACATTATTTTATACTTTGGACCCAGAAACCACACCTCTTGAAAGAATATAACATTTTCAATAATTTTGTCTAAGAGTACATTAATAGTTCAAAGACTTCAAAGTAAATGGCCATGCATCATCTTTGACAAATGTTGTTTTTTTTTCTCCACAATTATATTCCATTCATTAAACTCTGTACCCTAATTATAACATAACTTCTTGTTCTAATTTTCAGCCTAATTCTGTGTTTTTCAAACTATGGGTAATGATATAAAAATATAGGAATTTAGAGACACTATATTGTAAAAGGAGTATAACAAGACACTATAAAGGACAGAGGTCTTCCTAAAGATCTTAATATTTGAAAAGAATCATGGGGGTTGTGTGTGTGTGCATGCATGTGCATATGTGCATGGGTAAGTGTATTACTTCATGCATAAATACTGGTACCTCTCTCCTGTAGAAGCAAATGCTTCAATGACTTACCAAGGGATGAGTTGTTGGATCCTATGATATTATTTGTTACAATCTTCTTCATGGATCATTTGTAACACCCACCTTATGGACAAATATTTTTATTTGAGACCTTACATGACGAGGAGAAATAAAAATTCCCTCTTTCAATTGTTGCACATTTAATTTCTAGAATTCAGCTGCCTAAAAACAAGTGTCTCACTTCTGCAGAACACCTCAAATGGCTACATTTCTTTCCCACTCTTACTCTACAATCTCTGCCAAACTTTTTGATATGAATGAATCTGTCTTTATTGCCCCATTCAGTGTACACCAGCAATTCATCCATATTAATAAATTTGATTTTCTTACCTTAATTTATATTGGCCTTCCATGCAATATAGTCTTTGTATTTTTGTACTTTTGCTCATACTTCCACCCTGGTCCACGATTATTTCCCTATTATGGAACATTTTCCATGGAAAACAGACATCTAAATCTTCCTTTTTAAGGTCACTGAATAACACAGGGACATTTCATATCTGAGTACAAATATGCATAATAAGAAAAGACAAAAACCAGAAGTTACAAGAAGTACATGAATAAAGTAATAATGGATGAAAGAATTTCATAGGTCAATTGGTGAGCTAGCAGACTAAAAATGCTGATATAGAATAACAGGATTAAACAAGTTGATTGTGGTAAACCACAGAAAAAAAGCTTAGCTATTTATTGTACTTGAGAGTTTGTCATGGGAATTTTGAGTCAAAAATCACAAATGATGCTAAAATAAAAGAAAACAGTTCTATTCAGATCAGTCTGATCAGTCAGAATAGATTTGTAAACTGAAATATAGAAGTTCATTTTAGAAACTGAAAAAGCATTCCAACAAGATGAGTCAGGATTGAGGTTTTTATATCAAAAAGAGAAAGAAATAATGTGTAACTCACATTCTTTACAGAACTCACAACATTCTTGGAAAATGAGCAAGGATTGAAGAAGCCTGGTGGTCACCAGTCCAAAGTTATGTCCACATTAGCACCAGTCTGGTCAGCCTAGAATTTTTCCAGACAAAACAGGTATTGACAAGTACAAAATCGTCTCTTTTAAAGTAAGTAGTTAATATATATTTAGCTACTAAACACTTTCTAAATCACTCTGGGAACAGATTGAACTCGTTGAACTTACTCTCAGATACTGTGGAGTCCGAATGCGAGATGCTTTTGAAGATTTTAGTAGAGAATCTCACTGCTACGGAGTATTTTGTGTGTATTTCAAGCTGCTCCATTGTAAGTGACAAAGCTCAGTAAAGAGGTACATGTGTAGATGCTCATCATTTGAGTCCCCAGATGGCTGACTGAAAGCAAGTTCAGACCACACAGGTCCATTACTTAAGGAAAAATACCTTTTAGATACTCTTGACTCTCCCTCTCAAAATGTCAGTCTTTGAACAGTGGATGCTTTAACGAGGGCTCCTTCCTATTATCACAAAGACTGTCCAGCTGCACAGACAGATCCATAATTCTAATATATTTTTGGAAGACCAGGATCATCCATGCCAAAACAGGGTCCTTGATATGACTATTAGTTTTCCTGGACTTTAAGATTCCCTGTATAGATATCTTAGGAGCCAGCTGCTTTTCATTCAGAGGTTTTTACCTCTGTCTCTTCTCTTCTATTTTTGAGCTTATAACTGAAGGAATGGTTTGTTTTTCTTTCAGTGGTATATTTTTCAGCTCTAAAAATTTCATCTTGTTCTTTTGTGATCTTTTTTTCTTTTGAGTTTATTTTTTTGCTTAGACTCTTTATTTCTTAATGTTTCAAGTATGATGGCAATTGCTTGTTTAATCATTTTAATGGAGCTGCTTTAAAATTTTTGTAACATATTCCTAACATTCTGATATCATAGGGTTGACATCTCTTTGGTGTCCTTTTTCATGCAGTTTTAGTTCCTCCTGATTCTTGGTATGACTTGTAATGTTTGTGTTCATTGTGGGCCTTTTGTGGATTTTGTGTTGTCACTGGGCCTTGAGTCTTATTTTTCTCTTTGATGGTGCTGTGGTCAGGGAAGGGTAGATGCTGCCTCTTCACAGCAGATGTGGGTAGCAGGGCAAGTTTCCCATGTGGCCACAAAGAGTCAGGGAAGACAGTCCTCACGTTTTATGGGAAAGGAGTTCTGGTTTCCCACTGGCCCTCCACAGACACCTCCCTCACTGGAAGAGATAGAAGTGCCCCTCTCCTACCCTTCCCGTGGCCACCAAGGGACCTAGAGTGTCCTTACTGCTGGGAAATAAAGTCCTGACCCTCCACTGGGCTTCCTCCAGCACCACCAGGATACAAAGGGTGGAATATTTGCTTACTGCTGGGTGAAGTAGAAATACAGGTCTCCACATAGTCTCCACTGACACTCAGGTGGGAGAGTCTTATTATCCTCCCTGTAGGCCTAGAGTTTTTCAGGTGGAGTAGAGCAATTATGATTTAAAATTTTCCATCTTTATGGGGTGTTCCTCCCTAGTTGGTGTGTTTTTCTTTTCACCTTTCTATAGTTGGGCAATATAAAATGCTCAGGGTTTTTGATTTTACTTGGAAAGATTAATTTGGGATAAATATAGTGACACCCTCTTCTGAAAAGCAGAAAATAGAGTAATTTTTAAATATGTGGATTTTAGCTGCTTAGTGGTGTCTAGTCTTTGTAGTTAAGATCTTACAGTTGTCACCAAGGTTACAGGGTAGTATCAAGGAAAAAGCTTTGGAATTTAAGGTTATTAACAGTACATTATTTGGTGATAGAACTCTTTAAGACAACTTAATTCCAGAATCATGGCTACCAAACTCTATTTTGAAATATAAATCATATGAAATATTTTTACTGTAAATTTTGCATTCTATTGCTCACATAACCAATAGAATCGGTAACATTTAATATTATGTGGAAGAAATGTACAAAATATCACTATCCTTATGTTTTACAGGTGACATTTGAGAACAGTAAACTGAACTCCATCAAAACAAACTATAGTTGGATTTATGCTTAGTATGAAGATAAAACATGAAAAGAAAAAATCCAAGTTAGGGGCCAGCAGGAAATGGATGAAGGAGCTTGATGAAACCTGCAAATATGGAACAAAAGAATTCCTTGTGCTTTGATGACATTTACTTTTATACTGGCCTGGGGTTGACTATTCATAGCTTTGTTAGGTAGGAAATAAGGGGCTTTCAGCTCCACCCTAGGCCCTCAAAACACTTCACCTGAAGCCCTTTCTTCTGAGGGGAAACTGTGTCATCGGTTTCGGAGAAACCTAGAGGACCACAAGGGAAATTCAAGACCATAAAGGGAGAGTTACTGTCTTAGGCATGTGCAATAGCCCAAGAGACTGACCTAAAGTTAATTTGAGCTGGTTAATGTATTATTAGCATTGCAGTTTGCCCCCCTCTGTGCATTGTCTGAGAGAAAAAGAAACATATGAATGGGTAGTAGAAAAGAAATGTATGTAGAATTCAACTGTCAATCCAGGCACCAATCAACCCCAAATCCCACCCAGAAGAGAAGGGGGAGAACTAGCCCAGCCCAATGTAAGCAAGCTACACCATGTAGATGGGACCTTGAGCTACTTTGAAGCTCAGCCCACTATGCTCTCTCATAAGGTTACTTTTGCTTTTAATAAACCTCAGCTTTGACTACTAGCCTCTTGCTCAATTTTTTGAGCCAAGAATTTGGACCTGAGACCCCCAGAGATCCTTGCCCTTTTGCTGGAAATATCACTCCATGTGACACAGGCCATTGGGATCAGATTATACTTCCCAGCAAGTAACCCATTGAACCACTCAGGGTCACCTTTAACATGGAGACTGATCAGGCTAACACTGGTAACCAGGGCAACTCCGTCACTAAATCAATGAACATAATCCATCACATAAGTAGACTTAAAGATAAGAATCATATGATTTTATCAATTCATGCAGAGAAAGCATTTGACAAAATATAGCACCCATTCAAGTTTAAAACATTAGAAAAACTGAGATATGTTCTAATGAACGTATCTCAACATTGTCAAAGCTATCTGTGCTAAACCCAAGTCCAATATCATCTTAAATGGAGAAATATTGGAAGCATTCCCTCTAAAAACTGGTACAAGACAGGGATGCCACTTTCACCACTTCTGTTCAACATAGTCTTTGAAACTCTAGCCAGAGCAATTAGACAGACAAAAGAAATTAAAGGAATACAATATGAAAAGAAGAACTCCAACTATAATTATTTGCTGAGGACATAATTCTATACTTAGAGGATCCAAAAAATTCCACCAGAGAACTTCTATAATTAATAAATGAATTCAGCAAAGTAGCAAGATATAAAATCAACACCTATAAATCAAATGTATTTCTATACATCAGTGAGGAATCCTCTGAGAGATAAGTTAGAAAAACTACCCCATTCATAATAGTTTCAAAAAAAATACTTGGGAATCAATCTAACAAGAGAGGTGAAAAACCTCTATGATGAAAACTACAGGACACTAGATTGATTCCCAGGTATTTTATTTTTTTGGAGGCTATTGCGAGTGAAATGGTTTTTCTGAATTCTTTTTCAGAGGACTCATTGCTGATGTATAGAAATGCATTTGATTTATGTATATTTATTTTATATCCTGCAACTTTGCTGAATTCATTTATCAGTTCTAGAAGTTTTCTGGTGGAGCTTTTTGGATCCTCTAAGTATAGGATCATGTCGTCTGCAAATAATGATAGTTTGAGTTCTTCTTTTCCAATTC
>CM053403.1:127756119-127796090 GCA_028644305.1 Xerus rutilus
TCTGTCTGGTTTTGGGATCAAGGTGATACTAGCCGCATAGAATGAGTTTGGAAGGGTTCCTTCTCTTTCTATTTTGTGGAATAATTTGAGGAGTAATGGAGTTAGTTCTTCTTTGTAGGTCTTGTAGAACTCGGCTGAGAATCCATCTGGTCCAGGGCTTTTCTTGGTTGGCAGGCTCTTGATGGCCTCTTCTATTTCCTTGCATGTAATTGGTCTGTTTAAGTCATGAATGTCCTCCTCGTTCAGTTTGGGTAGGTCATATGTGTCTAGGAATTTGTCAGTGTCTTCAGGGTTTTCTATTTTACTGGAATATAAATAGTTTTCAAAATAGTTTCTGATTATCCTCTGTATTTCAGCAGGGTCTGTTGTAATATTTCCTTTTTCATCACAAATTTTGGTAATTTGGATTTTCACTCTCCTTCTTTTTGTTAGGGTGGCTAAGGGTTTGTCGATTTTATTTATTTTTTCAAAGAACCAGCTTTTTGTTTTATCAATTTTTTGGATTGTTTCTTGAGTTTCAATTTCATTAATTTCAGCTCTAATTCTAATCATTTCCTGTTTTCTACTTCTTTTGGTGTTGCTTTGTTCTTCTTTTTCTAGGGCTTTGAGTTGTAGTGTCAACTCATTGATTTGCTGATTTCTAGCTCTTTGAATATATGAACTTAGTGCAATGAACTTTCCTCTTAGCACTGCCTTCATAGTGTCCCAGAGATTTTGGTATGTTGTATCAGAGTTTTCATTTACCTCCAAGAATTTTTTAATCTCTTCCCTGATGTCTTCAGTTACTCATGCATTGTTCAATAGCAAATTATTGAGTCTCTAGGTGTTATAGTGGCTTCTTTTTTTAAAGCTGTCATTGATTTCAAGTTTCAGTCCACTATAGTCAGGTAGAATGCAGGGTAGTATAACTATTTTTTTGTATTTACTAAGACTTGCTTTGTGGCATAGCATATGATCTATTTTGGAGATGTGCTGCTGAGAAAAACGTGTATTTGCTTGTTGAAGGATGGAATATTTTATATATATCTGTTAAGTCTAGATCATTGATTGTTCTATTAAGTCTTGTAGATTCTTTGTTTAGTTTTTGTTTAGAAGATCTGTCCAGTGGTGAGAGAGTTGAAGAAGACCTTAGAAGATGGAGAGCTCTCCCATGCTCTTGAATAGGTAGAATCAATATTGTCAAAATGGCCATAATTTAGTTTTTGTTTAGAAGATCTGTCCAGTGGTGAGAGAGTTGAAGAAGACCTCAGAAGATGGAGAGCTCTCCCATGCTCTTGAATAGGCAGAATCAATATTGTCAAAATGGCCATACTACCCAAAGTGCTATATAGATTCAATGATATCTCAATTAAAATCCCAATGTCATTCCTTATAGAAATAGAAAAAGCAATCATGAAATTCATTTGGAAAAATAAAAGACCTAGAATAGCCAACGCAATCCTTAGTAAGAAGAGAGAAGCAAGAGCCATCACAATGCCAGACTATACTACAAAGCTATAGTAACAAAAATGGCATAGCACTGGCACCAAAATAGACATATAGACCAATGGTACAGAATAGAAGACACAGAGACTAACCCACATAAATACAGTTATCTCATACTAGACAAAGGTGCCAAAAACATACATTGGAAAAAAGATAGCCTTTTCAACAAAAGGTGCTGGGAAAACTGGAAATCCATATGCAGCAAAATGAAACTAAACCCCTGTCTCTCACCATGCACAAAATTCAACTCAAAGTGGATCAAGGACCTAGGAATTAGGCCAGAGATCCTATGCCTAATAGAGGAAAAAGTAGGCCCAAGTCTTCATTATGTCATATTAGGCCCTGACTTCCTTCAATGTTTATAGCAGCACAATCTATAATAACAAAGACTCCTAAAGTGCAAGAAATAAAAGCAAGAATTAATAAATGGTATGGATTCCAACTACAAAAGCTTCTTCTCAGCAAAAGAAACAATTAATGAGGTGAACAGAGAACCTACATTCTGGGAGCAAATTTTTGCCACATGCACATCAGATAGAGCACTGATCTCTAGGATATATGAAGAACTCAAAAACCTTAACACCAAAAAAACAAACAACCCAATCAATAAATGGGCTAAAGAGCTGAATGGACACTTCTCAGAAGAAGATATACAATCAATCAACAAATATGTGAATAAATTTTCAACATCTCTAGCAATTAGAGAAATGCAAAGTAAAACTACCCTAAGATTTCATCTCACTCCAGTCAAAATGGCAGTTATCATGAATACAAGCAACAGTAAGTATTGGTGAGAATGTAGGGAAAAAGGCATACTCAAACACTGATGGTGGGACTGCAAATTGGTGCAACCTATCTGGAAAGCAGTATGGAGATTCCTCAAAAAATTTGGAATGGAACCACTATTTGACCCAGCTATACCACTCCTCCATCTATACCCTAAAGACTTAAAAACAGCATACTACAGTGACAGCCACATCAATGTTTATAGCAGCACAATCCATAATAACCAAACTGTGGAACCAACCTAGATTCCCTTCAATAGATGAATGGATAAAGAAACCATGGTATATATACACAGTGGAATATTACTCAGCATTAAAAGAGAATAAAATCATGGCATTTGTAGGTAAATGGATGGAGTTGGAGAACATCATGCTCAGTGAAGTAAGCCAATCCCAAAGAACAAAAGACCAAATATTTTCTCTGATTAGTGGATGCTGATCTGTAATGGAGGTGGGGCTGAGGAGCATGGGAAAAATGGTGGAACTTTGGATATGGCAAAGGGGAGGGAGAGAAAGGGAAGAATAAAGGGAGGTTGGAAAGATTGCGGAATGAGATGGATATCACTACCCTAGGTACGTGTATGAAGACATAAATGGTTTGACTCTATCTAGTTTACAACCAGAGAAATGGAAAATTGGGGTCCATATGTGTACTGTGACTTGAAATACTTTCTACTGTTTTAAAAATAAGAATAAATAAATTAAAAGTTGACAGCAACTCAGACCAGCCAACTAATATAGTCTCTCAGAGATTGCTTAATGACCTTCACAATGGCACTCCTGACCCCATTTTCCTGAAGAAGTCTCAATAGATTATAAAAAATCAGTGTAAGAACCTCTCCATCTGTTAAAAAAAAATTGAAGGAAACTATGGCTTATAATCTGCATGAATGGTTTTGGCTACAGTGCCTCAGAGCAGTGCATTTTGGCACCTCACATAGAAAACTCTGGAAAACAGTCATGTGCAATGCTTGATGATTGCTGCGACTGTTATCAACCTTTAACAATTTCCCTAGTACAAAAGATAAAAGACAAACAAAAAATAAACTTCTGATCTGATCTAATTCCTTTTGCTGTATTTTAATAATCATTTCTTTATTCTAGTTGCAGTGAATGCTGTTTCTTTACCTGACCAAATTTATCCAAAATCTTCTATCTATATGCAGTTCATAAGGTTAAGAAAATAGAAGCAAAAAGTGTGAATTTCTTCCCCATTTTTGAAGTACCCTCTCACTTTCTTGCATTGAGCTTATTTTTTTACTTATTCATTTTCTAAACCACTAGTCTTGGAGTGCCTCCTTTCTGCTTGAAAAAAAGAAGAGCTCTAGCAATTATCTTGAATTTTTTCTTCTCTTGTGGGAGACTTGATGGAAAGTACACTTGACTTTAATTTTGAAAATATTTAAAAGGAAGTAGAAGGGAAGGGTAGGTGAAAGGGAAGTCAGGAAAGGGCAAAAGCCCTCCCCTCTCATACAATGGAACAAAACAAACAAAAGCAACACAGAAAGCAAATCCAATGTGAGAAGGAAGTTAGACTCTTGTATCCTGCTTAGGTCATCACATGATGTTGATTATTTACTGTGTATGGCTGAATTCCAGTCCATTACCCACCTGGAGTTTCCCTCCAGTGTGCACCTGTGTTTAGCCTAAGGTGACACTTGCCAGGCAAAGATCTGGAGGACAAAGCTTGGCACTTTTATCCAGAGCCATTTTTGTGGTCCTTGGAGACCATGGACCATTTTGGTCCTTATAGACCAAGCTAAACCAAAATATATTTTTGTGCATGTATGTGCATGAAAAAATCATTTTTATCATGACTGTGAGCTTCTCTAGGTCTGACAGAACATGTAGTAAGTATGGCACAAACAATGCTGGTACAGAAAGCAAGAGGAGACAGGGCAAGATGTCCACGAGCAAAATAATCTTCCCTCTATAATAAACATTTAATGCTGGAGGTTAAAAAACAACAAAAAAAGCACCCAGAAGCTGGTGTTCCCTTAACAGGACCTGACACTTCCTTTAGTCAAGTCCCCAAACATTGTTATTTTTGTTCTTTTTAGTTATACATGACAGTAGAATGTATTTTGGCAGAATATACATACACAAGTATAACTTATTCTATTTAGGATCCCACTGCTGTGGTTATACATGATGTGGAGTTACTCTGGTCATTTATACAAATACAAGGCTAGGAAAGTTATGACCAATTGATTCTACTGTCTTTCTGTTCCCCTCTCCTCTCCCTTTCATTTCCCTTTGTCTATTTCAATGGATTTATATTGTTCTCCTCCCCAACCTTCCTCATTTTGGGGTTAGCATCCATAAATCAGAGAGAACATTTGGCCTTTGGTTTTTTGGTACTGGTTTATCAGAATATCCTTTTCAAAGTTCTGGCTTATTTGTCCTCAACCTACATCCAAATGTGTCCTGGAGCCTGTTCTGGGCCCAGTGTAAAAGGTGTAAGATAGCACTTCACACCGGAATTGGTGCAGGATGGTTTAACTGCCTTGATTATACACAAGAAATAAAATAAATGGTCCTAGAATTTACCATCAGATGGAATCCCAAGAATGTGTGTGTTAATGTCTTTTATTGGTACTGGGTATTGAACCTGGGGGAGCAGGACTTTACCACTGAGTTTTCATTTTTTATTTTGAGACAAAGTCTCACTAAGTTGCTGAGGCTGGCCTCAAATTTGTGATCCTCCCAATCCCACCTCCTGAGTCTCTAGGATTACAGGCGTGGACCACTGCTCCGAGGCCCCGTGTGTTAATGTCAGAAGAAGTGGGAACAACCCCTGCGGTAATAGACTTTTAGTGGTCAATTTAGCTAGCCTGAACTGCAGTTACAAATCACTCAAACAAGAATCTAGGTGCAGCTGCAAATGGATTTTGCAGATTTGGTTGAAATCCTTAATCAGTTGACTTTGCATCAAAAGTGTGATTATCCCAGGTGGGCCTGCTCCAATCAGATGAGACTTTACAAGTGGATTTAGGCTTCACCCAATCAACCCACTGAGTTTCAGCCCGCTGCTTTCTTGACCTTCTGGCTGCCCTTCTATTTGAGACCTCAGCCGTTCATGACTTCTTTCTGAGCACCTACCTAAGTGACTTTGGACACCATCATGTAAGTTAACTACTTGAACAAATCCCTTAACATATACTTATCTCCTGAACCTGCTTCTCTTGTGGAACCCTTACTCAATTATGGAAGTCTGTGTTTTATATA
Organism: Xerus rutilus; assembly: GCA_028644305.1. Lineage (NCBI taxonomy): Eukaryota > Metazoa > Chordata > Mammalia > Rodentia > Sciuridae > Xerus > Xerus rutilus. The sequence goes on from CM053403.1 coordinate 127,761,618, forward strand.
CTGTGAATAAATTGAAATAGTACATCTAAACACTGTGCTATAACTATTTTATTTTTTGGCTTTGGAGGACTTGTGAAGGATTAGTTACTGTTTATTTTAATTTTAGTTCTCCCATAATATAAAAATTGTGGGGCCTCACCAATTTATAAAACTTTTTTTTCCTATACAAAATGTGAAACTTGATGGGCAAGTTAGGCACACACACAATGGTTTTTGGGCAGGCACATAAGCTTAATGATGTAAAGGAACTTCATCTCCCTTAGTTCTAGGAGAAACAGGTTTCTGGAGACTCCTGTAAGCTTGGAGAAGGCAAAAGTAAGGAGTTAACTTTTCTGTATCCATATCTTCATTGGCAGAAAGTTAATAATTGACTTTATGTCACTGCCTCCAATTTGCAGTAAAATGACATTTTGTCGGAGGAGTTTACAGCATGGTTCTCATGCTATGACAAAACATCATTTGTTTAGGTGGTTTATTGAAACTGTCTCATTCCTTCAAATTTATTCCAGCAATAGCCTCTGCCTGCCTGTCACCAGCTCACTACTCTCAGTATCAATGACAGTGAGGACACTGTCTTGTAGCAGCTAATGAGGCAACTACCATAGCCTCTGGCATTGAGACCCTGTGGGTGGCCTTTGCTGGCCAGAGGTCTGAGACAGTAAGGTGGCAGCTGTTCCCTACATCAAGCTAGATCTGTCTTTCTTCTTACAACCAATCAGACCCCCAGCAACTTATGTATTTTCAACACACACCTTCAGAGGAAGCTTTGAGTAAGCTGAGAGTCAGCCCCACAGAATCTAAGCCCGTATGCTGTGTGCTTCTAAACATGGAGAGAGATTCAGTGGCCAGTGTTGTTCTGTTCTGACACTCTCTGTAATGTCTGTGTGCTTGAAGGGTGCTGTGTCCCCTCCATCTTCCAAGTTCTCCTTCCCCATCATGGAAGGATGCTTCATTTTTCTAGTCTCCTTAACGGAAATGATGAAAAAAATATAGAATGATATAAAGTAAAACAACTCAAATTACTCTTCTATTAGGAAACTTGCAATGCTGAATTCCAAAAATCTTACAAAACACAAGATAAAAACAAATGTTGGGATAAAATTAGGCTGACAATCCACTTTTCACTTCCTCAGCTACAAGGGCACGTAACTGCTTCCTATTTTAAACATAAGGTATATGCCTCGAAAGACTGTAATATTTCAATTTACGCAGCCAGGAGATGGAGAAGGTAATTAGGTTCAAAACTCTTTGGACTTGTGGGACTTTAAATCACTCATATAAACTGAGACTTTGAGACACAACAAGCGACTGGGTGATGAATGAACTGATGAGCAAAGCAATAAGCCAAAAATTAGTGTAGAAAACATAATTCCAGCACTTAGGGAGGCTGAGACAAGGAGAATCACGAGTTCAAAGCCAGTCTCAGCAACAGCGAGGCGCTAAGCAACTCAGTGAGATCCTGTCTCTACATAACACACAAAATAGGGCTGAGGATGTGGCTCAGTGGTCGAGTGCCCCTGAGTTCAATCTCCAGTACCAAAATAATAGTAATAATAATAAGTGTAGAAAACAAATAAATGAGTCCAGGGCCAGGGCACTGAAGTGACTTGGCTGTTTGTGGAAAAAGCTGAAGTGTGATCCCATGTGGCATTCCATTCTTCTACATCTGTGTGTGGATTATCTAAGTAGATTAAAGATAACTTGACAATGTCATTTACAGTCTAACACATGAGAAGAGCTGATACTTTTCCTGAATGAACACTGGGCCTAGAGTTTTCAAAGAGGAAAAAATATCTTTGGATGAAAGAGCAGGTAGGGAGTAAGAAAAATACGATCCCAGCACTTTGGGAGTCTGAGACAGTAGAATCGCGAGTTCAAAGCCAGCCTCAGCAATGGCGAGGCACTAAGCAACTCAGTGAGACCCTGTCTCTAAATAAAACACAAAATAGGGCTGGAGATATGGCTCAGTGGTCAAGTACTCCTGAGTTCAATCCCTGGTACCAAAGGAAAAAAAAGAAAAAAATTTAGAAATACTATTTCATTTTAAAGAAAAAATTATGACTTTACATATGAAAGTACATTGCTATTTAAAAGCTCAGTGATTGAAGTACATACTTTCTTTTAAAAGTATGCCTGCTCTTAATGTCTCTGTCGCTGAGTTTCCCTAGAACTTATCTTCTTGGGTTTTTTTCTTGACCCTACCTTACTTACTATATTTTTTAGCATCTGGTGACCACTACATTGTTACATTACATTTAAAATTTCCCTAGTGTTTTACATTAGTATTTGTTGACATAGAATAAGGAGAGAGAAAGGATATGAGGACACTCCCATCCATTTATTTATTAAAAAATAAATTAAAATAAATCAAAAATTAAAAATAAATCAGTGATTGTAACCCACAGCAGTATTGTTGAGTGTGAAATTCACTAGAAAACCTAGAAAGGTGTGGATATAGTTAAGAATTTGGACTTATGTTCTTTGTTTAAAACAAATGATGATCAGTAGAGAGTACTGTCTTCCCCACAGCCTAAGTAAAGAAACTTTTAAAGGGAGTCACATACATTGCAGTTCTAAAACACCTCAGTACTAAACATGCTTTCTGCTTTGAAATGTAGGAAATGATGCTAATTCTAAAAGGTTATTAGTCTTCAAAAACCTAAGAAAACAATATATTAAATTCATCATTCTGCAGAGAAATTGCTAGGCAAAGAGCATGAAAAGTAAAAGCATATTTGCTATCCATTACATATACACCTTCATAAATTGGAAGTTGGAGAAAAATATTAATGGACTTCACATGAGCTATTATGAAAATTCATGAATGTTTCATGAATGTTAATTTGGAGGATACATTGTCTAAGTTTCAATATAATCAGTTGTTTGTTAATAAAATCTGGTATTCCTATTCCATTAGAAATTGGCATACACCACATTCCCCACCAAAAAATAAATATATATGTATATATTTATGTGTGTGTATATATATATGTGTGTGTGTGTGTGTATATATATATATATATATATATATATATCTTCTTCCTGCTGACAAAAAAAATAAGCAATGAAACATACTGTACTCTTGTAAGTTCAGAGGAGACGCAAATAATAAGCATGTTTACAGTCACCTAGTAGCAAGGTGAAAATTATCCATGCTCCTATTAGGTTAAAATATAATGAGGAGTGGAAGCTGAATCCACGGTCATGCTCCCACAGTCACCATCAGAAAATGATATCTCTTGCCAAAATAATGAGAAGCAGCAAAAAGGCTCTTCTCTGTGAGATATCTTTTTTTATATTAATTTCTTTCATGTTCACATAAGAGACAGAGAATGGCTTATTTTGCTTTGATTTTCTACATCCAAGCAATACAAATACAATTTCCCTTTCTTATACTCAAATCTTTTAGAGAGTCTAGAAAGTCCAGCATGTGTAAATGTTGTTGTTTTTTTTCTATCCTTTTCAATCTTTTTTTCTTTCATGTCTGCATATGCACAACGGCTGACCAGACAAGCAAGCAAATTGAAAAACAAAATGAAGAAAACAGAACTAGTTGAATTTAGATAAATTTAGTCCATTATTTTGAAAGCAAGTAAGTATAAGGGTAAAGGAATTATATATTGACCCTTTAAATTTAATCTTTGGGCAAATTTTTAGACTCATTCCTTTGTATGAAAAATGATTTCATGCATTAGATCACCATTTAAGCATTAAAAAGATCCCAGAACACGCGAAAAATACCCCAAATCAATGATTATTGGATCCAATAATTTAAATTTATTTAAATAGTACAGAAAGAAGAACAAAGGTATTCTGTTGTCTCTAAAAGAAACAAAACTCTTTAGTATTTCTTGAAATATTTTTAATCTTTTATCCTATTTTCAATTGGAATATGTGCTAGTCTTGTATCATGGACAAAATGCCTGAAAAAAAATATGACAAAGGAAGAATGATTTATTTGGAATAAGTTTCAAAGATTTCCATGTTTTGCTGGTTGCATTGCTTTTAGGCTGGTAGCAAGCTAGAAACATCATGGAGGAAGGGTGGGGTGAAGGAAAACCCTTCAGCTCGTGGCTTCCAGGAAATAGAGAGAAGAAGGTTTGGGTTATCCTTCCAGGGCATGTCCCCAGGGACCTAGTTCTTCTGACTAGGTCCCAACTCCTAAACATTCCACCATCTCCCAGTAATGTCATCAAATATGAACCCTTCAAAAGATTAATCATTGATGTGATAAGAGCCCTCATCAGCTGATCACTTGCCAAGAGCTCCACCTCTGAACCTTGCTGCATTGGGGACCAAGCCTTCAACACAAGAACCTTTGGAGGACATTCCAGATCCAAACCATAAAAGACCACGAGGAAGAGTCAAATATGAAGCAAAGCCTTGATAATAATAGTGACCTCTATGGTTATGCTTCTTCACACTCAGCTTCTTCTAAACCTAGATTAGAGCTCAGACACTGTTACTTCTCTATCCTTGAGATACTCTGATTATATCTTCTAATTTGTATGGACCCTGTGTTGTAGACTAAATGCTTATGTCTCTCAAAATTTGTATGTTGAATTCCTAACCCCAAATGTGTTTGTATTTGAAGGTAAGATTTGAAAGGAGTTAATAATATTAAATATAGTCATCGGGGTGGGGACCTAATCCCATACGGCTGGTGCCCTTACAAGAAGAGGAAGAGACAGTTAAGAACTCTCTGTTTATATGCACAGAGTAAAGTACATGTGAGACCACAATAGGAAGTCAGCTCTTTGCAACGTAGGCAGAGGGATCTCAGGAGAACCACCCCCCCAACACCTTGATCTCAGATTTACAGCCTCCAGAACTATAAGAAGTCTCTGTTGGTTTGACCACCTAGTTTGTGGCATTTTGTTATGACAGCCAGAGCAGACTAATTCAATAGCTTATGCTACAACACTAATGAAGATTTTGGTATAGATTGCACATTCTTGCATATGACAGAGCTTATTTTATTGCAGTTAGATCAAGTATTAGCCATATTTCAAATTTGTAATCTTATCTAAACAGTGTAATGATATTTTAGAAGATCGGCAAAATGAATGGCTATAAAACACTAGTTATTATGATGTAAGTTAACTGCTATTGAAATCACTCATATTTTACCTCTAAAGCAAACAAAATAATAGATTTTCTAAGAAGTGATTATATCACTGTGACCAAATTTTAGACTATGTTACATATGATTATGGAAATTCCAGAGAATATCATCACACATGCAAATAATAAAATATGGTCTTTCTATATATGACAATATTATTTTCATGTCATATCATAATCTGCATATATTTTCAGGTCAATAATTAGTATAGGCCTCAAATTTCTGAAGAATGCATAGAATTCCACTACATATAATGACCAATAATTTATTTAACTTTTCCTTTTTTGATTCACATTTAGATTGTGCATCAAGTTATTGAAAATATTAGCTAAAAATCCTTAATAACATTATAATGCCACCAGTCAATTAATATTATCAATCATTTAACTATCACCAATCATTGAACAATAATAAATTGGAAATTTAAAGCTAGACCTTAGTGGTTGAAATAACTATGCTGGAATTAAGCCAAATCTTGGTTCTTTCTAAGGTTCTTTCACTAATTTGCTGTAAGAAGTTAGTGCAGGTACTATAATTTTTAAAATCTCATTTATTTTCTCTGTAAAATGGGCATAACAATTCCTATGATATAGTGATAGTCAAATGAATTCATGTTAGAACATGCTTAATATTTCATGAGGCAAAATTATGTGTTAATTTAAACTAAATATTAGTAGTACTAGCAGTTTTATATCACTATTTATAAATACTTATCACCATTGGACTAATATTTATTCTTATAGACAACTTTTTTGTTAAAGTTCTTCTTTATATCCTCCACCCCTCTGCTATAATTGAGCATAAGTCCTTTTTTTATTGATTTGAGAGTTTCCGTGGAGAAGAGCAAGATTTTGCTTTAAGGTGCATAAGTATTTTCATTGTTTATTGTCTTCATAAGTTTTTATTCTTTTGACTCATTTCTCTCCACAAAGTCTGGCTCAGACATTTCTTACTATTAAAACCCTAATCAAGAGGAGTCTCCTGACTATCTTAAAGAGGAAGCCAGTCATCTGCTGAGAGTGAAGCATCAGGCAAGCACAGTGTACCTATTTACAACCTTATCTATTAGCCCAGTTGGCTACCCTTGACTCACTGCCTTCTCAGCTTTCATTGCTTCTAATCTCCAGGAATTATCATAAGTACATTGTTATTTTCCAGGTATTCCAAGTATGCAATAGATTTAATTTTATTTTCATAAATAGCCTCATAATCAAAAGAACTTTTAAAGGAGGGACTGCTAAAAACACAATCTGCAATATTCAATTGAAAATACTTTTAAGATAAAACAATAATAGTAATAAAAACAAAATAAAACAAAACCCTCATAATAATTTCTAATCACTTTCAGTGGATGGCCTAAGATGTTGGCAAATACATTAATAAATGCTCAAGGAGTATATTTAGAAGGAATTGTGATTAGAGTCTTCACAGCCAGGCTTAATCATTTTATGAGCCTGAGGTGATGATTTTGAGGTAAATAACAGATAATGGTCTATGGTTTGGATATTTTGAGATGCCTGGAGAAATCAACCAGGTGTGGGAAACTGGTAAAGCAGCAGCTCTGGCATTTACTAGTCTACTACCCCCTTCCCTACTCTACCCACTCTGGACTGGCCTGAACCCTCTAGCAATAAGGAACAGTATATGCATTTATCTGGCGAGTGGAGTTTCTTTGCTTCCTGATATCATGTGAGCTGCTTCCCTCTGCTACACACTCCACCATGATGTTCATTCTCACCTTACCGCCCACGTCTCACACAGGTGATGGAGACGAAGTTCTCTCTGGGCAGCGAGAACAAAGATGAAAAGGTTGAGTTCCTGTGGTCACCTGCTTAGGTCAGTGAATCTGAAGATACTTAAGTAAAAAATGAAAGCTAGTATTTAATATATAAATAATTATTGCTAGCATATATTCCTCCACTCTGAGAAAGATATTGGTTATCAAATGGATAGGATACTCTCATTGAGCTATAATGATTCAGTTCACAATTTCAGTCATTTGAACAACACATGCAGATTTCTATTTTCATAAATCATTTAGGTAGAGGTGTGTCCAGAACATAATATAGATTACCTCAGTGTCTTCTAAGTTGACAAGCCCCTGCCCTTTAATGGTATATCTTATAAACAAATACAGAGTGAAGTTAAGGAACAAGGTTTTGATCTAACGAGTTATTAGTCTCATTTCCTTATAAAACTCATAGCTGTCTATGAAAACTAGTGCAAAAGAGGCCTTCAGCAACAGAAAATGTGCATAAGGCAAGGTACATAGACTTCTTTCCTGAAATCTGCCTAAGGTTCATGGACATTTTATAATTATTGAATAAGTAAGAAAAGTGAAAGACATAGACCAAAAAAAAAAAAGAACAAAGAAAATAAGGGGTGTGAAGAAGAGAAAGAAGTGTACAGAAATGCCTTTTGTATGTTTCTGTTGTTTTGCAAAACTTTTTACATAGATTAAAAACTATGACATTAAAGGAGTTGTACTTATGTGCTGTCATTTTGCATTCATGGACAGAACCACCTGTTAGTATTTTAAAAGCTAAACATCATAAAGCCATCTTTATGTAAATGTCACTGCTAATCCAGACTTCAGAGACATCTTAAGGGGTGCATGAAGACTTCTGAGACAATTTAACCAGAAATTGACAGTGAGAGGGTATATAAAAATTCAAGGAAATAGAAAGAGACTCTAAGCAAATATTTTCTGTAATTTCTGCCACTAAAATTCAGACAGGACTAAAATAAGTTGCTCTTTCCACACCTTATGATTTTCCCACGAGTTCAAACAGACTCTGACTATAAAATATTGGCTATTATTCATGAGGGAAATGAACTCTAAAGTCAGTTTTATCCTAAGGTCTCTTAGAAGACTGTCAAGGAGCAGTTGGTGTCCACAACGCTTCTCAGCTAACCTAGTCACCAGATACTACTGTAAAGTTCTGGAAGAAAATACATGTAGAAGAAACATACACAGGGATGAATTCATCAACACCATGGGACTGGATTTTTCTATCCAGTTTTTCTTCACAGAGGTTAGCTCTCCCATGGTGACTATGTTCTGGCTCTTTAGCCAGCCATAAGGGACTGAGATGTGACAATAGTTTCCTTTATATTCTGTGTTCTTTGTCTCTTGTGAACACCTTTATTTCAATCTTGAATATTGAAATGAGAGAAAGAAGTTTGAGGGACTGGAGACAGTAAATCATAAAGAAGAAGCCAGCCAAAGAAAAATTAGAAGGTTTCCTCTTTAGCTGGAGCTTACAGAGCACTAGCACTCACGGTAGACACAAACTTCACCTTGGAATGATTTAATAGAGTGATTGAGTAACATAAAATGAAGTAAGCATAAGAGGGGCTGGGATTGTGGCTCAGCGGTAGAGCGCCTGCCTCGAATGCGTGAGGCCCTGGGTTCGATCCTCAGCACCACATACAAAGCAGTAAAATAAAGACACTGTGTCCATCAACAACTAAAAAAAAAAAAAATATTAAAAAAAAAAAAAAATGAAGTAAGCATAAGAGAAGTAAGCAGGAGTAAAATTACATCTGAATGCAGATCAAATATCCCAGAGAAGTCTGTAAGAACTGTTGCTGTTCATCAAAATGGACAGAGGTCACTGCCTGTGTGGAGGAGTCAGACCATAAACACAGTAGGTGTTTGCTGGCATTATGAGAGCCTCGGTGACTAACCAAGGCTGGCTCAAATGTGTGTGTTAGCTAAGTGATTCATCTTCTCTACTATGTTCAGTACTTCTAATAAGCACAGAAATGTATTCTTGGGATGAATAAATGGTGGAGCAGGGTGATGAGTACCTTTAGGTAGAATTGCTAAATCACACTGTATCTAGAACACAAATCTTGAATTTTCCAAAAAATGAAGAATTGGGACAAAATTTTTTTTAAAATGTTTTCTGTCATCTGAAAAACTGGAGCTTCAATATAAAGACAACATATTTAAGCATCCATGAAAATAATATTTGGCTCTATTTTTACATTTTGTAATTCATGACTAAGTAATATGTACTTATTAAAATTCTATAGTAATGAATCCTAGTAACTATAACGCCAATATTAAATGAATTATTATTATGAACATGGTCTATAAACTATATGTTCATATACATACATTCTGTTTTCAATGCTGCATGTGATTTAGGGTACACATTACTTGCCAAGAGGGACTGGATACACCAAGAGAAGTGATTGTATGCCACAATATCCATAATACGTCAATATGCACATAATTAACTGATACATTGTGCAATGAGGAATATAAAAAGATTATTAATATTCAAAGGATCGGGTAGATGCTGTTTTAAAAAAGGGATGAATTTAGACACAAAGTACTTGAAGATTAATTCTACGGATTGACTCGTTCCACTTTCCATAGTGTTTCACTCTAGGGAACAAACCTCTGAGGACACCATTTAGTCTGATGTCGTCTGAGATGGCAGGGCTCAACTCTACCTTCCCTTCCAGTCCCATAGGCTTTTCCTTCTCTCTAGAGAGGGGAGAAGTGGTAGGCGTGATGATAAAGTAGTGAGCCCCAGGCGACCTCTGAGTGTACACAGGACTCTAAAGGACTTGAGAAGGTATGAGAGAGTCATCACCAAGGGTCAAGAATTCTCTGGGCTGCCTAGTATTCCCCTGCCCCCCAGAATCTATTTCTCTAAAAAGGAATGCGTTTTCTATAATGCAGATGAAAATATCTACTACCAGAAAAAATAAGATTCTCAACCTGTATCTTAAAAAAAGTTTGAAAACCCTGTACCTTAAAAAAAAAATTTGAAGACTTCCTCATGTCCCTCCTTTCCTTCTTCCCTCCCTTCCTCTGTCTCTACCATTCCTTTCTCTTTTCCTTCCTTTCTTTTCTACTTCATCTTTCTGACTTCTCCCTCCCCTAATCCTTTCTTAGTTCCTCTTCCTTTTTCCTTCCTTCTTCCCTGCTTCCCTCTTTCCCTCCCATTTCCAATCCTTCCTCCAGTCCTTCCTTTGTGCTGATTACTTTTCCTTTTGTCCTTCCAACCTCTCTTTCATTTTATTATTATTTTCATCTTTCCATAGTCATTTTTTCTCAAAATTCTTATGAAGTAGAACATTGTTTTGATTGTGCGTTTCTCCCTTATTCTTCATAGACTGCAAGTAATAAATTGAGAATGACAAATTCTAAGATCGGTGTCTTGATCACTATACTTATTTACTCATTATCTTTTTAACCAAAATAAGGAAAGCAGTTTAAAATAGTGTTTTCATGTCTATGTATGTGTATGCTCTAAAAGATTGACTTTTTTTATCCTAATTGAATGTAAAGAAATTCTTTTTCGGCAGGTGTGGTGGCTCACATCTGTAATCCCAGCAGCTCGAGAGGCTGAGGCAGGAGGATCTCGAGTTCAAAGCCAGTCTCAGCAAAAGCGAGGCACTAAGCAACTCAGTGACACCCTGTCTCTCAATAAAATATAAAATAGGGCTGGGAATGTGGCTCAGTGGTTGAGTGCCCCTGAGTTCAATCCCCAGTACAAAATAAAAAAACAAAAAGAAATGATTTTTCACTTTTTGTAAAGAGGAGTACTTTGTTAGTAAATATTCATGATGCTTGTCATTTATTAAATATAATGTAAATGAAATGTTATTTATTTCAATAAAATGTGCTTCTTTATTTTGTAATAAACATAATTGTAACATTATCTGAATTTTCAAGTTAGTCTTTATTTTATTATTCATACATCTTCTATCATTTAACATTATATTAGCTTCCTCTTTAGCAGTAGGAGACAATCTGGATGATAGCTTCTAGAATATATAAAATTAAATCCATATCAATTCCTAAGAGACAGTCTACAACATTTTCCACTTAGTATAATAAGTTCTAATAGTTTTTTGTGTTTTATTTTCTAATTTATTTTTATTATGATAGATTGCTCGTAATCTTAAACTTATTATTTTAATCAGTTTAGGAGATGATATATACATTTGTAATGTTGTGCCACCATTGTTACCATTCATCTCCATGACTCTGTCTTATGGAACCAAAATTTTGTTCCTGCTAAAATATAGCTCCCCACTGACCGCATCATTAGTCCCCCACAACTTCCATTTTACTTTCCATTTCTATGATGTTAACTAACAGAATCATGTTGAGTTTGTTTTTTGACTGGTTTATTTTATTTGGCATAATGTACTAAAAATTTCATCTGTGGGGCAATATGTCAGAATTTGCTTCCTTTTTAAGACTTAATAATATTACATGTACGTATGATATTTTTTATCCATTCTTTTTTTTTTAATTTTGAATTTACCATTATTTCTATTATCCACATCAGTGTTTACAGCAGCACAATTCATAATATCCAAGCTATGGAGCCAAGCTAGGTGCCTGGCAACAGATGAATGGATAAAGAAAATGTGGTATATATACATTCTGGAGTATTACTCAGCCATAAAGAAGAATAAAATTATGGCATTTTATGGCATTTGCTAGTAAATGGATGGAAATGGAGACCATTATGCTAAGTGGAATAAATCAGACTCAGAAAATCAAAGGTTAAATGTTTTCTCTGATAGGAAATCTAAAAATAGGGAGGAGAAAGGGAAAAAGTAAAGAGAGGATTCCATGAGGATAAAGGGGGATTCCAGTGGAATTGAGGGGGACGGAAAAGGGATGGGAAAAGAGAAGAACAGTGGAATGAATCTGACTACCTTCATGTATATCCACAAGGCACTAATAAAAGAAAACTATAAATATAAGACAGATTAGTAGAGTATAATGAAGGGAATAGAGGACAAGAGGGAGAAGGGAGGCAAAAGGGAAATACTGAGGACTGAATTAGAGCAAATTATATTCCATGCTTGTACAATTATGTCAAAATGAACCTTAATATTATATAAAACTAATGAACTAATACAAAAAGGGAAAACAATTAATAGAAACAAAAGTTCTAATGGTTTTTAGATAGAAACAAAAAAAATGAATGGATATTAATTACAAAATCAGAATTGAGTCAACATTTCAAAAGATTCAAAGAACTGAATAACCTAGCCCTTGGGACAAATAGATTTATACCCAAGTACTCAAGATGAGGACATAAACTGGCACATGTGTCAGTTTATGACAAACTAATAAAAATGTATATGTACATAGAATGTTTCTCTGTGTCTCATAATGTTCTACACTTCAGATATATACATGCTGAAAAATTAAAAAAAAAAACTAATGGAGTTTTTCATTCATTGTACCTTTTCTCATGGCAATGCATGTTACTTTCTTTAAAAAAAAAAAAAGAAGAAGAAGGCTCAGTGATTCTGATAAAATTCCTAGTGTTAGTTCATGTCATTACATATACTTATTGCTCAAAATGAGGATTTCTATGGCTATCCTTTAGAATTATTTCCAATTTCCCCTACATGTACATGTAATATAACAGGCACTTCTCTCCAGTGAAGTGGTGCTCTTCCTAACTGTGGCATAAAAGGACTTGTTATCTTTTTCAGGCTAGTTCTCATTCGTGCATGATTTGTACGTGCCTGTGGCTTCTGTCTCCATCTACGTGTTCATACATGCATCAATCTTCTCTGAGAGGGCTATTTGACTTCATTTGCTTTAAGTGTATCATTCTAGCTCATCAGGGTTCCCTCTTTCATGCACTTAGATATGACCAAATCTGGGTTTGTTAAGAGGACCCTGACATTTCCCTAACTTCTACCTGCTTCATGTATCATATAACCACCAATCCCAGACTGTTTTTCTTCCTACCTTTTCTTTTACTCTATACTCTTTCCATCTTTACCTACGTCATCATTTTAGTTTGTTTTTTTTTGGTACCAGGGATTGAACTCAGGGGTACTCTACCACTGAGCTACATCTCCAGCCCTATTTTCTGTGTTTTATGTAGAGCTGCTTAGCTCCTCGCCATTGCTAAGGCTGGCTTTGAACTCGTGATTTTCCTGTCTCAGCCTTCCAAAGTGCTGTGATTACAGGTGTGCGCCACCATGCCCAGCTATCATCTTACTTTTAATTACCATAGTTTCTTACCAAGACAATTACAACTATTAACTAGAATTTTCATATTCAGTCTTCTTCATAAAAACCAATCTCTATTCTGTAACCATTTATTTTTTCTAAAATATATATCTGTTCATTTCTGTTATGCCTACAGTCTTTTATGCTTTCGTATGAACCTAAAGAAAAAGTTCAAATTGTTCCTGTAGTTTATAAGACATAACATGACTTAGTGTCTACTTGATCCTTCATCTTTATCACTTCTTCCCATCAACCCATAGTTTTTTTAGAAATAAGAAATTTCACATAAAACTATAAAGTAACCTTTCTTCTGCTTTTATTTTTTTTCTCAAGCTGAACCATGAAACAATTCCCTCAGGAAAAAAATGTTTGAAAAATGCATGTTTTGGTGTTCTGTTCCAAAACTACTGAATTAATCTTTGTGTGAGTGGAACAGGGATTGTATTTTATCAGATACTTGTATCTGAGAAATTTTACACATAAAACAAATGGAGAACTCTTATTATGTTCATTTCCTTTATACTTGATAGTGGAGCTTCTCTCTTCAATCAATAATCATAGTTTAGATTATCTCATCTATTCCCTGATTTTGAACACTGTCTGTATGCCAGAAGAACCCACATATCTCAAGCATCTTTTAAACTTTATTCTTAAGCATTAATTTTCCTCTTTGACATCTCCACTAGATGGCTCACAGCCATCTGGAGCTAAGCAGGCATGCCCTAAATCCCTCAGGGTGCCCCTGAGAATTGTTTTTTTGTTTTGTTTTGTTTTGTTTTGTTTCTTCTGCAGTGTGTTTCATCAAATATCTATCCACCCAGTTGCTCTTGTCCAAAACTTTTCTTTCACCTCCCAAAAAATCATAAACAAAGACTGTCTTTGCTTCAAAAATTCTCACTTCTATTAACCTTTTCTGAATTAAAAAAATGGCCCTCTTGGGCCAGCTACCAACACTTTTTGTTGGCACTATGGCAATAGACTCCTACCTAGATTCCGTCTATTCATAATTACCTCCCCTACCTCCGGAACAATGGCAGGTATTGCAACCAGAAGGAAGCTTTGGCTCCACCATTATAAGATCCTTTGAAGTATTCTTGTAAGATGAGGATAAACTCTAAACTCTCTGACACAGCCAATAAAACTCTGCAAAATCTGACCCTATAGTCTACTCTGATCTTAACTCCTGCTGGCTGGCTAAGGTTGCACACTGTTCTGCAATCACAGTGGCTTCTAATATTCTTTCTGACTTCTGTATAATATGAATAGTAATTTTATATATGTGTGGGGGTATTATGGTTTGATGTGAGGTGTCCCCCAAAAGCTCACATGTAAGGCAATGCAAGAAGTCCCAAAAAATGATTGAGTTATAAGAGTCTTAACCCAATCAGTGATTTAATCCTCGGATAAGGATTAGCTGAGAGGTAACTGAAGTGGTGGGATGTGGCTGGAGGAGGTGGGAATTGGGGCGTGGCTTTGGGTATATATATTTATCTGGCAAGTGGTGGAGTTTCTCTGTTTCCTGATATCATGTGAGCCGCTTCTGTTTGCCACACACTCTGCCATGATGTTCAGTCTCACCTTATCGCCCATGCCCCACACAGGTGATGGAGACGAAGTTCTCTCTGGTGAAATGGGCTGGCTGAGCAATAAAAGCTAAAAGAAATAAAATGGTGAAATAACCACAGAACACAGAAAATAGTTTCAAAAGTGGGGAGAGGACAGGCAAGCAGACCAGATGGGTCTAGCTTCTAACACAAAGGAGCCCAGGCCTGCTTTATTTATGTTGGGGAACTTCAAAGGCCTTCCATCAAATATTCTTTGCCAAGATAGGAAAAAGGTGGGGGCAGGTAGGCTGCTCAGTTCCTAGGGGATACACCCATTTCATGTACTGCAAGGAAGACCTTCCTAGCAGAGCGGAAGAGGCAGGGCACTTGCATTGGGCGGGTCTTTTGCTACAGAAAGTTCCCAACACCAGCCTTATCTCCTCCCCGGCTGTCATGCTGAGAGAAGGTCCTCACGCATTCCACGGATGGCTTCCTGCATCACCTCAAGTCCCAAGGAATGGAGCCAGCCTTCTATGGACTAAGACCTCTGAAACTATGAGCCCTCAAATAAACTTTTCTTCCTCTATAATTGTGCTTGTCATGTCCCTTAGTCACAGCAGTGAAAGAGCTGACTAAAACAGTGAATGTGTGTATACGTGATGCTTTCCCTGAGTAATTAATCTAAATTTTGCCTCTTTATTTATTTGTTATTTTTATTCTTAGAATGCATTCATCATTAAAAAATTGTATATCTGGCTTAAATAGTTATTGGTATAATAATCTGTTTCTAATAATATGACAACTTCAACAAAGCAGGGACATTTGTCAGTATCATATCTCCAATGTTTGAGATATGATTGGCACAATGATTGGCACTAAGCTGGCATTCAATAAACATTTCATGAATGAAGTAAAAAAACATGTAAATAAAATATCTCAATATGAGATTACTGAAATGAAAAAAACAGAATCATGTCTCACCCTATATCCTTGTCATTTAAGTTTTTAAAAAGAGCATTAGGGTAAGGAAGGGACAACTTTTTGAATCAAAATTTCAAGATGAATTTGATTTAATAAATACTTTTGGAAAATTTAAAACATCAAGCTAAGCATGGTGGCACACACCTATAACCCCAGCACTTTTGGGAGGCTGAGACAGGAGAATCGTGAGTTCAAAGCCAGCCTCAGCAAAGGTGAGGTGCTAAGCAACTCAGTGAGGCCCTGTCTCTAAATAAAACACAAAAATAGGGCTGGGGATGTGGTTCAGTGGTCGAGTACTCCTGACTTCAATTCTTGGTACTAAAAAAAAAAAAATCAGAGTATTTGTGTGAGAAAGTAAAGCCATAACAGGAAGGTCACTCAGAGCAGATTTTTCCTAACTAGAAATCTGCTTATGGTTCTATACCACACACACACACACACACACACACACACACACACACACACACCATAACATTAATGACACTCCTTAGTGATTCTAGGATACCTCTGCTGAATTGGTCAAATTCTTACAAATATATTTTATGTTTCAACTCCCTCTCAACAATTATTGGGCTACTAGGACTAAATAGAAAATTTAATTCCAGACTAAAAATTGTCAAGGCCAACATGAACACATTTTAAAGTGATAGAAAGACTGAGTATTTATTGTACTGAGCACCATCACAGAAAAATTGTGCTGAGGAATTTACAGAATTAAAATATAAAAAGTGCAATATAGTCTTTGGTGCTTTTCCAACACCAAAATGTATTTATCATGGCTCAACTTAAAAGTGATATTTTTGAACTATGTTAGAAAGAGAAATAGCTTAAGGACAGTATTCAAATATTGTGTATCTGTTAACATAAAAAAATGCCATACAAACAAACATTTTCTTATTCATTCTATAAGCAATTTATGAAATGCTTTTCCTTAAGTCATTTTCATTTTTTTAAGTTGTCTTCCTCAGATTGAGGTAAGATGTCCAGAAAGTAATGGAATAAATAGCGTGTGAAGAGAAATAGTTTACAGATGAACAAAACTGATGTTTTAGTTCATTTCATTATTCATCTGAAAAAAGAGTAGTCATTATCTGAAATGATTTTGTTTAATGTGATATTTTAATTTTTTAACTCCAATTCCTAAAACATGAACAGATACAACTATCACATTTAAATTAATTTGTGTTTGACACTTTCCTATTATGAAATACAAATTTCTACAGATTTATATGATTTTCATATGTCAAATGAGCATTTGTGTCATTAATTTTATCTTCATTTCTTGCAGGAATACTTAATAAAAGCAAGATAACATTATTGCTTTGATTTTATATATACAGTTTAAGAACATTTGTGTATTGTGAGTTTTCATTGCATTTTTTAAAATCAAAGTTAACTTAATGATGAAAAATTCTTAGCCTGAATTACTCTGAAATAACATAATATGTTATATTCAATGATTATGTTTTAAAGTTCACTGAAATACATATTAACTTAATGAAATCAGGACTACAAAGTCACAGGAAGAACTGCAACCTTATTCTTTTTTGGGGGTGTGCGGAATCGGGATTGAACTCAGAGGCACTAGAGCACTGAGCCACATGCCCAGCCCTATTTTGTGTTTTATGTAGAGACAGGGTCTCACTGAGTTGCTTAGTGCCTCACCTTTGCTGAGGCTGGCTTTGAACTCATGATTCTCCTGTCTCAGCCTCCCAAAGTTCTGGGATAACAGGCGTGCGCCACCACGCCCGGCTACAACCTTATTCTTGAAGTAAGTTTTACTTTTCAAACTATTATTTTAAAATACCTTGAGTCATGTTTAAATAATCCAAAAATCTCCACATGGATTGAAAAATTATACACTGGAAAATGTTTTAAAATAATTGTTTGGGGTTGAAATAATTGTCTTTAGAGTTAAAATTTTAGATACAAAAGAAACAAAGATAACACCTTTGCTGTAATTTATTTTCCTATATATATCCTATCTATTGCAAATTGAACCAGTATGGCAATATTAGAAAATATATTTCTATCTATGACTATTCATAAATCTTATTTAAATGTATATCAATCAATCATAATCAAATAACAAGAATTTGATATTCAGAGCTTAAATTTCAAATTTGTGACACTCAATCTTTGACTTAATGAATAAATAATTTTAATATCATGGATTTAAATGTAAAATGAAATGATTCAAGTATTTTAAAAGGTCAGTAGGTGTTTTTTTATAATCTGTGTATATATAAAATTTTCTAGCTATTATTTAAAAACCAGATGTAACAAAAAAAGTCAGGCAAGCACGATGGAGCACGCCTGTAATCCCAGCACTTTGGGAGATTGAGATAGAATCGTGAGTTCAAAGCCAGCCTCAGCAATGGAGAGGTGCTAAGCAACTCAGTGAGACCCTGTCTCTAAATAAAATACAAAAAGGGCTGGGAATGTATCTCAGTGGTTGAGTACCTCTGAGTTCAATCCTGGTACAAAAAAAAAAAAAAAAGAAAGAAAGAAAGAAAGAAAAAGTCTAATAAAAATTTGCCTTCAGATTCTGTTTGAAAGAGAAAAAAACAATTTGAATGTGAAACAAAAAGTTTTAAGCAATACCAAGAGATAATATTTACAAGAGATAATATTGGAACAATATATGGGAGACAAATATTTGCAATATCTATCACAGATAAAGAGCTAAGATCTCAAACAAATGATGCTAATGCAAAGAGAACAAGTTTAAAAGCCAGGTAGAAAATGGGGAACACTCAAATGAAAAATCAAAGCTACATGTGTTTTGCATTGGTATAACACACACATAAGCATCAATCAGAAACCAATGAGATAATTTATTCATAAACAGAGGATGGTATTAACATGACTATTGTATATATAGAGACGAATTTGTAAGCAAAAGATTTTTATGGGAATAATAAGATATAAGAATTGCAATTTGGAACTGAGACACACATGTACACATGCACACGCAGATCAGAGTAGCCTCTGTGAATATCTGAAGAATATAGAAATAAAATAAACTAACAGCATTTCAAATGAACAACAAACACCGAATGGGAGAAACAATGTAGTGATTCTTTCCTTTACACTGAGGTTGTGAACAATGTGAAATCGAGTATGTATTTTGTTCACTGGCAAATTCTGAATGTAACCAAGAAGTAATGTTTGCTTTGAAATGAGAGCAATGTGATCCTATCATGGCATCTGTTTCTAGGATTTTATTAACATTGCAACATCAAAGTGGGAAAGTAAGAGAAATACTAAAAGGCAATTCTAACACCCTTCTTACTTCCTATTTCCTTTAAATGATGGCAGATAAGATAAGGTTTCCCAATATCTTGAAACAAGGTATAGCCATGTTACACTTAAGGCATAAGAGAAAATCTTATTTTCCTGCTAAAGACAGATGCAGCTGGCATCACCACTTCCTACAAAATGATACCAGAAGCGTTCCCACCTTATTCTTTGTTCTAGGTTACAAAAAGCATAAACCTACTTGTTTATACTACTCTTAGATAGTCTGATGGATAGAAATACAAAGTCTCTCATTTATATACAGAAGATCTGCATGTTCAAGGCATGCTCCTAAACAAGGATTACACAAACAAAATGTTTGGGGGTATCAAAAATCAATTTGCTTTTATTGATATGAAGATGTTATATGCATAATAGTTTACTCGAATTATCTTATTTAACCCTTAGTATTCTTAAGAACAAATATTGTGCTACCCATTTTACATAGACCAAACTGAATTTCGAGGACCTTGATTATAAAACTCAAGAAGAGCATGTAGTTCATAAGAAAAATCAGGATTCAACATCAGGACTTTCTTAACTTATTTTCCTCATGCTATGCAGCCTAATATAACAGATAACTCAAAAGAATTTCAAACCAAAATTACAATGCTTCTTGGGAGACGGAACCCAGATAATTATAATTGAGTAAAAGCTTTGGTAACTTCTATCTGTGCTTGCTTTTATAATTTACTGCTAATTTCTCCATACCTTAGAACTGTACATGTGACTATAGGCTTCAAAATTTTAACGTTTAATATAAGATCAAATCATTTAATATTTGTTGTGCAAATTAAACTCTTTTAGGGTATTGTGAATTTGCAATGTTTCTTAGCATACTAATACTTTTCCAATTGTGGAAAGAAAAATCTTTACAGATTATTTATTCAAATTGATTATAACATGAGAAAATTACTTTTTCCTGAGTAATGAACCAAAAAACTAATTACAGTTTTTCATAGAAACTATACATAGGATTTGAGGCATTAAATTAATAAAAGTTCCCATTGAAATATGACAAACTCACTCACATATGATTGTCACCATTAGGAATATAAAACCATATCCAGAAAAAAGATAAAACCAGGGTCCCATGCTCCATAATTACAAAATATACTACAAAGATATAATAACAAAAACAACAAGGTATGGGCACAAAAATGGACACATAGTCCAATGGAATGGAATAGTGAGCCCAAACATAAACACGTACATCAATATCCAACTTATCTTTGGCAAAAATGACAAGAATGTACATTTGAGAAAGGACCTTCTCTTCAGTAAATGGTTCTGGGAAAACAAGGTCCACATGTAGAAGAATGAGACTATCTCTCATCATCCACAAAAATCAATTCAAAATGGATAAAGATTCAAATCTAAAGACTTAAACTAAAGAACTGGTAGATGAAACCATGGAGGAAACACTCTATGGCTCTATAATACTGGTGTGGACAAGGATTTATTATATCAAACTAAAAAACCTTTTGCATAGCAAAGGAAAACAACAACATAAAGAGGCAACCCATAGAAAGGAAGAAAATATTTGCAAACTACACATCTGAAAAGAAGCTAATGTCCAGAATATTACTAGCTATTTGAACAATTCAGCAGCAAAATACTACTACTACTATTACTACTACTACTACTACTACTACTACTACTACTAATAATAATAATAATAATAATAATAATTTGATTTTAAACATGGGCAAAATATCTGAATAGAAACCTTTCAAATGAAGACATACTCAAAAGTCAACAGGTACATAAAAAAGTCCTAGAAAACATTCATCATCAGGGAGTTGAAAATCTAAACCACAATGAGATATCTAGCTTCTTATCCCAGTTACAATGGCTATTATCAAAAAGACAAAAGATAATAAATGCCAACAAGGATATAAAGAAAGGGAAACTCTTTCATACTATTGGTGGGAATGTAAGTTGGTACAGCCACGAAGGAAAAGAGTATGGAGGTTCTTCAAGACAACTTAAAAAAAAAATAAACTATTATATGATCCAGCAATTCTGCTAGTAGGTATATACCCAAAGGAAATAAAATGCGTATGGTGAAAAGGTATCTGCACTATTTATTGCAGCAAAATATTCAATAGCCAAGATACAGAATCAACCTACATGTCCATTGACATATGAATGAAATGTGGTGCATATGTACACAAGGGAGTGATATTCACTAATAAAAAAAGAATGGAATTATAACTTGGATGGATCTGGAGGAAATAATGTTAAGTGAAATAAACCAGTCTCAGAAAGACAGATATTATGTGATTCACTTATAAGCTCAGCTCATAGAAGTCAGAAGTAGAATAGTGCCCACCAGAGGCTGGGGAAGGTAAGGGGGATATCTAGAGAGGTTGTTTGGTAGGTGCAAAGTCACAGGTAGGTAAAAAGGAATAAATTCAGTGTACTTTTACACAAAGGGGTGATTCAATTGGCAATATTGCATTATATATTTCAAAACAGGTACAAGAGTGGATTTTTTGATGTTTTATCACAAAGAAATGATGAATGTTTGACATTAAGGATAAATTAAATATCCTGATTTAATCATTAAGTAAGATATATATGTGTTGAAACATTACACTATACCTTATAAATATATACTATTATGGTTTGAATAAAAATAAATAAATAAAAGTTACATTTGGGATTCAGAGACTAAGTATCTCAAATTTTCATTTTATCAATTCAATAAAATTATTACATGCTACTATGGGTGAACTAGTTTGTTAATCACTGAAAATACAAAAATAATATATATAGACCCCTAAATAAGTTGATCATTTGGTAGGGCAGCTTTGGAAGCAATTATTGAAGAAATCTATTATAATAAAAGGCTAAATAAATATGGAAATTATATTCAAAAAGTTGTGACATAAAAAAGCATTTACCTCTGCAGTTGCCATGAAATGTCATCTGAGATGAGGCTCTATTTGCTGTAGAACTGACATTTTTCCTAGTGAGAGAGGTATAGATAGGGATTTCTGGTGAAATCAGCTGATAAAACAAGAAAAAGTGACAAATGAGTACAACATATTTGGGGAAGATAAGGGAGGCATATTGAAGCCAGTTTGTGAAAAATTTGTGAGAGTTCTGTTAGAAGTGAAAACCTGTGAGACATTTTAAGGAGAAGAAACTTGTGACCTTTTGTGTGTCAGATCTGTTTTGGTTTTTGCTTAAACTTTATCTTAGAGTAAAAAGGAATGGATTCTCTGGTTTTCTGTATTTCTCTTTTATTTCACTTTGTATTATGTTCCTTTGATTTAAGAGTGAGAATGTTTTGGAGGATTTCAAACCTTGCTTAACTAAGTCAAGGGGAAATGGAATTTATATACACCTAATAAAAAAGATAGTCCTTGTGGCAATAAAAATATACAGCCACTATAGAAAAATGTCTGCATGTTCTTTAAAAACTGAAAATAGGACTATCACATGATCCAACTCTACCAATCCTTGGTATATACCTGGTTATGGCTTAGATGAGATGCCCCCAAAAGCTCACGTGTGAGACAATACAAGAAAGTTTATAGGTGAAATGACTGGGTTATGAGATCCTTAATCTAATCACTGCATTAATCTCCTGATAGGGATTAACTGGTAACTGTAGGCAGGTAGGACCTGGCTAAGTTGCCCAGGCTGGCCTAGAATTTGTAATCCTCGTTTCTTAGCCTCTGAAGTTGCTGGGATTACAGGCATGCGCCTTCATACCCAGCCAAAAATTTCTAAGAGCTTGTCTCTGGATTGCTTATCCTGAATTTGTTTTTCCTTGTGTGGTATTTAATGTCTAAGAGATATAACTGAATTAACCCCAACCTACTTGGATTTCTAAGTTCACTCAATTCATTTAGGCAGAACAATTTTGGCAAGAAGAATTGACCAATGGATAAATGAGACTTATAAAAGAAATGCTGATTGGTAGTATTTTCTGTTTTGATTTTGCACTATCAGTACACACCAAGATTCTTATGAAGGTTGAATTCATTTATTTTGTCATTCATGTATTCCCTGGTGCAATAGGATACTAAAATAAACATATCACAATTACGTTTTAGATATCAGCAATATTTGATTATGTAAATAGCTTAAGAATTAACAATATCTATGAAAAAGTAAGCATGTACATTTAAATTAGATTGTGTATTGAGGAACATACAGAACTGAGACACTGTTGCATCCAAAATTAGCCAAGGAAATGAGAAAATCAAGAAAATGTAAAATATCCTTTTGCTAAAATAAAAAGGAAAGCCATGTTGCGCTTTTCCTTCAAAGACTGAGGCTATGAATGGAGCCCCCAAATAAGCATTTCCTCCTCTATAGGTGTTCTGGTTAGGTCTTTTAGTCACTGCAGTGAAAAAGCCATCTAAAACAACCATTTTTAAACTAAAGATCAGAGAACAAATGTCCATATTTTCTGAAGAAAAAATTGAGTCTCTTGGAATCATTTTACAACCCTAAGAATAGGAATATAGCTAGCAAAAACATTTTAGAAGAAATTTTTTAAAAACTCACCCTGTCGAGGGCCCAAGTTAAGTCTTTAACATTTGGAAGAGTAAAGACAACAAAATGTCCTCTAATTATGAACTTGAACTAACTCAGATCTAGTCCACAAGTGAACAGGAAATTACAACACATCCGAGCTTGTTCTCAAACAATGGCAGGGGCCGGGTGACAGTGTTAGAGAGCATATGTATTAGTCTTTGCCCAAATTGGAAGAAAATAAAAAAATTAAGTGCAAGTTCACAGTGAGTATTCATAAAGCTCAGTATAGTAAACTTAAATGATTAATTCTGAGTTTTATGTTTTCTACTGCTTTGGAACTAAAATATTCCTTATTTTATAGAATTCTGGTGACATTAATTTTGAGTCTTAAAAAATAACATTCCAAATAAAAATAAATAGAACTTTTTTTTAAAAAATGCTGTTTTTTTCCATAATGCTTTTTGAAATATCTTGGTTTATGAAATTCACAAATTTGTGGGGGGAAAAAAAACAACCGAAGTAACACATTATCCAAATGTTCCAAAAATTCTTCTCACATCTTCTCTTCAAAAAAGAAGCCATAAAGGAAGTTTTGCTTTCATGATAAAAAGCACAGAAGTGAAATGGATTTATAATAAACAGAGTTAGTAACAGGTTTTGAATATTTAATGTATTAGACTAGGATAGACAGAAATATCCATTTTGATCAATGTTAACATTTTACAAATGTCACTGAGGCAAGCTTTCTCTGTCACTAAGTCAGCAAACCTTGCCCCATGGACAGCATTTATATGAGCACTGACAAATTATCATCCTGTAATTCTCATATCTGTATGCTTTTGTGACTAACCAAACTTACCCTTTCTTCTGATTGACACATTTGTTCTTTAGAAATGTTAATGTATTGTACAAATTAAATCTTCCTGGTTCAGGAATCAATAAACATCTTTAAAAGTAATTTTGCATATATATCTCTCCTCCAAAAGTTAGGTCAAGATTTTTTTTAAAATTTTTCTTCTTTAAAAAGAAAACTTCAATTCTTTACCCTACTTCCCAAATCCAAATCCATTGACTGAGTACCTTTATGAAAATTACATTTTAGAGTGACAATATAACACTAAAAATTATTGTGTAATATTTAATATGTTAGATGGTAATATTTATTTCAAAGAAAATAAAGGAGGATAACTAAAGGTACAAATCATATTTATGCACCTCCCCAGAATTGTTCTGCCATAGTTTTCTGCTCAGTGCATTTGATGACCCACTAAAAAGATCTATCACATTATTATAAACAATATAGATGAGATGTTGATCTTTATTGGAATCACTAAATACCATCATTGTCTTCATGGCTGAGACTGGGGCATAAGGACTCCATATAGCCCCATCTGATGCCACACAGAAAGAATATTCTGTTGACCTGGTATTCAATTACATATTGCTTCAGACAAATGACCAATCCCATGGCAAGGAAAACTCAATGATATATTTATAATCATAGGATTCATGGTCATACCATGTACCTCATAACCTAGAGCCAGTTCACTTTACCAAAGAGTGGGCAAACCTGCCAAAATCTTCCTTAAGATGCTACCTTAGGCTGAGGATTCTGTCCTCCAAGATGCAATTTCTGCTTTGAACCAATGACCCATATATGGGACTATATTCTTAAGAACTGACAAATATGGACCCAGAAAGAAAAGAATGAAGATAGAATTGGTTCCTCTAATATCGCTTTAGTGACCAATTATGGAATTACAATTGCTGGTTTGGCAACTATAAGTTTTGTGAGAAGTCATATTTTTCTGATGAGACATGTCTATCAGGAGACCTAATAGGCACTGCACTAAAGTAGAACAGCTAATACCACTTATTTAGATGTCTTAAAACAACAGAAAAAAAAAGAGGAATAGCCATACTTAGAATAATTTACCCTGACATATCCAAATTTTGTTGGGACTGAGGCTTATAAAATGGGGACATGCTCTTCACAAAAAGAAAATAAAAATTGCTAATAAAAAAAATCAGTTACAGAGTTTTAGCAGGGGCCCATGAAGGCTAAAGGTATTGGATCTAAGATTAACTGGTTTCACACTAAGTGCACTTTTGGGAGCTGAAATTGCTATTACACAATGAAGCATGGAGGAATACATCTGAAGCCCACAGGATTTTCTGAGGTATCTTTTGAGACATTTATGTTCCACAGTAACAAGATGGGAATAATAACAACCACGCTCTGTCAAGAACAAGGCCAAACAGAATTCTGATCTCTCAGTTTGGAAAAACTTTTCAGGCATGCAAATTCAGTTTTCCAAATTTCTGGCAGAAAATAAAAATCTGTAATGAGAAGATGAGGAAGGTTGAGAAAGATTGACTATGGTTCCAGGACTGGTTGTAGTCCCATGAGTTGCAGTTTTAGATCTTTAGGTAATTGGTTCATCTTTATCAACTTGTACTCCCTATCTAGGTAGAAATTCTGAGACTATCTTCAAATAGATATTGAATGTGTACAATGGGTGGGCTGTGCCAGATTCAGTGCAGATACTGACCCACATCATACATCATGCTTTTTTCTGTTCAGTGCTACTGGTGAACTTAAGAAATATAAAGGAGTTGAATCTCTATAGGTTGAATATTA
This sequence comes from Xerus rutilus, assembly GCA_028644305.1. Classification (NCBI taxonomy): domain Eukaryota; kingdom Metazoa; phylum Chordata; class Mammalia; order Rodentia; family Sciuridae; genus Xerus; species Xerus rutilus. Next base: position 127,787,723 of record CM053403.1, read on the forward strand.
AACAATAGGAGACAAAAAGAAGGTTGGAACTAAATTCTTCTCCTTCACTCCTCTCATAGTCTTTCCTAAGAAAGAATATGTCCATGCAACCTCTCCAGAGTAACTTTATTTTGTCTATTTATTTTTATGTGGTGCTGAGGATCGAACCCAGTGCCTCACATGTGCAAGGCAAGCGCTCTGCCACTGAGCCACAACCCCAGCCCCAATCCAGAGTAACTTAATGCACTCAGGAGGACCCAGTTATGTTTTTCAGTAAGTCAATCACCAGCTCAAGCACACACAATACTGTATTTGCCACCCTTTCCTCCTTGACCTACTTCTGTCTTTCCCATGCTTTTTTTTCTCCTGATATTACAACAACCAATAAAAGATGAGCCCTAAAATTTTTCCATAGGCTCTGTTACCTAGGCAACTCATAAAAAGATTGCTCAAAGCAGTGGGAGCAGCAAGTGCAAAAGCCCTGAGCTAATAAAATGTTCGAGAAACAGCAAGGGGTCCAGTGTGGCTGGATGTTAATTCATAAGTGAATAATGTTTAGAGACTAATGGAGACTTTAGCAGAAACTTCATTATATGTGGCCTATTTAGTGTTTGTAAGGACAATGTTCTGTTGTTGTTTTCTTGCTTGTCTGTTTGTTGATGCTGGGGATCAAACCCAGAGCCTTGCACAATGTACTCCACCACTTCTATCACCACTGAGTTATAATCCTAGTTTTTATTTTTTTTCTTGAAGGAATCTGAAAGCTACTGAAGAATTTTGGGATAATATTAAAGTTTCTTCTTATGTTGGAATAAGCTTTCTGTTGAAATGATGTACATCATGGACTGGGAGGAGACAAAGTAAAAATGAAAATCAAGAATTTTCTATTAGGAAGCACTTATTTAACAAAGATGAAATAAGAGTGGCTAAAGTAAAGATGGTACCTGTCAGTGTGGGGAGAATTGATAAAATTCTGAATGTATTTTGAAGATAAAACTAACAGAATTTACTATAGATTGGATTTGAGGTATGAGGGAAAAAAAGATGGTCTAAGGCATAATAATAGTGTTTAAGTCACCTTTTGCATTGATGTGACCAAAATACCCAACAAGAACAACTTAGAGGAAGGAAAGCTCATTTTGATTCATGATTTCTTTCAGAGGTCTCAGTCTACTCATGGCCAACTCCCTTGCTCTGGGCCCAAAGTGAGACAGCACATCAAGGGGGAAGGGCCTAGGGAAGGAAAGCTGCTCAGCTCATGATGGGGTCATGAATCAGAGGCAGAGAGACAGAGAGAGGAAAGGGTGAAGGGGCCGCAAGGTAGATGTATCCTTCCTGGGCACACCTTCAAAGATGCACCTCCCCTAGCCACAGCCCATCTGCCTACAGTTACTACCCTGTCAGTCCATTCCAACTGGTATGGACTAATTAGGTTATAGCTCTTATAAGATTATGAGAGCTCATAAGATTATCTAATCCTTTCACCTCTGAATATTCCTGCATTAATAGGAGCTTTTTTATGGTTTATCAAACCATAAAAAATATGAAGATTGAAATTATCCTTACTGAGATGGGAAGATATTTAAGGAAAAGTGAGTCAGTTTTTGAATATATCATATTTAAGATGTCAGACATATGACATATGACATATATATGACATCCTAACATATATATTATTAATCTCATATAATACATATATATGAGAAATATATATATATGATTATATATGTATATATAATCATATACATATATATATGATTAATAATATATTATACTATTAATCTCATATAATATATATATATATAAGAAAATGAGTAAATCCTCAAATCTCCAAATTAAAAGTCAAAGATTGGCAATAATTAGAATTTTTATATTATTCAAAGCCCTGAGACTATTACATAAGATGACTTTGGTTGATAACAAAAATGTTCTACAGATTGAGGTTAAGGTATCCCAATTTTAATAGATGAAAAAGTGAAAGACTCTGAGAAGGAGCAACCAGGGAGGTAGTAAGAGACCTGAGGTATGGTGTCCCCAAAACTAAGCAAAGAAAGTGAAGAAAGGAGTCATCAGCTGTGCAGAACTGCAGTGAGTGTCCACTGGGCAGAATGAAGATTATCCAGCATAGAATAGCCACTGATAAAAGGAATGAAGGGGGACGTCTAATTCCCTTCAGAGTAAGTGCCCCTCTGGCCTGATATCTTGCTCTAACTTGACTACTCCCCATCACTTTTAGTAGTATAAAAGTCTAGTTCAAGTAGTTCAGATACTAGTTCAGTCTAGTTCAGATACTAAAAGGTTATTTGGTCTTTCCCAAGACCACTCCTCTAATTCCCTGTGCTCAGGCCTTTCTCCACATCCTCTCCATCAAAGCTATTTCTATAGCACTGTCCTCAAGAGGAAGGCAAATATGGAGATAAAGGAGCAGCATCTTTGTATTCCAGAATAAGTCCTTGAAAGCTTCTGGCAAAACCTTGAAGAGAAAAGAAAAGTCTTTGAAATCACTTTAAAGGTAAAGAACAAAAGCTTGGTGGACTAAGAGCTTTAAGTCTAAGCTATAATCCACAGAACAGGGAAGACTTCTTGGTGCTGAGGGAAGGTTTTTTAATCTTCTTTTTGCTCTAAAAGTCATAAATTCAACAGGATTATGGCAAGCAAAAGAGAACTGGAGGGACCTGATGAGATCTTAAATGCCGGCTCCTGAATAGTATTTCTGGCAAACACCCCTCCCTCCTCACTGCCCCAGATACTTCTTCTCATGGAAACCATAAGAAAGTAATAGAAATCACAGCAATTCAGGAAGTTTCAAAGAGAAAACCATGTGCTGAATCTTGTAAATAAGGCAGTGCTTGATTAGTAGTTTAGTATTTAGAAAGGATACATCTCAACCACATGAGGCTGACTTAAAGAGTTTCAGACAGTGGGAAAGAAAACATAACTACATATTACTTACTTCCTATAAGAATGCTGAAGGAATCCACAGACTAGTCAGAAGTCCATGGTCATAAGGAAAAGGATGCCAAATGTATCACCCCTGGGGTAGGAGGCCATAGGGGACCATGACAGCTATCCTCCGTCCACTCTGATCCACTCACCACAGATGTCAATGAATAACAATGGCCAGAACCAGGCAGAAGCAGCATACCCTGCTTGCAACTGGGGGCCAGTGAAATAATGAAGTAGTATGGAACAGGCACACCTCCACTGCTGCCAGGGCAGTGTTAGCATAGTTCACAAAAGTTTAGACCACTTTACAGGAATGGAATGGTGAGGATGGAATTGATCGCATTTGAATCCAAAATGGAGAAATATTGTCAAATACAAGTTGATATTCTGCAATCAAGACACACATGAAGAAAGAGTGTTCTCAATTGTACAGTTGATTTTAAAAATGAAAAGTTTATATAATTTTATTAAAAAGATTCTATTCCCTAAAGATATACCCCTGCTGTTCACTTAATGGGTTGAGACAATTTTGTCAACGCTATTGACTCACAATTTCAATATGTGACATATTATTAGGAAAAAAGTAGTTGGCTCCACAGAGTAACTAATAAATGTTTATGAACATAAACATAGTAGTATAAAAGAAGATTTCGAGAAGATTTTGAGGCCACATATTCCCATTTCCTGAACAGTAAGGAGTGAAATAGATAGCACCCTTTTATGCTATTCTATATAATTTTTATAGAAAAGAATAATGAATATACAGTGGATAATAAATTTACAACAATTGTCAAAAACAAATGATAACTTATCAAACCATGAATCTATCAAATTAACTTATCTTTTTTATGGTTACCTGTTTCTTCCACACAATAATATTTTAATATTTACTTTTTTTTCAAAATTACATTGGATTATTTGAATCTTTTTTAAAAAAATATAGCTAAAAACTTTGGTATTAGGCTCAATCACTTAATTTTCTCATTTTAAAAATGTGATCAAATATTTACTTCAAGAAGTATTTTCTGGTTTGGGAAAAAGTGGCAAGTTAGTATGAAACACACAAACACACAGAAGCCCTGAAACATAATATCTTCTATGCAAACAAACTTGAGTTTAACTGAGACTTAACTATTGACACAGAAAAAAAATTGATGGGAACTGCATCAGTAAGAACTATGTTCATTATGAGCTCTGTGACAATTGCTTCATATCTCTGAGCTTAATTTCTCCATCTATAAAAAGAGAAAACAGATATTGTACTACATGTTATAAAGAGGATTACATTCATACACTCATGAAGCTTTTTTTTTTTTGGTACTAGAGATTGAACCCAGGGGTACTCAACCACTGAGCCACATCCCCAGCCCTATTTTGTGCTTTCAGACAGGGTCCTGAAGCTTTTTATTATACACAGTTAATATTGGTATTTCTTTACTTGGATACATAAAGCTTTTAACTTCTAAACTGTCTGGATTTTCCCAGTTGAAATAGGCACTGACATTCATGTAAGTATAAGTTTAAAATTTATAGTGGTATAAATTTACAATACAAGCAAATGTAAAAAATAAACAAAAATGATTATAGATTTTGTTCTAGTTCTTTAGTTTTCCATTTAGTATCATAGCCTTTTATAAATTACATAAAAACTTTTATAATATTTTGCACATTAATATTCTTATAACAAAGCATATTGAGACAAAAGAAGTTGTAACTCATGCTTTGAACACAAAAAGCTAATATCAGCAGTTTGTAGAAAGAATGTACAGACTAATTTCAAAAAAGACTAAACTAATTGGAAAGATGCCAAGGAGATGAATTTTAAATTTACAGTAAATCAAATTGACATAGGCAAAAAAATATAAGAAAGAATGATTAAACATTTTATTTTTATTCTATTTTTTTTCTTCTTCTGTTAATTGTCTTGTAAGAATCTGAGTACTTTTACTGTTATCCACTACAGAATCAGAAGTGTCATGGTTGGGCCACAAGGTCCTTATTATTAGCCACCATGGATATATGAATTGGTGAAACCATGTTGGAAAACTAATAGACAGTATACATTAAGAGTTAATATGCATGTCCTCATTGATTCAGACCCAGTGATTCAGTTAGAAATTTATCCTATGCATATTCTCTCAAGTCTTCCAAAATACATATCCAAGGATGCTTTATGCAACTTAGAAACAGAAAAAGAGTAGAAGTAACTTAAAAGTTTATGAATATAGGGTTGGTTACATAAAATAACTTATGTGCCTGGAATTCAACTATTAATTACAAGGAGGAAGATCTACACATACTGGTGCTGGAAGACCTCCGAGGAGCATTAGTAAGTGAATAAAACAATAAACAAAAGAGCATATCTAGTACAATTATAATTGTGCAAATAAATTAGTTTTATATATATTATTTATATACACTGGCCTTAGGACATTTTCTGACAGAAATATAAAGAATTCATTATAAAATTAACTCCTTGAAAAGGAACTGGGACAAAGATAATACCTTAATTTTCCCCAGTCTTTATGGTTTATTCTCAGGTTTATTTTTTTAGAAATACATTTATAAGCTTTGCGATAACTGAAGTAGTTCTTAATATAGGCCACTTTTTAAAGCAAACATCACTTTTTAAAGTATTTAATTGTTTCACTTTATTTTTTAATGTACATCATTTACCTTTAAATAGTTCCAGTGAAATTTCCTTTTGAAAACAGTACAGAATTTTGAAAGGCAATACAGTCTCATAAGAATGGGGATGCCTAGCCGGGCGCGGTGGCTCAAGCCTGTAATCCTAGCACTTAGGGAGGCTGAGACAGGAGAATTGCAAGTTCAAAGCCAGCCTCAGCAATGGCGAGGCGCTAAGCAACTCAGTGAGACCCTGTCTCTACATAAAACACAAAATGGGACTGAGGATGTGGCTCAGTGGTTGAATGCCCCTGAGATCAATCCCCAGTATCAAAAAAAAAAAAGAATGGGGATGCTTTCTGAGAAATGTGTGTGATTTTGTCACTGTGTGCACATCATACTATGTGCTTACACAAACCTACAGGGTATACATCAATCACTCAAGGTGGCCTCCTGATGCAAGCAAGAAACACAGAAAACAGGAGACATACAAGTCAGCTACCAGGGCCCTGTGGCACACTGTCCTACATTAAACAATTTTTCTACGTAGAAACAAAGCACTCTAATGATAAAATGCAGTGTAGTAAACATATAAATTGAGAAGTCATTTATTAACATTATCAAATATTATGTACTGTAAATAACTGTAGATGTTATATTTTTATGCAACTAGTAATACAGTACATTTGCTACACCAGCATCAGCACAAAGGTAAGCAATGGATTGTGCTACAGCATTTCAATGGCAAAGTCACCAGGCAATGGAAACTTTTCAGCTTCATTATTGTCCTATGGAACCACTACCATCTAGGTGCTCTGTTGTTTTACTGAGGCATTGTTATATAGTACTTGGTTCCAAATGGATTCTCTCTAGTGTTTCTTCTGAATGGTGTGTAACTGTCCTTTTAAGTATATTTCAGTAACTCTAAATTCTCACTTTTTCTCAATGCTCAACAGTCTCCATAAGGTTAAAACAACAACAACAAATATTCTAGTTTTTCATTTCTCTTCACTTAAAAGAGTGCAGAATTTATCAGCTCCTTCTGTATGTGTAAATTTCAAAAGGATATCGTTATAAGAATCTGTTTTCCAATCTTGGCAACCATTACTAAGATAAAGTATATTGGAGGGAGTCAAAGAATGTCATCTACTAGATTTCTGGAGGTTTATCTGGAAAGAACCATTATAGTGGTATGAATCCCTCCACACTACTCCCCAGAAATGAAGAGGTGGAGTCCTACCTTCCTGTTCAAACCCAAACAAAAATCTTTAAGAAAATCATTTGGAAAACTTTGAAATATGTTTTGTAAAAAAATTAAAATCAGGGGCTGAGATTGTGGCTCAGTGGCAGAGCGCTTGCCTCGCACATGTGAGGCACTGGGTTCGATCCTCAGCACCACATAAAAATAAAAGACACTGTGTCCATGTATAAATAAAAAAATAAAAAAAAAAAAAAAAAAAAATTAAAATCAAACATATAAAGGCAGACTGAGGAGCCCTAATATATTAGGCTGAGAAGACATGAGAGACAAGGTTCAGTCATGTTTACCTCAAAACAAACTTTGACCCCATGAATTATATATTATTTTCCCAGCATATTTTGAAATCCCATTACACCAAGGCATGCTACACCTTACAGTTTGATTCTAATCCTAGAGATAGATAGTCACTGGGGTCATCTCATCCCATCTCCCTTTCTTTCCCAAGAATTTCTTTGTCTTATCCATTTTCCCACTCCCATTCTGAGAGTACTTTGTGTATATTCCTTAAGATATCAAATTGCTTTCTCATAAGACAGCTTGCTACCCTGCCTGCACCAATCTAAATTCTTAACAAACAACTGATAAAATCCCCTCTCACTTGTGTTTTTTGCCTTTAAGATTTGTTTGAAATCTGTAAGACCCTGGAGCACATGTTCAGCATGTCTCCTGAGTTGTAACTCTGATCAGCCCAAATGAATTCTCTTTGTTTCCTAATTAATTTGTGCCCCCATTTCTCTTAAAGGTCTACAGTTTTCTATGTAGTAGGACTAGAAAATATTCCACATCTGATAAAGATAAAGCTGAATGAGGACTAAAGTTATAATTATGCGTGGGAAAGCAAGAAGAGATTAATTTCTTTGACATAGGACCAGAAAGTGTCCTAACTGGGATCTGCTCGTTCTTAACTTTACTAAAGCAAGAGCTGTTTGAGACTTCTGAGGAACCATACTAGAGTCAGAAGAAGAGAAACTCTGATGTGGTCCACTTGGGCTCTTTCCAAAAAGACTGCTTGAGAGGAGAGCTCAGGAGAAAGAAGGAGGAGGTAGACAGCTGGATATCAGGTTTGTGTCACCAGGTTTGTGTCACCTGTCTGGGACAAAGGAGTGATGATACCATCCAGAAAGGAACCTCCATTTACAAAGAATTCAAGCGTCCATAATAGAAAGAATCTGCTTTCACCATCTGAGAAATCAAGAGCCAAAGCTGTGCAGCTACACAAGAACCGGCCTGTCCTGTAACAGGTGCCCTCTCTGCTGCACAAACCAACACTGTACCTGAAAAGAAGGGAGAATAGTGACACTAAGTCAAGTTCAGAGTTTTTACTGGCATTTTAATTACTGCAAGAATGTTAATTGCTGAAACAAATTACTTTTAAATGAATAAAAGTACTAAAGAAACTTTTAAAATTATCTTAAAGTAAATAGAAGAATCATGGGTCTTCTAGGATTTTAACTGAGGAGCATGGAAGGATTATCCACACTGAGTCAAGCTGTAATCACAATTAAAATGTTATGATTGTTCTAAATATGGACTAACATTATTACAAATGTTTCTGAT
>CM053403.1:127796590-127888430 GCA_028644305.1 Xerus rutilus
GTTTGTAAGTTTTGGTTTTGGGTTAAGATGGAATCCCAGAATTAAAATGGAGTTACTAATGTTTAAGATACCTTATCAATAATTAAAATTTCTTAGAGTAATCTGAAAAAAAGTTGTAGTTAAATAAATAAGGAGATGGTGCTTCCCAAAAGACAATAGAACTGAACACTGTTGTTAAAAATTGATCATTTTCTTGGAAATTGTCTAAGATGACATACAATGCATTGAGAAATATTTGTTCAAATACCTCTAATGAATATCAATAAAGCAATGGAAGTCTGAAGTATTTTGGCCAAGGGAGGGTCTCATCTCCCCAGCTCTGTAACATGGAGAGTCTATCCCAGTTGGTCAGGAAAGGAATAAGAGTAGAAGCTCATACTCACCTCCACCTCCATGCTGGGAAATTTCTAATTCGGGCTGATAGGACACCTTGTGGGAACTGATGGCTCTCATTCTTTTCATTTTTCTATAGTTCCCATTAGTATCATTAATTATTTTTTTAGTATCTGTTTCTAATGAAATATAAATCCCAGGCAAATAACTAGTTTTGATCAATGCTACCACTTTTAAAAACTTTATAGCCCACTGTAAGTGGTCAGAAAAGATTTAAGTTAATAAATATTTTACTTTACATTGAATTTACTTATTTACATTATTTCTTGTTATATATTTCTATTTAAACTGATTTCAATTATTTTAATGATTTCATTTTTTTATTTTTTATTGTACATGTATTTATTAAACCTGATTTCAATAATCTTATTTTGTGTTATTTGTCCTGCTTTTTATGTTTCCTTTATTAATGATTTATTTTTCTTTCATTCTTGACTTGACTATTTCTTTTTTGAATGTTTGTTTCCTTCTCCATTTTCATGCCTTCTCCTGAATTTGCAAATTACACATGTCAATTTGATTACTGTTTAAAACTATGATAAAAGATAAGAGCAAATATATTTACGTAAAGCCAGGAGACCAAAAGGTGGTAAATGAAACCGCTGGGTAAATCTTTATTGGGAAATACACTTCAGGCGAATTCCTCCTCCAACAGAGCAGGAGGGGAGAATTATACATGTGTTCCTCGGTACAGAAAATTTAAAGAGCCTGGTCAGGAAGAGGAAGGCTTAAGGCAGGAAGAGGAGGTATCTGGAGTCCTGTGTTCCCCTGGAGTTGGTCAGGGGATCCTGCTAAGGTCAGAGTCCTTCCCAGATGAGTCAGGAAAAGTCCACTGATTGATAGGAGATGCCATTACTGCTTACATATCAGCATCTGGTTGGCTGTTCCTTTGCACATGCAGGCCGCTTGATGCTTCATTCCCCGCTGTGGGCGTTCGCCATATTCTAAGGTCTGCATTCACCTCGCAAGAAGAGACACGAGATCTTGAGCTGACCTAACAATTTATAGACTTATGAATTCTTATGCTTAATGCTAGCTGTATATTACATATAATTTATTTTATGTTTACAGTAAATTTAGTTTTACAAGTCTAAGGAAAAAAATGTAGCTGACAAAACAAAATTTAAAATGTTTGTTAAGTTATAAATGATGAAAGTAAAAAGAAACACTTTCCCCCAAAGGCAAACAAATTTTTAAAAAGTTTATTAAATACACATTTTATACAAACCAAAACTACTCTAAGATTTCATCTCACTCCAGTCAAAATGGCAGTTATCAAGAATACAAGCAATAATAAGTGTTGGCAAGGATGTGGGGTAAAAGGCACACACTTACATTGCTGGTAAGACTGCAAATTGGTGCAACCAATCTGGAAAGCAGTACAGAGATTTCTTTAAAAAGTTGGAATGAAACCATTTGACCCAGCTATCCCACTCCTCGCTTTATACCCAAAGGACTTAAAAGCAGCATACAACAGTGACACAGCCACATCAATATTTACAGCAGCACAATTCACAATAGCTAAATTGTGGAACCAAACTAGATGCCTTTCAATAGATGAATGGATAAAGAAACTGTTGTATATATACACAGTGGAATATTACTCAACATCAAAGGAGAATAAAATCATGGCATTTTCAGGTAACTGGATAGAGTGGAAAATATGACACTAAGTAAAAGTAAGCCAGTCCCAAAAAACCAAAGGTTGAATGTTTTCTGTGATAACTGGATGCTGATCCATAATTGGGTGGGGGGGAAGGGGGTCATGGGAGGAATGGAGGAACTTTGGATAGGGCAAATGGGAGGGAGCAGAAGGGAGGAGTTATGGGGGTAGGAAAGATGGTGGAATGAGGTGGACATTATTACCCTAGGTACATGTATGAAGACATGAATGGTGTGACTCTACTCTGTGTACAACCAGAGAAATGAAAGTTGTGTTCCATTTGTGTACTATGAATTGAAATGCATACTATTGCCATGTATAAAAAATTAGAACAAATTAAAAAAGAAAATGAACAAATAACATTTTAAAAATAAATCTGAACAAGTTGATATTTTATGTGATCACTTTTAGCTTCTCTTTGTAGTTATAAATTTATTGACTATTTTACATATACAAACAGAGATACGTACATACTTTAGGGAATAGGGCATATGGATTGTCGTGGAATAAAAGATTAAAATGCAGTATTTATAAAATAAAAATAATATTCTGGAGGCCTAGTGAGATTTTGATCTTACTTTTTGTCTCAAATCTGCTTATAGGTATTTTTACTTATATTTTGAACTTTTAACAAAGTTATTAACTATGTTATACATACTTAGCAATCACATTTCATTGAAAATATCCAATAAGTTAACAAATATGAAAATTGTTTGGCAAATAAAATGTCTATAACATATCAAGTGTTTAAACGTGAACAGAAGTTAGGGATGTTATAGTCTCTCACTCATGTTAGCAAATTAAGTATACATAGTGATTACTACGCCCTAGGAGAAGTGCAGAGCTTAGGTCAGCATAGGATAAGGGTGTCTTGGTATGATCAATGCTTACTGTATGCATGTATGGAAATAGCAATCGAATCCATTGATATGTGCAATTAATACGTGTGAATAAAAGTACATAAAAGTTTTTCCAAACCAATAATTTGTAGCTTCATAAATTTCAAAAACAAATAACATACAAATTAAGTTGTCCTCCAAGCACAGAAAACACTATTACACATGATTTATTACTGCTTATATGTTGTATGCTGAAAAGACATTCTTTCATGACATTTTTATACCTTTAGATACAAACTTGAATTACAGTTGATGTTGATTAGAGACAGAGCTCACTTTGACTTCTAATAGAAATTTAAACATACAAATAGTATAGTACTTATTTGGTTTAGATCTAAGAGAATGAAAAATGTCTTTGTAATTTATATATCCTATATAATTTGTACAACTATCAAAGTGAAGTAATAAATATTTATTAATTAAGTAGAAATGAAAAGCCATTTTCAGGATTCATTGCAACTCTCTGAAGGAGCATCTGACTTAACTTCTCATGTCCATAATGTGGAACAAGAGTAAAACATTTTATTATTTTTCTTTAATATCAGTTTTGTGTCTGTTTGAACAAGAGTGAGAAAGTTCAACAGTGTAGATATTTTTATATTTTCTCTAGATCTTGTTTATAAACTGTACATTGATGACATAGTCAAAAACAATAGAAAATTGGGCTGGGTTTGTGGCTCAGTGGTAGAGTGCTTGCCTCGCATGTGTGAGCCCCTGAATTCGATCCTCATTACCACATAAAAATAAATAAATTAAATAAGGATATTGTGTCCATCTATGACTAAAAAAAATTTTAAAAACATAGAAAAAACACTAAATCTGACGCACTAAGGAAACAATGAACACAGATATTTTGAAAGATAGAAGTACTTCACATATTTTGCATTAACTAAGCTATTGTAAAGTTAAAATAATAAATTGTATCATACCACAAAATGTTCAACAATTGTGAAAGAACTATTCATAGATGACAAGAAAACTGATTATGAGAAAGAGGCTCTTTGATATTAGTGGTCATTGGGCAGTGGATATAGATGTATGTGTCAATCTCAATTGTGGATATTGAAGCAAACGCATCTGCCTACCAAACATAATCCCTGTGACTTGATAAAAAAGGAAGCATTTTGTACAAAAACATGTCGCCACATGTCTAAGAAAATCTTAAATTAATGTTGACTTATGTTTCCTCACAGATTCAAAAACAAGAAAGACATACAGTTTTTATTATCAACCAGACAATAAATCTGTGATGGAGAACTTTGAAATAATCTTTAACAGCAGGAAAAATTTTTAAAAACCCATTAGTACAGAACCAAAAATAAATTTCAAGCATCATTACTACAGGAAAAGGGAAATATGTCATGACATTTATTGTATTTAAAAACTAGTTTCTTATAATTTCTTCTAGGCTTTGATCACTGTTACTCATCCCCAACAAATGTCTATAAAAAAAAATCTAGCAGCTAAAAGCATGAATATATTTCTAATGTTTAAAAAAATCACACTTTAAACAATCATTAATCAAAATTGAAAGCAATTCATTCAAAGAATGATAATATCTTTCTGCTACATTACAAGAAGGAAATTTAAAATGTTAAATTGTTGATTATTCAGTTTTAGGCACAATTTAATTGAGGTCACTTCCTTGCAAATTATATGGATTATTTACATGGTCAAAGTGTATTCCAGGGTTAATTAGAGTGTTTTACTTGCTCCTCTTAGGCTAAAAAGGTATTCACTAAAGTATAATAATGCAATAAAATTCTGATAATTTAAAAGAAATATTTAGGTATCTCATGATTTTAAGTGAAGGAAGCTATGACCTAATCAAGGTAAAAGGATCCAGAAAAGCCTTATCCTACATGATTTTCTTTCCTCCTATTGAATCAGAGCTGGTTCCAGACACTTTAGTGGTGTTTTACATAGTTCTAAGGAAAATCATCAATCACATCCTGAGAAGGGATTTGGATGGTGTTTTAGTCTGTTCCTGCAACTATTATAAAATGTCACGGGGTGGATAATTTTCGATTAACGGCAATGAGTTCTTACAGTTATGGAGGCTAAGAAGTACAGGTCAAGGAACCAGCAGGTTTGGTGTCTGGTGACCGGTTTACTCTTTGCTTCCAAGATGGTAACTTTTGCCCTCTCACATGGCAGAAAGCAGAAATACAAAAGGGACAAGGACACTCCCTCCACCCTTTTATAAGAGCACTAATTTTGCCCTTGCTGGTGGAGAGCTTGTGACTTGATCATTCCCCAAAGGCACATCTCCAAGTACTATTATATTGGGTATTCAGCTCCAAGGTAAGAATTTGGGAAGGATATAAGTATTTAAAACGTAACAGATAGCCTCTAACACACAGTGGTTACTTCCACATCTTTATGTGTATGCAGCATCTCATGTAAGACAATACTTGGTGACAATATTTTTGTTGGTATATCATTTCTTTTTTTTTTATATATATTTTTATTTTTTCTCAAAAATTGCATTTTAATACGTTATCAAAAATAACAGAAAAAAACAAATTTTCAGAAGCTGTACACACTGTTCACTGAAAACATTTGTTGAGGCAAATAGAAAAAATTGTTACAATCATAATTTTTCTAACTTTGCACAAAATTATAAGCAGATTAAATAGCCAAGTGGAATATATTACCTTAATATATCAACAGAGATAAATTTAATAAGTTGTTAATTTACTTCACCCCAAATCACTTCTAAATCTACTGATAGCTAATCATTTAACTTAAAATCATCAACTCTATTATCTTTATTTTATTCATAGTAGAATTAAAAATTTTTGGAAAGTTATGTTTATGAAACCTGCTAATGTATATAGGTAAAGAGGTGGAGAAATTTTTCTCCTCATTTTAGTATTTTAGAAATATGGTTCATTTATTGAATATTGTAAGTTAAAATAATTTTAATATCAGCTGCTTTCGGCTCACTGCATTTTAGATGACTTTGGTGATTACCTACATCTTTAAAATAATGAGGTTATCCAACTCTAAGGTGATGTGGCTCTCCATTTTTTTAGGTTGTATTTATATCATCAAAAGAAGTTATCTAATTTTCTATTTTAAAAGTCCTTTTGATATGTTATTAATATAAAGCATGTTCTTTGTTTCTATTTTATTGAGATCTATTGCTTTTTGTGTGTGATTATTACTGGTTAAAAATAACTTCTTTTTTTACTAAGTCTACTAACCTTGATATGTCCTTTTACTACTAGTCTTAGAGCTTTCTAAAACTATCCCAGGATGTTTTTATTTTGGCGTGTGGTGATCCTTTTATTTTTTCCTGTCCCATTTGCCTATTTCTTGTTTTTATTTTTTATCTGGTGTTTCTGCCTAAGATCTCTGATCTTATGTTGAATAAGATCATCAATAATATGGGTGTTTTTTCTTATTTCTTAGAATAATACAATGTGTCATTTGTTTTCTTAAATGTAAACCTTTAGTATGCTAACATAGATTTTTAGCAGATATACACTATCAGGTAAAATTAAATTTCATTCATTATTTATTTCATGAGAGTCTGGATGTATTTTGCTCGTGTGATAGATGTAAATTGTTTTGGCCACAGAGCTAGGTCCTGTAGATTGCCTGATGATGACACAAACATTTCTCAGACCCCTCATGTCTCCATAGCAAAATTTCCCCCTTCCCCTTTGTTGTGAATCTGAAATGACCCCATAATTTGCTTTCAACAACCAAATGTAATGACAGTAAATTAGTTTGACTTCCACAAATAGACCTTATGAGAAATTATGGCTTCTGTTTTCACTACTGTGCAACCCTCAGGCCTATTTGCTCTCTGCATCCAAGCTACAGAAAGATAACTGCTGAGCACAGGAGAACGAAGGTTCTTTAACGTATAGCCAACACTACTGCCAAGCACATGTGTGAAGCTACTTTGAATCTTCCACTTTAACCAACATTCCCTCTAAATGGAGCCATATGATTGAGCCCAGACAAACCAACACAGGACAAAGAGATAATAAATATTTCATATTATAGGCCACTAAACCGTGGAATGCTTTGTTATGTTGCAATAGATCACTAAAACATTCACCATATTGTCTGCAATTCTGTTATAAAATCTTTCTTCAATTTCCATTGCAATAGTAAAAATTAAATTCTTCCTTTTTCCCAGAATATACATGCTTCATAATTTATCACCTGTTGCTGCATTTTCTTTTGCTCTGCCTATTATTACGAAAGTCATCTAGCTCACTTAAGACCACAGGTGATTCTGTTATGGAGATTTCTTTGAATTACTCAGACAGTTAGTTTAATTTACTAGGAACTAAATAACTTGATGCAGGAAATAATTAGACAATGATACATATTTGGTTCTCCAATTCTAAAAGTCCAGTGGCTTCAGCCTGTGGTTTTCCCACAGTTGAGATGGAATTTAAAATAGAGTGAGAACAATGCCTAGAAATGTATTATCCTTGACAATTTCCTGGTAAATTTCCACAGTACAGTGAGTTCTCTGGAAACACAATCTTTTTAGAGCAAACTGTCCTGATTCATTTATAGGAGACAGAGTATCATCTCCAATTCCACAGAGGCAAAATATGAAAATTTATTCATTTCCTCTGATAAATTTGTGTCAAGTGGATTTGGAAACAATTCATATTGTATGCTCCTTTTCTAACTATTTGAAAGTACATTAAAAACAAAATTGTAATAGGCATTTTCTTTCTGAGTATAAAATCTAAAAAATGATAATTAAGCAAAAAAACCCAGCTAACTTGTATTTTTTATTGTAACTATCTATACTCACCAAAGTCTGTACACAAGTAGATTTAACTCTGGCAAAAATTTTCAAGTGCCTGTTAGCTGGAATTATAGTATTGTTATTCTCTTCACTGAGTGATGGTTTATCACTGACTGAGTGATGGTTTTTCTAATGCTCATCTCCCTTTTTACTGATGTTATTTTTCTTATGTAGTAAGTATGAAGCTTAGCTAAAGTTAGGGCTTTTTACTTTAATTTTATCTTCAAAAATTATTGATGAAAACTAGGGCTGGAGTAGTAAATCTAGCAATCCAATGCTTTCATTTGAAAGCTTTCTGCTTCGGATTCTGGGGGAAAAATGTTGCACGTGTTTGATTGTTAAGAACAAAATCTATTATTATTATTATTATTATTATTATTATTATTATTATAGCAGTACTGAAATTGAACCCAGGACTTCTTCACCATTGACCTATACCCCTAATCCCCTGCTTCACACCAATTTTACATTTATTTTGAGATAGGTTCTCACTAAATTGCTAAGGCCAGTCTTGAACTTGCAATCCTCCTGCCTCAATCTCCCAAATCACTGTATTACAGGAGTGTGCCACTGAACCAGGCAAAAGAATATCCATTTTTAAATGTGATTTTTTTGGCTTTTTTTTTTTTTTTTTGGTCAATATCATCACTATCCCCAAAGTGATGAACACACAGGAAGTTTTAAGTAAGGAATAGGCTGAGATACCTTACTAATGTTGAAGATAATTACATATCATCAATTAAAAATGATCACCTCTATTTCCATTGTGACAAATGGAATGATGGATTTTCAAACTGTACTTTTAGCAGTGAGACTGAGGTGCAGCTGAAATAGATGGTAATTTTATCTGCACATATTTATTGAGTGGCTACTATGAACCAGGAAATTGTATGTGGGCAATTTCCCATGCATGAAAATAAATCTTTCTCCTCATGACTCTTGCATTCTGTGTTTTTGTGTTTCCAACACTTTGAAAATCTGCATAATCCTGGAGTTGAGATTTAATAATGGATCATTGTGTTAGATAAAATTTATAGTATCACATCTGTGTAACTGAAAAATCTTAGCTCTTCAAGAAAATGAAACCCTTGGAAATTAGCATGTCTTTTCAGAGCAAACCCTGCTGCATTCATAAAGAATCAAATAGGATCAAATGATTTCAATTTTTTAAGAAGCAGTCCTTAGCAGTCATTTTGGTTTAAATCATTTTAAAATACAGTACTTTGTAGTGTATAGTGTTTGGACAATAACTAGCTGGAAACATACACAATAATAATGGAAATAAAAGCTTGTGTTATATGATACCTGTCCATCTTTTAGTTATATGGCTTTCAGAGTCACATAGATAAAAATAATATATTTCACTAATAAGCAGCAATAAATCAAAAAATGCAGTGGAAGAGCCATTTTCATGAAATAAAATAAAAAATCTTTGTTTATGAGCTCAATCTTCTCTGTAAACATACTATTTATAATATCATTCAGTCTTACAGCTTTGCATTCCTTCTATCTGCTGTCTATATTCAAACTTATGTCTCTATAGAGACATGCTGAATTGAAAAATTCAACTCCTGATCTTTTCCTTAAAACTTGTTCACGCACAAATTTGTTCATTTTGATGAACATTGTATCCTTTTGAAAACCTTAGATAAAATCTTGGTGTCATACTCAATCCATTGCTTTCTCTCATACTCTACATCTAATATTTAGTATATATTTTTAATTTAATCTAATATTTAACATATGTGTTTATATATGTACATATGTGTATATAGGTTGGTTCTGTCAAAATGTGTGCAACATCTGATCACACTTCATTACATTCTCTGAAATGTCACCTTGGACTGAGTTGCCATCATCCCCAGATTTTTATTAGCGTAACAGCCTTCAAATTGGTCTTCATCTTCTACCATTATACACTGCTACAGGGTTACCTTTAGAAAAGTAAAATTTCTGCTCTTCTACTGACAATCCTGCAGTGGCTCCTCTTTCACGCGAAAGTGAAAGTCCTCAGGCAGCCCCCTTTTGCCTCTAACTTTGTCTTCCACTATTACCCATCCGGGTCACTCCTCTATCTAGTCACACTGAATTCTCCTGAACACTGGGTCTCACCATAGGGTATTCACACTTGTTAGTTCCTCTTCCCTCCTTCTCAGTGAGTTAGGCTCAGACCACCCTCCTTGCCATTGCAGCTGCTCCCCTCCCCTGGAAGGCTTTTGCACACTGTTCCTGCTTCTGTTTTACCCACAGAATTTACCACCTTCTAAGACCCCATGTAGAACATTCATTCTTTCTGTTCATTGTTTAATTGCATACAAATAATATAAACTTCATGAGTATATGGCTTTTTATATGTGATGTGTGACTAGATTAATGACTGGCACTTAGAAGACCCTCAATAAGTATGTTTTAAATGAATGCCTAAACTCTTGCTTTTCAGTAAATCTATTAAATGGTTAACTAAATTTATTTGCTAAATTAATAAATGTAGTGAAATTTCACTAGAGAGAACATATGAGTCTTTTACAGTTACTCCTTTTATGGTCTTACCTTAGTAACACCAACTTCATTTAGTGTCATTCTCTGTTAAATATGCTGATAAATTCAGAATTGGGAATGTAGATCATGGACTGCTTTCCTAGCACACTGAGACCCTGGCATCAATCCCCAGCACCACAAAAAAACAAAATTCAATTAAGACATCTTTCTCACTGGCTTCTGCCAATGGGAGTATAACAACTCTTCATTATTCATGTATAAATGCTGAATTTTTTCAAAGACATTACTCTAACTATTAACATTATATTATCTTTCTCTTTTCATTGCTTAGATTATTCAACTGCTTTAACACCTTATCATAAGTGAAGTTTGATTTCATGATAAAATCAATTTGGTCATGTTATATTATCTTTTAATATATTTATTTTATTTACTGATACATTTGAAATTTTCTATCTAAATTCATGAGTTAAATTAGACTATAATTATGTTGTATTTGTGGCTTTAGTTTGTTCTAGCTCTGTTAGATTTTTGTTTTATGTCAGCCTTATGCATTATATTATGATGTTATCCCATTTATTTCTAAGCCCATTTTTCTAATTTATAATCACTTTTTGATATTTTGCAAAACATATTATCAAATTCATTAAGGCTAGGTTTTATCTTGAAAAGTACATTTTTAATTAAAGTGATCCATTTTCTTTAATAACTATAGGAATATTCAAGATTTTGTTTCCATTTGAGTCCAGTTTACTAGGAACTTGTGCATTTCATCACTATTTTAGTTTGTTTTATATTTTAATGTACAAATGACAAGGAGAAATTATGTATATTTATGATGTGCAGGATTACTGCCACCTGAATGGCCATTAATTCAGAACCCTAGCAAGGGGTAAGGGGGTATGAAGAAAAGACAGACAGACACACGTAGAAAAAAAGCTGGGAACAGGTGCACAGACAAGCTCTGATGGAACTTGAGTGACCCAGAGTTAGCTCAGCACATTTATTATATACATTTTGTCATCAAAAGGTTATTTGTGGGAAAGTTTCAGATAAGGGAGACAGATTTGAAGATCATAGAGAAACTTGCGAGACACTGAGGTCATCTTATTATGCCCAGAATTCTCTATTCCTGAGAGTTATTGCCTGAAAACGAAGGTTCCCACTGATACAGCTGCAGGCCTTAGAAGGTGTCCTCCTCTGGCCAGGCATCACTATAGCAACTGAGTCATCTTTGAGGTGCACCTTCACGTTGGCAGTTCCCAGCACAAACATAGCCATGAGGAAATCAGAAACAATGGTTCAAATCACTGCTCTCCACATAAGATGTTTTGATAAATATAAACAAATTGGAATGATTAGCTGAAGTTGTTTAATATTTCTATTTCCTCACATCCTTATCATTTTTGAAGGTGAGGACACTTAAAGTCTACTCTTATAGCAATTTTCAAGTATACAGTATATTGTTTTTAACTATTGCTACCATGAAATAAAATAGGACTCCTGAAATTTTTCTTCCTAAGTATAACAGTGTACTTTGGTCACAATCTCCCAATTCTTCCACTCAACCCCTAGTAATCCTAGTTTTATCCTATTCCTGAGTTTGATGTTTTTATATTCCAAATATAAGTGACATTATGCATTATTTGTCTTTATGTGCACACATTTTCTTTACCCATTTACCCATGATGGACATTTAAGTTGACTTCTTATCTTGGCTACTATGAATAATGCTCCAGTGGACATGAGAGTATAGATATGCCTTCAACATGCTGACTACATATCATTTGTAATTATTACGTATTAATGTAATATTAAAGACTAATAATTTAATATGCTTACATATTATTAGTGAGATTGCTGGTCACAAGACAGTTCTACATTTGTGTGTGTGTGTGGTTCTGGGAATTGAACCCAGGGCCTTGTGCATGCGAGGCAAGCACTCTACCAACTGAGCTATATCCACAGCCCAAGATAGTTCTATTTTTAATTTTTTGAAGAACCTCTATTCTGTTTTCTGTAATGGCTTTACTAATTTATAGTCCCACCAAGAGTGTACAAGTGTTCTCTTTTGTCTAGATCCTCCATCATTTTTCTCTTCTTTTTGATAATAACCATTCTATTTTTTTTTTTTTTTTGGTACCAAGGATTGAACTCAGGGGCACTCAAACATTGAGCCACAGGGGATATTTTTCTCCATAAGTCGTTATTTGTTTCTCCAGCCCTATTGTGTGTTTTATTTAGAGACAGGGTCTCACTGAGTTGCTTAGCGCCTCACCATTGCTGAGGCTGACTTTGAACTTGCACTTCTCCTTTCTCAGCCTCTCATTGTGATTTTAATTTGAATTTCCTGATGACTAGTGGTATTGAGCATTTTTCACACACCTATTAGCCACTTGCATGTTTTCTTCTTTTGAGAAATGTCTATTTAGTTTCTTTGCCTATTTTAAGTTGATTTATTTATTTTCTTGCTGTTGAATAATTTGAATTTCTTTTATGTTTTAGATATTGACTCCTGAGCAGATGTCTACTTTGCAAATATATTCTTTCAATCTGTTGTCTATTCACCTTATTTGTGGTACAGAAGCATTTTAGTTTGATGCAATCTTATTTGTCTATTATTGGTTTTGTTATCTGTACTTTTGGGGTCATATCCAAAAGTAGTCATTGCTCAGATCATTGTCATAGAACTCATATCCTCTGGTTTCTAATAGTTTTACGTTTCATGTTTTAGGTTTAGGTCTTCTATCCTTTTTGCATATTTTATATGGAGACAGAAACAGGTACAGTTTCATTCTTCTGCTCATAGATATTGACTTCTTGAAATTTCATTTATTGAAAAGACTTTCCTTTCTCCCTTTATGTAGGTTACTGTGGTAAAGAGACTTCTACATGTAATTTTATTTTTTATATCTATATCTTTATCAGTCTTCTCTGTACAGAAAGACAATTATGAGGAGGTTAAAATTAAAGTATAAAAAACATTGAAATTATGTAACAATCTTCTCTGATATAAGTAGCAAGTATTCTATAGTATGTAGAAAGTGTTCCACAAGGTTATGTTACTCTATTTGAATTCTGAGCTAAAGTGTTTAATGACACTCTCCTGTGAATTATCATCTTGATCTTCTAGATAACATTACGTAAGCCCATCCTTAATGGCTCTCTGCCTTGCTGTTTATTCTCACAGTCCTTAGATTTGACAAGCTTCAGCATTATAAAAACTTCAGAAAATGGCAATATTGCCTAAAATTTTGATAGTAGTGTCTTGATCTTTCCTTAGGTGCATGCTTACTAAATGTATACAAATGGGTGCACATATATTTTTCTGTACCATGCATGTATATGTATATGATCTGTTGCATTGAAACTAACCAGTTTTGTATAAATCTAAAAGCCATATTTCACAGAGGAAAAAATAACTTTATTTTGTGAATCTCACAGATCTACGGTTTAATACTTCTTCCCAGAAATCATTACTTTGGCCTAACTGAACTATTAAATTTTACAACATAAAATGGCAAAATATATTCATTCAAACTTCAATGCAATCTCCTAATAGACTAAATCAAGTGGAATTTATCTGGAAAATAATGCTTATGAACCATTTATTTAAACAAAGCCTTAAGAGATTCTCTTAGGATAACCTTTCTTGCTATGCTTATTTCTATTTTATTTTATCAAAACTTAATGAAAATTTAAAATATCATTAAAAGCCTGGAGTTCATTGTATTAAATTGATAAAGTCTGCTATTATAACTAGAGAAATTCTATGTTCCAGAAGCCTGGTTTAACCTTTAGGCAAGAACATGATTATTTATTAAAGCAGAATTTTTATAACTGTTGGAGTGTCTACCTTTAACTCATTCTTCAATATTACATTAGAACATGAGTGCCTATTTTGAATTGGCCTAGATTTTCTTATGTCAAGTATTGTTCCATTCTATTTTGAGCTATGTATCATTGCAGAGTATAGCCTGTATTTTGTGGTATTCCTTTTTAATATCAAAAAGATGTTTTAAATTGTTTATTATGCATTGATTTTCTCTCTTTTTTATATAAGACTCTGTGATACCACATATATTAAGCCAGATCCTTGCTCTGTAATGAGCTATATATATTCCTTTAGTTAATTTATATGATATCCAGATGTGTCAGTGGAAATCTGTATAGTTATCTGTCTAGCAGTCAGATTAAGGTAAGGATTCATGTTGTATTATTAATCCCTAAATAACTTCTTGTGTATTAAAAATGTGGTAGTTTTGGCCAAGCATGATGGTATACACCTATAATTCCAGAAAGTTGGGAGGCTGAGACAGGAGAATCACAAGTTCAAGGCCAACTTCTGTAATTTAGGGAGACCCTTAGCAACTTAGGAGATCCTGTCTCAAAATAAAAAGGACTAGAGATATACTCAGTGATACAGTGGCCCTGGGTTCAGTCCCCAGTACCAAAAAACAACAATAAAAACAAAAAAATGAGTAACTTTCTAAATTGAAATCCAAGTTCATATATACAACAAAAGTCATAGTGTATCCTATTCTTTTTTTTTTTTCTATTTTTTGGTTTCTTTGAAAGGATAGACAACTGTATGCACCCTCTGAAAGCCCTAATGTAGTTAAAACCAAGTGAGAGAACTCGACTTAATATTTGAAAAATATCTTTTAAATTCTTTGTTTCAGGCTATAGCTACGAGGATAAAACTCCCATGTTCTTTATTTCATAACCCTTAGAATTATATTTATTTCAAAATGATTACCATTCTCAGTCATAGTTCTTTTGTGTAGCATCCTAGTTGCTATGTGCTGAATACAAAGGAAAAAATTAGTAAGAAGTGATCACAATAATTTTAGAAGAAAGTAATGTGATTACTATTTTTTACTCACTTATTCAACAAACATAAAATTGAACTTCTCATATTGTCCAGACAAAATCCTAGGATCTGAAGATTCAGAAGTGTGGAAAAGAAGTATTTTATGTGTTTTCTGAAGAACAGTGGATACTTACTAAATATTAGTTCTCATCTGCCTAGTATCTTCCCTATCCATTATCATATTTCTCTCCATAGCAACTTTTATGATTTTATTCATCTATGAGGATAATTTGGATAGACTTGAGAGTGACATCTAAAGCTTTATAACATGTGAAATTTAGAGGGAGTCTGGTTTCCAATATAACTTTTTCTAACATTTCTTGGATAACATTCTGGGAGACTTTTGTTTACTATGAGATCTCAGTCTTACAGATAGCTAAAAGGCATATTTTACACTTTCATAACCTTGGTATTTAAGATTGGTAATTTGTTGCAGCTATTAAATCTCTTTTGAGTTTGGAAGCAAGTGAGCATAGAAAATTGAGACCCACTTTACCGCTGATTATCTTTGGAAAATAGGCTTCTTTAATGCTTTCTCATGCATTGGGACTCTGGAATGACTCACCTTGGGGAGAGTTTGAGTTTGAAAAAGAACACACTTACTCGGAAATTTTGATATAAGTTGAAATGAGACAGAGTAAAAGATAGACTGATGTAAATATTCAGACCTACTCTATAAGGCAGTCTGGGACACTCACTCTGTTATCTTAATGAAGAAAAGCAGAAGGAGAGGAATGGTTGTGAGCAACCCAAAAAGAATGGAAGAACTTATTCTCATCTGGTTAAATTCCTTTTCCAGTATATCCTCTAAAGGCATGAGAAACAGAACATGGTATTTTTTTTCCATTAAACAATTGCTTCAAATAATGGTATTATGGTTCAGATATGGCTTGTGTCCCTCTAAAGGTTCATGTTATTGAAGGGCTGCAATATTAGGAGGTGTTCTGGGTTCTTTAAGGGGTGGAGCCTAGGGAAAGACTTTTCAGTCATTGAGGACCTTCTCCGGGAAGATAGTTCTCATTCAACTCTAGAAGTTTTCATGAGGATTTTTATAACAAGAGCAAGCCTGGCCACACTCAGGTTCCTGTGTTCCTGGTTTGAGATGCAGTCGCTTGCTGATTTCTGCCCAAACAAGGTGATGCAGTCAAGGGACAACCTTCTGAGCCTGTGATATGCCATTTGGACTTTCAGTCTCTGAAACTGTCACCTAATAACCCTCTTTTCTTCAGAAGTAGCTGTGTCAGAATATTTCATTATAGTAACCCAAAGTGCAGAAGCAAATAATGACTTATGGAGAAAAATATTCCCGGCTTCCTTCTAAAATTTATTAGCAGCCAGATATTTATGTAACATATTCTAGCATAATGGGTTATATAGTTCTTCCCATGCTTCATACAGGTGTTAATGTATAAAATCTCATTATAGTTAATAACACTGTATTGTATACTTAAAATTTGCTGTGAGAGTTCGTCTTAAGTGCTCTCGTTGTGCACATACACACACACACACACAAATGGTAATAATGTAAAGGATGCGTTAATCCACTTGATTAAAGGAAGTAAGGGATGTGTTTATCCACTTGATCTTGGCAGTAATTTCACAATGTATACATAATCAAATCATCACTTTGTACCCTACAACTAAATGGTATTTTGTTAATTATACCTCATTAAATAGGGGAAAAAATATAAAATAAAACCTTAGCATTATCCTTTCATGACCCATGTTTTACCAAGAAGATGCCAGATGCTCTTATGACAGTTTTTATGGGAAACAAGCAAAAAACATTTTTAAAAAGTTTTAAACTAATAAATGATTTTAATATTTTATGTATGATTTAAAAATAATTTTACACATATACAAGGGTATAATCTGAACAAATATAACATAATATGTTGTATGGACACTGAAAGCAAAAACAAAATGTTATCCAGACTTCTGAAGTATGAATTATCATGGGATTAGCAAACCATTTTGAGTACTGATAGTGCATATGTTTTGGTTGTTACTAAAAGGGTACATTTAGAGATTGTGTAAATTGCAAAATTACCCTATAAACTTACCTGTAAAGAAAAACCTAATTTTCACATGTTGGATAAAATTTTAAAAATTGATAAAAAATAAAAATTTCATTGATACAGTATTTGCATATAATTCTTTAAAATGCTTCAGTTTCAAGTCAAGTCATGCAATAAAAGATTAAACTTATTAGATCATGAATATCCTAAATAGTAGGCTTGCTTGACCCATTATTTTATGAAATATATTTCAATGTAATGAGATAACTATAACTGTGATTTGCTTACATCTCTTTTTAAAATTGATAGACATTTAAATAATTAAGATTCTTTCCCAAAGTAAAGATGAATCATTTTTAGGCTTTGAGAATAAAATAAATCTTTCACATGCATTTACAGAACAATTTTTATGTGTATGAAAGTCCTAGAAAGTTATATTTGTATTATAAGCTGAAGTGAATATGTTTTTCCTTTCTCAAAGGGAAAGAGGTCATGTTTTAAAAATGTGTGAGGATATCAGCTGTTTTTATATGACCAAGTAAGGCAGTAAGTTTCCTAAACTTTAGAAGCCACAAAGATATGTAGCAAATAAAGAATCCATGTCTGATCATTAAGGGGAAATGTGGGACATATGCATTCCTACCCTTCCTGAAGTGTCTATGACTAATGTCACTCATCAATCTTGACTTAATTCTTTGCAGTGCTCTCAACATGATGCAACCAATAAGATTCAGTTTGACAATGATTAGTTCTCCCTTATCTGAGAATTATGCACTGTCCTTGGCTAACCCAGAGTACTGGTCTTTTTACTTGTGTCATTATAGGATTTTCAAGCCCTCAGGAAACCTTGATTCTCATGTCAGCCAAATGCTCCTGATTCGTCCTCCCTTCGGTTAAACAGAATGCTATACTGGCAATGTGTTGCAAACCAAATCATACTAATAGGACATGTGGCATAGCAAAAACATAGACTCTGGAATGAAAAATAAATTTTATCATAGCTCTATTACCATTACCATTAGATGACCCCTAAAGGAAGCATGTTGATTATTCTGATTTTCAGCCATACAGTTTCTAAAGAAAAATAATATTATCTACCCCACAGAAATCCCAGGGGGAGTGAAAGTGATAATACTTGTGAAATTGCCTAATACAACACCCGAGGACCCCAAAACATCTAGGAGTGGAGTGTGTTCAGCTAGAAAATATGCTTAATTATAAGCTTATATTAATCATTTTAATTTCAATTTAGCATCAGGGTTTTTCATTTGTATTTTTATGTATTTTTCTCTTATACTGAAATCACGTTTCTGATAACATTTGCATACATATTTATATTTTATCCTGAAATACATTAAGAAACTTCATATTATAAGACCAGTATTGGTATTAGCAGTAAAACAACTGAGTGATATGTAAAATTTCTTTTCTTTGAGTATCTATCACTAAGGATTCGTAGTCAAACAAGTATGCTCAAAAATCACCTGAAATAATTATTTTCTGTGCTGTTTACATTTGCTTCTCCCTGTACCAATTTGTTTCTCCTAGTTGTTGTCTTTTTGATTTAGATTAATTTTGATTAGGCAAAACATTCACATGGTTCAAAGATCAAAGTTCTTTAAAAAGATATATTCAAAATCATGTTGTTTCTGACCCTAATCCATCCACTGTTCTCTCTACCCCCTCTCCTTGTGAGATTACCATTTTTATTTTATTTATTTCTACTGAAAAATTTGTCAAAAACAATCAACTATATACCTACAAACTTGCTTTTTAGTTTACTTGGTTGTTAGGCAAATTAAACATATAGAATGCATAGTTCTGCCCCTGGTGTTTTTCATAGAATGGAGAGTTCAATAAGGTTGCAAGATACCTGATCAATACATAAAAATCAGTTACAGCTCTATGTACTAAACATAAATAGACTGAAAATAAACCTAATAAAGCAATTCCATTCTGTTCAACCCCAGGACTGTAAACACATACTATTTACCCATCCTAAAAAAAGAACTGGATGGAAGGATTCAACAGAGAGGACATTTTATTAATCTCTGCTTGGCAGCTACAGGCTAGAATATGACAAGCAGGGGAATATGTAGGGTAGGGTGCATTACCACTGCACAGGTGGTTTCCTCGGATAATTTATGAGTATGTTCCTTCACTTCACAATCAAGGTCACTTTGTTTGGATCCTCAAGTAAAGACTGGAGATCAGCTTTTTTCTCCATTTCCTTCATTATCACATCTTTTTCAGTATACAAACTTTCCTTAATACAAACTTTCCTGGGAATGGATTAATGTTAACCCAACACATTACCAGTAGCATAAAAACACAGCTAGGGGTAAATACATTTTTAAAGGATATGTAAGGCCTTCAAAACACAGTTAGGGGCAAATACATTTTTAAAGGATATGTAAGACCTTATAAACAGAGAACTATAAACTGCTAGAATAAATAATAGAGGATCTAAATAAACAGAGAATAGTTCATGCTCACGGGTCATAGAACTCATAGAGTTAAGATACCAGTCTTAGCAGGATTTGTTGTCTCTTTTTTTTTTTCCTATTGTTTATATAGAAATACCTTTCACTGGGGCTGGGATTGTAGCTCAGCGGTAGAGCGCTTGCCTTGCATGCGTGAGGCCCTGGGTTCGATCCTCAGCACCACGTACAAAGCAATAAAATTAAAAAAAACATTGTGTCCATCTACAACTAAAAAAAAAAAAAATATTTAAAAAAAAAAAAAAAAAGAAATACCTTTCACTTATTTTATCATAAAATTTGAAATCTTTAGTGGGTTTTTACCTATTTTTTTCTGCTTGATTTTGTTTTGTTCTGTCACTTTCTTCCTAGTTCATTCTGCTCCAGATATTTTGTCCTTTTCTCTATTTCCTGATTTAACCATACAGCTCTTTACTCTCAGGTCATCAGGTCATACGGGAGCTTTTTCTTTGTCCTGCATCCTCCTGAAGGGAAAAACGAAACAAAACAAAACAAAACCTTTCACATCCCACCACTGACCCACATTCTCACTTCATCTGGAAAGCACCTATTCATTTTTCAACTTTCTACCTGCACTTCATTTGCTAGCTTTTTAAATCACCCCTCCACATATTATCCCCCTTGTTACATATTTACGTACTCCTCCTTTAATTGAGAACATGTCTTTCATGACACCAGCACCAAGTAATAATTGTTGAGAGAAAATTCTCCATGAGTTTTTCTCACATTTCTGCATTTTTTTAAGTTGACTATCTTTATTCTGAACTTCATTTTTAAGGATGTTTTTATAGTAAACATCCTCGGATGAGAACCTAATATTTTCTTCTGAGACAAAGTTCAGGTTTGTTTACTGTCTAATACAATAAAGGTAATCTCTCTCTGGAGCAAAAGTCATGTGGACTTAACTTGCTGTCCCCCAAGCTTTGGGTTCTTCTCTAATAAAACCCATGTATGTGCAGGAGTCCATGGGCCCTATTTTTATTTTTATTTTTCTGTGTCATGTAGGATTAGCAGGAATTTGCATAAGTGCTGCCACTACAGTTGCTATACCTGAGTAATAAAGGCCTTCTCTGGTTCAGGAATCCTCTAGCTTCTTCTAACATCAATGAGACTACATCAGGCTAACTTTCCAGTGTTCAATGATAACATTAAAAAGACACCACAGAAAAGTACAGGCCAATATCTCTGATGAACATTGATGCGAAAATCCTCAACAAATATTAGAAAATTGAATTCAACAAACAAGAATAGTGTACATCATGACCAAGTGAAAGTTGATCCTTCGCAGGAAATTCTCGTTTAACATACAACATCAATCAATATGATATATCACATTAGCAGGAAAAAAAAGAAAAGAAAAAAAAAACATTCATCACAATGCAACAAAAACATTTTGACAAAGCTCAGTATGTTTCTTGATAAAAATTCTTAGTAATTTAGGTATAGAAGGAAAGTTCCTCAACATAATAAAATTCATTTATGAAAAACTCACAACTAGCATCATAATGGTGAACAACTGTAAGTTGGTATAAAGGAATATATGGTATAAAGGAAGGATGTCCACCCTTTCAGTATTCACACTCTACAGGAAGTACTAGCAAGAGCAACCCGAAAAGAAAAAAAGACAAAAGCATACAAATGAGAAAGAAAGAAGTAAAATTTTCTCTATGTGAAGATGGCATGACCTTGTATGTATAAAATTCCAAAGATTTCACCAAAATGCTGTTAAAGCTAATAAACAAATTTGATAGAGTTTCAGGATATAAAATCAACTTATAAAAATCATTATGTCTATACACAAATAACAATCTAGTTGAAAAAGAAATTAATAAAACAGTCCCATTTATGGTCACATCAAATATATTTAGAATGTTTCATCAAGAAGGTGAGAAATGTGTGTACTAAAACCTATAAAACATTGATAAAAGAAACTAAAACAGAAATAAATGGAAAGACATCCTGTGTTCATAGATCAGAAGAATTAATATTGTTAACATTTCCATACTACCCAAAGCATTATATATATTTAATATAATCTCTATCGAAATTACATTGACATTCTAAACAGAAACAGAAGAAATAAAACTAAAATGTGTACAGAACCACAGAAAGAAACAAAGTTAGAGACATCCTACCTCTTAATTTAAAATTATGTTACAAAGCTACAGTAATTAGAAAAGTATGGTGCTGGCATAAAAATGGAAACATAGACCAATAGAACAGAATATAAATAAATCTAAAATATTTAGTCAATCAATATTCCAAAGAGCACCAAAAAGACACAATGGGGAAAGAATATTCTGTGGAAGAGACCATGCTAAATGAAATGTCATATATAGAAAAAATATTGCATGATCTCATCTGCATATGAACTCAAAACAAAACTAGTAGTCAAATAAAAAAAGAAAAAAAGAAACAATGTTTATCACGTGGCAGAAGAAATAAGGAAATCTAGGTCAAAAGATACAAAATAGCTGATATGTAAAATGAACTAGTCCAGAAATTTAATGTACAACATTGAGAGCTATAGTGAAATACTTAAAGTTTTTGAGACAGGATTTGATCGCAGCTATTGCCTTTTAAAGCCCACACACACCAATGTTATTTTACTTTCTTCCATTTTTAGCTACAACTATAGATGAGTATGTGTTTAATAATCTAATGTCTATATGCTACACTGTACCAAAAGCACAACGAAAGCATGTTTGTCACTTTTCCACTAGTATAGTGTGGATACTCAAACTAACATCTGCTCAATACTAGAAATTAAAGAAATATTGAATATGTTCTTCCATGAAAGATTAAAATTGTTGAGTTACTAAATGATCACAGACAATATTCAAAACAGGAGTCCACAAATCACTGGATACTTTACAAAAAGTTATTCTTGTCCAAAAACAAATTTTTTTCCAAATTTTGCTTTTCTAATTGACTGAAATGTACACTATATTATCAAGTGATTGACGTGTTTGAAATTGAACATGGTTCCATAATTTCAGTAACTTTATTTTATATCTAATCCCTGCACTTTGAGAGGCTGAGACAGGAGAATCAAATCGTGAGTTCAAAGCCAGCCTCAGCAAGGGCAAGGCATTAAGCAACTCAGTGAGACCCTGTCTCCACATAAAACAGAAAATAGGGCTGGGGATGTGACTCAGTGGTCGAGTGCCCCTGAGTTCAATCCCCAGTACCAAAATAATAATAATAATAATAATTATTATTATTATTATTATTACAGATATTGCCATATTTATTGTGTAAGTCTATGCAGGAAAGAACAGAGAAGAATTATATAAATTTAACATTTATTCACAATGGAAACTAAATGTATAAATACTTGCAATAGAAATAGAATTTTCACATGAATTGTAACAGAGAAAAGAAATTAAAGTATTGAATCCCCATAGGAATCTCTTACATGTTTTAAAAATCAAAATAATTGGTCTCATATCCATTCATATAGAATTCATATTTTATATACTACTTAGTAAAGAAAGAAACTTCAATGATAACATTAGCATGTTTGTAATTTATTACTAAACTACTTTTTTTAATAATCTGTAAAAACACAAATGTATCTAAAATTATTTTATCCAGGAGAATATTGTTTCTTTCTCCATGAGTATATGTCTAACCTTTGTTTAAGAATCACTTATCTAAAATGCACTAATTTGGAGCTCAAGAATTATATTTGCTGAATGAAAGTTACTTTTTACTTCAAATACAGAGGATCTTATTGAAGAATTGAAAGCTTAAACCAATTGAATACTTGCTACACAGAATATCTGCTGGGCAGGCTGATACATAAATACTAATAAATACATCAAGCTCATTGTCAGAATATAGCCATTGTACTGACACAAGTAAGAATACACAATTAAACATAAAACAACTGATAAATATTTCATTTATTTACTGTATATGTGAAGAATGCACCCACTATGGTACTTAGCTGAAAGAAATAGGGATTATCATGAATGTATAATGCCAAATCTTAAACTGTAGGACAAGTGACCTGAGTCACTTTTGAGCTTTTGAAGCCTATGTGATGCTGAAATAATATTTAGATAGAATATTGATTAATGTTATCCAAAATAATACTCTAGTATGCTACTTTATAAGAACATGAAATTTGGGGATTATTGAGGAAGAAGGTCCAAATATGTTGCTATGATCAAAATTTGAGTGTTTGATGTACACATACAATGCATAAACATAAGATAGAATGTATTATGTAGTACATACAATATTCTATAAAAGTATATTAATATAGTAATTATATAATTGACATTTTCTTCTTCATAAGAACTTTTCAGCCCAAATAGATACTATATAAATATCATACAATACAAAACAATAAGTGAGCCAAGCAATCTGCTTAGCTGTTTTTCCCAATAACAAAATAAGTATTTATTAGGAATAATTTTTAATGTTCTAGCTTAGAAATTTTTCAGTTCTAGTAAGGACTATAGAGCATTCCTTTTTAATCTCTGTAAGAGAATACAGATTTTTTATATATAAATATATTTGAAATGCATCAATATATGAGAATGTTTTTATTAATCAGATTTGGAATATATAGATACAATTCTGGAATACATGTAAGTAAATTTATATTGACATAAGATTCATGCTTAATTTTTAACATAGTTCACTTGGTTTTACATTACTTTTTAAAGTAGTTGATGCTCATTTCATGGAATATCTGCTTTATCTAGAGGTAAATATTTTGTGAGAATTAAATATAAGAAGGATGGAAAAAACAGGCATAAGATAAATAGATGGCAAATTCTTCTAAACATACATATTTAAATAGTAGGTATTTCACAGTAAATAGATTTAATATGGTAAGCAATTAATGACAAAACTAGAAAAAGTTGAAAGCCATATAAACCATGTTAAACAAAACTTAGCTCCTCATTAATTACCTTGACTTATTTAAGAAAATATATTGTGCTTTCCCCAGAGTGTGAAGGTGGAAAGAGTGGTTTTCTTTGGACTTTTTACATAGCTGAGTAACTCAAAATTTAAGTTAATAGTAAATGAAAAATTACAACATAAAGTCTCACTTTTTAAATGTTTCTTTTTAGATACCAAGAGTGAGAATTTATGCATCTGCTGCTCACAGATATAGGTTGGCAACTCAATTATAAAATGAAAAAATGCATTTAAAAGTTGTATGTGTTTTGGTCATACACATCCTAATGCCTGCTGAAGAAATGAGTACTTTTAATTTTTCCATTAGCTTTATATATTTTATTTTCATGGAAAATAGGATAATATATATTAGAAGAATTTACAATTATTCATTTTTAATAATCTTATGTAAGCATTAAGGTGGAGATTAAGAAAAGGACTCACTCTAATTTGTCATAAATTATTCAGTATCTAGAAAAATGCAGGCGAAACAGTAAATGTATACATATACACATTTTATTTGTGCAGAATATAATATATAATATCATAGAATATTTAACTTATATATATATGTGTGTGTGTATAGATGATATCAAAATATATTCATGGTAGAAAATGTTCCAAAGTGTGTTCATGGTAAAATGAAAGGAAAAGTAACTGAGTAATTAAATTTCTTTGTGCCTCTTTTTTATAAAAGTGTAAATGATTAACTCAAATTTGAAGAATGAGTACTACAAGCAGAAGAATAACATATAAATTTGAAAGATCCAATATTTTTAGGGAATAGAGCTTATTTTAAGTCCCTGGGGTCTTAGGTGGATCTGTAAAAATTGCAGGAGGGATGGTAGAAAGTAAAATTGGATATATCCTGCAGTGCCAATTAACACCTATTTGATTCCAGAACAAAAATGAGAAATCATTTAAAAATTATGAAATAGTAAGTGAATTTATTAGATTTGCATCTTGAAAGATCATTTCTGTCTCTAGGATACATTGTAAAATTAAAATATAGTTCCCATGCATTTACTATGGTGCTTTGGCAAAAGATGTACATACTTGGTATTTTAAAATCATATTTGAGAAAGAGAGAATAAAAGTAACCTATAAACCAGTGTAATTTATGACAACAATGTAGAATCCTTTCAGATGCATTCAATAAGGAAAGAATAAACATTCTTAATGATGTATGGTTTTTATCAAATTTATTAAAATTAGCATAATGAAAAATATACCAATTCATTTCGGTAGAAATCAAAAAACAATTATATATCATTGTGAATTCTCACTCTACACACCAAAAAATAGTAAATTTGACATTTTGAAACTTGCTCTCTACTAAGAGTCGAGAATCTCAATTCTAGATTCCTGCCTCCTTACAAAGACCAATAACACATTTGGTTTTCCCAAACACATTAAATTGAAAAAAAAATGATTGACTCCAATATTCACCAAAGATCATTGAATAAGAGAATTGCCAAATTCTCTCACCATGAGTTCAAAGTTTGATATTTGAGAATGCTATTTCTTATTTTAAATTTTCATTACCATCATTGCCATACATTTACATGTTTGTTGTATTTTATCTGGGACATATATATGCTTGTACTGGATAAAATATGTAGTTCGTTCCGCCATTTCCAGAGCTAAAAGTTCCTCAATATGTGCACTAAAGATTGAAATATGTTTTAAAGTGAAATGCATGAGAATTCTATGTGGTAGTAGTCCAGGCAAGGCATGTTTGGCATGTCTTAGATTAACCGTGGTGGGAGGTTAAAAGGTAGAGAGAATATTGGAGATAAAATGGCCCTGACTTGGTAATGAATTGGACACAGATATTCTAATGGAAGGAAGTGTTGGGAAGTTTTCTTAGGATTATGATATGTTCAAGTAGATACATTTTTTTCACCATTACAGGTTTAGAATGCCAGTTTGGAATAGTGATGGATAGTTATTGAGACTGAGTTGTCTTTGGAAATTCTAAACTGGAATATAAAGTTGTTTGGAGGACCTTTCTAATCTTTGGGAAATAGTCTACCATAAGATTTCTTAGCTCTTTGTGTGATGGTCAAAAAACAGTGCCAACAGCAACAAAGAGGAAATCTTTGTAAAACACCATTCAAATAAAAAGAAAGGGAAGAACACATTTCCCAGAACCCCCAGAAAAGTTTTCCTTAAATCTCATTAACCAGAACAGATGGTTAATTAGACAATTATTACAAAAAATAATTGTCTCAGACAATTATTACAAAAAGGAATAGATAAGACATTCAAAGTAAATTTCCTTAGAACATTGCAAATCCTAAACTACCATAATTGAATTGGCTGGGAAGGAGAAAGGTTTGTAGTCAGTCTTTATGAAAATAAAACACACAGGTTGAAAATAAAGTAGATATATTGAAATGTATGTTACTTTGTATCAATAAATATACCTCTATATACCCAAAATAAATATGATTATGTGTTTTATGTATGTAACAACATATCCAATATTTTACCAATTGGCCACAGGGGTAAAAATGAGAGCCAGCTTTTCTCAATCTTAGTTTAGTACGTTTCCTAGCATATAAATCATTTTTTCTTTCTTCTGTGTCATCTTTTTCAGCCTTACCCATCCAACTATTTTGTAACTATTGTAAACAGAATCTATAGGTAATATTTAGTGCTCCAGTTATGTATAAAACATTCAGTAACATAGGGTATACTTTTTAGTATTCGTTTCAGAGGCTGTTATAATTTGTTACATTAATAAAAATGCAATGTTTATGGAAAAAATTAGCCATTCTCCTCATGAAACCAAAACAATATATTAACATATAAGGAAGAAAAATACAAAATGTATCATTTATTGACTAAACTTTTAACCTCATTGAGGGAAATGACATAATTTGTTAAACAGAATTCTTTCAATAGATTATCCTGAAGTCACTTGGTTTAACGTTGTATGATTATTTTTCTCTGATCTGATTACTTTTAATCTTCATCTGTATGCTTAAAAACATTTAGGCAACCAGCTGCTTTTACAGATCTAAGTTTCAGGTAGAACATCATTTAGGTAAATTAAGAAACAGTCAAAATATGACAATCTTGTTATTTGAGTCTCAAAGCTGTAGTACAAATTGTTAGACATGAGTTTTCTCTCCTGGATTATGAAATTTGTGTTCTAAATTTATTTTTTCATATGATTTTTCAGTAATACTATAAGAAAGTTAATTGTATTCCCATATTGTATAAGAACAATTGAGTGTCATAGAGTCCTCAATCCTTATGACTATTGATTGTAAGCAACAGGGGTAGGATAAGAACCCACACTATTTAAATCCAAAGGCATTTTGCTTCTAAATACCAATTCTTAATACTCATCATTGTTGAATTATTTTCCTGAAGATTGTGCTTTAATAATAATATTTTAAAACATTGAGATTGAATGTATTCATACTCTATTGCTTCTATAATAAATCATCACAAATTTAATGGGGTGAAATCACACAAGTTTGTTAGATTATACTTTGTAGGTCAGAATACTGAAATGGACTTTATAAGACTTAAATCAAGTGGTCAACAAGGCTACTTATCTTTCTAGAAGCCCTGCAGAGTTTAGGGCCATACCACCCTAAGTGTACCTGATTTCATCTGGGAGCTCTGTTGAGAATCTGTTCTGTTGACTCATCTAGAGGCCTCTTGCATTCCTTGGTCCCTGGTGTTTTTCTTGACCTTCATACCTAATAGCATAGCAACTTCAGATCTCCCCTATAACAGCTTGAAACTGCCCTCCAATTTTAGTATCATGTGAAAGGATTTAGGTCAACAGGTTAATCCAGAATAATGTCCCCACCTAAAATATATTTATAAAGTTCCTTTGCCACATAAGGCACATATTAACAGGTTCTAAGATCAGGATATGGACATCACCATGGAGTGTTATTCTGCCCATCACAAAAAGTGATATATTGTATGCTTTTCTCATTTTTATTGTATTATGTTTTCATTATATTGTTTAATATTTTAATATTTATTTTATTGCATTGTCATTTATTTTAATTTTATAAAATGTAAGTAAATCATTAAAGAAATTACTAGGGCATACATGTGCTATTTTATGACCAAAGAATATCATAAGCAACAATCTGTACATAATAGGAACAAGTCTATAGTCTTAATATTTAATCATATTTTCCTCTAATCATTATGCAGCACATAGACTGGTAACCATCACAAAACTGTATTGAGTTTTACCTGTTGATCAATTTTACTTATGCTTCTCTGTGGTCAAGATGTATGTGGCTCTTTCTAAATATGTCATATATCTGCATTTGTGCAATAAAGATCATTCATCCTATTTAAAGTTACACTAGTTGCAGACATATTGACTTACTTTTATCACTTTTCAAAATATATATATTTAAAAAGTCAAACTTCACAAAAGTTTCTTATTTTTCTTAGGAAATAAGATACACAAAAGTAGCATAAAGAAAAAGGAGAAATTAACTGATTTTTAACTCAAATGCAAATATAAAAACTTGAACACAAAGCAATGTTTAACTTTATGCTCTCTATAATCCAATAGCAATTTATTTCTGCCCTTTTTTTTTTTAGCCCTGACTAAATTATTGCAAATTAGTTGAGGCATTATAATGAACAGGTTTAGTCAATCTTTTATTTGATGTGGCATTTCTAGGTATCATTAAAGTAATGATTTGGGGGAAATATGGTTTGGGGATTATTACAAAATACCTTTGCCATTTCTCACATCCATCTTTAGTCATTTTGCACAGCTTGATGCCCATAAGCAACTATTGAGCTTATTTTCTTTTAATAAGTATTTGATGATTCTTTAAACATGTATACTTTTCATAATTTT
This sequence comes from Xerus rutilus, assembly GCA_028644305.1. NCBI lineage: Eukaryota > Metazoa > Chordata > Mammalia > Rodentia > Sciuridae > Xerus > Xerus rutilus. Next base: position 127,825,998 of record CM053403.1, read on the forward strand.
AGGTTGTTCTCAAACACGCTTAAAGGAAAATGTGGTTCTGTACACAGTAGGAGAAAAGGGAATATTCTGGATAACCATAACTTTGACTTACTTTTATTCATTAATTCCTTCAATTAATATTGAATAATGGGACATTGAATAGGATTCAAATTTTAATATAACAGTGTCTTTGCACTCTGTTTACATGAAATGTTAAAGAAGATAAAGTGTCAGTGCTCATGGATTTTATTAACTAGTTAGAAAAAATGTGGAAGTTATCATGTAATATATCATTACTGATGAAATCAAATTCTAAAGACATATTGAAAGATCCTAAATAATAACATTTGAACTTTAATTCTTTTAAGCATATCTTGTCAGCAAATAAAACAACTTCTTATTAACAAACCAAAATTTAGAATGAATCTCACTAAAATAAAGACTAAATAGTTTGATTATATCAATGCAATCCCTGCTTTTTCAGATTCTTCACAAAATAAAAAAAATATCAGAGTGGAATAATTTTGTTTTAAAGTTCCCATTTATATGGGTAAGTTTAGATAGATGACAAAAAGCCATTTTGTAAATAACTGAAGTAAGCAGGAGAATAGAAACGATTTTTGTGGAAATCATCAAATTACTGAACCATAAAACTAAAAATTAACACCAAGGAAACCCAATAGTTCTCCATTGCCTTACTGAAAAAGGTAAATATCCAATAATGCAGACATTTAAGAACTCACCAAGTTCTTTTCTTAGTGAGATTTCCGCAATTCATTTCTTTACATATTCTCATATTAATTTCCCCTGTATTGTCAATTTTAATAGAAGTCTTGGGAGCAAATAGGAAAGCTATTCTGAAATCATTTTATAACACTTTTAGATAAGAAAGATGTTCTCCGAGGAGAAAAGAGAATATGAAGATAAAGAGCAATGAGCATAATTAGAATCAATCATTTCACATAAAGGAAGAGGTTTATTTATGAAATATTTCTCTAAATGTGTCTTTTTGAAGCCCTTGAACCTCAAAGTACCAACGTTAAGTCACAATCACATGCTATGAATACATATTCACAACTTTATTCTAAATAGATCCTATAATTCAAAAGTAGTAAAAGATGATTCTTTAAAAATTCATAACTTCTCTTTTTATAAAATCTTCCTAATTATTTTCCATATGCAACATTTGTTTGGTTCTGTGTATTCAGAATTTCCAGATACCTACTTTATGCCAGACATTTAGATGCTGAAGTTATAAAATTCAAATAAAAGACATCTCAACTTTTTAGAAATTTATAGGCAAGTATAATAGTATTTTGTGTATATGTATGTACACATATATGTCTATATAAATTTCAAACAAAACTTGCAAAGTTAATGTGAGCTACACGCCAGTTACGCACATGCAAATGGACCATAAATGAGGAACACAGAACCCCAATTATAGGAAAACCAAAGAAATTTTCTCCAATTATCACATTTAGATTAGGCAATGGGCATATCATGGATGAAGGCAGGAGGTGACTTCAAGCATCACAGTGAGTGCAGCCAGAATTACTGAATGGTAAAAGGACACTGTAGAGTGACAAAAGATATGATGGAGGACATAGGCAGGAGCTTGGTCAGGGAGGGTTACACCACTCTAAAGGAACTTGTCTTTATTCTGCAATTCATGGAAAGCAAGGATTTGAACTACTTATCCATTCCAAAGTTACTTATTACATAGCTACATATTTCAGGCATTGAGCACATCAATAAATAAAATACACATTGCCCATTCCCACAATTATAGACCAGTATGGAAAAATGTTAATTAAGTAAAAAATGTATAATTACAAAAATACAGAGGAATGATATTATTGAAATGCATCTTACAGAGATCTATCTGATGGGGAAAGATATGACGATTATAAATCTAGAGGAAAAGAAGCCCCAATTATAATAATTCAATTATAATTATTATAATTCAATTATAATACTCTTGGAAGAAGATTGTAAGAAGCTGAAATTTGAAACTTGCCATAAGCTAATAATGCTGCTTGAGATATAGCCAAAGAGATAAGATCTCTATCATACATGGCAATTGCTATTATATAGGAGGTGTGGTGATTATAGATGGTATTGAAAAACCACAGGTTTATGCTTTGGTCAACTTGATAAACAATAAAAGTTTTAACTGATACATAGACATGTAATTTTTTTTAAAAAAGTACTACTGTGAGCTGAAGTTAAGAATTCAATTAATGACTTAAAAATTTTTTTCGTTAGTCTCCCATGTGTGTTACTATTATTTTCTTGTGAGTAGAGAATATTTTTTCTTCTTGTGTCACTAAGTACATGTGATTTAAGTATTCCTCTCTCACAATATGTTAAGTATTTGTTTACCAAAAAAAAAAAGGAAAAAATTAATAATACAATATCTGCAGAGGGAGGCTATCTAAGTAAAAAAAATGATTTAATAAAACACAAAATGAATGACTGAAAGATTTAACTTCATGAATATTTAAAATTTCTGGTACTTAAACTCTTTAAAATTTTATATTGTTGTTATTATATGCAGCAGCCTGCAATGTTTTGCATGATTACTTTTCTTCCCACCTCCCCAGCTTCGTTTCATACTAGTCTCTGCCTTGTCTTTAAATTCTCCAGGGGCAGCCTCATTTAAGCCTCCTGCCTACTTTGACTGAGTATTCCTTATTCACTCCAACCCATTATTTGTTTCTTTTGGAAAACCATAGAGAAACATCAGCACCAGACCATTGCTATACATCATGAAACACATATATTTTTTCTTCCTATTACCTTCCCAGGCTGCAATTTCACACTTACTGGGAACTTAATTTATAAGTAAAGCAACATCAGTATCCACCAGAGCCTTATATCTCCGAAATTTTATTTTACCATCTCTAGGAAACAGTAATATCAATCTAAAAGCCAAGTTGAGGAACACCAAGTATGAGATTGAAGAGATTGTTCAAGTCAATAATGAGAATGATCACTCAGGGCAAACGAGTTCTAGTCATTTAGAATTAGTGTTTCTCCAAATGCATCTGAGGGATTGACGTTTTAAAGAAGAACAAAGAAGGAGGTTACAGCAAACTAGTTGTTACAATTGCATTGGTTGAGAAGAACACAAATGGAAGTTGATTGGTGGTCATTGAATTTATACACTCCAGGTGAGAATTGGGGTAGAAGAAAAAGGCTCTTATTAAGGTTATTATCTTTATGGCATCTGGAAGTCTGCAAGAATCTGCCACATTGGGTCAGAATAACCTAGGTGACTATGATCTCATACCTCATGTTTCCTTGGGCTAAAGATTTATGTGACCTCATTTCAATTTTTTTTGTGTGTGACATTATAAATTCTTTCACAGTGGGTACACAGTAAAGTATAACAAACATCAAAACCAAATAAAAATTGATGTCAAAAAAATGACAAAAATTCAAACCAAAACCAAATGCAGAAATATAGAGAGGAAAAATAAGAACGAATAGCTCTTATGAGAAAAAATGAATCTAAAAATTAAACAATACAAAACTGAACAGTAGGTGAGACATATATCTGAAAACACAAAAAAGTGATCTAATCAATAATAAAAACATAAATTAAAAGTTATAATGTCATGTTCATTTTTCAAGGTAGCAAATATTTGCCTAGATATGTTGAAGGAAGCACTATAATGAATTTTCGTAAAAACTGGAATAATTTTTTATAAATAAACATATATATATCAAGCACATTAGAACTATGATTCAAACACTGTGCATATGATAGATTTATTGAGTTGACACTCAATGTGCATCCATTCCCAAACTTCAGAAACTATAAATAGTTTTTCTTGACAGAGTGACTGCTAGAAGTTTTATGCCAATTAGATTCCACCAACCAGATGTCCTCCTGTATGATGCAGAAGCCAGAAATAATTTAGAATCCATATTCCTGCTGTTTTGACTGTTGCTTCCAGCAGTAATAGTATGTTCATTGTTGGATCACTAAGAACTGTGAATGTTACAAATAGACATTATGTGGGTGGCTATGACTCACAAATGTGATGGAATCCCTGTAGTCACATTAATATCAATGGCCTCCTAAAACTCCACTTGAAAGTGTCACTTAGTGCTTAGTTTCTATTGAGTAGTCTGTATTAACTTTGAGGCTTCACCTGAAACTTGAACATCCAACCCTTCCAAATATTTTGTAACTAGTATTGTATTACTAGTGAAGTCTGGAAGCCAGGTGTGGTGGTGGACTCCAGTAATCCCTGAGACTAGTGAGGCTGAGGTAGGAGGATTGCATGTTCCAGGACAGCTATGGCAACTTAGTGAGGACCTGACTCAAAATTAAAAATAAAGACTGGAGATTTAGCTCAGTGGTAAAATGACCCTGAGTTCAATTCCCATTACCAAAAACAAAACAAAACCTCTGATTTTTTGGAAAATAAAATACAAATTACTATTCACAAAATATGAAAACATGAAATGTATAGGAATAAATATGAATGTGTGCCTGTATTAGTATATCTAAAGCTACATGATGCTAAGATGAAGAAGAACTAAAGAAATGGAGAATTTCATGTTCATGGATAGGATATTCAATACTGTTACTATGTCAATTTTGGTCAAATTGATGTATATATTTAATTATAATCAAAATAAAATAAGGAATCTGTAGCAACTGACAAGCTACTTTTAAATTTATATGAAAATGAAGTATCTACAAAGCAAAAACAATTCTGAAAAATAAATAGAAAGTTGGAGGACATATGTTGTTATTTGATTTCAAGACAATGTAAAGTTATAGTAATTAAGACAGTGATATTGGCATCAAAATGTTCACATTTTAATGGACAGAGATACAAGAAATTTACAATTCAGAAAAAGACATATACATATTTGCTCTATTGAATTTCCAAAAATGTGACATGATAAATCAATTGGGAATGGATAGCCCTTTAAACAAATGCTGCTGGAGCAATTGAATATCAATATGAAAAAAACAAATTCCTTTGAGGATAAAAGTAAAGTTATAATGAATGCAATATTGAAGTCTTTCATTATGGAGTGGGAAGGCCATTGTGGAAGCATGACTTGTCCAGAATGCCAGATCTTGTCCACAATGCCACCTCCACCCTTGGACCACAGGCTTCTGGAATGACCTACAGGACTGGATAGTTACCTAGTCTCTGTAGGGTCCAAACACACTCCAGAGGTTATCAGGCTCTTGTTTTACAAGCATTTCCATTTTGAGTATACTTTCTTTTCTTTATCTTCTGTTGGTCACAGAGCCTCTGTTCCTTCTCAACATATAAGCTCCCACTTCCTACTTTTCCTGCTTTCTTGGGAACATAGACTCAAAATTTCTGATCTTTGTTCCTGAATTGCAATACCTTAGATTCCAAATAAAGTTCTTTTTTTAAGGCAGTTTCTGAGTTTGGTTTGACTCATACCCTATACCATGTAAAAACAAAAAGCAAAATTAACTTATAATGGCTTACAGGCTACATCATTATATTTAAAACTGTAAAATTTCTAAAGGAAAGCTAGATGAGAAAAACACTTTTGTACCATTAGATTAGACGTGAATTATAAGCATGTAGCATCTTGATAAATTTAGCAGTATGGAAAAACTTGCCTATCAAAACCTACAGTATACAAAATACTGGCAGAAAATACTTGTAAGATATTTAACTGATTCAGGAGCTGTATTTGGAACATATAAAGAATGTTTTCTATCTTTTAATAAGAAGACAATCTCAAAAACACGAACAATAATTTAAGCAGACATTTCACAAAATAATATATGTGTTGAGGTGGCAGGTACTGAGTTTGTCAATTAGGACAGCAAACCAAAGTGAACGTTGTGACCAAGTCTTCCTTTATTTACCTTGACAGTGAGAACAAGAGGTAAAGAAAGAGGAAAGAGGTTCATGTGTTCTGTTTTTCCCCAGAGAATGATTATCAGGCAAGTTTCAAAGAGCATGCAGCACAGATGGGAGAAAATCATCACATTCTAACAAATGGGAAAAGCATGGAGTGAAAAACTTAGAGTGAAAAAAAAGTGTCTTGGCCAACTCAGTTAAGACTGCTCAGCCAGCCAAAAGGAGAGCTAGGGGTATAGATATGCGTCTGAGCTAGGCCAACCAGAGGGGCCTGAATTCTTCACTGAAACTCCATTTACAAAGCTATAACATATTGATTTTGCACCAAGTGTGATGTGGGGCAGGCAGCTTTCTTTCCAGGAGGCTTGATAGGCAAAGTCTCATACTTGCCTGTGGTTGGGTCCTCAAGATTACATGTAGAATTTTAACCTGAAACCAGGATATTTAATGCAAGTGACAAATATGCACAAGGAAAAAAAAAAGGCTCAACTTCATTTGTCCTTAATAAATGTAACTTGAAATTTAAAATATGACATAAATATCACCTCACCAAAATAGCTGTCATTAAAACAAGTGGCAGAAATAAGTATGGTATAACATTAAGAATGTAGAACAACTGAAACACATTGCTTAACAGGAATTCAAAATGGCATGATGACTTTAGAGATGAGTTTGGCAATTTCTTATGAAGTTAATAGATTGCTCAATGTATGACTCATGCAACTGCTATGTATTTATTGAAAAGAATAAAAGTTTTTTTCTACAAAAATATTTGTATGGGAATTGCATGGCAGTTCTAAACATGATAGACTAAAATGGGATACAAACAAATATCAATATAGTTTCTTTACTTGAGTAAATTAGCATATCGTAAGTCATGTAATCTCAAAAAGCTCAGATTCTGAGTCTTCTTTGCCACTAACATGCAAGTAGGTAATTTAGCTTGTATTAGTGTTGCACAAATTTAAGACTCTGATAATAGTTTTATGAATATTTATCATTTGTCCCCTTTAAGGAAATGATGACATTGTTTTCTCTCTAAAAGTTAATGAGGATAGTCTAAGAAGATAAAATAAACATTTCAACTCTGATTAAACTAGGAATTATATTTATCTCATTTTTTTGTGAATTTTTAAGGTAACATTTAGCCAGAGAGATCTAAATATTTGTGAAAAAAATTTCACAAGCTACTCTCATAAATAAATACATTCTCTGGCAGTAATTTGTGAGATACTAAAAGTATTTAACAAAGACATAACAAAGTCACTCATATATCTATATCTTGCCATTATGATTACTTTAAAAGTGTATTTTCTTGTTTTGTTAGTGATTCAAATTCAATTTTATGCTGGAGTGGTCTCTTTTGGAGTCAAATTACTAGGAGCAGCATTCATCTAAATTATTTATACCTGATATAATAACATTATTGAGGCTCTTGTATTTTTAACGTCCTTTGAGCATCCTTTTGATTTGAAATGTGTTCTCAAGAGGAGTCAGTAGGGAAAATAAGTGTATACATAAAAGTAAAACAAGATAGAAACTTACAAATATAATGTAAGAAAATTACTTAGCTCTTGGAATCCTTGTGTTTTTTACCAATTCATATGAGCCTTGTATAAAATAAATTATACAAAGTTAATATATTATAATAAATTATTGTATTTCTTTTTTTCAGATTCTGTTTAGTTTTTGTCTCTTAAAGCAGACTCATGGTATTTTAAAATTCAAAATGGTCAAAAGAATGGGTTGTTGCTCTTAAGCATAGAAAATATTTGACTATGTAGTTCATATTAATTATGTGCAGTACATTATATCTCAATGTCATGTAAATATATTTGTAATAAGCAAAATTATTTTAAAATCGTATGTCAAGCCATTTGTACTTATATTTTACCGTTTTTAATTTCAAGTTCATGTGATGTAAATAAATTGCACATAAAATGCACATCATAAATTTCTAGAATGTCCTAGAAACATGTCAGTAGTTTAAATACAAAAAGTAAAAATTGAAACAGAAAAATTACATAATGTTTAAGTGACAAATCAATGTTCCCCTTGGAAAATAACAATGGAGTTGTTTTCCATCCAGTTAGAATTTATAAAATATCCCCTGAACTACATGATACGCTAATGCAAGTGGACAATAAGCTCAGCTTTTTTCCCTTGCCAGTAGGAAAGTCATTCACAGACAGTTTTGTTCACTTCTTCATTGAGCTTCCCCAAGTTCAAAGGATGAAAACAATTTGATCAAGTAGTTGCCAATTTTAGAATGAACATTATTTCCTGGATTGGGAAGGTCACTTTGCTGCTGAAGAAGGAGAAGAGGAAGGCGAAAGAGAAGGGGAAGTTCTATGTATTGCATTTTCAAGGTCACCAACCCTTCAATTTACTTGGCTTCAATCTACCTGTGACTTAAATAGCATTTTATATTCCTTCCAAGTCAGACGCCCACTCTCTTTTGATTATACACTTACCAATTTAATAGGCACCAATTTAACACTTACTTGAGATTAAAAAAAATTTAAGACTTTCTTTCCTTAGCAATCTTATACAGTTACTAAAAAGAAAAGAAATATACCACAAAAAGTTCTCACAAGCTTTAATATTTAGGAACATAACTATGGGGAGACGGCCAGCATCTCCTTGAAAGGTTCTTCTTCCTGCTGAGAAGGATGTAAGCCATCTGAGAAACTGAAGTCTAGAATAATTAGTAAAGAACAAAAGCTAAAGTCAGGAAGATAGTTTCAAAAGTTGGAGCTCCTGATAGATAGGTCCAGTCCACATGGGAGCTGGAGCTAGACATCAAGAAAATGGCTCTGGTGGTTTATTTAAGGGTGTACATCAAAGGCAGGGATAATGTTTCAAGGATGGAGTCTCCCTCCATGATGCCTTGCAGTCAGAAGGTTGATTGGCATCTTGGCAGGTTACACTTATCTCAGAGAGGCTGTGCAGCTACAGCAGGTCAGCCCATCTCCAGTGCTATGTAGGACTTTTGGCAGAGCTTGAATAAGGCTCACAATGTCGGGGCAGTCAACCAGAGGAAATGTCCACTGGTCATTCCCAGACACCATATTCTCCTATTTAAGTGGCTACAATGCGTGGTGGTCCATACATAGCCCATAGACGGCTCTCTACACATAACTGTCCTTACAAAATATTAGGTTTTGAAAATAAAAAGGATAACAAACGTTATGTAAATAATTACTAAGAATATTATGGTTACATCCTTTTATTTTTAAAAACATTTTAGTAAGAGCATAACATGAGTTCCAGTCTCTAAAAGTATAAGAATTGTTACAATCAAAACGTTGTACAGAACATCTCTAGAACTTGTTCACCTTGCATTACTGAAATTTCATTAACAGTGATTGGCAATTCCTCATATCCTAATCTTCACTGACCCCTTCCAGTCACCATTCTACTCTTTATTTCTCTGAATTTTACTATTCTAGGTAGCTCATATTATCATTAGAATCGCGCAGTATTTGTTCTGTTACTAGCTTATTTTACTTAGGATAATATCTTCAAATTTCCTCCATGTTGTTGTATATTGCTGAATTTCCTTCTTTGTTGGGACTCGATAATATTTCACTGGGTGTGTATACTGCATTTTCTTTACATTCATCTGTTGCTGGATTTAGGTTTGTATCCATATCTTGGCTATTGTTAAGAGTGCTTCAGTGAAGTAGGGAATGCTAGTATCTATTTGAAAATCCCACTTAAATTCTTTTGTTGTTGTTGTTGTTGTTGTTTTGTACTAGGGATTGAACTCAGGGTCACTTAACTACTAAGCCAAATCTCCAGTCTCCTTTTTTTTTTTTTTTTTTTTGTATTTTTATTTAGAAACAGGCTCTAACTGAGTTGCTGAGGGCCTCGCTAATTTGCTAATGCTGGCTTCCAACTCGCAATCCCCCTGCCTTAGCCACCAAAGCCGCTGGGATTACAGGCCTGCGCCACTGCACTCACTTCAATTCTTTTGAATAATACTCAGAAGTAGAATTGCTGGAACACTTTTTCGTGTTAATCTTTTTGAGGAATCTCTATACTGTACTATTCTGCATTCCAAGTCAACAGTTCATAGGCAATTCTTTTCTCCACCTTCTTGCCAATTTGTTCTCTTGATTTTTGATAACAGCCATTCTAATGGATGTGAGTTAATATGGCAATGTGGTTTTGATTTGTATTTTCCTAATGATTAGAGCACCTAAATATGTAACAGTAAAATCACCAGAGGGGGAAATAGAACAATAAAATAATAAGGAATTTCCTTACCTTACTCTCAATAATAGATAAGTCAACCAGACAGAGAATTAACCAAGACTCTCTGAATTAACCATGGACTCTCATAATTAACTCTCACTGTTAATGGATGCTCATAACACTGTAGACCAAAAGAGCATGACATACAGAGAGCTTTCAACTTAACAACAAAACATGTATTCTTATTTAGGGCACAGGGAACATTTTACAGGGATAGATCACATGGTAAGTACAAAATGAGTCTTAACACACTGAAAATATGCCAAGTACCTTTACTGACCACAATGAAATGAAAATAGAAATAAAAAGTAGAAATAATTGGAAAAATTATTAAAAATTATTATTAAATTAAAATGGAAAATTCACAAGTAGGTGAAAATTAACACAATTTTGAACAACCACTGGGGCAAAGAAGAAATTTAAAAATAATTTTAAAATATCTTGAGACAAATGAAGATGGAAATACAAAAACCAAAACTTACAGGATGCAATAAAAGCAATATTAATTCCATGTACACAAAATACATCAAAATACATTCTACTGTCATGTATATCTAAAAAGAACAAATAAAAAAATTAAAAGCAAGATTTAAGAGGAAATTTTATAACAATAAATGCCTACATTAAAAGAGAAAAAATGTCTCAAATAAACAGTCCCACCTTGCATAAGAAGAAACTAGCAAAAGAAGATGAAACTAAACATGAAGTTAGCAGAAGCAAAGAAAAAATGAAGATCAGAGCAGAATGAGACAGACAATAGAAAAACAATAGAAAAAATCAACAAAATTTAGAGTTCTTTTTTTAAAGGTAAAATGGACAAAGCTTCAACTTAAATATTTAAGGATAAAAGTATGCAAATAAATAAAATCAGAAATGAAGAGGAGACATTTCTATGTTCTTGTCACGCCATATGTATAACTGCACTAAAATATGACATTATGTATATTGTTATTAATTAATCATTGTTATAATAATTTTTTATAATAATTATGACTATATTTGCATTTGTATGACTTAGTTTTATTATAATTTATTTTTCTCTAAAATTATAAGTAAGTTATCTTTGGTAATGTTTTTGTTCCAGTCTTACATTAAAATATTTAATTCATGTGGAACTTAAGGTGATCAAAATATTTTAATTTTCAATGTGGTGACTCAGTTGCTGCAACCCGTTTGTCTTTATCCCAGTGATTTGCAAAGCTAACACTTCTATCCTAACTATATATTTTTTATATACTTTTGGGAATTTCAGGTACTATTGATTTCTCTTAATTAGTATATTGGTACCACATCCTTTGAGTCTTAATTCATCTTTGGTAAGGCAATTCCTTTTTTGTTAATTTTTTGTACTTTTTAAATTAGAATTAAGGAGTAATATGCTTATATCCTCTTTTGATAAAAATGCCTAAATATAATTATAAAAATTATAATGTGAATGCATAAATATTTGACACTTTGAAAATTCATTTTCAGGTATTTAATCATGTTTTGTTATTTTTTTATGTGTGCAAAAAAAAAATCATCTCACAAGGGATAAAGCATGAGTATTGAATAAGTGTCAAGTAGTCATAAGTATTTCAGGAATTCAAACAAAATAGCCAGATATTGTTCCACACTTGCAATTATTTTTCTTATAGTAGAGAAGCAGATATTTTATTCAATGTTTTTACCATAAAAATCAATTGTTGATGCATTGAACATATGAATGAAATGTCTTTTCTCTTTTTGCAGTCCAAGCAGAATGTACATTCTCATCTTGTCTAATTTTTGGAATTACCAAAGACTCCACTATGAAAGTCACAGTGAAAACACATTTTAATGAAATGTCCCTTTATGTCACATAACCATCATCATTTAATGTCACTTAATATATATGAGGTACCAGTGATTACAACTGGATAAGATAACAATTGAATATTTTAAAAACTTTCAAGAAATAAAATTATCATTATTGGAGAATGATTTACCACACTCAGAAGAATTCAACAGAGAAATAATTGCAAATAATAGAAATAAGTTGAAAGTCTGAAAAGCACATTTAAATCAAAGTCAGCTTGTTATACTGAAATCTTCATACTTTTTCTAAATAAATAAGACAATTCAAAAGATATATGGAAGAAATAGCTGGAAAAGAGTAACAACTCAACATTTCCCTGAGATGTCTTCAGAAATGTTGGTTGTGACTGTAAAAAATTGCAGGAGAGAATGGGAAAACAAAATTGATATTCTCTTATATAGCCTGAACTTGATAAGTATAATTGAAACATTAATTTTAATCATGTTTGTAGGGAAAGTAAATTATACCAGAATGCAAGCAAACCTTACAAATAAAATTCAAATTCTTTTTTTTAAATCCTAAATTAATATTGATGAAATTCCTGTATTATTTTTGCAGTAGATGATTCATTCTGTAATCAAAATTTATTGTACTTTTCCCATCACAATAGTATTATTTAGCACAATGCTTTATTAAAACAATGTTTATTATAACAAAAACAAAAATGCCATAAAAACATGGCATTTCTGTGAAAACTTATTTAAAAATGGCTTTGGTTGACTTCAAATTTATAATAATACTGTTTTTGTACTCAAATTAATCCTATCCAACATTTTGTATTATTTTAGTGTACACAATTCCTAGAAGTCATAAATTTATAAAGATGTGGTATGAGGTTGAGAGTATGCACAGTGGTAGAATACATGCTTAGAACCTGCTGGGTTCAATCCCCAACACTTAATATAAACAAAATAAAACAAAATAGCTTCAATAAAATTTTGTATAAAAAAATTAAAAATTGCATTGAGGTTCAAGGCATCTATGTACAAACTATTTAAAAATAAGTTGAAATATTTCTAAGTAAGGATTTTTTTATAGGTCAATAAGATGAATTCTATTCTAAAATTAATTTCCAACGTGTTATTTTAAAATGATACAATAACATTCCTTCTCTATTGCTTAGCTATACAATTTGAACTCTTTTTTAAAAAGGGAAATCAATTTGTTTAGAAATTATTTAGCAATTTTATACATTGTGGCCAGATGTTTCATGTTTATATTAACTATGATTATGATAAGTAGAGAAGTTACAGAAAAAATACTAATCTGAAAAGAGTAACAAATATTTGAAATTCTTTTATTAAACTGGAGACACTTGGAATTACTCTGAGCTAATACTTTATTCTCAGTGAAAATTCTAAAATATACCAATAATTATGGTTTGATTTCCCCAACCTCTCTAACATATCCAAAACCTATTTGAGCAATTATTTCTATACTGATGAATTATAATTTCATTTTTTTTTTTTTTTGGTACTGAGGATTGAACTCAGAGGCACTCAACCACTGAGCCACATCCCCAGCCCTATTTTGTGTTTTATGTAGAGACAGGGTCTCACTGAGTTGCTTAGCACCTCGCCATTGCTGAGGCTGGCTTTGAACTCATGATTCTCCTGTCTCAGCCTCCCTAAGTGCTGGGATTACAGGCTTGAGCCACCGTGCCCGGCATAATTTCATTTTTAATAAATACATACAGATGTGTGGTACTATTTGATTTTTATCATCTACTTTACCTTAAACACAGTTAACGTGAATAGGAAAGTCATTTTTATTAGTTTAAATTGATTATACAAATGCTCAAGATGTTTTAGAAAAGCATATGTAAACTAGTGCATACTTTTAAAATTAGAGTTATTACTTAGGCTTTAACAATTAAAAATGTAAGGTCGTACTTCCAATGATAGGAGCCTAGCTCTAATATTTAAGAGTGGTAGTATTGGGAAAAACTGTTAAACTTCTTTAAGACTTATGTGTCTTCTTTGTGAAACTGATAAATTTGTGGTGAGGATGAAATGAAAAAAATCTGCTTGGAGCATTTAGCACAAAGCTTGCTTCAGACTAAAAATTCAGTTAATATTTTTAATTCAGTAAATATTTTAAAATACTTCCAAACAGATTGCAAGTATTTTGAGTAATCCTTTTTGATCTAAGGTCTCGATGTTTTTTAGAAAGCATAAGATATTTTCATTTGCATATCTTTTTTAGTCCAAATTGATGCAATAGATAAGTAAGTGGAATTCATACAGAACTCTTCAATAGGATGAACAGGAATAATAGCACCAGAACTTGAAGTAAGATATGTGAGAAAATAATTATCCAAGTTTTAGAAAATCAGAAACCCATGATTTTCAGTTGAAATGTTTCATATATTCATGAACCATTGTAAGATGTGAAAATTGGAAATAAATATAAATAAAAGTATAAAATCTACTTTCACTCATATTCTTAAAAATTTAACACAACAAACACACACGCGATTATCTACATTTCACAACATTCCAAATTCTACAACCCATAAGTTCTACTCATAGAAAAAATTATGCTCATGGAGTATAATTTTTCTTAATTTTAATTTTAGTTGATATATGAAAGATTAATCTGAGTAAAAAGAAACTATTAGAAAGTTGCTCGATATATATCACTTAAAAAATTTTGTGCTCAAAATTTATCTTTCATATATTCAAAGGTGTACTTCTGTCCACTGATTAAATAAAGTAGTACAATGCTTTTTGAATTAGATTCTGAATGTCCTATATATTAAGATGCTTTGTGTTCTAAGTGCATTGGTCCTTGAAATTTGCTTAGTTTCTACTTCTATTCTTTCATGATTTTCAATACTAATTCCCTTAAATCATTTGCTTATTTTTAATGATTATAATGATGCATTGCTCCCTATAAAACAACATGAAATAAGTTGAGTGATTTGCATTTGAAAATTTATTATTTTGTTAAATAGGGCCATAAGTGATAAACCAACATAAGCATATATAAAAATAATAAGAGTATACAAAAGTAAGTCATTCTTCATCTCCAAATTTCTAACTGCTTTAACACAGAGGTAGCCATGATTAACATCTATCTACCTTCCCCCCAAAATTAAATTTATCTAAGTCTTAATTATTCTTTTTCACATTAGTGAAATTATATTTATGCTTTTAACACAGCCATGCAATCTATTATTCATTTAATATACTGTGATTGAGTTGCTTTTTTATAATCTTGCCTGATTTTTTCCAAGAAGTATTATATATATGTATATATATAAATATATAGAATTCTATATATTTTAAAAATATACATATTTTAAAACATATGTATATTTTATATTATATATAAAAATATATGTAATTATATATATTTTTAACTCACTGTCTTGAGAAACATAACAGGTCTGTCATTTAAAATATTGGAAATGAAGTAGATATACTTTTATAAAGTAAAGGAAATAGTGACACATTACTTCACTATCTTGATTTATTTCAAGAGTTTCTTATGTAACTTCTTGCTCGGACAGCTTTTTAAAAGAAATCTCAGTTACATGTACCCCTGCACTTGAAGCAAACCACTGTTTGCACAAGGTTAATGCAAATACTATCCATTACGGAGCAGAGATTAAATGTAAGAATGTGTAATTGGTTTTTCAGAAGCCCAAGATCATTAATGTGAAACACACTTGAATAAGCATTGCTAGAAAGGTTTCACGCTGCTGGATATCGATCAAAGGCAAAAGATCACCGGACATGGTAGGATGAGTGTGAAGGAAAGTGGAAAACAGTTAAAGTTGTTTGAGCATGTGAAGTAATTAAATTTAGAAATTAAAAAGAAGATGGTTTTACTCTCAGCTATCAAACTTACTAATTTATCTTTTTGCCCTTTGGTTAAACAAAAAAAAGCTAATTTTTAACTTTATTGAGTAGAAAATGTTTACCTCAGCACAAAATAAATATGAAGTCTATATGAACACAATATTATTTTTAATTTTATTTACTAGATTTTATTGTCCAAGAGAGTAAAAGCAGTACTCATGTTAATTTCTATGAATTTCAAATGTTTGAGTGAAAAATAATTACAACAGAATTTTATTTGGAATATATAATTTGTCTGCCATATTCTATTTAAGTTATTATTTTAAAATTTTTTATATATTTTACATCATGAAATATAATAATTAACATTAACAAAAACTAAAGCTGTATAAAGATTTTATATTTTCCTAATGTAGTTTCACACAAAGCTGAACTATAATTATTGTAGTGATAACCACATAGATGCAAAAGATCCTAAATTACCTTCACATTTTGTACTCTTGATTAAAGAAAATTAAGAATCAAAAATTCTGTTTAAAAAAAAAAACTTATGGAAAAGCAAACTGCCCATTATGGTGACCTTAAAAATACACATTTCAAAAAACACAAAGGCAATTATTCCTCATTTTTTTCAAAGAAAAGCAATTTATTATGGCATAACATAGTAATTTAGTATAGATTTACAACCAGTTACGGAAGACTCATCCTGGTAGTGACAATAATTCTTTGCTGTAATTTTGTAAAACATTTCTATTTATATAGTGTTTCATATGTTTTCTTTTTTTCATCTCCATAAAACCTTATGTCCGGACATCTATTGACATCAGATTGGGGAAAAGGAAACTGGGTCACAATCTATAAATCTCTCAGCTTTCTAAACTCTTTTAAAAACACAATATTTTACTTAGTAATCAAATTAACTTATAATATGATGAACTTGCCTGAAATTAAGGTTGCAGAAGATCTTTTAAACCAAAATTACAGTTACGTGATATGTATATGTTAAAAGTGTTTGCAATTTTGTTGGCCCTCCACCCGTACAGAACTAAAGTTTTATTCTTCCTTCCTGAAATAAGAACTTCGGTTATTGTGAAACTACTAATGAATTGAAAACTTTTAAACTCTAGACCTTCTAAGAATCATAATTCCCCATTACTTAAAAATTAATTCAATCAAATCAGAAATCAGTAAGAAGCTTGTGAAGTAGAGTAAGTAAACACGTAGTCCTTTAATCTACATGCTTTGCCAACATAACCTGATCATGAATCTCCTCCTTATACTCAATGAATCCATCTATGAATCCATAGACAAGGGTTTTTAGATTTCTTTTGGAAATCAATATTAAATAGATGATGTTAAACATTATGTGTTCTCCTTGTAGAAAACTAGCTTCCAAAAATAAACCAAGAAGGGGCTGAGTTAAACATGTATTATCCCTCCTCCTAAGATGAGAAATGAGAATATTTCCTTGCTCTCTTTTTGAAAGGACTGGTTCAGGAGGGGGAAATAAGCTATGAGTTTAGTACTAATGAAAGTTCTTCCTTGTGAATATATGAAACCTTAACAACAGTGGTTTCCTCAGCTGTTTGTAATCAAAGTATATCTTTATAACATAGTAGTGAAATGGGAAAGAAAAGAGGGAACTAATCTAAGGAATGCAGTATGGATGCCTGACTCAATCAAGTGGTAAAAGTAGAAGTGTAACAGTGGTCCCTACACTTTGTGAATATAGCCCTCTTTGCTCCAAGGTTTTTTGTGTTTTTTTTTAATGTTTTTTCTTTCTTTTCCCCCACCCCCTCCCTAACAAGATTAGAGATATCCTTCTGATATCAGGGGAAAAAAATAATATCTGCTATCACTACTGTAACAGTGGTCCCTTTACCAAATGTTTTTTTTCTCTCTTCTCCCCTCCCCCTCCCTAACAAGATTAGGGAGACAGTGTTATCCTTTCTTCCCCTATTTAACTGCCCTTGAACACATCCACTACAGGAAGGAGATACCTGCTCAGGATCTGTGAAGCAAATATCTCCCAAATTAACAAGAGAATCCTAACATGCTATCTGGGTGCCCTGGGACCCCCCTACGAGAGCACACCTGGAATGTAATCCTTTAAAACTCCCTGTCCCTCCAGATAGGGAGAGTCACAGCCTTTGGGATAGGAGTCCCCTGTTTCTCCTTTGCTAGTAAAGCAAAAAATTTCCTTTTCCTTTTTCTCAAAAACTGTGTCCTCATTAAATTAGCATTGATTGGCATTGGGGACAGGGACTGAGCTTTCAGTTACAAATTTTGGCACCCCAGATGGGACCAGAGAGCAGCCCCCACTCTCACTTTCTTGGGCAGGCCTGGCACTTCAAGCAACTGCACTTCTATGCTGAGGATGTAAGGTGAACTTTTTGAGAGATGACTACTGAAAATTAGGAGAGGGCAAGTGTGCCTCAGGTTGAACTGAACCAGAGGAGCTATTCCTGTAAGTAAAGGAAGGGACTGAGGGATCTTCCCAGCAGCTGCCAAAGCCCCTTTGCTTCAGGGAACTCTCGCCTTCCTGCCCTGCACTGTAAGGATTGGAATTTGAGAACAGGGTTCAGTTTGCCATCTTGGTCTACTTTGAGAAAAAAGAAAAAGAATTCAGTAAAGTCACGACACCTTGGCCATCTGGTAAGCTCCCCCAGTGTGCATACCAAGACCTTTCGATTCTACACTTTTGGTTCCCCTTTGTGGGAACATCTGGTTCCCTTGTGAGGATATCTGTGGTGCCACTGGTGTAGGAGTCATGGTTAAGTGGGAGTTGAGAACTTGGGGAGATTTTTCCCCATCTGATGTGTCTGTTTTAAAGGTTCCCATCTGTTGGCCATGGTTTGGAGATTGGCTTTGCTTATCTGTCATTTTGTTTTTTGTTTTTATCTGTCTCTGGCCCTTTTAAGACATGGGCAATAGTGTGTTGATCATAGATGTTTCTTGGGAAAGATCTTGGCTGAATGGGCCACCCATAGGTGTAAATGTGTCTAAGAAAAAGGTGATGTTTTACTGTAACAATCTGGTCTTTGAATGGCTTTCTGAATTATTGTACAATCTTGCAGTTGGGAGTTGGTCTGTCAAAGATAAAATAAGTGAAAGATTCTGTATGTACAGGCATGTATGCAATTACATAATAAGGAGTCTTAATGGTTAAAAATTAAATTGGATGCAAAAAGGTGCTGCCTCTAATATATGAGCATGGCAGGACACTAAAGGAGGATTAAGAAAAAAAAGTTTTTTCCCTTCAACTCATTGCTGACAGTCTGAGCACTGGTTCTCAGCCTGGCCCCAGGCAACTAATTGCAAATCATCCTGCTGTGGTCAGGAACACCACTCCTGGGATAAAGGGAAAAAAGCTAAGGAAAGCTGCCTGGTCTTATAGGCAAAAAGGACTTGGCCTCTACTCTGCTTTCCAGCCACTCTTTGCCCATGAGAACAAAATTGGAATTTGAGAACAGGGTTTACTTTGCCACTTTGGCAGACAAATTAAATATATGTGGGCTGTAGATCTCACTGATTATCTTTCTGGGTTCTTGTCTCATCGGTTCAAAGAATAAAATCTATGGATGATGGCAGAGGACAAAAATAAAAACAATAAAATTAGTTTTGAATGAGAGAAAAAAATGAAATTCCTTGTGATGTGAGGGGGAAATTAGTGGAAATACTTGAGTATACTAGCCTGGCGACTTGAGGCTTCTGGATAAAGGCACTGATCAGAGTCCATGCTGAACAGACATTAAAAGCATTGAGACTAATTATTGGGATATATGCTGTAGAGATGTTGGGAAGGTACAAAATCTATTGGCGTGGCCCATGACTTTCTATTTGGCTGTATGCTCAATTTCTTGTAACCACCATTTGGCTCCAGCCCCATTTCCATTTTCCCACCACTCTGGGAACTAAGGTGTGGGCTAGAGTGCTTAACCTCACAGGGTTGCCTTTACATTTGAATAAAAACCTTATCTGAGGCCCTCATTGTCTGAGGATTAACTAGCCTATCTTAGTGAGGGAGAAAAAAATAAAAGCTGCCAGTCACAAGGAATAATGAGACATTAAGTTCTATTAAATAAAGCTATAACTTGAGGACAAAATTGTCTCCCCTTTTTAAGATCTGACAGGATGCCCTATTTGGCCAGAGGACATTTCTGGGTGCAGCCCTACCTGTTGCATAAAAGCTGAAATACAAGGGCCTCCTCTAGTCTCCATGTATTCAAGCATCTATTTCTTGGCTCTGCCAATTTCTGCAGAGAGAGGTCCATAAAAATTGTTGTATG
This sequence comes from Xerus rutilus, assembly GCA_028644305.1. Lineage (NCBI taxonomy): Eukaryota > Metazoa > Chordata > Mammalia > Rodentia > Sciuridae > Xerus > Xerus rutilus. The sequence goes on from CM053403.1 coordinate 127,846,048, forward strand.
GTCAATGTGACCTTCATTGGACAGATTGCCCTAGATACATACATGTATAAAAAGAGAATCCCGGTACAATTGACAATGAGGAACTCACTTAAAGTTGATGGCATTATGGTGATAATAAGGGAGACTGGTCAAACAATAATAACCTGTGTTCCAAACCCTTGAGCACAAACTGGAAGAGAGAAAGATCTAAGGCACAGTTTTTTTTAATATGCCAGACTGTCTGATCCCTCTCCAGGAATAAAATTTGTTATGTAAATTAAATTTACAGATAACACGCTTACCCAAAAAGTAACAACTTCATTTGCAAGTGCCTTCCAGGAAAAGAACAGAACCTGCTCTGCTGAAGGTCTCCTAGAAATGAATAAGGGATCTATAAGGCCAAAGGGACCCTGAGAATAGTGATCAATGTTACCTTAACCAAGATTTTATTTTAGGAGGAAATAACTTGCCCCCAGGGAGAAGGGGATAACTCATTAAGAGAAAGACATTAATAGGGATTCTGGGAATTCATTCTCTTCTGGACAGTTGTTTAAAATGTGAATTGAGCCAGCTTTTCCAGATATCCTGCCTGTTAAAAAATAAATAAATAAAACCTCACACTGATAAGTAACACTTTGAGAACTATAAAACATTAAAGTGTGATGTCCATTACTTGTAGAATTTTTCTTTTGTTAGAGAAACAGATAACTTACAATTTTGACCAGGCTTGATTTCATGAATAATCTGAATATGTGACTAGAAATATATATAATCTGAAAATAAATGTTAGTCTGATCCTTATTTAAATGTTCTATAAAAATTTATAAAATGAAAGTTCATATAGTTTTAACCAATAAGTGCTATCTTTTGTATATTGCATCTGACATAAAAGGGCCACACTGCCATTTGAGAAACTGGCTTATATCTGTCTGTTTTAACTAAATCTAGTTCTGATCATTAACACTGTTCCCTAAATATATAGGAAATTTAAGGCTATCCTTTGATATTTTGCTAGTACTGCTAAACTCTGCAAACCTGTAATAATCTATGAATTCTGAATTTTACTGTGAAAAATTAAACTAGTTAATATAAGGACATCTGTGTAATGGTGATGCTATTCATTCTTTGTATGTTAAGTATACTCATGTTCTTCTAGTATATGAGTTTTTAAAATATAAAGCTTGGAAAAGCACTTTACCAAGCTAATGTTCTCCAAACTAAAGTTGTCTGAAATGGTAATTTTAAATTTAAAGAAATAGCAAACATAATTGGAGATTCATTCATGTCATTTAATGTTCTGTAACAGGACCCTATTATCAGTAAAATGTATGTGAAATTTTGTTACGTTTTACACTGGTGTAGAAATATGAATGTATTTTTAAAGATGAGTGCCTGATTTGTTTAAAGTTGGATATTATAAAACATGAAAACAACACTTTCCTATAAAAAAGGGTTAAAAGCTCTCTGTTTTTCTTTGATTCATATTTCAGAGGTAATGGTGTATTGTGTTATTTGTGAAGAGTCCTACCTGAGATAAGGCTCTGCCTCCTACCTTACTTCATGTTACAATGGCTCCAAAATAGGTTAGGCTTCATTCAGCTCATTTAAAGTTGTGTTCAAAAGATTGATTTTTTGTTGTTGTAAACATTACTGTGATTTCAAACAGGGGATATAATGTATAACTAAGTAAAGCTTCAAGATTATAAAAGTCATTTTTCTTGGTTCATAGCTATTACACAAACTGAATATATTTTTGCTCTGTTAACTTCATTTTGTATTTTCCTTTTAAACTTTATAACTGTTGCCTGTTAGTGTTTTGCAGAAGTACTACTTCTAAAAGCAAAAAAACAACTCAGGTTAATTTGAGATCATAAGCCATCACCTACAGGACAAATAGTATATAAGGCTGACTTCCAGTACTAACACTAACCCCAACTAAATGAAAGGGGGTAAAATTATAGATATTAAAGTTATAACCCATCACTCCCTCTTTAAGACTAATGAAACTGGCTTGCTGGATGTTTAAAACCAAAACAAAACTTGGAGACAAAAGTCAAGGAAGTAAAAGGGCCAAGGAAAAAATAGCCAATATTTGGCCCTTGCCCTCTAAGGTCAGCCAGCACCCAGAGAATGATGAGACCCCTCTAAGGGCTCTAAAACTCTGGTGAGTCACCTGATCTGCCAGTCAGGAAGATCAAGGGACCCTAGAGAACAGAAAGCCAACTGGTGATGTATATTATTCAAAGAGGAGGGTCACTGGAGAATGAAATACCTGAAGTTTCCAAGAGAAGCCAATATATGGTCATCAAGATCCTAACCTGACTCATCCTGGCACATGGCACCACTGATAGAGGAAACCTAAAGGATCCAGGAGGCTTCACACATGTCCCCAAAAGTGATCTCTGAGGTATCTCAGCTGACTCTTAAAAATAGATAGGAATAAGGTCGGTTTTGACCAGCCGGGCCTTAAACACCTCGCAGGAGAGTATATACCAAGCTTAGTCCTACATGGACATTTAAAAGGCAATGTGATGCTTTTTTAAAATGTAACTTTAGATGTACACTTGTGTCAGCCCTACGTAAAATAAGTAAAGCTAGAAGCTGTAAAGGAAGGGTACTTATGAGAGTGCCCAATATTTAACTATCACAAAGGAATCTAGAGACAAAATTTTGTCCTGCATTTCAGAGATTGGCTGAAATACTAATTGTTTACATATTAACTGTTTACAAAAAAAAGTAATGCCTTTGCTGTCCTGCTTATTGTTGTCCTAGCATAAACCTTGCCCTATACCGTGTCACCTGCCAACTGCCACCATGGACCTTTACACTGCTGTGATGCTGAATACTCTTAACTTCCCATGCCCCACCAGACAGAAAACAAGGACTTTGGGTCACTTTCCCCCAACTTTGCCTCCTCTCAATAGGAAATAACTTGAAGATGTAGTCACCCACTTTTCCATAGACATAGAAGGTAGAAATTGACAGTGGGGAAATGTAACAGTGGTCCTTTCACCTTGTGAATATAGCCCTCATTGCTCTCAGGTTTATTTTTATTTTTTTAAATGCTTTTTCTTTCTTCTCCTCTCCCCCTCCCTAACAAGATTAGGGAGACAGTGTTATTACTATGGAGATGCCTGCTGAGGATCTGTGAAGCAAATATCTCCCAAATTAACAAGATAATCCTAACATGCCATCAGGGTGCCCTAGGACCCCCTACCAAAGCACATCTGGAATGTAACCCTTTAAAACTCCCTGTCCCCCCAGATCAGGAGAGTCACAGCCTTTGGGATAGGAGTGCCCTGTTTCTCCTTTGCTAGCAAAGCAAAAAATTTCTTTTTCCTTTTTCTCAAGACCATGTCCTCATTATTAAATTGGCATTGATTGGCATTGGGGACGGGGACCGAGCTTTCAGTTACAGAGGTATGCTTCAGGAAGCTGAATTTGACAGCATAAAATGAATAAAATTGGGATGAAATTAAAGATGGTGTAGGAATGAAAAAAACTGAAGCATGAAATTTCCTCATCATCCTTTCAATGGTATGCCTGAGGTAACTGGTGACCATTGTAAAAGGACTAGCTGTTGTAGTCAAAACATTATCTAACTTTATATCTCCAAACCTGTAATTAAGAGCCCCAAATGTAGCAGAATTAAACTTGGGCCTGTGAAATCATGAAGTTAGATGCAATAGGCAATAATGAGTGTATACGAGGAAATGGAAATGAAGGGTTCATGTCAATTTCAGACATACTTATAATGACTTATGAGAATATCACTTAAAAATTTAAAAATTTCAAAAAATAAATGAAAAGGGCTAGGGTTGTGGCTCAGTGGTAGAGCACTAGCCCAGCATGTGTGAGGCACTGGGTTTGATCCTCAGGACCACATATAAATAAATAAAATATAAAGGCCCATCAATAACTGAAAAATATTTAAAAATAAACAAATAAATAAAAAGTTTCAGGGGCTGGGGCTGTAGCTCAGTGGTGGAGCGCTTGCCTAGCATGCGTGAGGCACTGGGTTCGATCCTCAGCACCACATATAAATAATAAATGAATAAAATAAAAGATCCATAAACAACTAAAAAAAAAAAGTTTCAATATGAACATATAAAAAGTAAGAATAGATGAAGACAAGGGGCTGTGAAAAGTATGTATTGGGTGTGGCAGAAAAAAGAGATGCACCCCAAATGGAGACAGAACATAACAGTGGTCCCTTCACCAAGGTCTTTTTTTCTCTCTTACCCGCTTTCTCCCTCCCTAACAAAATTAGGGAGACAATGTTATGTTTGCTTCCTCCAGTTAACTGCCCTTGAGTACACCCATTACAGAAAGGAGATTGCCTGTTGAAGATCTGGGAAGTGAATATCTCCCAAATTAACAAGTGAATCCTAACATTCCATCAGGGTGCTCTGGGAACCCCTACAAGAGCACCCCTGGAATGTAACCCTGAAGTACCTTTAAACCCCTCCTATCCATCCTGATGGGAAGAGCCACAGCCTTTGGGACAGGAGTCCCCTGTGTTTCTCCTTTGCTATTAAAGCAATAAAGCTTTTTCCTTTTTCTCAAAACTGTGTCCTCATTATTTGATTGGCATTGGGGACAGGGACCAAGCTTTCAGCTACAAACAGAGATTCAGAGAAGTAGCTGAAGAACTGGATAAAGGCAATACTTTGCAGGCATTGATATTTGTAATACAATAACTTATGCTCATTTTCCTCATCCTGGTAGTTTTTTCCTCATTCTTGATATCCACCCCTATTCAGGCAGTTATAGCTTTAATCTTTAATAATTATTTGATAAAGTATATGGAAAGAGAAAGCATAGGAAATAAATGTTTCTAGAAAATAGTATCCATATGTCATAGTATCTGTTCTGAGAATAGATGGTGATTATCTCAATCCCTGGTTGGTTTGTGAGGTCTTGTTTTTTATTTTGTGGGAAGAATTGTGGAGACATTATGTAATTCCAAAGAAGAAAGGCAGAAGAGGTCTTGGATAGGCTCATAGTGATACCTGTTAGGACAAAGTGGTGAAGACATAGTAGAGTATCACCTGATTCAAAGTGGATTTGTAAAAATTAATTCAGGTTAACACTTGGTTGTAATTCACATGAAGGCTCAGGAACCAGGATTGGGCAAAGTACCTTTCTTTCTTTCTTTCTTTCTTTCTTTCTTTCTTTCTTTCTTTCTTTTTTCTTTCTTCCTTTCTTTCTTTTTGGTACTGGGGATTGAACTCAGGGGTATTCGACCACTGAACCATATCCCTAGCCCTACTTTGTGTTTTATGTAGAGACAGGGTCTCACTGAGTTGCTTAGCATCTTGCTGTTGCTGAGGCTGGCTCTGAACTCACGATTCTCCAGTCTCAGCCTCCCAAAGTACTAGGATTACCAGCACATTTCTATGATTCCATAGTAGCATAAGAAATAAAGAGAATGCAGCCAAACACTCAATGACTCTTAAAAATTCCCATGTGGAAGTGACCTTGCTGATTCATCATATAGGTCCTTGACCAAAAGAAGTCACCTGTTAATGCCTAAATTTAAAGAAGATAAATATGAGATATTCTACTATTTGCTTAAAAGACACAGAACTAGAAATAAAGGCTAATAAACACCACAAATGAAAGGGGTCAGAAGAGCTTACAGGTCGTGGATATTTGATTTCAGAATGGTGCATTCCTATTTTTTCACAATTTTCAGTCTAGTTAACTCTAAAGATAATTGAGAGAAATTGGAAAATGACCAAAATAATCTTATTTGTAATCAAAAATAAAAATAGCTTGCAATTTTCTTTTGCTCTGTAAAAACAAATACACAGCTCCACATCAATAATGCTTCCTGTATCTTCCCCCCTCTTCTCAGTGCTCCTTAGCACATTCTTTCTAACAAGAAAGCAATAGACCATTAGCCCTGATTTTAAAAAAGGATGCAAAATCTTAAAAAAAAATTAGCAAATTCAGTTTAACATGGTATGAAAAGAATGATATGCCATGACCAAGTGAGATTTATTCAGAGTGCAGAAAACCCAATAAAAACAACACATATTAATAGAATACAACAAAAACCAGATTTTGCATTTCAAAAAAGACACTGACAAAATCAAAAGCCCTTTCATAATAGAAATTTTAACATATTTGGAATAGAAATTTCTCAATCCAATAATGTTGTTTAAAAATAAATCTACAACAAACATCACATTTAATGGTGAAGTTGAGAGCCTTCCCCTAAAATGGCAAGTCAGGTAAAGATGTTCTTGTGATTTTTTTTTTAAAACATTGTACTCAAGGTTTTAATGGGCAGTCAAGCAAGAAGAAGAAAACAGGCTCCATATTGTAAATAAATACACGTAACTCTTTTTTTCAAGGGCACAGTTCTATATGTAGAAAATGCTATGAAATTTGATCCACAGATCTTGTCATCGATTTCCTGCTTAAGAACTGAAAAGCAAAACATCTCTGGTGAGCTCTACTCTGTGATTATTGCCGTATCATCCATAAAGGGTATAAACTCTGGTGCCCACTTGACTATTCCTATAGACCTTCACAGGTAGCCAAGTGGTTTTGGAGATGGGTAACCATCTGTGTCACTGTTATATTTTGGCAAAATACTGCAGGCAAAGTGGGATATGCCAAAAGATGCAGGTATAGCTGTGTCCAGTGGGTTTCCATTTTATCAAGAATGCCTTACTTAAAAAAAAAAAAAAAAAAAAAGAATGCCTTACTGACTAACCTAAACTTCTGGGATGCTGCTTTCATGACATGGCCTATGAAAACCTCCTTTTCTAGGAGAGCCCAGAACAGTGCCAGCAATTTCTACTGTAATGATAAGTTGTGTGGTACTGTGGAAGGTAAATGCTTGCGTCAGATGTCACCATGCTTTGACCAGAGACTCTAGGAAACATGAGAAGAGGTTACTAAATAACTCCAGTGAGAGGTTCTCTGTGATGCACTAATAGAAGTGCCTGTTATGTTGCAATTTGGATAAATTGTGAAACCTCTTTCCGTAAGAAGTATTGTTCAAGGTGGGTCAATTTGGGAACAATATTATTGGGTTTAAAGAAATGAGGACCATCTTGCCTGCAGAATCCAAAAAGATCCCTAAAGTAAAATGTTGGACTTATTTTAACATATACGTGAGAAGGTCAGTGGCTCTTTCTGGAAAGTGTGAGAGAGATAAAGTGACTCTTCCCTTATCAAATAAACTTTAGTCATTTAACTGAGGTGACAGGGCCTTTTACTATGTGTACAGCAATTGTCAATTACCTTTTTATGTTTCTTTGTGAATGCTTATATGGATTATATAATTAAGTCAAGTGAGTCTTCTTAGGGGAAAATATCAATAATATGATTTCATAACTGTTTTTATGGAGAAATATAGATACAGTTAAATCTTGTCTGCAAAGATCCTCTGCAAAGGAAAGGCTACTGAGTTATGTAATGGGTAACCAAGGACAGATTTGTTGTATCCCTTTCAAGCTAAGGTCTAGTGAAATAGGCACTAATAGATCATATAAACCAATCTATGACTGCAAATTATCAGTTGTTGATAATAGGATGTTAGTAATTTCAATGATATTAGATACAGGGTCCTTAATAGGCAAGACCACAGCATTAAGGTTGTGGTAATCCATCACTAGGTACCACTAATTCTTTCCAATTTTAAGAACAGGCAATTAGGATATTCAACAGAACAGTGGAAATAATCACCTCATCTCTAAACAGGTCTTCTATGATTGATTTCAGTCTTTTAAGGCCTTGTTTTAATTTCCATTGGAACATAGCAGCTATTTTTACCAAAGAAGAATATCCATGAGGTCTCATTTTTCTCAGTATGTCAAAACTTTAATTTTAATTTATTATTTATTGGGTCAATGTGTCAATATCCACTATAAAGTATATTAGGGCAAAGGATACTATGACAATGGGAATTTAGACCAGCAATCGGATGGTTAATTTAAGCATACTTGTTTCTTCTTCTTTACATTCAGTACATGCTTAAATTATATATAAGGGCATCTGTTTGAATTTATTTAAAACTCTAGGCATAATGCAATTTGATCCCTTTGATTAAGGTCATGAAAATTTGCCAGTTAGTGAATTTCAACAGATGTTAAAGTTAATTTCAATCCAATCAATCTACTTTTAGTTGTATATTTTTAAAGTGTATTTTGGATCTCTAATTTTTTCTAATTGAGGACCTCCCTTTTTGTGTTGTTGTTGTTGATGATGAAGGTTTCTTTGTTCCTCATTTTTTAGTCTGCTTTTTTGCTCCTGTGACAAAAAGACCCAACCAGAACAATTTTAGAAGAGGAAAAGTTCATTTCAGGGCTCATGGTTTCAGGTGTCTTAGTCCATGGACAGCCAGCTTCATTCCTCGGGACTTGAGATGAGGCAAACATCATGGCAGAAGAGTGTGGCAAAGGGAACTATCCCATATAATGATGAGGAAGCAGAGAAAGAGGTCTCCATTTGCCATATACCATATATATATATATCCACAGCCATGCTCTCCAATGCCCCATCTCCTCTAGCCACACTCTACCTGCCTTCAGTTGCCACTCAATTAATCCCTATCAAGGTATTAATTTACTGATTGGGTTAAGGCTTTCCTAATCCAAACCTTTCTTCTCTGAATCTTCTTGCATTGTCTCATGTGAGCTTTTGGGGGACATCTCACATCCAAACCATAATACCCATCTTATATTCAGGCTTTGATTTTTAGTTTTTATTGATTACATGCTATCCATCACAGAGGAAATCCTCTCCACTCTTGATCATTATTACAAGTTTCTTTCTCCAACAAATCTCAAATCAGTATCATTGGGGGTTCCTTTATGGCAATAAGATCCTTCATAAGTTTAAGGATCCAATCTTCAATTAGGTTTGAATTGCCTCCTTGATTGTACGCAGGTTGCCATGGATATTTATTACATCAGAATCTTTGTTACAACAGAAATACAGGCAGCAGTAGCAGGAGCACAGGCAATCTGAAGGATCCCAGTGAAACGTTTGCATTTAGGAGTGTGATCTCAGCACGCCATATGATCACAACTTTTTCTCCACATGAGCAACCACCAGATGGACTCATACATTGAACAAAGTATCAGTGTTCCCCTGAGTGTTATATAGATGAGGGTTAATGCCTCTTTGAGACATATGTCTGGTGGTTAGAAAGGAAAAGTTATGTCTCTTTACTTAGCACAAATATCAATTTATGCTGAAATATACATATACAATTTAATCTGAGGCAACAAAGCATTCTGACTCAAGGTACACAATACAGGGTTACTTTTAGGAGAGATACAGTCACTCACTTCTGCCTCTAAATGCCAATAATTGAAACCACTGACATCAATTGGTTAAATTTATAACAGAGGTTTGATGGAATTCCAGAAATGCAGTATGAAGCAGCACAATTCAAAGCCCACTTACCAGTAGCCAACAACACAACTTAGCACATGAGAGCCAGCAGACAGCAGAGTCATTTAACAACCTGAGCAAAGGAAGAAAGGAAACTTATTATGGTCCTGACTTTAGACACCTGCTTACTGCACCAATGTTAGGGTCATTCTAGAGTAGAAATGGACCCCAAATGGTATCTCCATGTTGAGACTGGGGACATTATATGTGCACCAAAAGGCATAAAAATATGATCACCCACATGAGTCTTTCTCAAGAGAAAATAATGATTTCCCAACCTGGTCTGAAAACAGCTTGAGAGAGCAGGAAGCAAGACTTCCATGGCTTTTATGGTGGTCAGAGGCTGAGGATTGTGTGGGTTGAATTTCTCACTGGTGTAAAATAGGACCTTCTTATCAACTTGCTCAAATGTGAGACAGGAAGAGAAGGGGTAGTGCAGGGGCTTGGAAGTTGTCAGCAGTCAAACATCAAAACAAGAGATAAAGTCTGTATTGAAAATTTTCCCCAAGGAAAATATTTAAATGGCTAGTAAAAATACAAAAGATTTCCAATATCCAATACAGTTAGTCATTAAGGAAATGCAAATCAAAATCAAAAGATGCTTTTTAAAATTTGTTTGCTTGTTTTCATTAGTTCTACATGACAGTAGAATGCATTTATGCACTTTGATATATCATGCATAAATGGAGTATAATTTCCCATTTTTCTGATTGTACATGTTCTAGAATCACATCAGTCATGCAGTTATAAGGTAATAATGTCTGTCTCGTTCTACTATCCTTCCTATCTCCATAGTCCCTCCCCACCCTTCATTCCCCTCTACCTAATCTAAGGTAACTCTATTTTTCCCTAGCCTGGCCCCTCTTTGCCTTATTGTGAATTGGCATCCACATATCAGAGAAAACATTCAACCTTTGTTTTTTTGAGATTGGCTTACTTTGCTTAGTATAATATTCTCCAACTCCATCCATTTATCAGCAAATGCCATACTTTCATTAATCTGTAGGATATATAAAGAACTCAAAAAACTTAACACCAAAAAAGCAAATAACCCAGTCAATAAATGGGCTAAGGAGCTGAACAGACACTTCACAAAAAAAAATACAATAGATCAAAAATATATGAAAAAATGTCAACATCTCTAGCAATTTAAAAAATGCAAATCAAAACTACTCTAAGATTTCACCTCACTCCAGTCAAGATGGCAATCATCAACAATATAGGCAACACAGTTACATAGTCACATCAATGTTTATAGCAGATCAATTCACAATAGCTAAACTATGCACCCACCTAGGTGCCCTTCAATAGATGAATGGATAAACTGTGGTATATATATTTGATGGAATATTACTCACCTTAAACAAGATGCATTTTATTTTACACATACTAGGATATCTGGGTTTTTTGTTTGTTTGTTTTGTTTTAAGAAAGCCAGTAACAATTATTGGTGAAGATATGAAGAAATGGGAACCTGTAGACATTTCTACAGGAAATGTAAAATACTGCAGCCACTTTCAAAAAGAGTTTTGTAATTTCTTCAGTGGTTAAACATAAATGTACAACATGACCCAGTAATTCTGCTTTTAGTTCTCTTCACAAGAGAAAGAAATTCTACAAAGAATTCAACATAAATATTCTTAAAAACATTATTTGTACTAGTCCAAATTTCTAATTTCTATAACATAAATGTACATAAACTGGTGAATGTATAGAAAAAACATGGTATATCCATACAATGGAACACTGTCCAGTAAAAAAAAAAAGGTTTTATTAATGTATGCTAGGAAATGAATGAAACTCAAAAGCATACTGTATAAAAGAAACCATACATAAGAAATCATTGTTGCATGATATTATTTATTTGAAATATCTATACAGACAAATCTAAAAAGTCAGAAAATAAATTAGTATTTGAGGTGAAAGAGGGGGAGGAATCAAGATTTATAGTACATGAACATGCAAAACATAACGGGACCAAAAATGTTCTAATTTTGATTTAAGTTGATTTCACAATTTGGTAAACTTATTTAAAACTCATTGGATTATGTGTCACATAAAGTATGTCTTAATAAAATTATTTTTAAAGCATTCCTTTTGTTTGAGTGTATCTACATATTTTAGGAAATATAGCACTCATTTAAGTTTAAAAAATTAGGAGCCATAAAATAGAGCCATTTTGAAAATTAAATTTATTGTAATGTTTAGCCAGAGAGGGAATTAGGTTGGTTTCATAGAGAATACAAAGAATTGCTCTGGCTGTTTTAATAGGACTAATCTTTGATCTCATATAAAACTATGTTATAACCATTCTTTCTGACAATAATGGAATATTCTTAAGTAATTATTTTGACATTCTTTGGTTCCAAATACCTTCCATTATGGTTTGAATATGTGGTTCCTCCCAAAAGATCATGTGAGATAATGCAAGAATGCTCAGAAGTGAAATAATTGGATTATGAGAAGTATGGCTTAAACAGTAGATTAATCCACTGATATGGATTAACTGGGTAGTAACTAACTATAAGCAAGTGGGGTATGGCTGGAGGTAGTAGGTCACTGAGGACATCACTTTGGGGTTTATATTTTGTCCCTGATGAGTGGAACTCTCTCTCTGCTTCTTGATTGCCATGATCTGACCTGCTTTTTCCACCATACCCTTTTACCATGTTCTGCCCCAACTGGGGACCAGAACAACGGAGTCAGTGGTCTATGAACTGAGATCTTCGTGAGCCCCAATTAAACGTTTCCTCCTCTGTGGTGGTGTTGTCCTGTCTTTTGGTCCCAACTAACAAAAACTGACTGAAACACTTTCTTCAATTTAAAATGCACATGAAATCCTAATAATTAAACCCAGGAAACAGTTTCTTTGAAGAGTGTGGAATACTATCAAGTCTCTTCTTTTTTAGGCACAGATATTTTGTAAGGATAAGATGTAAAAGTATTGAACTTTTTCTATTCAGTCATTAATACTGAAAAAATAAAACTAAATGCTCTACCAGTCATTATATGAACTTGCTTCTAGTGAAATGGAAATTTTATACATGTCAAGTAAAATTATCCTTATGTCTAAGATGTTCCCTAATAATCCATATATCTGATACATTATGTGAAAGGGAATTTTTTAAATTAAAATTTTCAAGAATATTTTCTCTGATCAACTACGAATAGAGATAAATTGAAAAATGTATGTTACTGTTTATACGAAGTGAATAAGCAAAGATAATTTTGTTGAAATCACTGGTAAATTTGCTAAGTCTAAATATATGTGGAATACTCAGCAATAATGTTGATTGTTAATATTTAATTTTAAAGGGTAGGTGGAACAGCAATCACTAGGCAATAATGTGCACATGAAATAGAAACATACCAAAATTTAGAGAAAGTATAACAAGGGAAATTAATGTGAAATAAAGGACTAATTTCCAATATAAACAAGAAGTCAGTTTGAAATAACAGAATTTGTATTTACACTGAAAATTAGTCCTTTATTTCACATTAAGCTTTTATCCTAATGCCTAGCTTTTAATTAAAGTTAATACCAAACATCGTGCTATCTACCTCAAATCAGCATTACATGTAATCCCCAGTGCAAACTCTAACTTTAAGGTAGTTACGGATCTTTGGTAGCATTTTAAAACATGGAAGCAACCTTCCTAAAGCAACATAGCTGGAGCGGTCTGAGCGGGGCTTGCCATCCCACAACGTGACTGAAGACTCCATCCTCCTGCACAGGGAGTTCAGGCGGCTATTCCCTGCATAGTGCCAGCCCCTGAGGGCCACGCTGCCTTCCTGCACCTCCATTTTAAATAAGGAGGTTCTGGCTGAGCAGAGGAAGAAAATTCTGCGCATGCCCAAACCAGTGCTCATGCTTTCTTCAGCCTTGCCTGGATGGCTGGAGTAATTTCTCAGTCTCCAGCAGATTCCATGAGTTGTGTGTGGTGGCTATGAAGGGCCAAGGATGAGCTCTCCGTCTTCCGGAGAGCAGTGTTGGTTCTGGGGCCTGGAGAGGACTTTCACACTGTCCCTCACCCACCCAATGGTGAGGCTTACCAACAACAGCTTCCACGTTGTGCTTAAAATTTCTGTAGTGACCATTGAGGATGCTAAGGCAAGCGCTCTTTCTGTCCTTTCCAGGAAATCAAGAGCAGTGCAGGGATCAAGTAGACTTAGAAATTTCTAACTTTTTGTCACTCTGGTGGGCTAAAGACGCCCTCTTGAGCTCCCACCATAAGAGTTTTCTGGGACTTCCTTGGAGAAGACTTGCAATTTTTTCCAGGGGCTCAGGAATACCAATGACATTGTCTCTTCATCAGGCTCCCGTGTTATCAGAGACAGGTTCATGCCCTCCTAGACTATTTCAGGAGTCTCATCTCGAGAGGGGACCCAGGGTAGAGGGAAAGACTTAATGCTATGAAAGTCATTGGGGGAGTTCTAAGTCCCTGGTAAATTGGACACACTGAATACATAAATGCTATTTGACCACTACAAAGGGTATCTAATAATAAGGTGCAGAGAAACAAAAATAATAGTAAATTAACAAAAAATGTTATATTACTGTATCACTACCTTGTAATTTCACAAACTAGGGTAAACGTTCATTTTAACTCAAAACCTACTGATAGAATGAATATGTGCAAAAATAATCTTTTTTGATTCTTCAATCAAGAATATTAATTCCCAGCACTTAGGGAGGCTGAGACAGGAGAATCACGAGTTCAAAGCCAGCCTCAGCAAGGGCGAGGCACTAGGCAACTCAGTGAGACCCTGTCTCTACATAAAACACAAAATAGGGCTGGGGATGTGGCTCAGTGGTCAAGTACCCCCGAGTTCAATCTCCAGTACCCCCTCACCCACCAAGAAAAAAGAATATTAATTCCTCCCCATGTGAACATGAAATGACCTTGGTGGAAGGGACTGTGGGTAAATGCTGGAGTCAGCCTCCAGATGAGACCAGCTCCATCATCACACCCTTGGGATATTCTTGCCACAAGTAAAACACTACAGGCTGAATACTGAATGATGAGTGAACATGTTGAGAGGAGGCCAAAGTGACAGCCGCACAAGTTCTAAGAATGTGAATGAGGCCAAGAATAAAATTAAAATTATTTTTTGGTTTTGTTTTTTCAAAGAGGTGATTTTAAAAGCATGGTTGTTCTTCAGTTTATGAAAGTACTCTCACATGGAAGCATAGACATGCAAAAGGGATGGAAAACAATCAAAAGAACATATAAATGGGCAAAATCTGATAAACATGCTTTAAATATAACGATAGTAATTCCTAGCATGAGACATGTAATAAAACATGTTGAATACAAATAAATAACAAAGGAACTAACTAATTATGATAGGCAGAAATACAGATAAAGTGTTTCAAAGCCCTTGCATTTTCTTTGAGAAGTGTGAAATAATTATTACATATTGGAACATCAAGGATTCAGGTGGAAGTTATTGTGATCCACAGGTAAAATACTAGACAGTTCAAGGATTCATAGTGTCATCTCTAAGATGATACATTCTAGAAAAAGGTGTAAAGGGTATATAACATTCAATAAAATAGAAGGAAATATTCAATGCTTTAACAAAGTTTTTAATTTCAAAAGAAGATGAGAAAAATATTATAAAAGAGGAAAGGGTGAAATATGTAGAAACAATAGTAATTTGTCAGATTTAATCACATGTACAATGATGACATTTTGAATGGGACTGTATGCTCAATTAAACATAAACATCAGATTTATTGTAAGTAAATGCAATTCTATGCTATACACATGCAATTTGCAAGTAAATATGAAAATGGATATTTTTTATAAACATGGAAAGTGAATTCCTTTTATTAACATCAGATAAGTACGCCTTGAAGTTAAAAGTTATAAGACAGACAAACAATAATAATAAAAAGTAAAAATAAACAGTAAGTTTTGACAGTTGTAACTTGGCATGTAAGGAAAAGCGTACAAGGAAGATACATGAAATAAACACTGAAAGAATTGAAAAGAAAAACAAATTAATCCACTGTCATAAGAGAATTTAGAAAAAAAACTTTATCCTTAAATTATAGAACAAACAATAATGTAGTAAATATAGGTAAAATTGAATAATAAGATTAGCAAAATTAACCTATGCGATAGGTTAGAATAAAGTGTTCAATAACTAGAGTATACAGTCTTTTCAGGTACTAATGCAATTCTTTTACATAACCCTATTCTTTATCACATTGATCTCACAAAAATTCAAGGGATTGAAATCATGCTGAAATGGGAAAACCTGAATAAAAATTTTTTATAAAATGACAATAGTAATTCCTAGCATAAGACATTAATAAAGCATGCTGAATATAAACAGATAACAAAGGAACTAACTAATTATGATAGGCAGAAATACAGATAAAGTGTTTCAAAGCCCTTGTGTTTTCTTTGGGAAGTGTGACATAATTGTTATGTATTGGAACGTCAAGGATTCAGGTTGAAGTTATTGTGATCCACAGGTGAAATACTAGAATTTATAGTTCAAGGATTCATAGTGTCATCTCTAATGTGATCTGTGACCACATTACTAAAGTTAAAGGTCAATAACAAAAAGAAAATATTCTAGTGTTAAATTATGAAGACTCTCATAAATAATTTACTTTACTAAAGAAAAATCACAACAGATACTACAAAATATTTTCTCTCTGTGAATATATGGCAAAACATATAGAACAGAGCCAAAGACAGGATTCAGTGGAATGTGTACCCTTACATGCATGTATTTGAAAAACAGAAAGCATCACAAGAGATTTTTTAATCCACAAATTAAATTCAATTAAAATGTGGTAAAAAAATTAATAAAAAAGGAGAAGAAATTAACATATAAGACAAAAATACAAAAAAGATGAACAAAATCATGAGTTGATTTTTTTGAAAATCTAATAAAATTGAGAAATACCAAAATGAGATAAGTGAAAAAAGATAAACCTAGAAACAGAAAAAGGAAAAGAGATTGTTACATACCTACATGTAATCAATCAGGACTGAAAAGATGACATCAGAGAAAACAGTATTTTGTGAAAAGTTGTGATGAATAATAGTATGCTAAATAAACTTGAAAATTCAAAAGAAAATAAATTTCTTGAAAATATAACTTAAGCTTGATTTAAGAATACATAGAAAAAAATCTAAAGAATTTGTAATTATTAAAGAAATTAATCACAACTCCAAACCAATATTAAACAAGAGCTGAAGTCTAGAAAACATCAAAATAACTAATAATATCATATTGGTTGACATCTAATTGCATCTAGGAACAACTCATGCTGCTTCTATAATCTGATCATTTGAAAGTGCTCCAAAGTATTTCACAGTGGTTAATCAATATTTTTAGGTAAGGTTTAAATTGGGATGTGTATGTAGTGTTTGTGGTTTTCTGCATTCCAAGTAGCCAAACTATTTCCAACATTAGTAGACTTTGTAAATCTTATTTGAAATCTGATTGAATTCTAACTGATCTCATACATTGTAATAGTTAATTTGAATTGCCAACTTGTTTGGATTAAGAGATGCCCATGAGTTAGAGGCTTCTGGGTGTGTCAATGAGGGTGTGTCTAGGAATGATTGACATGTGGGATAGTCAACTGAAATGGAGACCCTTCCTAAGTGTGGGCAGCACTGTCCAATAGGATGATGGTTTGAATGGAATAAAAGTTGGAAGAACAAGGAAGCAGCAGCAGATGCAAGCTTGAGTCTTCCTGAACGGGTACTTTATTGCTGCTGCCATTGTCTGAGGATGTCAGACTCTTGCTTCTTCACTCTTCCAGGGCAGACTCTGCCAGTGATTCCCTAGGGATTTTCCAGAGCCTTTGGTCTCAGACCAGGGTAGAACCGTTGATCCCTCTTGTTCTGAGGTTCAATCTCTTGGACTGTGCAACTACTGGTTCTTCCAGCACTCTAGTCTGCAGATGGCTATTGTGAACTGTCGAGCTTCTGGTCACGCAAGCCAACTTAATAAATCCCCTTTTTATAATTATACTTCCTGTTGATTGTGTTCCTCTAGAGAACCCTGACAAATACATACATAAAATATAGTATTTATGAAGGTAGAGAATATGCACATATCAAATCTTATAAGATATTCTCACATTTTCAGATTAGTTTCTCTCCTCCTAATACAATAAAAGAAATAGCCAACTTTCTCAGAGGCAAAGGAGAATAAATTCCTATCAAACAACGAAATTATCCTTCCCAGTACAGAGTTTTTTCAAGATACAACTAGGAAAGAAGTACAAGTATCAAATAATACTTAATGAAAAGTAGCAAGAAGAAATCACCAAAACTATTAAAGCAAGCAGAAACATGCAGAATTGTTCATATTAAAAATTACTGAAACTACACAGGAACTTGACAGTGTACAAATTTAGTTGAGAATAATAAGGGAAAAATGAGACATAGCATACAAGATAAAAGATAACAGCCTAGCAATAAAATGAAACACAAGGAAAATAATTTCATTGTGAATACCTCATACAATTAAAATTGTAATGAAAAACAAAAATTCAATAAAATAGCAGTTTTCATGTAAGGAATGAAAAATGAGGAATTCAGAGAAAATGTAATGTGCAGTGTTGTGCTAAAGAACAAATTCTGGAGCCAGGAACAGTGGTACACACTTGAAATCTCAGCAGCTTGGGAGGCTGAGGCAGGAGGATCATGGGTTCTAAGCCAGCATCAGCAATTTAGCAAGGCCCTAAGCAGCTTAGTGAGACTCTGTCTCAAAATGAAAAATAAAAAATGGTAGGGAGGAGGCTCAGTGGTTAAGCACTCCTGGGTTCAATTCCTGGTACTCTCCCTGCCAAAAGAAAAATGAATGAATTTCAAATTTTGGAACTAGGAAATAATGTAGGATACAAAATTATAAACAGTGGGAAATTAATCATTAACATTAAAGTAGGTATTGAGTGAATCAGTGGATTTAGAGAACAAATATGAAGGATAAAAGGCATTAGAGAAAATAGATTTATACAAATAGTACAAGTTTATATAATATATAATTTATTATGGGAAAATAGGTATTCTCATATATTGTTGATGGAACTGTAATTTTTTTGAAGGGTGATTTAGTAATACTATGAAATAGAGTTGATAGACTTTACCAAACTGTGCAAAAATATACATTTTACAAATACATTCATGCAACATTATTTATGCTAATAATTGCCAATTAATGGTACTGTTTTTAAAAATATAGTAAACCTAAACTATAGAATACTATTCAATTATTTTGGAGGCAGGTATATTTTTACATATAGATGTGAAATAATACTAAGGGGAGGATACATTTTTCTTTTGATTTTGAAAAATGGTAAAATCTGATACCATATTTGATTCTGAATAATTTTTTGAGGTTTTGAAATTTAGCCAAGGTTCCTAACTTTGCCCCTTTTTTACTCCTCATAAAAAATTGCAAATGTATTCATGTTAGAAGAGTCCATCTTGAATTTTTCAGAATATATATGTCTCCATCATTGATATAAAGAATAGCTTTAATAATAGTATTAAAGAAATGAAAAATCTTTATGTTTAACCATTAAACATCTATTCACTGAGAGCTTCATGCTTTGTCACATATTATTTTCTTTATTGGTATAAATAGTCCTCTAGGGCTAAACATTGGTTGTTGTGGAACTTTATTGATTGATTAATTGATTGATGTGGTGCTGGAGACCTGGGGATGGAATCTGAAGACTCACACATACTAAGCGAACACTATCACTGAGCTATATCCTCACCCCATATGTTTTAGTCCATTGAAATACGAGAGGAATATGCAACAATAACCACCACTGACAATGCAATTATGAGCGGGATCCACCCAAGGCCTGACAATGGAGGTAGTGCTGATAGCAGCCCACCCCCAAGAAAAGAAAAGCAGGTGAGCAATACTTACTTGGCACTATTATTTGGATTCCTCTTTGGACTTTGTTTTACTCTTTGGTAATTTTGCTTTTGATGACACATAAAAAAGTAACAGAAGTTATTTAGTCATGTTTTATGTTTGTTTGTCTCTGTGACCAAAAGACCTGACAAGAACAATTTTATAGGGGGAAAAGTTTATTTGGCACCCAGGGATTTGGAGGTCTCAGTCCATAGATGGTTAACTCCAATGCTCTGTGCCCAAGGTGAGGCAGAACATCAAGTCAGAAGGGTGTGGACAGCTTTGATTTGCATTTCTCTAATTGTTAGAGATACTGAACATTTTTTCACATGTTTTTTGATCGAATGTATTTCTTCCTCTGTGAAGTTATTTGTTCAGTTCCTTAGCCCATTTATTGATTGGGTTATTTGTTTTTTGGTGTTAAGATTTTTGAGTTCTTTATGTATCCTGGAGATTAGTGCTCTGAGGTATGTGTGGTAAAGATTTTTTTCACCATCTATAGGCTCTCTCATCACATTGTTGTTTCCCTTGCTGATAAGAACCTTTTTAGTTTGATTCCATCCCATTATTGATTCTTGATTTTACTTCTTGTGCTTTAGAAGTCTTGTTAAGGAAGTCAGGTCCAAAGCCCACATGATAAAGATTTGGGCCTACTTTTTCTTCTATTAGGCACAGGATCTCTGTTCTAGTGCCTAAGTCTTTGATACACTTTGAGTTTATTTTTGGGCAGGGTGAGAGATAGAGGTTTAATTTCATTTTGTTACATGTGGTTTCCAGTTTTCCCAGCACCATTTGTTGAAGAGGCTATCTTTTCTCCAATGTACATTTTTGGTGCCTTTGTCTAGTATGAGATAACCATATTCATGAGGGTTTGTTTTTGTGTCTCCTTTACCTTTGGTCTATGTATCTCTTTTGGTGCCAATACCATGCGATTTTTGTTACTATAGCTCTGTAGTATAGTTTAAGTTCTGGTATTGTGATGCCTCCTGCTTCACTCTTCTTGCTAAGTATTGCTTTGGCTATTCTGGGTTTCTTATTTTTCCAAATGATTGCTTTTACTAGTTCTATGGAAAATGTCATTGGAATGTTAATAGGAATTGCATTAAATCTGTATAATAGCTCATGACATGGTAATCAGAAAGCAGAGAGAGCTCTGTAGATCAGGGACAAAATATAAATCCCAAAGGCATACAGCCAGTGACCTACTCCTTCCAGCCACACCCTACCTTACCTACAGTTATCACTCAGTTAATTTATGTCACTTAATCCATTGATTAATCCACTGATTAAGGGTATGCATAACTCAATCATTTCAACTTTGAAAATTTCTGCTCTGTTATATACATAAGCTTTTTTTTTTAGTTGTAGATGAACACAATACCTTTATTTTATTGATTTATTTTTATGTGATGTTGAGGATCAAACCCAGTGCTTCACATGTGCTAGACAAGCACTCTACCACTGAGCTACAGTCTAAGCCCCACATAAACTTTTGTGGGATACCTCACATCTAAACCATAACACCATAGAACCAATATTGTAGAATTTAGAGTTTTATTAATATGTTTAAGAAATAAAACATTATCTTAGGAATTTGTAAAGCCACATTTGTACAATAATAAATAAAAGAGATTGTTTGCTTTCATTTATTCTATTTTCAACTCTTATTTTGTTCAGGTTCAAGTTTCTGACCTTTATCATCTTTCTGACTGAAAAATTTTTCTTAACATTCCATAAGTGGTAAGTCTGAGTAAATTTCCTTGGTTAATATTTGTCTGAGATACTCTCCCCCAACCACCACTTTTGAGGGTTGTTTTTGCATGAAGAAAATTTCTTTCAACAATTTAAAGATGGTACTTTATTATTTTATGGCTTACCTGGTTGCTGATGAAAGTGTGCTATGATTTTTTTCTCTTTCCCCTTTAAGGACATATCACCACCATCTCCCAACTGCCTGCAAGGTTTTCTCTTTAACTGTGGTTTTGCACAGTTTGCACATACTGTGTTTAGGTATAGGCTTTTGTTTTCTCGTTATTTGTCCTCTTTCGTAGTATCTGAACATCTTGGATAGGCCTGCAGAGTACTGGCCTCAATGTTCTTTCCATATGATTCTTTTTCTACAAGGAAGATAGGGCCAAAAGATGTACAGAAATCTTAATAGTGGCTGAGATTCTTCTTATTGAGCTATTACAATCTCTCTGAATCCCTCCAGGAAATGCTGTTGGATTTTCTGGAGGAAAAATCTGAGAAAGTAGGGGGTCCCAAACATCAGTGGCTCCCTGTAGAAGCCCCACTTTCATGCTGGTCCACTCTCAGCCTTCAGCAATTCAACCTCCTACTATCTTCAATGTCCAGTGACATCTTCTTTAACAAAACAATGGTTTTAGATCTGTCTTAACCTGCTAGTACCTCACTTGGTCTCTTAATTTCAGGTCAATCACTTGCTTTTACATTAGAACATACCCAGGGTTTTTGTTATTGTATGGGTAATAACATCTGTCCAGCTCTCTACATTTCTGAGTTTAGATAAGTCTCAAGTGAATACTCTCATATGTGCAGAGATCAATAAGTCACTAATAAAATTGCTAAACTTCTTTGGAAAATGGAAGTGCAAAGAAAAATCAATTTAATGTAATGTAACATAGTTTATTCTAGTATAATATAATCTAATTCCTTTGAATATACATGCTGTAGTTGAAGCTTGCCAATCTGGATATTTTGTGAATTGAATATTGTTAGCACAGTTAATCAATTGTATGTTCAATAATAAAACACAGGAGAAAGAAGTTATTCTTTACCAGTGGAAGCTTAGAAAACAATGGTGAAGTGTCATGAATGTAGTCATTAAGGTCACGCTTAGTAGAAAACATAATATTTTCTCTTTTATATAGCAGCTAGAGTAAAATAAAGGAAGAAAAGTGTAGGAAGGGGTCCAAGAAATAGAAAAGAGGTCAGTGAAGCACAGGAAGGGGATAGAGGGAGAGAGAAGAGGGACCAGAAAAGGGAGGAACTGATAAAATTAGGCTATGTACATAAGAGCATACCATAGTGAATCCTACCTTCATGTATATCTATAAACCACCAGTTAAAAATAATAAATTAGTAGAAGGAAGCCAGTAGAATAGAGGAAGAGAAACAGGCAGAGGGAGGAAGAGAGGGAAAGAAAAAGTACTAAGGACTGATAGAGAGAAAATTATATTCTATGCATGAATGATGTGTCAGAGTGAAGCACACTATTATGTATAGCCACAATACACTAATACAAATATTAAAAAATAAAGTTTTACCGACATTTCTTAGGAAATAAAAAATAGAAAATGCCTGAGAATGGTCAGACATTCTGAAAAGATTCAAGAATCTTACCTACTAAGATAAGAGCAAGTGGGAGATTTTATATGGAATTTTATACTTTCCTCCCTTTATAATGCCATGAGTTTGTTTTATACAAGGCTTTAATCTGATCATCAACACTTTGGGTTGTAGTTGTGCGATATAGTATTTAATTCTTATGGTACTTCCTGCTGGACATGCTAATGTTATTAAACATGGTGTGGCAGGGATTTGTCTCTGCAAACCAGAACATTATTGTAGTAATAACTTCAATTGCCTGATTTTTAAGTAGAACTTTTTCAACTTTTAATAGTGTTTCTGTGGAGAGAGAAAAAGAGGGGATGTAAAAAGAACCACATGTTGGTTAATTCTTCTATATCTTGGTCTTTTCTTTGACCTCCTGAAGAGTACTATTTCTTTTGACATAATTCTGTATTCTGAGATATTGATAATTCAATAATAAAACCATAATGACTTGAAATCATATGTGCTAAGAAAAAGGGAATTAAAACATTATATGTAAATTATAGTTTTGGTGATTAAGTGGACTAATCCTGCTGTTGAAAAACTAAAATCTTACCCAATTCATTAAATCTACAGAGGACCTTTACTTTCTCTTATGCCTTGGTTATATTCTAGGGTGCCTATGTCATAGAATTAATAGTTTTTTAAAAGAACAAGATTTTATAGAAAGTTTTATCAGCATCAGATTTATAGAAATAAAAAAGAGAGGATAAGGTTTATGTTTCGACAATTTCCAGCAACTCTATAATCATACTTAAGAAATTTCTTTTCTATTGCAATTATCAGGGCTTTTAGTATGCAGGTGGCCATTGCCAAGATTCAAGTGTAAGAAATATTGAGCAATAAATACAAGTAGCTACATATTTCATGAGCATAATATATTTTCCACTATTACCTTTGAGCTGTTGGCTATTCAAGGGGAGTTTATATAAGTGGAAATAAAACCTTTGATTTGTTTTCTAAAAAAACTTCTTTCTCCTTTTTCTTCCTCATAATCAAGATAAATAATTACCAAATGTAATGTGTTCTAAGAAAGGAGAATAAAAAAGGGTGCGTTAGTTTCCTTTATCTACTGTAAACTGGCATGATACATTTCTAGATAGTGGGAATTGAGAAAGAATTTTTCTGCTCCAAATCTAATAATTGAGAATTTTATTAGCAAGTGACAGACTTCTGATTTAAATCGGGAGATAACTGATTTTTTCACTTCATATCTCAAACCATACAGTGTTTACCAATGTGACTATTTTCTGTCACCTGTTTCTAGATGATAAGAGTTCTTATGAGGGAGGATCTTCAGCTCCTTCTGTTTGCTGATAGTGACAAGCGCTTAGGAGTAGATGGTGGACTGTGATTCTGAAAGTAAATCACTCCACTTGGATCATTCTTAGAGTCTTGAAGTATAATTTAGTCTAGTATGCTTTGGGCTGCATGCTCTGACAAAAATCATCTCAGACAGAAAGTGAAATTTGGTTTGTTTCCTAAAAGGCAGTCACCTGTTAGAGATCCATCCCCTGCTATGGCTTACGTAGGAAAAATTAAATGAAGTAAAAGGCTTATTCTCCCAGAATAGTGGACTATGGAATGGTGATGGACAGGTAATATTGAAAAATGGAATAAATAAACCTTGATAAAATATGAACAACTTAACTGAAAACATAAAGAACATTTGGAAATTTTAATTATATACAATAGCTGCTTGAGCTTGTATGTATTTGATTATTTTCTCTTGTGTTTGAAGAAGTAAGTTTTATGAATGGAGGTTGAGAATCCCTCAGATGAGATTTTAGTGACAAATTGAAATGTACTTGTTGTATTATTTGGTAAATTATTAATTCATTTAAATTCAGGTAGATGTCTTCTTTATACCTGAAAACCTCACTGGTCCACTTTACATTTCTGAAAAACATGTAGCTGTTTGATGTATTTTTCATAGAAAATTACAAAATAAAATTTATATAGTAATTTAACATTACACTAATTTGTGGCATTTATCATCTTAGTTTTTCCAAGCAAATGATACAACATGGCTATTTCAAACTCAAATGTTTATAGGTTTATTAATTAAAGATACTTGAAAAGACCATCATCCACTTATTTCACATTTTTAACATACTAAATGTTAGCCAAGAAGACTGTGAGATTATTTTTCCTAAGTATCTGTCTCTTTATAACTGATCTATTACTAAACTAAGTTTGAAAATAATAGAGCTTATATTCATAAAGACAGATAATACTGTTTTACCTGTTAATGCTAATAATGACATGCTTCACTAATATTCCATGTTAACTGGTTATGTTTGGATGAATAATTTTGGCAAACCCATTAATTATAATTTAAGTTTGACAGTTTGAATTTTCCTTTTTAAATACCATTCCTCAATGAGTTATACTCATTTACAGGTTATTAAATCTCATATAAATTTCACCTTCAATATTTGACGCTGTGTTATTTTAAGTACTCTGTAACCACTGGAATATATGATGTAAAGAAAGCAGAGTAGGTGGTCAGGTCAAACATGAAACTGAACCTTGGCTGCCACATAATTATCTGTGCTTTAAATTATTTACATATCCTCCTTCAGAATTAATTTTGCTAATTAAAATTTAAATTTTATCTATCTCAAAATAACTTCATAAAATTAATACTATTTCACACCAAGAAAAGGCTCCGGTACACAAACACAAAAGAGTTCTTTCTTTTCTCTCAAATGTATTATTGCATATTAAACTATACAGTCTTCAAGGACATTAGCAAGAGAAAACCCTTATCTTTTTGTGTTCATATTTTCATCTACTTTTCACTCATTCATTTGTTCTTTTATTGAACTATCCTTCTTTTAACATTGTTTGAAGTTCTGGACATATAACCATTAATGATGAACACAAATGTAAGTCTGTGGCAAGATCAATTTTGATGAGAGATAAGGACAAAATAAGTTGTGAAGAAGTAACTGGGGAAGAGGAGAAAGGCAATAAAACCAGTACTAAGGATTTGAATCAGTTAATATGCAATTGGAGAAGCCAGAAGGGCTAGCACTCTGGGCTGGAGGAGTGAAAGAATAATCACACCGCAGGTAGATAGGGCTCTATCATGTAGGACCTATAATCATCGATGTGACAAATTCTTACTCAGTGCATATGCAGTAGTTGTCAGACACTGAACTAAGAGCTCTAGGAAGGACAAGGAAACTCGTATTAATCATAGAAAACAATATGTGCTTCAACAGAGGAATTGGGAATGCAAGGGAAATTATATACATAGGACAGCTGAAAAGTATGACATGGATTGAAGAGTGGTTTAAATTGGGACTCAAAAGAAAAATTGAAGTTATTCTTGTGACTTGTCTGAAAGGCTGCAGAAAGAGTTGTCAGTAAAAAGAAATCCCACTCATGAATATGCTATTGTTGAACTGAAAAAATTATTTTGACTTGAGCACAGAGGTGTTTCTCTGGTGCTTTCTTACTCTAGGATGCCATGTATAATGGTTTTATAAATAAATATGTGGGAATCATTTGTTCCCACTGCTTCTATTAGAGTGCTAAGCTATTTTCTTCCCAAAATTGTCTCAACTAAATACTTAATGTCAAGTTTATTTTATGCTATTTTGATGAAGTTGTCACAAATGCTTAGATATGTAACCCCACTGTCTGCCTAGTTTTGATGTGTGGAATTTGTATATAATTTTTCAAGTTGCAGCCTTTTTTCCCTGAATGCAAAACTAATTTATGTCTTAGTAGCAAGCTTTGATCACTCTTGCTGTCCTTTATGAAAGGATATCCTTTCTGAAAGGCAGTTTCCAAGGACATTAGCAAGAGCTCTTCTACCATTCTATATGTTATATGTTAGACATTTTTATGGAGGATTTTTTTTCTGTGAATACCTGATAGGGACATGATATTGAAACAAATGTATATTAGCATGAAGAATATTTGCCTTCCACATACCAAGTTATGACGCCTGCTTCCCTAAGCAGTCACCAAATGAACCAATAAGACAACCTAGAAATGTGTACCACTTAATTTCTTTTAGAATGAACTTTGATTAATGAGATGTAGAAGATAGGAGGAAGCAGGGCAAAGAAGTGAGCTTTCCTTCTCTCTCCCCATTTTCCTTTCCACTTCTTCCATTTGCCTTTATCTTTTCATAGTCTGACCTGCTACAGATTTAGATTTGTGTTTATCACTCATTATTGTAAACATAGAGCATTAAATAATGTTCAAAAGTGCTTGTTATAAAAAGATTAAATATTACACCTGTATGCCTCTGCCTTCCTTCCTACCATGACCCCATTGACCATCATGTGACAAAACCAAGGGGACCCTTACTAGAGTTGAGCACAAGCCAGCACCATGCTGTTGGAACTCTAGAGCTGTAAGGTAAATAAACTTTTTTTTTTACATATTACCTAGTCTTAGGTATTTTGTTATGCCAATGAAAAATGAACAAATATGGGCAGTTTCACCATATTTGCAAACATAGAGTTTACGGCTGGGCGCGGTGGCGCACGCTTGTAATCCCAGCACTTAGGGAGGCTAAGACAAGAGAATCATGAGTTCAAAGCCAGCCTCAGCAATGGCGAGGCGCTAAGCAACTCAGTGAGACCCTGTCTCTGCATGAAACACAAAATAGGGCTGGGGATGTGGCTCAGTGGTGAAGTGCCCTGAGTTCAATCCCCAGTACCAAAGAAAAAAAAACGTAAGAGTTTACTTATACAAACCTAGGTGATAGAGACCACTCACTTATTCTGGCCTCTTAATATAACCAAAAGATAAAATAAACAAGATATGTGAAGCTACTTCCAGTGTGACACAGCATACTGCTTCACAGTAGATGTTTTTTAATAAGTAGAAGGAATATACTCTTAAATAGAAATAAAATGTATAGTATAGTCATTATGTAAACCAGTAACAGTCACTTATTATCATTATCAAGTATTGCACATAATTGTACATGCTGCACTTTTACACAACTGGCAGTGCAGTGGGTTTGCTTCTACTAACATCACCATAAAAATGTAAGTAACTCACTCACTGTGCTATGACATTATGATGGCTGTGATGCAACTAGGCAATGGGAATTTTCAGCTCCATTATAATATCATGAGACAACAGTCAAATATTTGCTCCATTGTTGGCTGAAGTGTTGTTATGCAGTGATGACTTGTCTATATATTTAGATTCCAACATTTCTTACCAATTTTACTTCTTTTTTTTTTTTTTAAAACAACCTTTATTTTATTTATGTATGTATTTTGTATGTGGTGCTGAGGATCGAACCCAGTGCCTCAGGCGTGCAAGGCAAGCGCTCTCCCACTGAGCCACGACCCCAGCCCCACCAATTTTACTTCTACCAGCTTGTTCCAAACTCCTAACATCTACGAGTGGCTTCTGGTCTTATTTTAGCCAGCTTTTTTGCCACTGTTACTAAAAGATACGAGGGGGAAAGTTTATTTGGCACTCATAGTTTCAGATGTCTCAGTACATAGGTGGCTGACTCCATTGCTCTGTGCTCAAGATGAAGCAGACCTTCAGGGCAGAAGGATGTGGAGGAGAAAAGCAGCTCAGGACATGGCACCAGGAAGCCAGGAAAGACTGTTCTGCTCACCAGGGACAAAATATAGACTCCAAAGGCACACCAGTGACCTACTCTCTCTAGCCAAGTCCTACCTGCCTACAGTTACCACACAGTTAATCCATTTGAATGGCTAAGGCTATCACAACTCAATCACTTCACCTCTAAGCTTTCCTGCATTATCTCACACATAAACCAAAACAGGTTTATTCATTGGTCCTTCTGTTTCTGCCCTTGTTCCTTGTTTCTACTCAACATGTCACTAGTTTCCTATAAAACCTCCATTGGGTTTTGCCTTATTCATAAGTACAAAGAACCCAACACCATTTGCATTCCTGTTTCTGTTGCTGCTTCTGCACATTTCTGTTCTTCATTTCTCTGCACTCACAGTTATTTTCACTGTTACCCAAAAATCAAAGCCTTTTCACACTTCAAAGTATTGTATTTCATATTTTCTCATTCTAGAGTTCTGTTTCTAGGTAAAATTCCTGCAATTCTGTTACCTTTTCCTGATTTTGCTCAAACCCACTTAACTTAGTGAATCTTTCTCTGTCTACTCTGGTTAAAATTGTAGGCCCCACCACAACTCTCGTCTTTAACTGGCCTATGATTTTTCCCATAACATGTATCACAATCTTACATCTTATCCATTTTATTTTAATAGGCTTTTGTTTTGTTTTGTTTTGTTTTTATGACTCTCTTCCTCCACTGCACATTACCTCCTTGAGGAAAGGATTTTTGTCTATTTATTCACTGTTATCTCTCAGAGCCTTGGCCAATATTTTCCTTAAAGAAGATATTCAAATTACTTGCTAAATGAATATTTTTTAGAATGTGAAAAATATTGGTAGAATCTGGTGACTAGTTGGATGTTACAGAAAATGAAAGAAGTCAAAGATTCTTTGTAAATTTTGTGTCTGAGTGCATAGATAAGGTATAAGGCTAATGTTAAAAATACGGAAGAGAAGAGAACTTTGAGGAATACAATTTAAAATTACTTGGTAATTTTAGAAATACCAAGTGACACTGTCTAAGTTATAAATGAAAACATAAAGCATAGAAAGTGGAAATGAGATTTTTAACAAACTGCAAGTGCCCTTATTTATCAGGAGCCGTGACTGAATTATTGGTCTTGGACTGCCCAGTTGCTATGGTGATGCCCTGTTCAATGGGAGGTTCTGTGCCAGCCATGCAACTATTCAGTTCTTGACCTTGGAAGTTCAGATGTCTGCTGCTCAGGAGTAGAAAGTTATGGGCACAAACTGATAATCATATTCAGGCTGCTCATGCTCATGACCTTGGTTCTGCTTAATTTGAAGAAATTTTCTCACAATAAATCCTTTAGATGGTTATAGCTATATAATAAACATGCCGAACTTGGGTCACTGCTTCCATACCAGTGTTGTTAGTGAACCATGGGACCTGGCTTTTTCTCTATTTGTATGTCTGTTTTCCTTTCTCCATCCCTTTACCACCCAGTCTGGGAACCTGAATTAACAGCTGTGTAGGTCAAGGAACTAGTAGTATGTTATTACAATAACTAATTTTAAAAGTGCTGGTGCATTTTTAAAAGATTTTATATGGTTTTTAATACTCTAGTGTCATCTTCCTACATCTGTTTATAATTTTTAATGTCTCAACACTTGATGTTTTTTGTTTTAAATTTAAATCAACTTAAATACAGGGTACACATATGGAGGAGAAAAAAAGTCTCTGAAGAAATCTATACTGAAATGACTGAGTTTTACTGAACATGCTTTATATATAAAATTGACTTAAATGCTAGGAATTTGTATGTATTAGAAGAAATAAGGTATCTAAGCAGCAGCTTGCACGTAATATTAGTGAGAACATAAGAGGTTTTGTGGCTGAAGCTTTGTTAGCCACATCCTTTATTGGCATCCTCCAAAGTGCAGCCAATACAACAAAATTTAAATGTTAAGTATCAATAGCTTGCAAATCAAATACATGATCTCAACTCATGAGTATCTGGTTGAAGAAATTACAAATGTAAAATATCATTTAGTCCATTACACATAATTACACAAAATAGTAAATATGTATTTCATATTTATTTGTAAAATAAATATGAAATATGTATTTCATATTTATTTCATAAATATGTATTTCATAAGATAAAGAAGAGTAAATATGCTTAAGACATAATTAAATAACTTAATAGCAAAAGTAATGCTGTAGAAATATACAGAATTAAAATACAGTGGAGAGCCAGGCTCACTGTTACTTCCCTAGAGTCATTTTGAAGTTTTTATTGCAGTAAGAAAACATTTGTGAGAACTTCATGGTTGAATGGAGCTTAGAGAGAAAGTGTGGTACTCCATGAGATCTTGAGATGTAATAAGTGAAGCCTGGAAGGGTGGCCTAGACCTTTGTTGGCTTAACCTAGAAAGTGAGAACTGTGACAGCTCAGAAACTGGCATGTTCACTGGGTGGAAATCTCCACATAAATGTAAACTCATAGTTTCTTGGTTAATATTATTAAGACTTATTACAATAAGTTTTCAAGTATACCCCTACCTTCTTTTTCAACACATACAAAAAAAATTGCCATTACACAAAAAAGTAACCAAATTTTTGTCTGTTAATATTTAACCAGAGGTAAAGCACAATTTTCCTGGAATTTTTGTCTAAAATCTATGTTTTCCTTAAACAACATTTCTAATATTTATTTTGGTAACAAAATAATCTATTATATTAAGAAAGTAGCAAACTATAGTTTAAAAAATATAATACATATGGTTAGGCCAAATCTTACGAAAAAACAAGTTATTTAAAATTAGATAAATATTTACTGAACCCTTTAGGTCCCACTTTTCCTGTCTGTACAATGGAAAAATTGGAATAGGTTTATAAGGCCATTTATATATATGTATAGCTTTAAATTTAGGAATATAATCATAGAATTTATGTTTTAAAAATGATTAGAACCATCAAAACTGTTCAGAAATGTTTTATCTTTAAACAAAAATTTTAGTGTTTCTTTAAGGATCAAAACTAGCTTTAATAAAAATATGGGCAAATTTGTTAAATGAGCAAATCTGTTTCTAATCTGCTATAGAAAGGCAAGAGCAGCATATCAAGTGAACTGGGAAAAAATTAGTAAAATGAAACTAATTCAGTATAAGAAAGTACTTAGATATGGAGGGAACTTGAAGATATAACTATCTCATGGATTTATAACAGAATTTGTTTGGATACAGGAGTAGTTTGGGATCTTAAATGTCCAAAAAAGGCCATGTGTTGAATGCTTGGTTGAAACTCTGTGGCACTACTGGTTGGTGATGGGACTTTTAGGAAGTAAGGTGTAGTGGAAGTGATACAGAGCTGGTGACTTCTGAAAAACTGAGAAGACCACCTTTCAAACTCCAATGCTTGAGATCAAGTCGGAAAGATTTCAGACATGTTGCTGAGAGTAACAGGCATGAGTTTTATTGAAGAGTTAGGAAAAGGGAAAGGGGATGCTCTCAAGGGAGAGAGTGGGTCCTCTCAGAGAGGAGAAGGACACTATCTCTTACACTTCAGTTTTATTGAGGATCTCAAAGAAGTTTCCAGAAAGTCCCATCCAGGTCCACCTCTTGACCTTTGACTGATAGCAAGATGACATCAGACTTTCAAGTCCCCACTGCTATGGCAACTCTAAGTCACCTTGGCCCATGCTGACTGGTTTTAATTGTATTCTTAACCATATATTCTTACAGATTTTATGGTTAGGAGGAACTATCCTTATCTTCCTAAGTTTCAGGATATGGTCACAAAAGTCTCTTTCAGAGTAACCTGGGTTCCTCTCATCAACATAGTTTTGGGCCCACATGCATTTCTCCTGCAGTTAATAGGTAGTTTGCAAGGGAATATGACATATCCTGTCCACTTAGGTCAGGCAGAGTTGCAGGTAAATTGCTTCTTGAAAAAGAAAGCATGAAGGGTTCAGCACGGTGGGCCCATTTTATAGAATTACTCCCTTTGCCTTGTGTTCTGTTCCTGCCACTCACATCTACTTGTCCCCTAACGGAAGTTTGGATATTTAGGGTGTGCCCCTGAGGGGGATATTGGCATCCTGGCCCTTATTCCCATTGCTACTCCCCACTCTGTTCTTCAGGGCATTCCCTGCCATGAAGTTTTTTCTTGCCACACAGCCATACAATCATGGACCAAAACTGAAACTGTGAGTCAAAATTAATCTTTCTAACTTCAAGCTGATTTTCTCAAATATCTTAACACAGCAACAGAAGGCTAACAAAGAAAGCAAAGTATTGGGAAAGACAAATGCTTCATGTAATATGGGAAATGTTGAATTTGAGCAACACCAGGACATGCTGATAGAGACATCAATAGGAAGTTTGATAAGATCTATAGCTTTGAACTAATTATGGATAGAGTTATCAGAATAAAGAGGACAACTGAAGATGTGAAAGTGAATAACACTTGTCTGTGATAGTATGTAATTTTAGAAGAGAAAAAAGAGAACATGAAGTCCTGAAGAAAAACCAAGGCATCTGTTATAGATTGTGAGTTATAAAAAGAGTAAGAATGGCAAAGGAACTCCCACAAGAAAACTTTGTCCTATGTGCTAAAAGATAGAAGTGATTAAAAAGGAAGAATTTGAACTTTTCTGAATGGTCTAAAAAATGTCCAGAGATGCAAACACAAAAACTTCTTTCCATTTTTTCATTAGAATAGAGATAATTCAGCTGGGCACAGTGGTGCACACCTGTAATCCCAGTGGCTTGGGAGGCTGAGGCAGGAGGATCACAAATTCAAAGCCAGCCTCAGTGAAAGTGAAGCACTAAGCAACTCAGTGAGCCCTTTCTCTAAATAAAATACAAAATAGGGCTGGAGGTGTGGATTAGTGGTCAAGGACATCTGAGTTTAATCCCCAGTACCCCCCCCCAAAAGCAAATAAAAATAATTCATGGCAGACCCTATAATTTATTATCTAAACCAAAATACCTAATATAGTGAAAGGAAATGCTGTTAAAATATATGGTCTATTATATGTAAATAAGGCTGTCAGATGTTTAGGATTCAAACTAAAGATGAAAGGAAAATCACACTTCACTCACTAACAGGAAGATGGAGAAATTAATGGGTACCATCAAACACATCACTTCCTATAGATGTACAGATGGAGTAGCACAGGAAGAACAGATCCAGGAGCCACAGTTATCATTTAAACATGAACTAAATTATGCATTATGAAAAGAAATAGGATGAGTAATAGAATATGAGAGAGAGGACAGTAGTTGAGGTAGCCGCTATGAAAGATAGAGACTTAACCAGGCAAAGAAGCTTGCATATTTGCCAAGTTGGAAATTGAATACTTTCATTGGCATAGATAGTAGTAATTACATGGGAGCTTAGCAACATAGTATAGAATCAAAGAATATAAAGAATAATCTTGGTTCAGTATTGGAAACTTCCCAAGAAGATGATAAAAAGTAATACACTGATAAATACAAAGGATTTTTACATTTCCTTGAAATAATATAAAAAAGAGTACAAGATCCTTATAGAAAATTTTGCAATTTATTTTAAACAGGAGGTCTCACGTATTTATGGATTTATATATTGGGATACTCAACATTATTAAGAAAAAAATAATTGTAGATAAAATATTTATCCATGTGATCAGGCTGAATGATTAAAATGTCAGTATAAGAGATTGACAGATTGGGAGAAATTACAGAAACAGAGTCTCAAGATAGTTTAAAAGTAGTGATAAATTAAAAGAAGTAAAATCCAAGGTTTTTGTGGTAGAGAGATGTAGAAGTCGATCTATGCTTCATATACTATAACTAGATATAATCACATCAGGGAACTGAGCTTGATTTGGCTTCTTTTCAAAACTCTTATTTTTTTCTTTATATAAAATACCTTCTTTAGAAATGAAATTAATAAAACATTATATTAAAATTTGGAGAACATTCGTTTTATATCTATGTGTGTCATGTTTGCCAAATTCAGCTTATGGCCTTCTTTATATACTACTAAATCCTTAAATTTCTTTTGCAGTATATATTGTTTAAAGGAAGACATGGCTTATTAATGGTGACACCTTCCACATGAGTTAGACAGTTTATGGTCTTTGAAAGTGATGGTCTGCCAGGTGTTATTGATAACAGGGTGGTGGGGAGGATGTCATTATCAAAACACTCAGGAAAGTGAACAAGAAAACCACATTTTTTTCTATTGCAAATAGTAGTCAGTAAGAAAAAGAGGCAGAATTTAATAGATGTGAAATGTGGGAGTTTTCCTTTCTAATCTGAATTCATTATAACCACCAATCATTGATTGATTGATTGATTGATGAAAGATAATTTTACATAGTTCTAAAGTATTCTCATGCTTTCTCTAATAGAAGTGACATTTTTAAAATTTCAAATGCTTTGGCTTTGGCTTTTAATTTTTAATTTAAAAAATATAAAACATGGTTTGTCAAGTGTTTTTGATATTATTTCCCACTATTCCTCCCTTCTCCATCAGTAACACAGGATACCTAAACAATATCAGAACTTCAGTTATTTCAGGAAGTTTCAGGAAAATATTTAACATAAAACTAGATCATTGAATTTTTTATGTTGTATTATTATTCTCTGATGAACCTGTCATTTTTATGTTCATTCAACCAATATTCATTAAAATCTTACTATGTGTGTTGCACTGATCTAAGATCTGAAGATAGTATACTGAGAAAATGGAATAAAATTTGATCTTTCACAGGACCAGTACCCTAGTGTGTGGGGGGGAGAGAAAAATAAATAAACAAACAAACAAACAAACAACTGACAGATGTACAGATGATTCATTTGTAGATAGAAAAATGAACTGTATGGAAAATAAAGCAGAAGACAAGGGATTAAGGAGAGCTGATGTTTTCCTATGATTTTGATTTTTTAAAAATGATCACGGGCAGGGATTCTTGTAAAAGAACATATCTCTGAATGAGATCACAGGCAAAGAAGATTCAAATATAAATGCTCTGAGACAGGCGTATGCCTGACATATTAAAGGAACAGCAAAGAGCATAGTGTGGTTGGGCTAGTGTGAGTGAAGATGACTAAAAGGACGTAAATGGAGCTAAACTATGTAGACTTCTAAGAACTGATGTCAGGGTTCTGAAATTTTCATTAAGTGTGATAG
This sequence comes from Xerus rutilus, assembly GCA_028644305.1. Classification (NCBI taxonomy): domain Eukaryota; kingdom Metazoa; phylum Chordata; class Mammalia; order Rodentia; family Sciuridae; genus Xerus; species Xerus rutilus. The sequence goes on from CM053403.1 coordinate 127,881,440, forward strand.
AAAGATTCTGGAGAATTTTTATTAGAGTAGTGACAATTTAATTTATAATTAAGTCACATTACTCAGGCTCTAATGTTCATAGGCAGAACAGGAACAAGTTTTTGTCCAAAAATAAGAAGCAAGTACAAAAATGAGAATGGAAACAAACATTTCTGTATTAGTGACCAACTCTAATTGTAAGAAAAAGAATTAACAAATTTGTTGAAAAGTCCTAGGATGTCTCAAAGAATTATCTGCAATTTTCTAATGAGATGATATTTCTACCGATTGAGATGGTCCCCCACCCTCCTATAATAAGATAGAAATAAAGTTCATGTGTTGCATTTAGAAACACACATAGAAAGAGACAAATGGCCACAAAAGAATAAAAAGTACCAGCTGAAAACTGATGGATCAGAAGAGGAAAAGGAGCAAAGCCATGCAGAAGATGCAGTGAAGAGCACAGTAGAAAGAGCTGTGTTGTCTGTATAAATTGAACCGTTTGCTAAATCTGAAGTCCCAGAATCACTTGAGTTGGATAAGGCCTTGAAAGACCAGGGTCTTGTAGGAGTAAAATAATAAATAGTTCCTGTTGTGTTGTTCTCTGGCTCATTCCTGGAAATGCAAAGCCTGAGTCAACAGACAGCTTACTTCAGTGCACAAAATCAGGTCTACTTTTTCTTGTAGATCATATTTCAGTAAATAGGATCACCTGAGTGAATCATATCACATGAATATTTTGTATGCAGTATAATGATATTTATGAATTCCAAGACTATAATGCAATATTAAAAATCAGTTCCCAGATTTAAGATTGAACAAGGTAATAAGTTTCACTGAATTTCTTAAACATAATGAACATGAATACCAGATCTTCAGAAGCACAAAGAACAACACTAAATAAATATTAAACATAAAACATACCTCAGGGAATCTTCTGATGCCAAGCAAAGTCCAAACTTCTCAGAACATGTCAAATGCTGTTTAGAATAAATACAAAAAAATGGTTTATAAAAAGAGATTTGAAGTCAATAAATGCTTTCTTTTTCTTTTTTTTCTTCTTTTTTTTTTGATTTGGAACCATGGATTGAACCCATGGGTACTTCACCACGGAGTTACATCCTTTGCCCCTCTGACCTTTTTTTTTTTTTTTTGAGACAGATTCTCACTAAGTTGCTTAGGGCCTTGCTGAGTTGCTGAGGCTGGCTTTGCACTTGAGATCCTTCTTCCTCGGCCTCCCAAATTGCTGGGATTACAGGCCTGTGATACCACACCCAGCAATAAATGCTATTTTAAGAGTTGTCAATATTTACTTTAGCCTCACAAGGAAAAAACATCCAATTGCTAACATTTATAATTGGACTAGTCAGAAAAATGAGAGAGCAAATAAACTAAATAAATGCAATTACAGAATAAAGACAAAGATGGCGTCATAGAAATTATAAAATGATATACCAGCTTCCTAGAATGAGTTCTTGGAAGAGAATGTTGTAAAACCCTGGGTCTGACCCCACCCATCTTTCTTTCGTTTCATACCTAGTGATGTGATCATTTCCTGCCACACATACCCGCACAGCTTGATGCCACTGGCCATGAGGTCCTCACCAAAGCCCACCCAATGCCAGTACCTTGAATCTCCAGAACTGGGAGGTATTTTTCTTCATAAACATCCTGCTTCCAGTATTTCATTATAGTAATGAAAAGTAGACCAATACACCAAACATGTAACAGTATTTAAACAATTTTATTTCTCTTAGACAGGATCTGGTTTAAGAAGACAACAGAACATTTATTTAAAATCTAGCAATTTTAGACAGAGTTGCTGATCAGGAGAGACCATTTGTATTTTTGTTTGGAAACACAATGACTCAGCTAAAATGTAATCATATATGAATTACAGAAGTCAGTTGATGACAAATTTTTCCAATAGCTTTCTTTAACCCACTATGTCTCATCACCCTATATAGATACCTATAAAAATTTATAATGAGCAATTTTACAGTTGGTCTATGAAATTTTATAGGTTTTTATAGGCATCCTGTTTATAGGATGGTGGGACATAATGGGTTTTAATCATTTAATTTATTCTACGTATTATCATTAGTTCTCCAGTGAATCAGAATCACCCATATGTATGAATTTACCAGGTTGGCTTATATGATCACAGAGGCTGAAAAGTTCTAGAATGACTAACTTGAAACTAGAGACCCAGGCAAGCTGGTAACTGCTCAGTGTAAGAAGTCAGAAGCTCAAGAGAGAGAACACTGATGCAGTTATAATCTATGGAAAAGGCCCAAAAGCCCCCTGTAGGACTACTGGTTCACATTTGTGCCCAAAGGCTAAACAATGATGTCCAAAGGTGGATCATCTATGCTAGTATAGCATGGATTTGTTTTATTTTGTTTTCTGTTTTCCATTAGGAAACTGCAAACTGATAAATAGACATTGAATTAATACTTTATTCCTTAATGTCGATGTGCCTATGTTAAAGGTTTAAGTAAATGTAGTGTGCTAAATATTACATTGGAGATACAGTTTTTAATTAGTAATTATTTCATTGGTTGTGTAAGTACTGTATAAATATTTAAAGGAATATTAATATATGGAGTTTAAAAACAAAAGACCCGGTTCTTGTCCCTACCTGAGAGTTACTTAATGGTAAAAGTCATGCTTCAGAAGTTTCTTTGTGGGTACACTCAAGTCACATTCCAACGAAACATTCTTTTTCATGTCTTTCCACTTTTTTATCCTGTTTTCTTTTTTTTTTAATAACTGTTTTTTTCTCAGAGCATCATCCTAATAAAACACTTGAAAGAGAATCCCCACTGTAGGCTTTGATTCTAGGAAACCAGGCCTATAGTATTAGGAGACAAGAAATGTGATATTGTAGCATTTCCTGTAAAATTTATTTTTTATTTTGAGAATTAATGGAAACCCTCATGGCCCAGAAGTTTCTATCACCCAGTTGAGACTATTTTTTTACCAGCTTGGTAAAATTTTACAGTTTTTAATGGAAAAGTTTGCTGAAGCCACCATGAAAACTCTATTCACTCTGTCTTTAACCCTCTTAAGATTTTATTTATCTCTCAAGCTTCATTCTTACATACTCTAGGAGTCTTAGCCTAAATTAGACATGCCAAAACCAAACAAAATCAACTAAATTGTGTTTAACAAGAATCCTAGTGAGTCAAACACTTAAATCAATGTTATCATCCAGAATAAATAAAATGTGTTCATTATAAAATAATAGGTTGGGGGACTGGGATTGTAGCTCAGTGGTAGAGCACTTGCCCCTCATTTTTGAGGCACAGGGCTCTATCCTTACCACCACATAAAAATAAATTAAAAAAAAAAACTTGGATCAGTAGAACTAGAAGGAAAGACATGCAATCACCATGAAAAAACAAGGAAAGAAAGTGACTCAAACAAATCAAGATAACACACTACTTGAATCCATGGTCAGTACAGCAGAAGAAATGACAGAACAAGAATTCAGGATGTACATAACTAAAATGCTCTGTGACATAAGAAATGATATAAGAGAGCAAGCCCAGTCAGCAAAAGACCATTTCGAAAAAGAGATACATAGGCAAATACAGGAAGTAAAAGATCACTTCGATAAAGAGATACATAGGCAAATACTGGAAGTAAAAGATCACTTCAATAAGGAGATAGAGAATCTGAAAAGGAACCAGACAGAAATCCTTGAAATGAAAGAAACAATAAACCAAATTAAAAACTCAATGGAAAGCATCACCAACAGATTAGACCACTTGGAAGACAGAACCTCAGATACTGAAGACAAAATATTTAACCTGGAGAATAGAGTTGACCACACAGTGAAAATGGTAAGAAGCCATGAAAAGAACATCCAAGAGCTTTGGGATAACATTAAAAGACCAAACTTGAGAATTATTGGGATAGAAGAAGGCACAGAACTCCAAACCAAAGGAATGAGCAATCTATTCAATGAAATAATATCAGAAAACTTTCCAAATATGAAGAATGAATGTTCAAAATCACAACAGACATACACCAAGGCACATCATAATGAAAATGCTTAACATTCAGAATAAGGAGAGAATCTTAAAAGCCACAAGAGAAAGGAATCAGATTACATATAGATGGAAGCCAATTAGGATCACTGCAAACTTCTCAACCCAGACCCTGAGAGCAACAAGATCATGGCAAAGCATATACCAAGTGCTAAAAGACAGCGAATGCCAACCAAGAATCTTATATCCAGAAAAATTAAGTTTTAGATTTGAAGATGAAATAAAAACCTTCCAAGATAAACAAAAATTAAAAGAATTCACAGCAAGAAAGTCAGCACTATAGAACATTCTTAGTAAAATATCCCATGAGGAGGAAATCAAAAACAACAATGAAAACCTGTAGAGGGAGGAGCTACATTAAAGGCCAAACAAAGGAGAAACTCAGTCAAGTTAAAAACCGAAGAATAAACCAAAATGTCTGGAAATACAAACCATGTCTCCATAATAACATTGAATGTCAATGGCCTAAACTCAGCAATTAAAAGACACAGATTGGCAGATTGGATTAAAAAAAAAGACCCAACAATATGCTGCCTCCAAGAGACCCATCTCATAGAAAAAGATACTCACAGATTGAAGGTGAAAGAATGGAAAAAAATTTATCACTCTCATGTACTACGTAAACAAACAAGAATTTCCATCCTCATTTCAGATAAAGTAGACTTCAAACCAAAGTTAGTGAAAAGAGATAAAGAAAGTCATTCCATACTGCTCAAGGAAATCATATATCAACAAGACATAACAATCTTAAATATCTACACCCAAACAATGGGGCAGCCATGTTCATCAAACAAACCCTTCTCAATTTCAAGAACCAAATAGATCCCAACGCAATAGTATTGGGTGACTTTAACACAGCTCTCTCACCACTGGACAGATCTTCCAAACAAAAACTAAACAAAGAATCTACAAGAGTTAATAGAACAATCAATGGTCTAGACTTAACGGATATATATAGAATATTCCATCCATCAACAAGGAAATATACGTTTTTCTCAGCAGCTCATGGATCCTTCTCCAAAATAGATCATATGCTATGCCATAAAGCAAGTCTTAGTAAATAAAAAAAAATAGAGATACTACCCTGCATTCTATCTGACCATAATGGACTAAAATTAGAAATTAATGACAGTTTAAAAAAAAAGAAGCCACTACAACACCTGGAGACTCAATAATTTGCTATTAAACAATGCATGGGTAACAGAAGACATCAGAGAAGAGATAAAAAAATTCTTGGAGGTAAATGAGAACTCTGATACAACATACAAAAATCTCTGGGACACTATGAAGGCAGTGCTAAGAGGAAAGTTCATTTCATTATCTCATATATTCAAAGATGTAAAAGTCAACAAATCAATGACTTGACACTACAACTCAAAGCCCTAGAAAAAGAAGAACAAAGTAAGAGTAAAAGAAGTAGAATACAGGAAATAATTAGAATCAGAGCTGAAATCAATGAAATTGAAACACAAGAAAAAATCCAAAAAATAGATAAAACGAAAAGCTGGTTCTTCGAAAAAAATAACAAAATTGACAAACCCTTAGCCACTCTAACAAAAAGAAGGAGAGAGAAAACCCAAATTACCAAAATTCGTGATGAAAAAGGAAATATCACAACAGACCCTGCTGAAGTACAGAGCATAATCAGAAACTATTTTGAAAACTTATATTCCAGTAAAATAGAAAACCCTGAGGACACCGACAAATTCCTAGAGACATATGACCTACCCAAACTGAATGAGGAGGACATTCATGACTTAAACAGATCAATTACATGCAAGGAAATAGAAGAGGCCATCAAGTGCATTCCATCTAAGAAAAGCCCTGGACCAGATGGATTCTCAGCCGAGTTCTACAAGACCTACATAGAAGAACTAACCCCAATACTCCTCAAATTATTCCACGAAATAGAAAGGTAAGGAACGGAACCCTTCCAAACTCATTCTATGAGGCTAGTATCACCTTGATTCCAAAACCAGACAGAGACATGTCAAAAAAGGAAAATTGCAGACAAATATCCCTGATGAATATAGATGCAAAAATTCTTAATAAAGTTTTGGCAAATCGCATACAAAAGCATATTAAGAAAATAATGCACCATGATCAAGTGGGGTTCATTCCAGGGAAGCAAGGTTGGTTCAACATACGGAAATCAATACATGTAATCCATCACATCAATAGACTTAAAGATAAGAATCACATGATTCTATCAATTGATGCAGAGAAAGCATTTGACAAAATACAGCACCCCTTCATGTTCAAAATGAATGAGGAGGACATTCATGGGATAGTAGGAATATACCTCAACATTGTTAAAGCAATATATGCTAAGTCTAAGGCCAACATCATCCTAAATGGAGAAAAATTGGAAGCATTCCCTCTAAAAACTGGAACCAGACAGGGATGCCCTCTCTCACCACTCTTATTCAATATAGTCCTTGAAACTCTTGCCAGAGCAATCAGACAGACGGAGGAAATTAAAGGGATACAAATAGGGAAAGAAGAACTCAAACTATCCTTATTTGCAGACGACATGATTCTATAATTAGAGGATCCAAAAAGTTCCACCAGAAAACTTCTAGAACTGATAAATAAATTCAGTAAAATTTCAGGATATAAAATCAATATACATAAATCAAATGCATTTCTATACATCAGCAATGAGTCCTCTGAAAGAGAAATTAGAAAACTACTCCATTCACAAGAGCCTCCAAAAAAATAAAATACTTGGGAATCAATCTAACAAAAGTGGTGAAAGACCTCTACAATGAAAATTACAAGACACTAAAGAAATAAATTGAAGAAGATCTTAGAAGATGGAAAGACCTCCCATGTTCCTGGATAGGCAAGATCAATATTATTAAAATGGCCATACTACCCAAAGCGTTATACAGATTCAATGCAATCTCAATTAAAATCCCAAAGTCCTTTCTTACAGAAATAGAAAAGGCAATCAT